>CM057798.1:20147360-20747360 GCA_030145905.1 Populus davidiana | reverse complement strand
CTTACATGGAGTAGCGTGGACTCGGTACTCCACGCCGACGACGTCCGGTCGGCCAATACCACCGACAAGACCAGAGTACCGACCTAAAAGGTCCATAACTATACATCCGACCGTTGGACCGCTCTAAAATGTTTTTTACGAGTTTCTAGAGGATGTTTTACATGGAGTAGCGTGGAATCGGTACTCCATGCTGACGACGTCCGGTCGGCCGTTCAGCCGACACGACCAGAGTACCGGCTCAAAAGGTCCCTAACTATAGATCCGACCGTTGGATCGCTCTAAAAGTTTTTTTTGGAGTTTCCGGAAGCTGTTTTACATGGAATTGCATGGACTCGGTACTCCACGCCGACGACGTCCGTTCGGCCAATACCACCGACACGACCATAGTACCGGCCTAAAAGGTCCTTAACTATACATCCGACTCTGGGATCGCTCTAAAAAGATTTTGAGGAGGTTCCGGAGGCTGTTTTACATGGAGTAGCGTGCCATCGGTTCTCCACGCCGACGACGTCCAGTCGGGCCATACCAACAACACGACTAGAGTGTCGGCTCAAGAGGTCCATGACCAATGTTCCGACCGTTGGATAGCTCTAAAATCTTTTTCGGGAGTCTCCGGGGGCAGTTTTACATGGAGCAGCACGCACTCAGTTCTCCACGCCGACGACGTCCGTTCGGGCCATTGCACCGACACGACGAGATTACGGGCTGAAAATGTCCATAACATTAGATCCGACCGTTGGACCGCTCTAAAATGTTTTTCACGAGTTTCCGTAGGCTGTTTAACATGGTGCAGCGTGGAATCAGTACTCCACGCCGACGACGTCCGGTCGGCCAATACCATCGACACGACTAGAGTGCCGACCTAAAAGGTCCCAAAATATGCATCCGACCGTTGGATCGCTCTTAAATTTTTTTCACGAGTTTCCATAGGCTGTTTTACAAGGAGTAGCGTGGAATCGGTACTCCACGCGGACGACGTTCGGTCGGCCATTCATCCGACATGACCACAGTGCCGGCTCAAAAGGTCCCTAACTATAGATCCGACCGTTGGATCGCTCTAAAATGTTCTTCACGAGTTTCTGGAAGTTGTCTTACATGGAGTAGCGTGGACTCGGTACTCCACGCCGACGACGTCCGGTCGGCCAATACCACCGACAAGACCAGAGTACCGACCTAAAAGGTCCATAACTATACATCCGACCGTTGGACCGCTCTAAAATGTTTTTTACGAGTTTCTAGAGGATGTTTTACATGGAGTAGCGTGGAATCGGTACTCCATGCTGACGACGTCCGGTCGGCCGTTCAGCCGACACGACCAGAGTACCGGCTCAAAAGGTCCCTAACTATAGATCCGACCGTTGGATCGCTCTAAAAGTTTTTTTTGGAGTTTCCGGAAGCTGTTTTACATGGAATTGCATGGACTCGGTACTCCACGCCGACGACGTCCGTTCGGCCAATACCACCGACACGACCATAGTACCGGCCTAAAAGGTCCTTAACTATACATCCGACTCTGGGATCGCTCTAAAAAGATTTTGAGGAGGTTCCGGAGGCTGTTTTACATGGAGTAGCGTGCCATCGGTTCTCCACGCCGACGACGTCCAGTCGGGCCATACCAACAACACGACTAGAGTGTCGGCTCAAGAGGTCCATGACCAATGTTCCGACCGTTGGATAGCTCTAAAATCTTTTTCGGGAGTCTCCGGGGGCAGTTTTACATGGAGCAGCACGCACTCAGTTCTCCACGCCGACGACGTCCGTTCGGGCCATTGCACCGACACGACGAGATTACGGGCTGAAAATGTCCATAACATTAGATCCGACCGTTGGACCGCTCTAAAATGTTTTTCACGAGTTTCCGTAGGCTGTTTAACATGGTGCAGCGTGGAATCAGTACTCCACGCCGACGACGTCCGGTCGGCCAATACCATCGACACGACTAGAGTGCCGACCTAAAAGGTCCCAAAATATGCATCCGACCGTTGGATCGCTCTTAAATTTTTTTCACGAGTTTCCATAGGCTGTTTTACAAGGAGTAGCGTGGAATCGGTACTCCACGCGGACGACGTTCGGTCGGCCATTCATCCGACATGACCACAGTGCCGGCTCAAAAGGTCCCTAACTATAGATCCGACCGTTGGATCGCTCTAAAATGTTCTTCACGAGTTTCTGGAAGTTGTCTTACATGGAGTAGCGTGGACTCGGTACTCCACGCCGACGACGTCCGGTCGGCCAATACCACCGACAAGACCAGAGTACCGACCTAAAAGGTCCATAACTATACATCCGACCGTTGGACCGCTCTAAAATGTTTTTTACGAGTTTCTAGAGGATGTTTTACATGGAGTAGCGTGGAATCGGTACTCCATGCTGACGACGTCCGGTCGGCCGTTCAGCCGACACGACCAGAGTACCGGCTCAAAAGGTCCCTAACTATAGATCCGACCGTTGGATCGCTCTAAAAGTTTTTTTTGGAGTTTCCGGAAGCTGTTTTACATGGAATTGCATGGACTCGGTACTCCACGCCGACGACGTCCGTTCGGCCAATACCACCGACACGACCATAGTACCGGCCTAAAAGGTCCTTAACTATACATCCGACTCTGGGATCGCTCTAAAAAGATTTTGAGGAGGTTCCGGAGGCTGTTTTACATGGAGTAGCGTGCCATCGGTTCTCCACGCCGACGACGTCCAGTCGGGCCATACCAACAACACGACTAGAGTGTCGGCTCAAGAGGTCCATGACCAATGTTCCGACCGTTGGATAGCTCTAAAATCTTTTTCGGGAGTCTCCGGGGGCAGTTTTACATGGAGCAGCACGCACTCAGTTCTCCACGCCGACGACGTCCGTTCGGGCCATTGCACCGACACGACGAGATTACGGGCTGAAAATGTCCATAACATTAGATCCGACCGTTGGACCGCTCTAAAATGTTTTTCACGAGTTTCCGTAGGCTGTTTAACATGGTGCAGCGTGGAATCAGTACTCCACGCCGACGACGTCCGGTCGGCCAATACCATCGACACGACTAGAGTGCCGACCTAAAAGGTCCCAAAATATGCATCCGACCGTTGGATCGCTCTTAAATTTTTTTCACGAGTTTCCATAGGCTGTTTTACAAGGAGTAGCGTGGAATCGGTACTCCACGCGGACGACGTTCGGTCGGCCATTCATCCGACATGACCACAGTGCCGGCTCAAAAGGTCCCTAACTATAGATCCGACCGTTGGATCGCTCTAAAATGTTCTTCACGAGTTTCTGGAAGTTGTCTTACATGGAGTAGCGTGGACTCGGTACTCCACGCCGACGACGTCCGGTCGGCCAATACCACCGACAAGACCAGAGTACCGACCTAAAAGGTCCATAACTATACATCCGACCGTTGGACCGCTCTAAAATGTTTTTTACGAGTTTCTAGAGGATGTTTTACATGGAGTAGCGTGGAATCGGTACTCCATGCTGACGACGTCCGGTCGGCCGTTCAGCCGACACGACCAGAGTACCGGCTCAAAAGGTCCCTAACTATAGATCCGACCGTTGGATCGCTCTAAAAGTTTTTTTTGGAGTTTCCGGAAGCTGTTTTACATGGAATTGCATGGACTCGGTACTCCACGCCGACGACGTCCGTTCGGCCAATACCACCGACACGACCATAGTACCGGCCTAAAAGGTCCTTAACTATACATCCGACTCTGGGATCGCTCTAAAAAGATTTTGAGGAGGTTCCGGAGGCTGTTTTACATGGAGTAGCGTGCCATCGGTTCTCCACGCCGACGACGTCCAGTCGGGCCATACCAACAACACGACTAGAGTGTCGGCTCAAGAGGTCCATGACCAATGTTCCGACCGTTGGATAGCTCTAAAATCTTTTTCGGGAGTCTCCGGGGGCAGTTTTACATGGAGCAGTGATTAGTACTTAAAAGTGCATGTTTATCAAGGTTTTATATCATCATTTTGCACTTGAAGTATCAATAACTCCTTAACCAAAGCATGTTTTATAATAACAAGTTTGATACTATAAGATACCTTAATTTATGGTAAATGCTCATCTTATATGCAGGCCTATCACATAAATAAAAGGATTGATTGATGAGTTTAAGTATTGAAAGTGAAAGGACAAAGAGATGGCCAAACTTAGAAAAGAGATGTCGGTGCAGTCCAAACCGGAACATTGCTCGGTAATTGGATCATATCTGGAGCTCTAGATTTCGGATTTAGGTCCATTTTATATGGATGGAAAGGTAAGACAAAGGCCTACAACTTGCATGAGGAGCCCAAGATTTGAAAAGGTCGTTTTGAAGTCCAAATTGAAGGAACAACGAAGAAGTCCGAAGCTGTCCTGCAGCCCAAACACTATTTAGTGTTCAGCCCATATCTTGAGTTCTAGAAGTCCAAATGACCTCATCTTTTTTTTGTTGGAAAGCTGAGACAATTTCCTAGAACATTCCTGAGGATTTTGGGCAAATTATGATGTTAGCAATGACGTCTTGACCAGACAAGAAGATAAGGATTGTTATCAAGTCAAGATGTGGCCACCCACTCATCAATTAGTCAACAAATCAATAGTTCCAAATTTTGGCCTATAAAAGGAGGCACTTACCATGTATTGAGGCATCTTGGTGTTCAGATCAAGATCATGCTATTGCTTTCTCTCTTTGTATTGCTTATGTCTTGCTTTTATTAATATCAAGTTTATGCACTTCATTTCCTTACCTTTACTTAGTTAACCTCTTTCTCATTTATGTTCTTATCTTGTTCATTTATGTTTCTTTCTTTCATTATGTTCAGCTAAGTTAATTATGTCAAGGTGAAAAGGGTACACTAATGGTGTAAGAATAAGTATAATATAAACTTACATGGACCTTAACGTTGGATACTAACATGTTTTATATTTGTTATCTTGTTCACTTTTAATACTTTGCTTGTTAAATGGTTAATCTAGATTTATGTTGTATAATATTTGGTACAACAAATACTTGGCACTTTCATAGCCCATACTGTATGGTTTAACCGACACCTGAGCTATGAAAGGAACTTGATTTGTTGTTAACATAAGTTATAATCATGAATGCCTGCCAACATTTACAAGTATTAGCTTTATTCGAATAAGATAATTAATGTAATCATGTTAACAATTTATAATCTGATTGGAACCTCCTTTATGTGTGGTTTCCAATTGAGTAATAAGAGTTTATATTATACTTGTTTGAAGTACCATTAGTGGATCCTCTAACCTTGACATTTGTTTTTATCATTGTTTAATCCTTACGTTAATCTTTCATCTCAAAGTTCTCATTAATTTCTTCATCTTCTGCTTTTATTATTATTATTATTGTTATTATTTACATTCTGTCTATATTATATAATATATATCTTTGATCTTTTCATAAACTCAGTATATAGGCTGGAAACTTGTGACCCGATCTTTTAGATCATTCTCAGGTATAACAACGCCACGTACTGAGTATTATTATTGTTATTATTGTTGTTATTGTTGTTGTTGTTGTATTGTTATTTATAATTTATACAATTAACCTCTCTGTGGTTCGACCCCGGTCTTGCCGGGTTATTTATTACTTCGACACTCCTGCACTTGGGAAAAGACATCAATCTTTTGGTCGTGTCAAGTTTTTGGCGCCGTTGCCGGGGAGGTAAATTCTTGTATAAATTATAATATTTAATTTATTTTCTCTTTTCACTTTTCATTTTATCTATTTTTGTTTCCTTTGTTTTGTTTTGTTTCTTTTTCTTCTATTTTCTTTTCTTGCTTTTATTCTCTTCTTACACGTGCATGAGAGTTTGGTCTCGTACATTAAGTGGTCGACTTTGTAGGGTATCCTCATCATTTTCAGAAAATATGGCTGAAGAAGATAATCAATCGCTTCATAATGAGAATAATGAGAATAACCGTATGAGAACACTTAGAGACCATATGAATCCCACAAGAACAAGTGCACCCTCATGCATAGTTTTCCCTCCTGATGCATCTCATTTTAATTTCAAGCCAGGCATTATTCAACTCCTACCTTCTTTTCATGGTTTAGACCTAGAAAATCCATACTTGCATTTAAGGGAATTTGAGGAGGTCTGTAATACCTATAATGACTCAAATTGTAGCATGAACACCATTCGATTAAAGCTTTTTCCTTTTTCATTAAAAGATAAAGCTAAAACATGGCTACAAAATTTGAGACCAGGATCCATTCGTGCTTGGGATGATATGCAACAACAATTTTTAAAGAAGTTTTTTCCGTCTCACAGAACAAACTCTTTCAAAAGACAAATCATCACTTTCACTCAAAAGCCAGGAGAAACATTTTACCAATGTTGGGATAGGTATCGAGATTTGCTTAATACTTGCCCACATCATGGTTTTGAAACATGGAGATTGGTTTCACATTTTTATGAAGGTTTAACACCTAGAGATAGGCAAATGGTTGAATTGATGTGCAATGGAACCTTTGAAGATAAAGACCCTAATGAAGCAATGGAGTACCTAGACTTGCTAGCCGAAAATGCTCAAAATTGGGACACCACAGGTACTTATGAGGCACCAGGTAAAACTCAACCTCATACATCTAGTGGAGGTATGCACAACCTTAGGGAAGATCATGACCTCCAAGCCAAGTTTGCATCTTTAGCTAGAAAGGTCGAAGCACTTGAATTGAAAAAGAGTGGTCAATTAAAATCTGTTCAAGACATTGTGTGTCAAATCTGTGAAACCAATGAACACTCAACAAATGATTGTCCAACTTTGCCTTCTTTTAGGGAATGCCTCCATGAACAAGCTCATGCTTTAAACAGTTTCCAAAGACCCAACCATAACCCATACTCACAAACGTATAACCCTGGTTGGAGAAATCACCCAAATTTCAGTTGGAAGAGTGATAACAACAATGCACATACTTCACATCCACCGTTTCAAGCACACCATAATTTCCAAAATTCTCATGGATATGCACCTCCTTATGCTCCACCTCCTAGAAGAAATTTTGAGGAAACATTGCATGCATTCATTGAAAAGCAGGAGACAATCAACACTCAACTTGCTCAAAGCATGACAGATTTTAAAGATGCTCTTGCAAAATTAACATCTGCTCTCAGTTTCCAAGAGAAAGGTAAGTTTCCTTCTCAACCACAGCAAAATCCAAAGGGGCAATACAATGCAAATGCAAGTAGTTCTGGAAGCCAACACATGGATCAAGTCAAATCAGTCATCACTCTTCGTAGTGGTAAGGTTATTGAAAAACCTATTCTTGAACCTTGTGAGAAAGATGATGAGTCTATCTCTGAGGGTAAGGAAGGGGTTGAACCTGAACATTGCAAAGAAAAGGTTGATTCCCCGCCAGCACTTCCATTTCCTCATGCCATGACCAAACAAAGGAAAGTCAATCACAACTCTGAAATCTTTGAAACTTTCAAACAGGTAAGGATCAATATACCTTTGTTGGATGCTATTAAACAGGTTCCTTCTTATGCTAAATTTTTGAAAGATCTGTGCACTGTGAAGAGAAAACTGAATGTGAAAAAGAAAGCCTTTTTAGCCGAACAAGTAAGTGCCATTCTTCAGAACAATAATGCTTTGAAATATAAAGACCCTGGTTGTCCTACAATTTCTTGCTTTATTGGAGAACATAAAATTGAAAGAGCCTTACTTGATCTTGGAGCTAGTGTGAATTTACTTCCATATTCAGTTTTTCAGAGTCTCAATCTAGGTGAGTTAAAACCAACCTCTGTAACTCTTTTACTCGCCGATAGATCTGTAAAAGTGCCTAGAGGAATAATTGAAGATGTGTTAGTACAAGTTGATAAATTCATTTATCCTGTGGATTTTGTTGTCTTGGACACGCAACCTGTTGAAGCATGTAATTCAATTCCTGTCATTTTAGGACGTCCATTTCTTGCCACTTCTAATGCATTGATTAATTGTAGGAATGGACTGATGAAGCTATCATTTGGAAACATGACATTGGAGATGAATATTTTCAACATTTACAAGCAACCTGGAGATGATAATGATTTACAGGAAGTGGACTTTATTGAAAAATTAGTTCATGATCAATTTCAAACCACTTCTAGTGAAACTGAGATTGATGAATCTGATGATTTGCAAATGGTCTACTTTCAGGAATCAAAGGCATGCAATTGGAGACCACAAATTGAAGAATTGCCACCACGATCAATTGAGCCCATACCTTCAAGTGTTCAACCACCAAAACCTGAATTGAAGCCGTTACCATTTAATCTCAAATACTCATTTTTGGGAGAAAATGAAACTTTTCCGGTAATAATCTCTTCCAAACTTAATGCACATCAAGAAGGTAAGTTATTACAGACTCTGAAAATGCACAAAAATGCATTAGGATGGACCATAGCTGACATAAAAGGAATTAGCCCTTTGATTTGCACACACAGGATTTATTTGGAGGAAAATGCTAAACCCTCTAGAGAAATGCAACGAAGGCTTAATCCTAATATGAAAGAAGTAGTGAAAAATGAAGTCATTAAGCTTCTAGATAATGGAATCATTTATCCTATTTCTGACAGCAAATGGGTAAGTCCTACCCAAGTTGTACCCAAAAAGTCTGGAGTCACTGTGATAACGAATGAGAAAAATGAGTTAATTCCAACTAGGACTGTTACGGGTTGGCGCATGTGCATTGACTATAGGAAACTTAATTCAATGACTAGAAAAGATCATTTCCCTTTACCTTTCATGGATCAAATCCTAGAAAGAGTTGCAGGTCATGAATTTTATTGTTTCCTAGATGGCTATTCAGGTTACAATCAAATTGAAATTGCATTGGAAGATCAAGAGAAGACTACTTTCACATGTCCATTTGGTACTTTTGCATATCGAAGGATGCCTTTTGGATTATGTAATGCACCAGCCACGTTTCAAAGATGCATGCTTAGCATATTCAGTGATATGGTTGAACGTTTTCTTGAAATTTTTATGGATGATTTTTCTGTTTTTGGTGATTCATTTGATGATTGTTTGACTAACTTAGAAAAGGTTTTGAGCAGGTGTGAAGAGAAGAATCTTGTACTGAATTGGGAAAAATGTCACTTTATGGTAACAAACGGCATTGTACTTGGTCACATTGTTTCATCGAAAGGAATTGAGGTTGACAAATCTAAAATCGAGTTAATTGCCAACTTACCAACACCAAAATCTGTTAAAGATGTTAGATCATTCTTAGGACATGCTGGTTTTTACAGAAGGTTCATCAAAGATTTTAGTGTAATATCTAAGCCCTTGAGTAACCTTCTAACAAAGGATAATTTATTTGAATGGACTGAACATTGTGAGGAAGCCTTTGTTAAACTTAAAAACTTGCTTACTTCTGCTCCTGTCATTCAACCTCCTGATTGGTCATTACCTTTTGAAATAATGTGTGATGCTAGTGATTATGCCGTGGGTGCTGTCTTGGGACAAAGAAAAGATAAGAAACCTTATGTGATTTACTATGCAAGTAAAACTTTAAATAGTGCTCAAATGAATTACACTACCACTGAAAAAGAATTACTTGCAGTAGTATTTGCATGTGACAAATTCAGATCTTATCTTGTTGGCTCACCTGTTGTTGTTTTTAGTGATCATGCAGCATTGAAATATCTTCTTTCTAAGAAAGATTCTAAGGCTAGATTGGTGCGGTGGATTTTGTTACTTCAAGAATTTGATATCACAATCAAAGACAAGAAAGGCACCGAAAATGTTGTCGCGGATCATTTGTCAAGATTGACAACCGATTTGAGATCTGACATTACACCAATCGATGACTACTTTCCTGATGAATCTTTATTTTCTGTCTCTACGATGCCTTGGTTTGCTAATATTGTTAATTTTCTTGTTTCAGGACAATTGCCAGCTCATTGGAGTACCCAAGATAAAAGAAAGTTCTTGAACGAAGTGAAGAACTTTTATTGGGATGACCCTTATTTATTCAAATATTGTCCTGATCAAATATTTCGAAGATGCATTCCTGACAATGAGGTAAGTAGTGTCATTAAATTTTGTCATTCTGAGGCATGTGGGGGTCATTTCTCATCAAGAAAGACAACTGCAAAAATCTTACAAAGTGGATTTTACTGGCCCACCATGTTCAAAGACTCACATGCATTTTGTAAGATTTGTGAAAATTGTCAAAAGTTGGGATCTATTTCGAAACGTCACATGATGCCTTTAAATCCTATTCTTGTCATTGAGATCTTTGACTGTTGGGGTATAGATTTCATGGGTCCATTTCCTTCATCATTTGGTTTCTTGTACATATTGGTCGCAGTAGATTATGTTTCAAAATGGATAGAGGCAATTCCAAGTAGAACCAATGATCACAAAACAGTGATAAAGTTTTTGAAAGAAAACATTTTAAGTCGATTTGGAATCCCTCGAGCCATGATAAGTGATGGTGGAACACATTTCTGCAACAAGCCATTTGCTTCTTTAATGAAGAAATATGGAATCACACACAAAGTTGCCACCCCTTATCATCCTCAGACAAGTGGACAAGTAGAGCTTGCTAATAGGGAAATCAAACAAATCTTGGAGAAAACAGTGAACCCTAATAGGAAAGACTGGTCTTTAAGACTTAATGATGCACTTTGGGCTTATCGAACTGCTTATAAAACATCATTAGGTATGTCACCTTATAGACTAGTCTATGGAAAACCTTGTCACTTGCCTGTGGAAATTGAACATAAAGCTTATTGGGCTATTAAAGCTTTCAATTCAAGCCTTGATGATGCTAGTCAGCTGCGAAAATTGCAAATAAATGAGCTTGAAGAAATAAGAAATGATGCATATGACAATTCGAAAATTCATAAAGCAAGAATTAAAGAGTTTCATGACAAGAAAATACTAAGAAAAACATTCAATGTTGGTCAAAAAGTCTTGCTTTATAATTCTCGACTCCATTTATTTCCTGGAAAACTAAGATCAAGATGGAGTGGTCCTTTTATTGTGAAACATGTGTATCCATATGGGGCCTGTGATATTGAGAATCCAAAGAATGGCAATGTTTTCAAGGTAAATGGGCATCGTTTGAAAGTTTATTTTGACAATTTTTCGGTTGAAAATGACTCTATTGAATTGAGTGATCCTGTATATAAAGATTGATTCTTTTTCTCACATTGTTTTGTGTTTTGTTGTATCTATTGTTTTGCTAGTCTCTCTCTCAACCCGGTCAAATGGCGGATAACGGTACTCCGTGACTTAAGTCGGTTCTTTCAGTTTCCCAAATAACTGATATCTGTATATATTTGTATAATTCTTAGCTCTTTCTTCCTTCTTTGAATCTCTTCTCTAATTCTCTTTTGAAAATGGACACCACTCTTGAAAAGTTGAAAAGGTATTTTCCCGCTTTGCCTCCAAATGCGATTAATAAAATTTACCGTGCTAGGTGTGCAAGATTGAGGTTGTTAATGAATCATGGAACCTGAAGATATCTGTTGGTTAATTGAAGCAAAGGTTCGATTATCAGGTGAGTCCTCCAATTCTTTCATTTCACACATGCCTGGAACAGGTAAAAGCACTTTTGCAGAGAAACGTCGTGCAAAACGACTAAAAGTCTGTCACAGATGTGCCAGATGGACTTGTAATACGACATGTCATTCTTTAGGAATGATATCTGTAAACCGTGAAGATAAGATACAATTCATTAAGGATGGCCTGAGTAAGGGGTCTTTAGATAATCTTTTGTTGACCCTTGAGACGCATCCTAGTGGAGATGTGCATCGTGTAATTCATGATTTATGGCCACAATTCCATAAAGAACATGATCGACTTAGTCTTGGGAATCTGACTAAAAAAGACCATGTTTGCCAGTTTTTAAGAAAACTGGATGGGAAGCCTATCCCCGACCCATAGAGGGCGTTTAAGCCGTTCTTGGACGTAAAACCAAGGGAAGATGTGAGCCACAATCACAACTACCTGTACATACATGCTTTTTCAAAATAAATAATTAATAAAGAGAGAGAGAGAGAGAGAGAGTTTGCGAGACTATAGCTGGCCTACATATAGGTGGTATGATTGCATTTTCACTTTTTCATCTATAAATTCTTCTCTTCCTTCCCTTCATTTCTACTCATCCCATACATTCATCAAATATAGAAGTGTGTAGAAATGGCAGGTTCCTCAAGTCATCAGATAAGAAATATTTGTGTTTTCGGTGGATCCAGTTCTGGGAAAGAAAAAGAGTTTTTAGAATCAGCAAATCATCTTGGTCGGGTACTAGCTAAGAGAAAGATTCATTTAGTGTATGGGGGAGGCAGCCTTGGGTTAATGGGAGGTGTGTCAATGGCTGCATTTTTAGGAGGCAGTCAAGTTTTGGGGGTTGTTCCCAAAGCTTTAGCAACTGGGGACATCATTGGAAAAACAATTGGAGAGGAACTACAGGTCCCAACAATGTCTGACCGACTGAATACCATGTTTAGCCATGCTGATGCCTTCATTGCCTTACCAGGAGGTTTGGGCACATTGGAAGAAATCTTTCATATTTCATCTTGGGCCCAACTGCACATTCACCATAAACCTATAGGTTTGTTAAATGTTAATGGTTTTTATGATAAGTTGCTGTCTTTCCTTGATCAAGCTGTGGAACAGGAATTTCTAACATCTTCGGCACGACAAATCATAATCTCTGCTGCTACTGCTGAACAATTGATTGACCAACTACAATCTTTCATCCCTATCATTGATCCCTGCATGAGTCGCCTAGATTGGTCAACTAAGGAAAGCCGTAAAAAGCTTAGATTAGATTTGAGCCTTCATCTGTGAAACCTTGTGTCTTTTGGTTTTATTAATAGCATATTATTTTGTTATGTTACTTCTTATGTTTGTTTAAGTGTGTTTCAGGTTTATCATTGTTCACTGTTTCAGGTGATGTCTTCTATACTTTATCTTTCTACCTTCGAACATTGAGGACAATGTCTCGTTTTGGTTGGGGGGAGAGGGTAGTAGTTAAAAAAAAAAAAAAAAAAAAAATACTAACTTGCTAACTGTTTTTGCTATTATTAAAACCATTTGACAAAATTGTTATTAGGATGGCAGAGTATGGAATCAATTTTATTGACTCTAGAGACGCATCTTAGTAAGTTTCATTACCAAGGTCTATCATAATACTTCTTGAAATATTCAGGTTTACAAACTCTCACATTGTTATCACTTGATTCTGCTCATACTCATTTAACAAGTGTTATTAAACCTTCATTTTCACACACACACTTTAACATATGATTGTGGGTTGCACATTGGATTATTACATTAATTATGTTCTTTTGTTGAAGGTAACAACTAAGGGAAAAGGATAGTATATAATTTGCAAAAAAAAAAAAAAAAAAAAAAAGAAAAGAAAAGAAAAAAGATAGTATTGATGATAATAAAACGTGGATAAGTTTGGTTTCGTAGCCTCCCTAACCTAAGCAATTAAGCCCGAAGGGGTGTTTTAACACCTAATACCCTAAAGTCAACTGACTTGGGAGCTATTGGCCCAAAGCTTGCTACATGGGTTAAGGAGAAAAGCTTAAGGGAATCAAACATTGCACTATCTACGTATCAGTATCTGCAACCCGAGTTGTTAAGCTCGTAGGGGTGTCTCAACACCTAATGCCCTAAGACCAACTGGTCTGGGAGTCATTAGCCTAAAACTCGTTACATGGGTTAAAGATACATTGTGTTTTAAGTTGTATGTGTATATAAATAAAAAGAAAAAAAAAAAAAGAAGAAAAAAAAAAATAATAATACTAATCCCAACCCAAGGAAGTTCACCTTAAACATTTGAACATAATATTGTTTTCTTCCAACAAAAGCCCCATCATCTATGTTTTCATTGAGCACACAAAAAGAAGGTTTATTAATATCTTGTTTAAGAAGTATGAAGCAGGAATATAAATTTAATGAGAGTTTGTTTATCTGGATAGATTAATGGAAATTGAATGATGAATGCCTTGCTTTGTGGAACTTGAAATTGTTTCTCTATTTTAACACTTTAGATTACTAGGGACTAGTAATAAGCTGGTTGGGGGGTGTGATTAGTACTTAAAAGTGCATGTTTATCAAGGTTTTATATCATCATTTTGCACTTGAAGTATCAATAACTCCTTAACCAAAGCATGTTTTATAATAACAAGTTTGATACTATAAGATACCTTAATTTATGGTAAATGCTCATCTTATATGCAGGCCTATCACATAAATAAAAGGATTGATTGATGAGTTTAAGTATTGAAAGTGAAAGGACAAAGAGATGGCCAAACTTAGAAAAGAGATGTCGGTGCAGTCCAAACCGGAACATTGCTCGGTAATTGGATCATATTTGGAGCTCTAGATTTCGGATTTAGGTCCATTTTATATGGATGGAAAGGTAAGACAAAGGCCTACAACTTTCATGAGGAGCCCAAGATTTGAAAAGGTCGTTTTGAAGTCCAAATTGAAGGAACAACGAAGAAGTCCGAAGCTGTCCTGCAGCCCAAACACTATTTAGTGTTCAGCCCATATCTTGAGTTCTAGAAGTCCAAATGACCTCATCTTTTTTTTGTTGGAAAGCTGAGACAATTTCCTAGAACATTCCTGAGGATTCTGGGCAAATTATGATGTTAGCAATGACGTCTTGACCAGACAAGAAGATAAGGATTGTTATCAAGTCAAGATGTGGCCACCCACTCATCAATTAGTCAACAAATCAATAGTTCCAAATTTTGGCCTATAAAAGGAGGCACTTACCATGTATTGAGGCATCTTGGTGTTCAGATCAAGATCATGCTATTGCTTTCTCTCTTTGTATTGCTTATGTCTTGCTTTTATTAATATCAAGTTTATGCACTTCATTTCCTTACCTTTACTTAGTTAACCTCTTTCTCATTTATGTTCTTATCTTGTTCATTTATGTTTCTTTCTTTCATTATGTTCAGCTAAGTTAATTATGTCAAGGTGAAAAGGGTACACTAATGGTGTAAGAATAAGTATAATATAAACTTACATGGACCTTAACGTTGGATACTAACATGTTTTATATTTGTTATCTTGTTCACTTTTAATACTTTGCTTGTTAAATGGTTAATCTAGATTTATGTTGTATAATATTTGGTACAACAAATACTTGGCACTTTCATAGCCCATACTGTATGGTTTAACCGACACCTGAGCTATGAAAGGAACTTGATTTGTTGTTAACATAAGTTATAATCATGAATGCCTGCCAACATTTACAAGTATTAGCTTTATTCGAATAAGATAATTAATGTAATCATGTTAACAATTTATAATCTGATTGGAACCTCCTTTATGTGTGGTTTCCAATTGAGTAATAAGAGTTTATATTATACTTGTTTGAAGTACCATTAGTGGATCCTCTAACCTTGACATTTGTTTTTATCATTGTTTAATCCTTACGTTAATCTTTCATCTCAAAGTTCTCATTAATTTCTTCATCTTCTGCTTTTATTATTATTATTATTGTTATTATTTACATTCTGTCTATATTATATAATATATATCTTTGATCTTTTCATAAACTCAGTATACAGGCTGGAAACTTGTGACCCGATCTTTTAGATCATTCTCAGGTATAACAACGCCACGTACTGAGTATTATTATTGTTATTATTGTTGTTATTGTTGTTGTTGTTGTATTGTTATTTATAATTTATACAATTAACCTCTCTGTGGTTCGACCCCGGTCTTGCCGGGTTATTTATTACTTCGACACTCCTGCACTTGGGAAAAGACATCAATCTTTTGGTCGTGTCAAGCAGCACGCACTCAGTTCTCCACGCCGACGACGTCCGTTCGGGCCATTGCACCGACACGACGAGATTACGGGCTGAAAATGTCCATAACATTAGATCCGACCGTTGGACCGCTCTAAAATGTTTTTCACGAGTTTCCGTAGGCTGTTTAACATGGTGCAGCGTGGAATCAGTACTCCACGCCGACGACGTCCGGTCGGCCAATACCATCGACACGACTAGAGTGCCGACCTAAAAGGTCCCAAAATATGCATCCGACCGTTGGATCGCTCTTAAATTTTTTTCACGAGTTTCCATAGGCTGTTTTACAAGGAGTAGCGTGGAATCGGTACTCCACGCGGACGACGTTCGGTCGGCCATTCATCCGACATGACCACAGTGCCGGCTCAAAAGGTCCCTAACTATAGATCCGACCGTTGGATCGCTCTAAAATGTTCTTCACGAGTTTCTGGAAGTTGTCTTACATGGAGTAGCGTGGACTCGGTACTCCACGCCGACGACGTCCGGTCGGCCAATACCACCGACAAGACCAGAGTACCGACCTAAAAGGTCCATAACTATACATCCGACCGTTGGACCGCTCTAAAATGTTTTTTACGAGTTTCTAGAGGATGTTTTACATGGAGTAGCGTGGAATCGGTACTCCATGCTGACGACGTCCGGTCGGCCGTTCAGCCGACACGACCAGAGTACCGGCTCAAAAGGTCCCTAACTATAGATCCGACCGTTGGATCGCTCTAAAAGTTTTTTTTGGAGTTTCCGGAAGCTGTTTTACATGGAATTGCATGGACTCGGTACTCCACGCCGACGACGTCCGTTCGGCCAATACCACCGACACGACCATAGTACCGGCCTAAAAGGTCCTTAACTATACATCCGACTCTGGGATCGCTCTAAAAAGATTTTGAGGAGGTTCCGGAGGCTGTTTTACATGGAGTAGCGTGCCATCGGTTCTCCACGCCGACGACGTCCAGTCGGGCCATACCAACAACACGACTAGAGTGTCGGCTCAAGAGGTCCATGACCAATGTTCCGACCGTTGGATAGCTCTAAAATCTTTTTCGGGAGTCTCCGGGGGCAGTTTTACATGGAGCAGCACGCACTCAGTTCTCCACGCCGACGACGTCCGTTCGGGCCATTGCACCGACACGACGAGATTACGGGCTGAAAATGTCCATAACATTAGATCCGACCGTTGGACCGCTCTAAAATGTTTTTCACGAGTTTCCGTAGGCTGTTTAACATGGTGCAGCGTGGAATCAGTACTCCACGCCGACGACGTCCGGTCGGCCAATACCATCGACACGACTAGAGTGCCGACCTAAAAGGTCCCAAAATATGCATCCGACCGTTGGATCGCTCTTAAATTTTTTTCACGAGTTTCCATAGGCTGTTTTACAAGGAGTAGCGTGGAATCGGTACTCCACGCGGACGACGTTCGGTCGGCCATTCATCCGACATGACCACAGTGCCGGCTCAAAAGGTCCCTAACTATAGATCCGACCGTTGGATCGCTCTAAAATGTTCTTCACGAGTTTCTGGAAGTTGTCTTACATGGAGTAGCGTGGACTCGGTACTCCACGCCGACGACGTCCGGTCGGCCAATACCACCGACAAGACCAGAGTACCGACCTAAAAGGTCCATAACTATACATCCGACCGTTGGACCGCTCTAAAATGTTTTTTACGAGTTTCTAGAGGATGTTTTACATGGAGTAGCGTGGAATCGGTACTCCATGCTGACGACGTCCGGTCGGCCGTTCAGCCGACACGACCAGAGTACCGGCTCAAAAGGTCCCTAACTATAGATCCGACCGTTGGATCGCTCTAAAAGTTTTTTTTGGAGTTTCCGGAAGCTGTTTTACATGGAATTGCATGGACTCGGTACTCCACGCCGACGACGTCCGTTCGGCCAATACCACCGACACGACCATAGTACCGGCCTAAAAGGTCCTTAACTATACATCCGACTCTGGGATCGCTCTAAAAAGATTTTGAGGAGGTTCCGGAGGCTGTTTTACATGGAGTAGCGTGCCATCGGTTCTCCACGCCGACGACGTCCAGTCGGGCCATACCAACAACACGACTAGAGTGTCGGCTCAAGAGGTCCATGACCAATGTTCCGACCGTTGGATAGCTCTAAAATCTTTTTCGGGAGTCTCCGGGGGCAGTTTTACATGGAGCAGCACGCACTCAGTTCTCCACGCCGACGACGTCCGTTCGGGCCATTGCACCGACACGACGAGATTACGGGCTGAAAATGTCCATAACATTAGATCCGACCGTTGGACCGCTCTAAAATGTTTTTCACGAGTTTCCGTAGGCTGTTTAACATGGTGCAGCGTGGAATCAGTACTCCACGCCGACGACGTCCGGTCGGCCAATACCATCGACACGACTAGAGTGCCGACCTAAAAGGTCCCAAAATATGCATCCGACCGTTGGATCGCTCTTAAATTTTTTTCACGAGTTTCCATAGGCTGTTTTACAAGGAGTAGCGTGGAATCGGTACTCCACGCGGACGACGTTCGGTCGGCCATTCATCCGACATGACCACAGTGCCGGCTCAAAAGGTCCCTAACTATAGATCCGACCGTTGGATCGCTCTAAAATGTTCTTCACGAGTTTCTGGAAGTTGTCTTACATGGAGTAGCGTGGACTCGGTACTCCACGCCGACGACGTCCGGTCGGCCAATACCACCGACAAGACCAGAGTACCGACCTAAAAGGTCCATAACTATACATCCGACCATTGGACCGCTCTAAAATGTTTTTTACGAGTTTCTAGAGGATGTTTTACATGGAGTAGCGTGGAATCGGTACTCCATGCTGACGACGTCCGGTCGGCCGTTCAGCCGACACGACCAGAGTACCGGCTCAAAAGGTCCCTAACTATAGATCCGACCGTTGGATCGCTCTAAAAGTTTTTTTTGGAGTTTCCGGAAGCTGTTTTACATGGAATTGCATGGACTCGGTACTCCACGCCGACGACGTCCGTTCGGCCAATACCACCGACACGACCATAGTACCGGCCTAAAAGGTCCTTAACTATACATCCGACTCTGGGATCGCTCTAAAAAGATTTTGAGGAGGTTCCGGAGGCTGTTTTACATGGAGTAGCGTGCCATCGGTTCTCCACGCCGACGACGTCCAGTCGGGCCATACCAACAACACGACTAGAGTGTCGGCTCAAGAGGTCCATGACCAATGTTCCGACCGTTGGATAGCTCTAAAATCTTTTTCGGGAGTCTCCGGGGGCAGTTTTACATGGAGCAGCACGCACTCAGTTCTCCACGCCGACGACGTCCGTTCGGGCCATTGCACCGACACGACGAGATTACGGGCTGAAAATGTCCATAACATTAGATCCGACCGTTGGACCGCTCTAAAATGTTTTTCACGAGTTTCCGTAGGCTGTTTAACATGGTGCAGCGTGGAATCAGTACTCCACGCCGACGACGTCCGGTCGGCCAATACCATCGACACGACTAGAGTGCCGACCTAAAAGGTCCCAAAATATGCATCCGACCGTTGGATCGCTCTTAAATTTTTTTCACGAGTTTCCATAGGCTGTTTTACAAGGAGTAGCGTGGAATCGGTACTCCACGCGGACGACGTTCGGTCGGCCATTCATCCGAGATGACCACAGTGCCGGCTCAAAAGGTCCCTAACTATAGATCCGACCGTTGGATCGCTCTAAAATGTTCTTCACGAGTTTCTGGAAGTTGTCTTACATGGAGTAGCGTGGACTCGGTACTCCACGCCGACGACGTCCGGTCGGCCAATACCACCGACAAGACCAGAGTACCGACCTAAAAGGTCCATAACTATACATCCGACCGTTGGACCGCTCTAAAATGTTTTTTACGAGTTTCTAGAGGATGTTTTACATGGAGTAGCGTGGAATCGGTACTCCATGCTGACGACGTCCGGTCGGCCGTTCAGCCGACACGACCAGAGTACCGGCTCAAAAGGTCCCTAACTATAGATCCGACCGTTGGATCGCTCTAAAAGTTTTTTTTGGAGTTTCCGGAAGCTGTTTTACATGGAATTGCATGGACTCGGTACTCCACGCCGACGACGTCCGTTCGGCCAATACCACCGACACGACCATAGTACCGGCCTAAAAGGTCCTTAACTATACATCCGACTCTGGGATCGCTCTAAAAAGATTTTGAGGAGGTTCCGGAGGCTGTTTTACATGGAGTAGCGTGCCATCGGTTCTCCACGCCGACGACGTCCAGTCGGGCCATACCAACAACACGACTAGAGTGTCGGCTCAAGAGGTCCATGACCAATGTTCCGACCGTTGGATAGCTCTAAAATCTTTTTCGGGAGTCTCCGGGGGCAGTTTTACATGGAGCAGCACGCACTCAGTTCTCCACGCCGACGACGTCCGTTCGGGCCATTGCATCGACACGACGAGATTACGGGCTGAAAATGTCCATAACATTAGATCCGACCGTTGGACCGCTCTAAAATGTTTTTCACGAGTTTCCGTAGGCTGTTTAACATGGTGTAGCGTGGAATCAGTACTCCACGCCGACGACGTCCGGTCGGCCAATACCATCGACACGACTAGAGTGCCGACCTAAAAGGTCCCAAAATATGCATCCGACCGTTGGATCGCTCTTAAATTTTTTTCACGAGTTTCCATAGGCTGTTTTACAAGGAGTAGCGTGGAATCGGTACTCCACGCGGACGACGTTCGGTCGGCCATTCATCCGACATGACCACAGTGCCGGCTCAAAAGGTCCCTAACTATAGATCCGACCGTTGGATCGCTCTAAAATGTTCTTCACGAGTTTCTGGAAGTTGTCTTACATGGAGTAGCGTGGACTCGGTACTCCACGCCGACGACGTCCGGTCGGCCAATACCACCGAGAAGACCAGAGTACCGACCTAAAAGGTCCATAACTATACATCCGACCGTTGGACCGCTCTAAAATGTTTTTTACGAGTTTCTAGAGGATGTGATGCAGACCAGCCCAGAAACACTATCAAGGATCCATTACATGTTCCAAATGGACCGATGACACGGTCCAAGACAAAGACATTGAAAGACGCATTGAATGCATTGGTTTTGAAGGTTTCCACCAAGTCAGAATTGGAAGGTCCATTGGAGTATCAAGAGGAGATCCTATTACATCTTATCCATGTGCAAGAGGGGTCCAATACAACCTTATTTGGGCCATGAGATAAGGGCTTTATTTTATTTTGTTAGCTACAGCCCAAGGCTTGTTTGGGCTTAATTCATACTTTGTTTTAAGCTAGGATCCAAGGCTTGTTTGGATTAAGTTATGGGCTTTTCATTTTAGGGTTTTGGGCCAGTTTTGAGTGGACCTCATATAAGTCCACATAAAGGGTCCATTAGGGTTAACTTTTCAAGAACTATTTAAACTCATGTAGGCCAAAATTTCGGCAGCTTTGATGATAATTACTTCTGAATTTTTCAGTTTTAACGTGTGAGAGTGATTCTTGCATTCTTCAGTTCTTGAACGAACTGAATCTGACTTATCGAAGATTAACTGGCTTCGTGGCGTCGTTCTACTCATTCCAATAGTGTAGGTGCCTTGGGGCAGGTTTCCATTGTGTCGCACTCCTATCAGACCTATTTCGGCTTTCCGGGATCAGATCTCAATCTTGATTGTGGGTTGCGTGACCACGTGATCACGAGGTTCGCATCAGTTGGTATCAGAGCTAGGCTCCGAAACAAGGTCATATCTCTGTTATTTTCGTTTTTTTTTTTAGTGTCCCTTAAGTTTTTCAGTGTTTGCATCCATCTTCTTGTTCTTCGTGTCTGTGTCATCTAAGCAAAAAAAAAAAAAAAAAAAAAAAAAAGTTTATATTTCATCTTGTAGTAGTCTCTAATCATATCAGTTTGTTAAAAAGAAAAAAAAAATCAGAAAGAAATAGAGAAAAGAGTGATTAGTTGAAATTTGAAGGATCATTCAATTTTTTGCCGCAGAAACACAAATCTTGGTGAACCATAAGCAAACCACCTCAGAATCAATTTAAACTTCATATTCAGTCTATGGGCGGTGGGATCGCATGATATATCAAAGTTGGGATAATTCTGATATTATTTGCTTGAGGTTTTAATTCGAGTTTCAATTCTGCCGCAAAACACTACTATTAGTGAACCTATGTAAAACACCTTGGAATCTATTGAAACTTCATATTCTGAGTATTGGGTATGCGATTGCACCACATATTAAATTTGGGATTATTTTGATATCGGCTTCTGGAGGTTTTAATTGGAGGTTCAATTCTGCCGCAAACTGATCATACAAGGGGTTTGGGTACCTAGACATTATAGAACGACCTATAAATTGATTTTTGGTGTTTTCATAGTATTGTAATACTAAATATTGAATTTGAGGTCATTTCGAGATCGTTTGGTCTGGGTTTCAATTCTGTTACGTAAAATTGCGTAATAGGTTAGATTTGCCTCAAGTTTCAAAACATGATCTTTGCTGTTTAGTTTTGTCCAAATATTTTTGTTTCTGCTATATTAGGGTTATCTAGGAGTCAAGTAATTGTTTTCTTAACATTTGCTTCTGTTTTATTTCGTGTCTTCGTTTCGTCCACAATTTGTACGAATTTGCATTGCTACTCGCAAAATCGTAATCCTAGTTTTGTTTTGCTTTGTTTTCAGTATATTTATTGATTCTTGAGTCTGAAAATTATATTTAGAGTGCGCTGCGAAGGCTATTGACTTTGATTTGTTGATTTCAGTTCCTAAAGAACCAAAAGAAAGCAAGTTGTGAGGTAAAAGGCGTAGAGAGCTTAATAGAGTGAAAAGCCTTAATTTTTTGTTTTGTGTGATACACGAGAGGTGTGAGGATATATTTTGTGCTACTAACCAAATTTTGCAGATTCAAAGAATGTCTGAAAACAACGAATCAGCGACACAAAACGTTGACGTAGCTTTCCAATTGCGATCCATAGGCCAGCAACTTGAGCTGTTGTCTAGGACGTACAAGGATCTGAAAGATGAGGTGAATTCGATTAAGCAACAGAATAGTGGGGCTGATCCCCGGGGAAATACGGTCCGTATGGCCGCACGGAATGTTAGATCTGATTTTAAAGAGTTTGTTGATGAAAACGCAGATGGAGGTGAAGATGACTTTGAGTTTGCATCAGCTGGCCATGGAATCAGGTCTGGACCGAACAGGGCTAGGAGGAATGTGAATTTTCGTAGCATGGGCACTTATGAAGACATGGATGGGGACTTAGACACCATTAAACTGAAAATTCCTAGCTTTCAAGGAAAAAACGATCCTGAGGCTTATTTGGAGTGGGAGAAAAAGGTGGATTGGATTTTTGATTGCCATAGCTATTCTGAACAAAAAAAGGTGAAATTGGTGATAATTGAGTTTATGGAGTATGCATTAATTTGGTGGGATCAGATTGTGATCAGTAGGAGGAGGAATGGCGAGCGACCCGTTCAGACTTGGGGGGAGATGAAAGTCTTAATGAGGAGACGATTTGTGCCAAACCACTATTACAGAGACTTATATCTGAAGCTCCAAGGTCTGAATCAAGGTTATAAGACAGTAGATGAATATCACAAAGAGATGGAGATAGCAATGATTCGGGCTAATGTTGTTGAGGATAGAGAAGCCACCATGGCTAGATTCCTTAATGGGTTGAATCGGGATATTGCTAATGTGGTTGAGCTACAGCACTATGTGGAGCTAGAGGATGTGGTTCATATGGCGACGAAGGTGGAGAGACAACTTAGGAAAGGGCATGCTCGGTCAGCGTTTAATTCGGGTTCGTCATCATCTTGGAAGCCGAATCTAAAGAGAGAGGCTACTGTCCGGTCAAGATCCTTTGGTTCTTCTAGAACTGAACCACCAAAGGCTAAAGTTGATGTCCCTACTGATGCCAAAGGTAAATCTGAAACTCAACCTAAACGTACTCGTGATGTTAAATGTTTCAGGTGTCAAGGACATGGACATTATGCTTCAGAGTGTCCAAACAAGAGAATCATGATGATTAGAGATAATGGTGATGTGGAATCTGAAAGTGACAGTTCTGATTGTGAAGGCATGCCACCATTGGAGGATAGTGATGGGGATGAGTTAGCATTACCGGTTGAGGAGTCCTTGGTTATAAGGCGAACACTTCAGGTTCAGGTCAAAGAAGATGATACTAATGAACAAAGGGAGAACATCTTCCATACGCGTTGTTACGTACAAAGAAAGGTGTGTGGTTTAATTATAGATAGTGGAAGCTGTGTTAATGTTTGCAGTGCCACCCTTGTTAGTAAACTGAATTTGTGTACTGCTAAGCATGCTAAACCATATAGATTGCAATGGCTGAATGATAGTGGTGAAGTGAAAGTGACTAAACAGGTTGTGGTTCCATTTTCGATTGGGAAATATGTTGATGAAGTTCTGTGCGACGTGGTACCAATGCAAGCAAGTCACATCTTGTTGGGGAGACCATGGCAATATGATAGGAAGGCAATTCATGATGGGGTTAAAAATAGGTATACCATTGTAAAAGATGGTAAAACCATCACTCTTGTACCTCTTACACCCAAACAGGTGTATGATGATCAAATAAAGCTAAAAAGTGAGCATGAGGCGATGGGGAGAGAAAATCAAGGTGAGGAACAAGGGGAGAGAAGACCATCAGATTCGGCTAGAACCCAAACCACTACAACCCATTCGGCCACCCATCCAAACACAAGCAAATATTCGGCCAACACTCCAAACAAATCAAACCATTCGACCACAACTCAAAAACACCCAAATCTGGCCGAGAGTGGAGGTAAGACAAGAGGAGTGAAGAAAGTCAGCAAGTGTGATGAGAATTGTGTGGAAAAACTAAAGAAACAACCCAATTTTTATGCTAGAGAGGGTGAGGTCAGATCTGCATTTTTCACTAACAAGCCAATGATCTTACTTGTGTACAAAGAGGCTTACTTTAATACTAATGATCTTGATCATATTGTGCCTAGTGTTGCTATTTCTTTGTTGCAGGGATTTGATGATGTGTTCCCTGACGATACTCCTAGCGGATTACCACCATTGAGGGGGATAGAGCATCAGATTGATTTCGTACCCGGAGCTTCAATTCCTAACCGACCAGCTTATAGAAGCAATCCCGAGGAGACGAAGGAACTTCAAAGGCAAGTTGATGAGCTGATGGAAAAGGGCTACATTCGTGAGAGTATGAGCC
This sequence comes from Populus davidiana, assembly GCA_030145905.1. Lineage (NCBI taxonomy): Eukaryota > Viridiplantae > Streptophyta > Magnoliopsida > Malpighiales > Salicaceae > Populus > Populus davidiana. Next base: position 20,722,417 of record CM057798.1, on the reverse strand, counting down.
CGTGTGCTGTACCCGTGCTACTTGTGCCAAAGAAGGATGGAACATGGAGGATGTGTGTTGATTGCCGAGCCATCAACAACATAACGGTAAAGTATAGACATCCCATTCCTAGGCTTGATGACATGTTAGATGAGTTACATGGATCCTGTATCTTCTCTAAAATTGACTTGAAAAGTGGGTACCATCAAATTAGGATGAAAGAAGGTGATGAGTGGAAAACAGCATTTAAGACTAAACATGGTTTGTATGAATGGTTAGTAATGCCGTTTGGACTTACAAATGCACCTAGTACGTTTATGCGTTTAATGAATCATGTGTTGCGTGCATTCATAGGTAAGTTTGTGGTTGTGTATTTTGATGACATTTTGATATATAGCAAGAACTTAACTGAGCATCTTGATCATTTGCGTAATGTACTTAGTGTGTTGCGTAGTGAGAAATTGTATGCTAATTTTACAAAGTGTGCCTTTTGCCTGGAAAAAATTGTGTTTCTTGGCTATGTTGTAACTGCACAGGGTATCGAGATGGATGAGGAGAAAGTTAAGGCCATCCGGGATTGGCCTACACCCAAATTGGTAAGTGAGGTAAGGAGTTTTCATGGGTTAGCTAGTTTTTACAGGCGTTTTGTGAAAGATTTCAGTACAATAGCTGCCCCTTTAAATGAAGTTGTTAAAAAATCAGTTGGGTTTAAATGGGGGGAGGAACAAGAATTGGCATTTGTTCTTTTGAAAGAGAAATTATGTTCTGCACCTGTTTTGGGTTTACCTGACTTTACGAAAGCATTTGAAATAGAATGTGATGCGTCTGGAATAGGAATAGGTGCTGTTTTGATGCAGGATCGGAGACCTATTGCGTATTTCAGTGAGAAGTTAAGTGGAGCGACCTTGAACTATCCAACTTACGACAAAGAACTCTATGCATTGGTAAGAGCACTTGAGACATGGCAGCATTACTTGTGGCCAAAAGAGTTCGTAATCCATTCGGATCATGAGTCCTTGAAACATCTGAAAGGACAAGGTAAGTTGAATAGGAGGCATGCAAAATGGGTTGAATTCATTGAAACTTTCCCTTATGTAATCAAGTATAAGCAAGGGAAAGAGAACATCGTAGCTGATGCACTCTCGCGCAGGTATGTTCTTTTACACACCATGAATACTAGATTGTTAGGTTTTGAATATGTGAAGGAATTGTATGATAATGACTCTGACTTTGCTGAGATTTATAATGCATGTGGACATTCGGCTTTCGGTAAGTTTTATTTGATGGATGGTTATTTGTTCAAAGAGAATAGATTGTGTGTTCCTGCTAGTTCTTTGCGTGAATTGCTTGTTCGTGAAGCACATGGGGGTGGTTTAATGGGTCACTTTGGGGTTGCGAAAACCTTGGATGTATTGCATGAGCATTTCTATTGGCCAAAGATGAAAAGAGATGTGCAACGAATTTGTGAACAGTGCATTGCTTGTAGAAAGGCAAAATCTAGAGTACAACCGCATGGACTATATACACCACTACCTGTGCCTACTGAACCTTGGGTAGATATCTCTATGGACTTTGTTTTAGGTTTACCTAGGTCAAAGAAAGGTAGAGACTCTATCTTTGTTGTGGTTGATAGGTTTTCTAAAATGGCGCATTTCATTGCATGCCATAAAACAGATGATGCATCTCATATCGCAGACTTGTTCTTTAGAGAGATTGTACGTTTGCATGGCATTCCTAAGAGTATAGTGTCAGATCGTGATGTTAAGTTCCTTAGTTACTTTTGGAAGACCTTATGGGGAAAGTTGGGAACTAAACTCTTATTTTCAACAACATGCCATCCTCAAACAGATGGACAAACTGAGGTAGTGAATAGAACATTATCCCAACTTTTACGTGCTGTAATTCAAAAGAATTTGAAAAGTTGGGAAGAATGTTTGCCTTTTGTTGAGTTTGCTTATAATAGAACTGTGCATTCAACTACTACTTTTTCTCCTTTTGAAATTGTTTATGGTTTTAATCCACTAACTCCTATGGACTTAATTCCTTTACCTTTTGAAGAAAAGGTAAGTTTAGATGGTGAAAAGAAGGCAAAGATGGTGAGAGAACTCCATGAAGGAGTTCGACTACAAATAGAGAAAAAGAACAGACTTTACGCTTCTAAAGCAAATAAGGGATGTAAACTGGTTGTTTTCCAACCCGGTGATTGGGTATGGGTGCACATGCGTAAGGAACGATTTCCTAACCAAAGGAAATCAAAATTACAGCCTCGTGGTGATGGTCCTTTTCAGGTTTTAGAGAGAATCAATGACAACGCATACAAAATTGACCTTCCAGGTGAGTATAGTGTTAGTGCTACCTTTAATGTTGCTGATCTTACTTTGTTTGACACAGATTTTGATTCGAGGTCGAATCCTTTCGAGGAGAGAGGGGATGATGCAGACCAGCCCAGAAACACCAGCAAGGATCCATTACATGTTCCAAATGGACCGATGACACGGTCCAAGACAAAGACATTGAAAGACGCATTGAATGCATTGGTTTTGAAGGTTTCCACCAAGTCAGAATTGGAAGGTCCATTGGAGTATCAAGAGGAGATCCTATTACATCTTATCCATGTGCAAGAGGGGTCCAATACAACCTTATTTGGGCCATGAGATAAGGGCTTTATTTTATTTTGTTAGCTACAGCCCAAGGCTTGTTTGGGCTTAATTCATACTTTGTTTTAAGCTAGGATCCAAGGCTTGTTTGGATTAAGTTATGGGCTTTTCATTTTAGGGTTTTGGGCCAGTTTTGAGTGGACCTCATATAAGTCCACATAAAGGGTCCATTAGGGTTAACTTTTCAAGAACTATTTAAACTCATGTAGGCCAAAATTTCGGCAGCTTTGATGATAATTACTTCTGAATTTTTCAGTTTTAACGTGTGAGAGTGATTCTTGCATTCTTCAGTTCTTGAACGAACTGAATCTGACTTATCGAAGATTAACTGGCTTCGTGGCGTCGTTCTACTCATTCCAATAGTGTAGGTGCCTTGGGGCAGGTTTCCATTGTGTCGCACTCCTATCAGACCTATTTCGGCTTTCCGGGATCAGATCTCAATCTTGATTGTGGGTTGCGTGACCACGTGATCACGAGGTTCGCATCAGGATGTTTTACATGGAGTAGCGTGGAATCGGTACTCCATGCTGACGACGTCCGGTCGGCCGTTCAGCCGACACGACCAGAGTACCGGCTCAAAAGGTCCCTAACTATAGATCCGACCGTTGGATCGCTCTAAAAGTTTTTTTTGGAGTTTCCGGAAGCTGTTTTACATGGAATTGCATGGACTCGGTACTCCACGCCGACGACGTCCGTTCGGCAAATACCACCGACACGACCATAGTACCGGCCTAAAAGGTCCTTAACTATACATCCGACTCTGGGATCGCTCTAAAAAGATTTTGAGGAGGTTCCGGAGGCTGTTTTACATGGAGTAGCGTGCCATCGGTTCTCCACGCCGACGACGTCCAGTCGGGCCATACCAACAACACGACTAGAGTGTCGGCTCAAGAGGTCCATGACCAATGTTCCGACCGTTGGATAGCTCTAAAATCTTTTTCGGGAGTCTCCGGGGGCAGTTTTACATGGAGCAGCACGCACTCAGTTCTCCACGCCGACGACGTCCGTTCGGGCCATTGCACCGACACGACGAGATTACGGGCTGAAAATGTCCATAACATTAGATCCGACCGTTGGACCGCTCTAAAATGTTTTTCACGAGTTTCCGTAGGCTGTTTAACATGGTGCAGCGTGGAATCAGTACTCCACGCCGACGACGTCCGGTCGGCCAATACCATCGACACGACTAGAGTGCCGACCTAAAAGGTCCCAAAATATGCATCCGACCGTTGGATCGCTCTTAAATTTTTTTCACGAGTTTCCATAGGCTGTTTTACAAGGAGTAGCGTGGAATCGGTACTCCACGCGGACGACGTTCGGTCGGCCATTCATCCGACATGACCACAGTGCCGGCTCAAAAGGTCCCTAACTATAGATCCGACCGTTGGATCGCTCTAAAATGTTCTTCACGAGTTTCTGGAAGTTGTCTTACATGGAGTAGCGTGGACTCGGTACTCCACGCCGACGACGTCCGGTCGGCCAATACCACCGACAAGACCAGAGTACCGACCTAAAAGGTCCATAACTATACATCCGACCGTTGGACCGCTCTAAAATGTTTTTTACGAGTTTCTAGAGGATGTTTTACATGGAGTAGCGTGGAATCGGTACTCCATGCTGACGACGTCCGGTCGGCCGTTCAGCCGACACGACCAGAGTACCGGCTCAAAAGGTCCCTAACTATAGATCCGACCGTTGGATCGCTCTAAAAGTTTTTTTTGGAGTTTCCGGAAGCTGTTTTACATGGAATTGCATGGACTCGGTACTCCACGCCGACGACGTCCGTTCGGCCAATACCACCGACACGACCATAGTACCGGCCTAAAAGGTCCTTAACTATACATCCGACTCTGGGATCGCTCTAAAAAGATTTTGAGGAGGTTCCGGAGGCTGTTTTACATGGAGTAGCGTGCCATCGGTTCTCCACGCCGACGACGTCCAGTCGGGCCATACCAACAACACGACTAGAGTGTCGGCTCAAGAGGTCCATGACCAATGTTCCGACCGTTGGATAGCTCTAAAATCTTTTTCGGGAGTCTCCGGGGGCAGTTTTACATGGAGCAGCACGCACTCAGTTCTCCACGCCGACGACGTCCGTTCGGGCCATTGCACCGACACGACGAGATTACGGGCTGAAAATGTCCATAACATTAGATCCGACCGTTGGACCGCTCTAAAATGTTTTTCACGAGTTTCCGTAGGCTGTTTAACATGGTGTAGCGTGGAATCAGTACTCCACGCCGACGACGTCCGGTCGGCCAATACCATCGACACGACTAGAGTGCCGACCTAAAAGGTCCCAAAATATGCATCCGACCGTTGGATCGCTCTTAAATTTTTTTCACGAGTTTCCATAGGCTGTTTTACAAGGAGTAGCGTGGAATCGGTACTCCACGCGGACGACGTTCGGTCGGCCATTCATCCGACATGACCACAGTGCCGGCTCAAAAGGTCCCTAACTATAGATCCGACCGTTGGATCGCTCTAAAATGTTCTTCACGAGTTTCTGGAAGTTGTCTTACATGGAGTAGCGTGGACTCGGTACTCCACGCCGACGACGTCCGGTCGGCCAATACCACCGACAAGACCAGAGTACCGACCTAAAAGGTCCATAACTATACATCCGACCGTTGGACCGCTCTAAAATGTTTTTTACGAGTTTCTAGAGGATGTTTTACATGGAGTAGCGTGGAATCGGTACTGCATGCTGACGACGTCCGGTCGGCCGTTCAGCCGACACGACCAGAGTACCGGCTCAAAAGGTCCCTAACTATAGATCCGACCGTTGGATCGCTCTAAAAGTTTTTTTTGGAGTTTCCGGAAGCTGTTTTACATGGAATTGCATGGACTCGGTACTCCACGCCGACGACGTCCGTTCGACCCATACCACCGACACGACCATAGTACCGGCCTAAAAGGTCCTTAATTATACATCCGACTCTTGGATCGCTCTAAAAAGATTTTCAGGAGTTTCCGGAGGCTGTTTTACATGGAGTAGCGTGCAATCGGTTCTCCACGCCGACGACGTCCAGTCGGGCCATACCACCCACACGACTAGAGTGTCGGCTCAAGAGGTCCATGACCAATGTTCCGACCGTTGGATAGCTCTGAAATCTTTTTGAGGAGTCTCCGGGGGCAGTTTTACATGGAGCAGCGCGCACTCAGTTCTCCACGCCGACGACGTCCGGTCGGCCAATACCATCGACAAGACTAGAGTGCCGACCTAAAAGGTCCCAAAATATGCATCCGACCGTTGGATCGCTCTTAAAGTTTTTTCACGAGTTTCCATAGGCTGTTTTACAAGGAGTAGCGTGGAATTGGTACTCCACGCGGACGACGTTCGGTCGACCATTCAGCCGACATGACCACAGTGCCGGCTCAAAAGGTCCCTAACTATAGATCCGACCGTTGGATCGCTCTAAAATGTTCTTCACGAGTTTCTGGAAGTTGTCTTACATGGAGTAGCGTGGACTCGGTACTCAACGCCGACGACGTCCGGTCGGCCAATACCACCGACAAGACCAGAGTACCGACCTAAAAGGTCCATAACTATACATCCGACCGTTGGACCGCTCTAAAATGTTTTTTACGAGTTTCTAGAGGATGTTTTACATGGAGTAGCGTGGAATCGGTACTGCATGCTGACGACGTCCGGTCGGCCATTGAGCCGACACGACTAGAGTACCGGCTCAAAAGGTCCCTAACTATAGATCCGACCGTTGGATCGCTCTAAAAGTTTTTTTTGGAGTTTCCGGAAGCTGTTTTACATGGAATTGCATGGACTCGGTACTCCACGCCGACGACGTCCGTTCGGCCAATACCACCGACACGACCATAGTACCGGCCTAAAAGGTCCTTAATTATACATCCGACTCTTGGATCGCTCTAAAAAGATTTTGAGGAGGTTCCGGAGGCTGTTTTACATGGAGTAGCGTGCCATCGGTTCTCCACGCCGACGACGTCCAGTCGGGCCATACCACCCACACGACTAGAGTGTCGGCTCAAGAGGTCCATGACCAATGTTCCGACCGTTGGATAGCTCTGAAATCTTTTTGAGGAGTCTCCGGGGGCAGTTTTACATGGAGCAGCGCGCACTCAGTTCTCCACGCCGACGACGTCCGGTCGGCCAATACCATCGACAAGACTAGAGTGCCGACCTAAAAGGTCCCAAAATATGCATCCGACCGTTGGATCGCTCTTAAAGTTTTTTCACGAGTTTCCATAGGCTGTTTTACATGGAGTAGCGTGCCATCGGTTCTCCACGCCGACGACGTCCAGTCGGGCCATACCAACAACACGACTAGAGTGTCGGCTCAAGAGGTCCATGACCAATGTTCCGACCGTTGGATAGCTCTAAAATCTTTTTCAGGAGTCTCCGGGGGCAGTTTTACATGGAGCAGCACGCACTCAGTTCTCCACGCCGACGACGTCCGTTCGGGCCATTGCACCGACACGACGAGATTACGGGCTGAAAATGTCCATAACATTAGATCCGACCGTTGGATAGCTCTAAAATGTTTTTCACGAGTTTCCGTAGGCTGTTTAACATGGAGCAGCGTGGAATCAGTACTCCACGCCGACGACGTCCGTTCGGGCCATTGCACCGACACGACTAGAGTACCGGGCTGAAAAGGTTCCTAACATTAGATCCGACCGTTGGACCGCTCTAAAATGTTTTTCACGAGTTTCCGTAGGCTGTTTAACATGGAGCAGCGTGGAATCAGTACTCCACGCCGACGACGTCCGTTCGGGCCATTGCACCGACACGACTAGAGTACCGGGCTGAAAAGGTTCCTAACATTAGATCCGACCGTTGGACCGCTCTAAAATGTTTTTCACGAGTTTCCGTAGGCTGTTTAACATGTAGCAGCGTGGAATCAGTACTCCACGTCGACGACGTCCGTTCGGGCCATTGCACCGACACGACTAGAGTACCGGGCTGAAAAGGTTCCTAACATTAGATCCGACCGTTGGACCGCTCTAAAATGTTTTTCACGAGTTTCCATAGGCTGTTTCACATGGTGTAGCGTGGAATCAGTACTCCACGCCGACGGCGTCCGGTCGGGCAATACCACTGACACGACCATAGTACCACCCTAAAAGGTCCCTAACTATACAACCGACCGTTGGATCGTTCTAAATGTTTTTTTGGAGTTTCTGGAGGCTGTTTTACATGGAGTAGCATGGAATCGGTACTCCACGCTGATGAGTCTGATCGGAGCATACCACCAACACGACCAGAGTATCACAAGGAGTAGCGTGGAATCGGTACTCCATGCAGACGACGTTCGGTCGGCCATTCAGCCGACATGGCCACAGTGCCGTCTCAAAAGGTTCCTAACTATAGATCCGACCGTTGGATCGCTCTAAAACGTTCTTCACGAGTTTCTGGAAGTTGTCTTACATGGAGTAGCGTGGACTCGGTACTCCAAGCCGACGACGTCCGGTCGGCCAATACCACCGACAAGACTAGAGTACCGACCTAAAAGGTCCATAACTATACATCCGACGTTTGGACCGCTCTAAAATGTTTTTTAGGAGTTTCTAGAGGATGTTTTACATGGACTAGCGTGGAATCGGTACTCTATGCTGACGACGTCCGGTCGGCCATTTAGCCGACACGACCAGAGTACCGGCTCAAGAGGTCCCTAACTATAGATCCGACCGTTGGATCGCTCTAAAATTTTTTTCACGAGTTTCCGGAAGCTGTTTTACAAGGAGTAGAGTGGACTCGGTACTCCACGCCGACGACGTCCGGTCAGCCACTACCACCGACAAAACCAGAGTACTGGCCTAAAAGGTCCCTAACTATACAGTTGACTCTTGGATCGCTCTAAAAAGATTTTGAGGAGTTTCCGGAGGCTGTTTTACATGGAGTAGCGTGCAATCGGTTCTCCACGCCGACGACATCCAGTCGGGCCATACCACCAACACGACTAGGCTGTTTTACAAGGAGTAGTGATACGGTTCAGCCCTGTGATACGACCCAAGTAAGGTCAGATTTGGATTTTGGCGTAAAAAGTGCAACAGTGCAGGTTTACGGTATCAGTCATAATTCTCAATCCGACCGTTGGATCGAGCTAATATTTTATGTGGACTCTCCAGACATATGTTACTACCTTGGGTTAAACATTCAGCTCAATCGGAGTTTTGGAAGGACCGCAATACTGGTCAACGGAGGCTGTACGGATTTTGTTATTTACTTCCATTTGACTTGTGGACTTACTATTTGGTTAGGATTCTTTTCCTACAAGGATGTGGCAGCTGGTTTTGGGAATTTCCTATTTCCACAAGGATCATTAATGAGCTGCAATATAATCTACAAGTGTGGTAGTGATTCATTAATGTTTCAGAATCATTTTCTTACAAGGATTCCTTTTTCATCCTAGCTACACAAGGAAAGAAGGGCGGGTGGTATTTAATGACAGATTAGTTATTTTTATTATTTTTTTTAATGTTTGGGCTTAATTAAAACTCTGTTTTGAGCTAGGGTCCAAGGCTTGTTTGGATCAGGTTATGGGCTTTTCAGTTTAGGGTTTTGGGCCAGTTTTGAGTGGACCTCATATAAGTCCACATAAGAGGTCCATTAGGGTTAATTTTTCAAGAACTATTTAAACTCATGTAAGCCACAATTTCGACAGCTTTGATGATTATTATTCTGAATTTTTCAGTTTTAACATGTGAGAGTGATTCTTGCATTCTTCAGTTCTTGAACGAACTGAATCTGACTTATCGAAGATTAACTGGCTTCATGGCGTCATTCTACTCATTCCAATAGTGTTGGTGCCTTGGGGCAGGTTTCCATTGTGTCACACTCCTATCAGACCTATTTCGGCTTTCCGGGATCAGATCTCAATCTTGATTGTGGGTTGCGTGACCATGTGATCACGAGGTTCGCATCAAGTAGCGTGGAATCGGTACTCCACGCTGACGACGTCCGGTCGGGCCATTCAGCCGACATTACCACAATGCCGGCTCAAAAGGTCCCTAACTATAGATCCGGCCATTGGATCGCTCTAAAACTTTTACCACGAGTTTCCGGAAGCTGTTTTACATGGAGTAGCGTGGACTTGGTACTCCACGTCGACGATGTCCGGTCGGCCAATACGACCGACAAGACCAGAGTACCGACCTAAAAGGTCCATAACTATACATCCAACCGTTGGATCGCTCTAAAATGTTTTTTAGGAGTTTCTGGAGGTTGTTCTACATTGAGTAGCGTGGAATCGGTACTCCACGCCGATGACGTCCGGTCAGGCAATTCCACTGACACAACCCGAGTACCAGCTCAAAAGGTCCCTAACTATAGATCCGACCGTTGGATCGCTCTAAAGTTTTTGTCACGAGTTTCCCTTTGTTGTTTAACATGGAGTAACGTGGAATCGGTACTCCACGCCAACGACGTCCGATCGGGCAATACCACCGATACGACCAGAGAAGCGGCCCAAAAGGTCCATAACTATAGATCCGACCGTTGGATTGCTCTAAAATATTTTTCAGGAGTTTCCAGAGGCTGTTATACATGGAGTAGCGTGGAATCGGTACTCCACTTTGACGACGTCCGGTCAGGCTATTCCACCGACATGACGAGAGTCCAGCTCAAAAGGGCCATAACTATAGATCCAATCGTTGGATCGCTCTATAATTTTTTCAGGAGTTTCCGGAGGCTGTTTTACATGAGTAGCATGGAATCGGTACTCCACTCCGACGATGTCCGGTCGGGCCATTGTACTGACACGACGAGAGTTCTGGCTCAAAAGGTTCATAACTATAGATCTGACTGTTGGATTGCTCTAAAACTTTTTTCAGGAGTTTCTGGAGGCTGTTTTATATGGAGTAGCGTGGAATCGGTTCTCCACGCCGACGACGTCCAGTCGGGCCATTGTACTGACACGATGAGAGTATCGGCTCAAAAGGTCCATAACTATAGATCCAACTGTTGGATCGCACTAAAAAAAATTTTAGAAGTTTCCGGAGGCTGTTTTACATGGAGTAGCGTAAAATTGGTTCTCCACGCCGACGACGTCTGGTTGGGCCATGCCACCGACACGACTAGAGTACCGACTCAAAAGGTCCATAACCAAAGTTTCGACCGTTGGATCGCTCTAAAACTTTTTTCAGGAGTTTTCGAAGGCTGTTTTACATGGTGTAGCATGGAATCAGTACTCCACGCCGACGATGTTTGGTTGAGCCATACCACCGACACGACAAGAGTACCGGCACAAAAGGTCCATAACTAAACATCCGACTGTTGGATCGCTCTAAAATGTTTTTCAGGAGTTTCTGGAGGCTGTTTTACATTGAGTAACGTGGAATCAGTACTCCACGCCGACGATGTCCGGTCGGGCCATGCCACCGACACGACTAGAGTACCGGCTCAAAAGGTCCATAACTATAGATCCGACTATTGGATCGCTCTAAAAAAAATTTCAGGAGTTTCCGGAGACTTTTAGGAATGGTATCTGTAAACCATAAAGATAAAATAGAATTCATTAAGGATTGCCTGAGTAAGGGGTCTTTAGATAATCTTCTATTGACTCTTGAGACGCACCCTAGTGGAGATGTGCATCGTGCAATTCATGATTTATGGCCACAATTCCATAAAGAAATGCACGACTTAGTCTTGGGAATCTTACTAAAAAAGACCCTGCTTGCCAGTTTTTAAGAAAAACTGGATGGGAAGCCTATCCCCGACCCATAAAGGGTGTTTAAGCCGTTCTTGGACATAAAACCAAGGAAAGATGTGAGCCACAATTACAACTACCTGTACATACACCTGCCTTTTCAAAATAAATAAATAGAGAGAGAGAGAGAGAGAGCGATGCGAACCTCGTGATCACGTGGTCACGCAACCCACAATCAAGATTGAGATCCGATCCCGGAAAGCCGAAATAGGTCTGATAGGAGTGTGACACAATAGAAACCTGCCCCAAGGCACCAACACTATTGGAATGAGTAGAATGACGCCACGAAGCCAGTTAATCTTTGATAAGTCAGATTCAGTTCGTTCAAGAACTGAAAAATGCAAGAATCACTCTCACACGTTAAAACTGAAAAATTCATAATAATATTCATCAAAGCTGCCAAAATTTTGGCTTACATGAGTTTAAATAGTTCTTGAAAAGTTAACCCTAATGGACCCCTTATGTGGACTTATATGAGGTCCACTCAAAACTGGCCCAAAACCCTAAAATGAAAAGCCCATAACCAGATCCAAACAAGCCTTGGACCCTAGCTCAAAACAAAGTTTTAATTAAGCCCAAACAAGCCTTGGGTTGTAGCTAACAAAATAAAATAAAGCCCCTAACATTAAATCCATGTTCTGCCATGAGAAGAATAGAATGAACTAAAATAATACAGAATTGATTGAAGGCTTATTTATAGCCTTCCATGCAGCCCGTTAATCCTAGAAACAAAAGGAAAAGGTAGCCACCATGTTGTAGTAGGATTCTTTTGTTTCCTTTGTTGTCCTCATCTCATGGCCCAAATAAGGTTGTATTGGACCCCTCTTGCACATGGATAAGATGTACTAGGATCTCCTCTTGATACTCCAATGGACCTTCCAATTCTAACTTGGTGGAAACCTTCAAAACCAATGCATTCAATGCGTCTTTCAATGTCTTTGTCTTGGACTGAGTCATTGGTCCATTTGGAACATGTAATGGTTCCTTGCTGGTGTTTCTGGGCTGGTTCGCATCAGAGAGAGAGAGAGAGACTACAGCTGGCCTACATATAGGTGGTATGATTGCATTTTCAATTTCTCATCTATAAATTCTTCTCTTTCTTCCCTTCATTTCTACTCAACCCATACATTCATCAAATATTGTGTGTGGAAATAGCAAATTCCTCAAGTCATCACATAAAAAATATTTATGTTTTCGGTGGATCCAATTCTGGGAAAGAAAAAGAGTTTTTAGAATCAGCAAATCATCTTGGTTAGGTACTAGCTGAGCAAAAGATTCATTTAGTGTATGGAGGAGGCAACCTGGGGTTAATGGGGGGAGTGTCAATAGCTGTATTTTTAGGAGGTAGTCAAGTTTTGGGAGTTGTCCCTAAAGCTTTAGCACAAGGGGACATCATTGGAGAAATAATTGGAGAGCTTAGATGAATGAATTCGATTGGCCACTGTCTCTTTACATGGCAAAAGTTTCGTCAACTTTTCTCGTAAACTGGGTTTCGCAGCTACAGTGTATTGTATCTGGCAAGAACGGAACGCAAGGATCTTTGCAGATGTGTCTAAAGCTACGAATTTGGTTTTTGATCAAATCAAATGTATCATTCGCGATAAGCTTGTTTTGATGAGGAATGTTCAACAAACAGATGAAAACATAAGGATCCAAAGACTTTGGAGGGTCAATAACATGGACTCTTAATTTGATGCTTAGCTGGTTGTTTTTGTACCCCTAGTATATCTAGTTGGTCTAAGTTTTTGTTTGGTTATGTCGCTAGCCTGTAGCCATTTGTTGGTTTTCGTTTCTGTCCACATTGTAAATCTTGGGTATGCCCATTATATTCTTTGTATCATTTTCTTTTAATACATAAGTCAGCTTACCAAAAAAAAAAGAGGAATTATAGGTCCCCACAATGTCTGATCGAATGAATGCAATGTTTAACCATGCTGACGCCTTCATTGCCTTACCAGGTGGTCTGGGAATATTGGAAGAGATCTTTCATATTTCCTCTTGGGCCCAACTACATATTCACCATAAACCCATAGGTCTGTTAAATGTTAATAGTTTTTATGATAAGTTGTTGTCTTTTCTTGATTATGTTGTGGAATAGGAATTTCTAACATCTTTGGCACGACAAATCATAATATCTACTGCTACTATTGAATAATTAATTGACCAACTACAATCTTTCATCCCTGTAATTGATCCCTCCATGAGTCGCATAAATTGGTCAACTAAGGAAAGCCGTAAAAAGATTAGATTGGATTTTAGCCTGTGTTTGTAAAAACTTTGAGTCTTTTGATTTTATTATTGTGTTTTATTGTTTCTTATATTTGTTTAAGTGTGTTTAGGTTTGTTAGTGTTCGTTATTTCAGATGATGTCTTATATACTCTATCTTTCTACCTTAAGACATTGAAATAGAAAACACAGTTAGTTTTTTTTTTTAAAATATCAACTACTACCCTTTCCCTCCAACCAACTATTTGCAAAACTGTTGTTACTAGGATGGCAGAGTAAAAGGACTTTTTTGTTAAAATGACTCTTGAGACACATCCTAGTAAACATTCTTAACAAGGTCTATCAGAATACTTCTTCAAATATTCAGGTTTACAAACTCTCGTATTGTTATCACTTGATTATGCTCATATGCTCATTTAACAAGTATTCTTAAATCTTCATTTTCATACACACACTTTAACATATGATGGTGCGTTGCACATTGGATTATTACATTATTTATGTTTTTTTTGTTAAAGGTAACAACTAAGGAAAAGTAATAGTATATAATATGCTTTTCAAAAAGAAAAAAAAACAAAAAGAAAAAAAAAATAATGATAATAAAAACGTAGATAATTTTGGTTTCATAGCCTCCATAACCTAAGCAATTAAGCCCGAAGCGGTGTTTTAACACTTAATACCTTAAAGTCAACTGACTTGGCAGCTATTGGCCCAACACTTGTTACATGGGTTGAGGAGAAAAAGCTTAAGGGAATCAAACATTGCACTATCTATATATCAGTATCTGCAACCTGAGTTACTAAGCTCGTTAGGGTGTCTTAACACCTAATGCCCTAAGACCAACTGATTTGGGAGTCATTAGCTGAAAGCTCGTTACACGGGTTAAAGATGCATTGTGTTTTAAGTTATATGTATATATTTTTTTAAAAAAAGATAATAATCTCAACCCAAGAAAGTTAACCTTAAATATTAGAACAAAAATTTGTTTTTCTTCGAAGTAAAGCCCCATAACTATATGTTGATATTTTGAGCACAAAAGAAAGGTTTATTAATAGCTTGTTTAAGAGGTATTGAGCAGATATATGAATTTAATGAGAGTTTGTTTCTCTGGATGATTAATAGAAGTTGAATGATGAATGCCTTGCTTTGTGGAATTTACAAATTGTTTTTCTATTTTAACGCTTTGATTACTAGGGACTAGTAATAAGCTGGTTGGGGGATGTGATTAGTACTTAAAAGTGCATTTTTATCAAAGTTTTATATCATCATTTTGCACTTGAAGTATTAATAACTCCTTAACTAAAGCATTTTTTATAATAACATACCTAATAATATAAGATACCTTTAATTTATGGTAAATGTTCATATTAAATGCAGGCCTATCATATAAATGAAAGGATTGATTGATGAGTTTAAGTATTGAAATTGAAAGGACAAAGAAAGGGCCAAACTTAGAAAAGAGATGTTGGTGGAGTCCAAACTGGAACACTGTTCGGTAATCGGGTCATATCTCAAGTTCTAAATGTCCAAATGACCTCAATTAGGACAGATTTGGTAAGACATAGGCCTACAACTTTCATGTGGAGTTTAAGATTTAAAAAGGCCATTTTCAAGTCCAAATTATAGCAACAACGGAGAAGTTTGAATATGTCTTGCAGCCCAGATAATGTTTAGTGTTCAGCCCATATCTTGAGTTCTAAAAGTCCAAATGACCTTAATGTTTTTTTCCTGGAAAGCTAAGAAAATTTCCTATAAGTTTCATAAGTATAGGTAGATCCAGTTATGATGCTAGAAATGACGTTTTATTTAGACAAGAAGATAAGGATTTTCACCAAGTCAAGAGTTGGCCACCCACTCAACAATTAGTCATCAAATCAATAGTTCCAAATTTTGGCCTATAAAAGGAGGCATTTGCCATGCATTTAGGGGCTTAGTTGTTCAGATTAAGAACTTGTTCTTGCTCTCTCTCTTTATATTTTTTTTTGTAATTCTTAAGTTTTACTTTCATTAATATCTTGTTTATGCTTTTCATTTCCTTTCCTTTACTTAGTTAACTTGTATCTTATTTATATTCTTGTTTTGTTATTTATGTTACTCTTCTTCATTATGTTTAGCTAAGTTTATTATGTCAAGGTGAAAAAGTTACACTAATGGTGTAAGAATAAGTATGGTATAAACTCAACATGGACCTTAATGTTTAATATTAACATGTCTTATCTTTTTATCTTACTAATTCTTAATACCTTGCTTGTTAAATGGTTAATCTAGATTTGTGTTGTATAACACTTGGTACAACAAATGCTTGGCACTCTCATAGCATAACCGTATGGTATAACCTACACTTGTGCTATGAAAGGAACTTGATTTGTTGTTAACATAAATTAGCATTATAAATTCCTTACAATATTTAAAAGTTTGGTGTTACTTAAATAAGATAATTAATATGAGTTTATACTATGCTTGTTTGAAATACTATTAGTAGATCATCTAACCTTGACATTTGTTTTTATTATTGTTTAATCCTTACATTAATCTTCCATCTCAAAGTTCTCATTTACTTCTTTATTATTATTATTATTATTATTATTAGTAGTAGTAGTAGTAGTACTACTACTACTACTACTACTGTTGTATTATTGTTGTCTATAATTTATACAATTAACCTCCCTGTGATTCGACCCCGGTCTTGCCGGGTTATTTATTACTTCAACAGTTCTGCACTTGGAAGAAACACATCAATCTTTTGGTCATGTCAAATAACATGCAATGTTGTAGAGCTGATAAATATGATATGCATGCAATAAAAGATAAGGTAAATTGAATATGGATTCGCCTTTCAAGGGGTGGCAATAGTTATCATCTAATGTTTTATTAAATCGATAAGGAAATTCATATTCGTTCAGTCAATTTGTAATAATCTAGACTCTTGTAGAATCTATTTGACGACTATTTGTCACCTAAAAGTCCTAGAATTCAGGATGCTACATGTTAGGCTTTTCTTGACGTAATAAGTCTATTTTTTTTTTTGTAAAAAGTATTTTTCAAGAAAATAGTTTCTCTCATGTTCCAATACAAAACAAACATAAAAATTTAGTTAACTAATTTGTTTGCTAATATAAATAAAAATATTTTAAATTTATAAAGTCTTGAATTGTTTTTCATAGGTTAACAATTAATCACAATATTTTTCAACACCAACATTTAACCACTTCATTATTGTTGTCACCATCATCATTTTCCACCTTCTTATTATTGTTGCCACAATCACCATTGTGGTCTTTATTATCGATGCCTTATTCTTAAATAACTATTATAACAATCATTATTTTATCCTTATTTCTACTATATCACTAGCTCAACAACAAGCTCTAGTTTAGAATGTTAGGCTAACACCACTACCATTAGCATTATTACTATTATAACCATTATTATAATCAAAGTTAACATCATAATCATCAGAACCAGTACTTCTATCATTATAGAATTTGAATCCATGACTTCGGGTATTAGAGACCCGTGTTCTACCAAACTGAATTAAACATTATAATTTTTTTTTATTTTATTACTGTCAATTTAAAGTTATTAATGAAAAATAATTTATTATATAATTTTTTTAATACATATACAAAAATAATAAAGTGGACACTATGTATAAACATATTCAATTATTGAACTGAAATTTTGAAATGGATGTATTTGCCATCTTACTATAGATCATAATGTCATCAAAATACACAACCACAAACTTACCTATGAATGCACACAACACATGATTCATTAAACACATAAACATGCTAGGTGCATTTGTAAGTCCAAATGGCATTACTAACCATTCATACAAACCATGCTTAGTCTTAAATGTTGTTTTCCACTCATCACCTTCTTTCATCCTGATTTGATGGTACCCACTTTTCAAGTTAATTTTAGAGAACATACAGAATCCATGCAACTCATACTCTCACAAATATAGCCCTTTTCCATCAGCTCATCAACTTGCCTTTGAAGCTCCTTCATCTCCTCGCGATTGCTTCTATAGGCTGGTTGGTTAGGAATTGAAGCTCCGGGTACGAAATCAATCTAATGCTCCATCCCCCTCAATGGTGGTAATCCACTAGGAGTATCGTCGGGGAACACATCATCAAACTCCTACAACAAAGAAATAGCAACAATAAGCACAATATGATCAAGATCGTTAGTATTAAAGTAAGCCTCTTTGTACATAAGTAAAATCATTGGCTTGTTAGTGAAAAATGCAAATCTGACCTCACCCTCTCTAGCATAAAAATTAGGTTGTTTCTTTAGTTTTTCCACGCAATTCTTATCACCCTTGCTGACTTTCTTCACTCCTCTTGTCTTACCTCCACTCTCGGCCAGATTTAGGTGTTTTTGAGTTGTGGTCGAATGGTTTGATTTGTTTAGAGTGTTGGTTGAATATTTGTTTGTGTTTGGATGGGTGGCCGAATGGGTTGTAGTGGTTTAGGTTCTAGCTGAATCTGATGGCCTTCTCTCCCCTTGTTCCTCACCTTGATTTTCTCTCCCCATCGCCTCATGCTCACTTTTTAGCTTTATTTAATCACCATACACCTGTTTGGGTGTAAGAGGTACAGGAGTGATGGTTTTTCCATCTTTTACAATGGTATACCTATTTTTAACCCCGTCATGAATTGCCTTCCTATCATATTGTCATGGTTTCCCCAACATGTGACTTGCTTGCATTGGTACCATGTTGCACAGAACTTCATCAATATATTTCCCAATCAAAAATGGAACCACAACCTGTTGAGTCATTTTCACTTCACCACTATCATTCAACCATTCAATCTATATGGTTTAGCATGCTTAACAATACACAAATTCATTTTACTAACAAGGGTGGTACTACAAACATTAACATAGCTTCCACTATCTATAATTAAACCACACACCTTTCTTTGGACATAACAACGTGTATGGAAGATGATGCGAACCTCGTGATCACGTGGTCACGCAACCCACAATCAAGATTGAGATCTGATCCCGGAAAACCGAAATAGGTCTGATAGGAGTGCGACACAATGGAAACCTGCCCCAAGGCACCTACACTATTGGAATGAGTAGAATGACGCCACGAAGCCAGTTAATCTTCGATAAGTCAGATTCAGTTCGTTCAAGAACTGAAGAATGCAAGAATCACTCTCACACGTTAAAACTGAAAAATTCAGAAGTAATTATCATCAAAGCTGCCGAAATTGTGGCTTACATGAGTTTAAATAGTTCTTGAAAAGTTAACCCTAATGGACCTCTTATGTGGACTTATATGAGGCCCACTCAAAACTGGCCCAAAACCCTAAACTAAAAAGCCCATAACCTGATCCAAACAAGCCTTGGATCCTAGCTGAAAACAAACTATTAATTAAGCCCAAACATGAAAGAAAATAATAAAAATAAGTAACTTGTCATTAAATACCACCAGCCCTTCTTTCCTTGTGCTGCTAGGATGAATAAGGAATCCTTAAAAGAAAAGGATTCTGAAACATTAATGAATCCTTGCCACACTAGGAGATTATATTGCAACTCATTAAAGATCCTTGTGGAACTAGGAAATTCCCAAAACCAGCTCCCACATCTTTGGAGGAAAAGAATCCTAATCAAATAGGAAGTCCACAAGTCAAATGGAAGTAAATAACAAAATCCGTACAGCCTCTGTTGACCAGTATTGGGGTGCCTTCCCGAACTCCGATTGACCTGCAATTTTAACCCAAGGTAGTAAGATATGTCTGGAGAGTCCACATATAATATTAGCCCGATCCAACGGTCGGATTGAGAATTATGACTGCTGCCGTAAACCTGGACTGTTGCGCTTTTTACGCCAAAATCCGAATCTGACCTTACTTGGGTCGTATCACAGGGCTGAACCGTATCATTCCCTCCCTCTTCAAGAAGATTCGCCCTCGAATCTTGAATGGCGACTTCAGTAGCCTCTTGTTTAAGCCTTCGGGATCCCCTTATTGCTAACACCTTTCTCCAACAACACTGTATAGAAGTAGTGACTGACAAGAATTTCAAATAAGCACGCCGTACTAGCCACTTGCGTACATACTTTTGAATGATAACCACGGCGACTCTCCTTCGTCTTTCATCCTTTTGGCGTTGTACCTCTTTTTCCCATGAAGCTTCAAGATCATAGAATAATCTTCTACACTTATCAACTTCTCATTCTAGAACCCCCAAACCATGGCTTAGTATTTCGCATCGTTGATCTACAATCCTCCTCTGTTCTCTCTCCCTTAGTGAATACATGACACAGATAGGGGAAAAAACAAGAAGACGATGACAAGAATAGAGTTTATAGCATGAAGAACATTGATTTAGACTCGAGAATACAAATCTGACTTTTGTGTGGACCAGAACTTATCGAAAAACAAACTAATGCGAGGGTGATGAAAAATGACTCAAACAACAGCCAAATATCAAAAATATGATGATAGTATAATGGCAGGAACGAAATCAACAGAAACAAAACAGGTTTTGAAAGATAACACCAAACAGACCCGTTACGACAAAACAAGACCTAATTCGGGAAACCTAAAGAAACCGATATCCAAATGACCTCGAATTTAATTTTTATTATTACAATACTATGAAATCACAAAAAAATCAATTTATAGGTCGTTCTCTTATTTCTAGGTACCCAAACTCCTTGTATGATCAGTTTGCGGCAGAATTGAACCTCCAATTAAAACCTCCAGAAACCGATATCAAACTAATCCCAAATTTAATATGTGGTGCAATCGCATACCCAATACTCAGAATATGAAGTTTCAATAGATTCCAAGGTGTTTTACCTAGGGTTCACTAAGAGTAGTGTTTTGCGGCAGAATTGAAACTCGAATTAAAACCTCAAGCAAATAATATCAAAACAAGCCCAACTTTGATATATCATGCAATCCCACCCCCAATAGACTGGATATGAGGTTTAAATTGATTCCGAGGTGGTTTGCTTATGGTTCACTAAGATTTGTGTTTCTGCGGCAAAAATTGAATGATCCTTCAAATTTCAACTAATCACTCTTTTCTCTATTTCTTTCTGATTTTTTTTTTCTTTTTAACAAACTGATATGATTAGAGACAGTAGCAAGATGAAATATAATTTTTTTTTGCTTAGATGACACAGACCACGAAGAACAAGAAGATGGGATGCAAACACTGAAAAACTTAAGGGACACTAAAAAAAAACGAAAATAACAGAGATATGACCTTGTTTCGGAGCCTAGCTCTGATACCAACTGATGCGAACCTCGTGATCACGTGGTCACGCAACCCACAATCAAGATTGAGATCTGATCCCGGAAAGCCGAAATAGGTCTGATAGGAGTGCGACACAATGGAAACCTGCCCCAAGGCACCTACACTATTGGAATGAGTAGAATGACGCCACGAAGCCAGTTAATCTTCGATAAGTCAGATTCAGTTCGTTCAAGAACTGAAGAATGCAAGAATCACTCTCACACGTTAAAACTGAAAAATTCAGAAGTAATTATCATCAAAGCTGCCGAAATTGTGGCTTACATGAGTTTAAATAGTTCTTGAAAAGTTAACCCTAATGGACCTCTTATGTGGACTTATATGAGGCCCACTCAAAACTGGCCCAAAACCCTAAACTAAAAAGCCCATAACCTGATCCAAACAAGCCTTGGATCCTAGCTGAAAACAAACTATTAATTAAGCCCAAACATGAAAGAAAATAATAAAAATAAGTAACTTGTCATTAAATACCACCAGCCCTTCTTTCCTTGTGCTGCTAGGATGAATAAGGAATCCTTAAAAGAAAAGGATTCTGAAACATTAATGAATCCTTGCCACACTAGGAGATTATATTGCAACTCATTAAAGATCCTTGTGGAACTAGGAAATTCCCAAAACCAGCTCCCACATCTTTGGAGGAAAAGAATCCTAATCAAATAGGAAGTCCACAAGTCAAATGGAAGTAAATAACAAAATCCGTACAGCCTCTGTTGACCAGTATTGGGGTGCCTTCCCGAACTCCGATTGACCTGCAATTTTAACCCAAGGTAGTAAGATATGTCTGGAGAGTCCACATATAATATTAGCCCGATCCAACGGTCGGATTGAGAATTATGACTGCTGCCGTAAACCTGGACTGTTGCGCTTTTTACGCCAAAATCCGAATCTGACCTTACTTGGGTCGTATCACAGGGCTGAACCGTATCAGAAGATGTTCTCCCTTTGTTGATTAGTTTCATCTTCCTTGACCTGAACCTAAAGTGTTCACCTTATAACCAAGGACTCCTCAAGCGGTAATGCTAACTCATCCCCATCACTATCCTCCAATGGTGGCATGCCTTCACAATCAGATTTGTCAATTTTAGATTCCACATCACCATTTTCTCTAATCATCATGATTCTCTTGTTTGGACACTCTGAAGCATTTAGTCCATGTCTTTGACACCTGAAACATTTAACATCACAAGTACGTTTAGGTTGAGTTTCATATTTACCTTTGGCATCAGTAGGGACATTGATACGGTTCAGCCCTGTGATACGACCCAAGTAAGGTCAGATTCGGATTTTGGCGTAAAAAGCGCAACAGTCCAGGTTTACGGCAACAGTCATAATTCTCAATCCGACTGTTGGATCGGGCTAATATTTTATGTGGACTCTCCAGACATATCTTACTACCTTGGGTTAAAATGGCAGGTCAATCGGAGTTCGGGAAGGCACCCCAATACTGGTCAACAGAGGCTGTACGGATTTTGTTATTTACTTCCATTTGACTTGTGGACTTCCTATTTGATTAGGATTCTTTTCCTCCAAGGATGTGGGAACTGGTTTTGGGAATTTCCTAGTTCCACAAGGATCTTTAATGAGTTGCAATATAATCTCCTAGTGTGGCAAGGATTCATTA
This sequence comes from Populus davidiana, assembly GCA_030145905.1. Taxonomy (NCBI): domain Eukaryota; kingdom Viridiplantae; phylum Streptophyta; class Magnoliopsida; order Malpighiales; family Salicaceae; genus Populus; species Populus davidiana. Next base: position 20,699,965 of record CM057798.1, on the reverse strand, counting down.
ATGTTTCAGAATCCTTTTCTTTTAAGGATTCCTTATTCATCCTAGCTACACAAGGAAAGAAGGGCTGGTGGTATTTAATGACAAGTTACTTATTTTTATTATTTTCTTTCATGTTTGGGCTTAATTAATAGTTTGTTTTTAGCTAGGATCCAAGGCTTGTTTGGATCAGGTTATGGGCTTTTTAGTTTAGGGTTTTGGGCCAGTTTTGAGTGGACCTCATATAAGTCCACATAAGAGGTCCATTAGGGTTAATTTTTCAAGAACTATTTAAACTCATGTAAGCCACAATTTCGGCAGCTTTGATGATAATTACTTCTGAATTTTTCAGTTTTAACGTGTGAGAGTGATTCTTGCATTCTTCAGTTCTTGAACGAACTGAATCTGACTTATCGAAGATTAACTGGCTTCGTGGCGTCATTCTACTCATTCCAATAGTGTAGGTGCCTTGGGGCAGGTTTCCATTGTGTCGCACTCCTATCAGACCTATTTCGGCTTTCCGGGATCAGATCTCAATCTTGATTGTGGATTGCGTGACCACGTGATCACGAGGTTCGCATCAGTTGGTATCAGAGCTAGGCTCCGAAACAAGGTCATATCATTCTGTTATTTTCGTTTTTTTTTAGTGTCCCTTAAGTTTTTCAGTGTTTGCATCCATCTTTTGTTCTTCGTGTCTGTGTCATCTAAGCAAAAAAAAAAAAAAAAGGTTTATATTTCATCTTGTTACTATCTCTAATCATATCAGTTTGTTAAAAAGAAAAAAAAATCAGAAAGAAATAGAGAAAAGAGTGATTAGTTGAAATTTGAAGGATCATTCAATTTTTGCCGCAAAAACACAAATCTTGGTGAACCATACTCGGAATCAATTTAAACTTCATATTCAGTCTATTGGGGATGGGATCGCATCATATATCAAAGTTGGGCCTATTCTGATATTATTTGCTTGAGGTTTTAATTCGAGTTTCAATTCTGCCGCAGAAACACTACTCTTAGTGAACCCTAGGTAAAACACCTTGGAATCAATTTAAACTTCATATTCAGTCTATTTGGGGTGAGATCGCATCATATATAAAATTTGGACATATTTCGATATTGTTTGCTTGAGGTTTTAATTCGAGGTTCAATTCTGCCGCAGAAACACTACTATTAGTGAGCCGTAAGAAAAACACCTTAGAATCAGTTGAAACTTCATATTATGTGTATTGGGGATGAGATCGCACCATATAATAAATTTGGGCATATTTTGATTCCGGCTTCTGGAGGTTTTAATTGGAGGATCAATTCTGCCGCAAACTGATCATATAAGGAGTTTGGGTGCCTAGAAATAAGAGAACGACCTATAAATTGATTTTTGGTGATTTCATAGTATTGTAATAATACAAATTAAATTCGAGGTCATTTGGATATCGGTTTCTTTAGGTTTCCCGAATTAGGTCTTGTTTTGTCGTAACGGGTCTGTTTGGTATTATCTTTCAAAACTTGTTTTATTTCTGTTGATTTTGGTTCCTGCCATTATACTATCATCATATTTTGATATTTGGCTGTTGTTTGAGTCATTTTCATCACCCTCGCATTAGTTTGTTTTTCGATAAGTTCTGGTCCAAACAAAAGTCAGATTTGTATTCTCGAGTCTAAATCAATGTTCTTCATGCTATAAACTCTATTCTTGTCATCGTCTTCTTGTTTTTTCCCCTATCTGTGTCATGTATTCACTAAGGGAGAGAGAACAGAGGAGGATTGTAGATCAACGATGCGAAATACTAAGCCATGGTTTGGGGGTTCTAGAACGAGAAGTTGATAAGTGTAGAAGATTATTCTATGATCTTGAAGCTTCATGGGAAAAAGAGGTACAACGCCAAAAGGATGAAAGACGAAGGAGAGTCGCTGTGGTTATCATTCAAAAGTATGTACGCAAGTGGTTAGTACGGCGTGCTTATTTGAAATTCTTGTCAGTCACTACTTCTATACAGTGTTGTTGGAGAAAGGTGTTAGCGATAAGGGGATTCCGAAGGCTTAAACAAGAGGCTATTGAAGTCACCATTAATGCTATTCAAGATTCGAGGGCGAATCTTCTTGAAGAGGAAGGGAATGATACGGTTCAGCCCTGTGATACGACCCAAGTAAGGTCAGATTCGGATTTTGGCGTAAAAAGCGCAACAGTCCAGGTTTACGGCAACAGTCATAATTCTCAATCCGACTGTTGGATCGGGCTAATATTTTATGTGGACTCTCCAGACATATCTTACTACCTTGGGTTAAAATGGCAGGTCAATCGGAGTTCGGGAAGGCACCCCAATACTGGTCAACAGAGGCTATACGGATTTTGTTATTTACTTCCATTTGACTTGTGGACTTCCTATTTGATTAGGATTCTTTTCCTCCAAGGATGTGGGAACTGGTTTTGGGAATTTCCTAGTTCCACAAGGATCTTTAATGAGTTGCAATATAATCTCCTAGTGTGGCAAGGATTCATTAATGTTTCAGAATCCTTTTCTTTTAAGGATTCCTTATTCATCCTAGCTACACAAGGAAAGAAGGGCTGGTGGTATTTAATGATAAGTTACTTATTTTTATTATTTTCTTTCATGTTTGGGCTTAATTAATAGTTTGTTTTTAGCTAGGATCCAAGGCTCGTTTGGATCAGGTTATGGGCTTTTTAGTTTAGGGTTTTGGGCCAGTTTTGAGTGGACCTCATATAAGTCCACATAAGAGGTCCATTAGGGTTAATTTTTCAAGAACTATTTAAACTCATGTAAGCCACAATTTCGGCAGCTTTGATGATTATTATTCTGAATTTTTCAGTTTTAACATGTGAGAGTGATTCTTGCATTCTTCAGTTCTTGAACGAACTGAATCTGACTTATCGAAGATTAACTGGCTTCGTGGCGTCATTCTACTCATTCCAATAGTGTTGGTGCCTTGGGGCAGGTTTCCATTGTGTCGCACTCCTATCAGACCTATTTCGGCTTTCCGGGATCAGATCTCAATCTTGATTGTGGGTTGCGTGACCACGTGATCACGAGGTTCGCATCAGACATCAACATTAGCCTTTGATGGTTCCGTTCTAGAAGGAACAAAGGATCTCGACCAGACAATACCCTCTCTCTTTAGATTCGGCTTCCAATATGATGAAGAACCCGAATTAAACATTGGCCAAGCATGCCCCTTCCTAAGTTGTCTCTTCACCTTTATAGCCATGTGAACCATGTCCTCTAGCTCCATATAATGTTGTAGCTCAACTAAATTAGCAATGTCTCGATTCAACCCATTAAGAAATCAAGCCATGGTGGCTTCTCTATCCTCAATAACATTCGCTTGAATCATTATTATATCCATCTCTTTGTGATATTCATCTACTATCTTATAACCTTGATTCAGACCGTAGAGCTTCAGATATAAGTTTCTATAATAGTGGTTTGGCATAAATCATCTTCTCAGTAAGACTTTCATCTCCCCCCAAGTCTGAACGGGTCGCTCCCCATTCCTCCTCCTATAGATCACAATCTGATCCCACTAAATCAATGTAAACTCTGTAAACTCAATTATCACCAATTTCTTTTTTTTTTGTTCAGAATAGCTATGGCAATAAAAAATCCAATCTACCTTTTTCTCCCACTCCAAATAAGCCTCGGGATCGTTTTTACCTTGAAAGTTAGGAATTTTAAGTTTAATGGTGTCCAAGTCCCTATCCATATCTTTATAAGTGCTCATGCTATGGAAATTCACATTCCTCCTAGCGCTGTTTGGTCCAGACCTGATTCCTTGGGTTATTTATAGCCTTCCATGCAGCCTCATAATCCTAGAAACAAAAGGAAAATGTAGCCACCCATGTTGTTTTCAAGTGGTAGTAGGATTGTTTTGTTTCCTTTCCTGTCCTCACTTCATGGCCCAAATAAGGTTGTATTAGACCCCTCTTACATATGGATAAGATGCATTAGGGTCTCCTCTTGATACTCCAATGGACATTTCAATTCTGACTTGGTTGAAACCTTTAAAACCAATGCATTCAATGCCTCTTTCAATGTCTTTGTCTTGGATATAGTCATTAGACCATTTGGAACATGTAATGGGTCCTTGTTGGTGTTTCTGGGCTGGTCCACATCACTTAGGCAGGGTTAATTTGCAAGAAAAACTTTCCAAGCTCAAACAGGGACTACAAATGATATTTTTTAATATTCTTATATCTAAGATAGCCTTTTCTCATTTCAAGCGCATCTGTTTAGTATTAGTAGGCTTTAACTTTCTCTCATTATTATTAGTTTGGACATGCAAAATTATTTTTCATCATGATCATGAATCATTTCTCATTCATTTAAAACTCAACTTCAATATTATCATGTGGTGTTTGGTTTATTTTATGGGTTTGTAAACGTTTGGCCACCTTACTAGTATATCACTTGAATTCTCAAAACCTAGTTAAAAACAAACACCAATTTGATGTCTGCATTATACTAATAACTTTGATTTCTGAAAGACCTTTATGAAAAAAAAAAAAAAAAAAAAGAACAGGTCTTTTAAGTTTATGAGATCATGTAGAGTTTTTTTTTGGAGAAAAAAGAAAATACATTAAAGAATTCATGGCCAAACTTCAACTTAATAGGTAAAGTACATCAGGCATAATACTTCTTTACAATGTCAGAGTTACAGGTTTAGGCAAATCATCTCCTTTCATCTTAGTTAAAATTAAAGCTCCTTCAGAAAAAGCTTTCTTCATCACGTAAGGTCCTTTATAGTTTGATGTCCATTTACTCTGATCTTCTTATGATGTCAACAAGGTCTTTTTTCAATATTAGGTCTCCCTCTTTAAATACTTTTATCTTGACAATTGTTGCTGCCTTAGGCACTCTGTTTTGGTACAACTGGTAGTGACAAATGGTTGTCAATCTCTTTTCACTTATCAGATTTAACTATTTAAATCTCAAATTTGCCCATTTTGAATCTTTTAGCTTTGCATCCATTACAACCCTTAATGATGGAATCTCCATTTTTAAATGTATCACTGTTTCCATCTTGTATACTAGAGAGTAAAGGGTTACACCTGTAGAAGTTCCAACTACGGTGAGGTGCACGTAAAGTGTGTATGGAAGCATCTCATGGCAATCCTAGTAGGTGACCATTATCTTCCAAATAATCTTGAGATTTTTGTTAGTTGTCTCGACTACCCCATTCATTTTGGGTCTATAGGGAGAAGAATTGAGATGCTTAATCTTTCACGTAGTGCAGAGCTCAACAATTAGCTTTCCATTGAAATTCTAAGCATTATCAGGTATCATTCTTAGTGCTACGCTGCAGCAGCAAATAAAATCTTTCTTAATGAACCTTTGACCACCTTTTTGTGTCACATCCATGTAAAAGTTGGCTTCTACCTGTTTAGTGAAGTAGTCAATGGCTACTAAGATGAACTTATGCTCATTGCTAGCCTTTAGATTGATCGGTCCTATGACATCCAATCCCGACACATTGAAAGGCCAAGACGAGGCCATATTGAATAACGATGTTAGATGTGCATTTATCCTGTCACCATGTATCTCACACTCGCTGTGTTTTTTGACATAGTCTACACAGTCCCTCTCCTTGGTCAACTAGAAGCACCCATATCTCTGTATATTCATTACCATCCCATGCCCATTAGCATAAGTGGCACATATCCCCTCTTGAATTTTCTATAACTCTTGAATAACCTTCTTCTCATTCAAACACATAAGCAAAGTTGATATGAACCTTGTGATCACGTGGTCATGCAATTCACACAATCAAGATTGAGATCTGATCTTGGAAAGCCAAAATAGGCATGATAGGAGTGTGACACAATGGAAACCTACCCCAAGAAAGCAACACTATTAAAATGAAGTAGAATAACGCCATCAAGCTAGTAAATCTTTCATAAGTCTGATTCAGTTCGTTCAAGAACTGAAGAATGCAAGAATCACTCTCACACGTTAAAACTAAAAAATTCAAAAGTAATATTCATCACACGTTAAAACTATATTGCAACCCATTAAAGATCCTTGTAAAGTTAGGAGATTCCCAAAACAAGCCTAACAGGGCTGGTATGTGGCCGGATACATCAACCCTTATTCCATATAAATTGGGCTCTTCTTAGAACTTAATTAGATTAATTAGAGGTTGTCCTTTATGCTCTTTAGATGTCCCAAGCTCCTCTAGGTCCATCTTGATCCATATCTTCTGAACAAGTCCATTCAATGCTTCTTTAGGCTTCTTTGCCGTAGCTCTTGTAATTGGTCCAATTGGCACCTCCAATGGGTCATTGGCATGATTATGCTTAGTGTTGGGCTGATCCTCATCATCCCCTCTCTCTACAAAATGATTCGACCTCGAATCATCACCTCTATCAAACATAGTAAGATCAGAAACATTAACGGTAGCACTAACACCATACTCACCTAACAAATCAACTTTATAAGCATTGTCATTGATTCTGATGTGAACCTCGTGATCACGTGGTCACGCAACCCACAATCAAGATTGAGATCTGATCCCGGAAAGCCGAAATAGGTCTGATATGAGTGCGACACAATGGAAACCTGCCCCAAGGCACCTACACTATTGGAATGAGTAGAATGACGCCACGAAGCCAGTTAATCTTCGATAAGTCAGATTCAGTTCGTTCAAGAACTGAAGAATGCAAGAATCACTCTCACACGTTAAAACTGAAAAATTCAGAAGTAATTATCATCAAAGCTGCCGAAATTTTGGCCTACATGAGTTTAAATAGTTCTTGAAAAGTTAACCCTAATGGACCCTTTATGTGGACTTATATGAGGTCCACTCAAAACTGGCCCAAAACCCTAAAATAAAAAGCCCATAACTTAATCCAAACAAGCCTTGGACGAGTGGTAAAAGTCACTGGCAATGTTCAGAACATAAAGAAACCATTCAGATTCTTCGATATGTGGATGGATCATGACGAGTTCATGCCCTTGGTGAAGAAAGTATGGGATCAGCATTCGGGAGGTTGTCCAATGTATCAGTTGTGTTGCAAACTAAGGATGCTAAAGCAGGAACTTAAACATTTCAATAAGACTCACTTCTCCAATATTTCCGATAGAGTCAAAGATGCAAAAGATCACATGGATAAGGCTCAACAAGCTCTGCATACAGCGCCTGAGAATCCAACATTGCGGATGCGAGAAAGAGATGCTGTTCGTAACTATGCTTCTACTGTCAGGGCGGAAGAGAGTTTTTTCAAACAAAAGGCAAGGATGCAATGGCTTAGCTTGGGGAATCAGAATACTAGCTACTTCCACAAATCAGTAAATGGAAGACAGAATAGAAATAAGCTTCTCTCCGTTACAAGGGAGGATGGGGAAGTCGTTGAAGGACACGAGGCAGTCAAATCAGAAGTAATTGCATACTTCCAGCGTGTGTTGGGAGTGAATCAGATGCCTAGGGTCTTGAACGAGGAAGTCATGCAATCGGCAATTAACTGCAAACTGTCTTTGACTCAACAGCATGAACTAGCACAAGAAGTAACAAGGGAGGAGATTAAGAATGCTATGTTTAGTTTGAAAAACAACAAAGCCCCTGGCCCGGATGGCTTCAACGCAAGTTTCTTCAAAAGAATGTGGCATATAGTGGGGGAAGATGTAATCAAAGCTGTTAGCTCCTTCTTTCAGACTCGTAGAATGCTTAAAGAAATGAATGCTACATCCATTTCCCTTATCCCTAAAGTTGCTAATCCTACGAGGTTGACAGATTTTCGTCCTATATCTTGCTGCAATACAGTATACAAATGCATCGCGAAGATTCTAGCTGGGAGAATGAAAGCTGTTTTGCCATCCTTAGTAGGTCCATATCAGACAGCTTTTATCTCTGGACGGAGAATCAGCGACAATATTCTTTTGTCTCAGGAGCTAATGAAAGGCTATCATAAATCTACGGGTCCGGCTCGTTGTGCTATGAAAGTAGATCTGATGAAGGCTTATGACTCGGTTCGGTGGGATTTCGTTGATGCTACGTTAATAAAAATGGGATTCCCTAGAACAGTGGTTGATTGGATCATGGTGTGTGTTACATCGTGTCAATTCTCAATCAACGTCAACGGTGAACTTGCAGGTTACTTTCATGGGGGTAGAGGGCTGAGACAAGGTGATCCATTATCTCCATATTTGTTTGTCCTTTGCATGGAAATCCTGTCAGGGCTGTTCTGCAATATGAGTGCCAATCAAAACTTCAAGTTCCACTGGAGATGCAAGAAGGACAGAATTTCTCATCTTTGCTTTGCCGACGACTTGATGATATTCAGCAAAGGGGATGTACACTCAGTTCGTATGATCAAAAATGCACTCATAGAGTTTCAAGATCTATCAGGTCTATATCCAAATCCAAACAAAAGTGAAAATCTATGAGTGCATTTTTGATCATACGAACTGAGTGTACATCCCCTTTGCTGAATATCATCCAGTCGTCGGCAAAGCAAAGATGAGAAATTCTGTCCTTCTTGCATATCCAGTGGAACTTGAAGTTTTGATTGGCACTCATATTGCAGAACAGCCTTGACAGGATTTCCATGCATAGGACAAACAAATATGGAGATAATGGATCACCTTGTCTCAGCCCTCTACCCCCATGAAAGTAACCTGCAAGTTCACCGTTGACGTTGATTGAGAATTGACATGATGTAACACACACCATGATCCAATCAACCACTGTTCTAGGGAATCCCATTTTTATTAACGTAGCATCAACGAAATCCCACCGAACCGAGTCATAAGCCTTCATCAGGTTGACTTTCAAAGCACAACGAGCAGGACCCGTACTTGTATGATAGCCTTTCATTAGATCCTGAGACAAAAGAATATTGTCGCTGATTCTCCGTCCAGAGATAAAAGCTGTCTGATACGGACCTACTAAGGACGGCAAAACAACTTTCATTCTCCCAGCTAGAATCTTCGCGATGCATTTGTATACTGTATTGCAGCAAGATATAGGACGAAAATCTGTCAACCTCGTAGGATTAGCAACTTTAGGGATAAGGGAAATGGATGTAGCATTCATTTCTTTAAGCATTCTACGAGTCTGAAAGAAGGAGCTAACAACGTTGATTACATCGTCCCCCACTATGTGCCACATTCTTTTGAAGAAACCTGCGTTGAAGCCATCCGGACCAGGAGCTTTGTTGTTTTTCAAACTAAACATAGCATGCTTAATCTCCTCTCTTGTTACATCTTGTGCTAGTACATGCTGTTGAGTTGAAGACAGTTTGTAATTAATTGCCGATTGCATCACTTCCTCGTTCAGGACCCTAGGCATCTGTTTCACTCCCAATACACGCTGGAAGTATGCAATTACTTCTGATTTGACTGCCTCGTGTCCTTCAGCGACTTCTCCATCCTCCCTTGTAACGGAGAGAAGCTTATTTCTATTCTGTCTACCATTTACTGATTTGTGAAAGTAGCTAGTATTCTGATCCCCCAAGCTAAGCCATTGTATCCTTGCCTTTTGTTTGAAAAAACTCTCTTCCGCTCTGACCGTAGAACCATAGTTACGAACAGCATCTCTTTCGCGCATGCGTAAAATTGGATTCTCAGGCGCTGTATGCAGCTCCTGTTGAGCCTTATCCATTTGATCTTTTGCATCTTTGACTCTATCTGATATATTGGAGAAGTGAGTCTTATTGAAATGTTTAAGTTCCTGCTTTAGCTTCTTTAGTTTGCAACACAACTGATACATTGGACAACCCCCCAAATGCTGATCCCATACTTTCTTCACCAAGGGCATGAACTCGTCATGATCCATCCACATATTGAAGAATCTGAATGGTTTCTTTATATTCTGAACATTGCCAGTGACTTTTACCACCATGGGAGAATGATCTGACATACCAGCAGGCAAGAATCTCGCTTTCGACAATGGGAAGTGCATATTCCACTTCTCATTCACAAGCACTCTATCTAGTTTCCGCATAATCATATTCTCAGGACATTGGTTCGTCCAAGTATAATGCATACCTGAATACCGAAGATCATCCACTTTCGCTTCACGTATACATGTGTCCAATCTGTCCATATGACCAGCCCACGTAGAAGACACTCCTAACCTCTCTGACTGGTTGCGGATAGCATTAAAGTCGCCCATAAGAATCCATGGGGTTGACTCCCATCCATCACTACGACTCACAATATCAGACCATAAAGCCTCACGTAAGGATGCATTATTGTCTCCGTAAATGATTGAAGTATTAAAACAGATATTGGTAGCTAATATCATGACAGAAACATGGATAGCCTGATCTGACATTCCCAGAACATCCACCTTCACCAAATCAGCATTCCAACAAACCCAAATACGACCACGACAAGAGAAATCATAATTATACAAGAATGACCAATTACGCAGAAGAAGTTGCGAAACATTATCTTTATTCCTGTCTCTAACCCGAGTTTCAACCAAACCAAAAAAAACCATCCTCTCTTGATGGATGAGCTGACGCAGTTCTGAATGCTTTATGGGATCATTCAAACCTCTAACATTCCAACATCTAATAATCATAGGGAAATAGAGAGTACCAAACAGCAACACACTGATTACCTTGACTTGCCCCCCCTCGAGGAGCCAGATTTCTTACTCTTCTTTGAAAAGCCTGGAGAACCCGTTTTCTTTTTCTCTAGAGAGTCTCTAGCCTTGCTAGCTAACTGATTAATAAAAGTTTCCCCGTCAGAAGAAATCGGACTTTGCGGACTTGTTGGGATCAGTGACATCAACCTCTGACTGGTTGCGGATAGCATTAAAGTCGCCCATAAGAATCCATGGGGTTGACTCCCATCCATCACTACGACTCACAATATCAGACCATAAAGCCTCACGTAAGGATGCATTATTGTCTCCGTAAATGATTGAAGTATTAAAACAGATATTGGTAGCTAATATCATGACAGAAACATGGATAGCCTGATCTGACATTCCCAGAACATCCACCTTCACCAAATCAGCATTCCAACAAACCCAAATACGACCACGACAAGAGAAATCATAATTATACAAGAATGACCAATTACGCAGAAGAAGTTGCGAAACATTATCTTTATTCCTGTCTCTAACCCGAGTTTCAACCAAACCAAAAAAAACCATCCTCTCTTGATGGATGAGCTGACGCAGTTCTGAATGCTTTATGGGATCATTCAAACCTCTAACATTCCAACATCTAATAATCATAGGGAAATAGAGAGTACCAAACAGCAACACACTGATTACCTTGACTTGCCCCCCCTCGAGGAGCCAGATTTCTTACTCTTCTTTGAAAAGCCTGGAGAACCCGTTTTCTTTTTCTCTAGAGAGTCTCTAGCCTTGCTAGCTAACTGATTAATAAAAGTTTCCCCGTCAGAAGAAATCGGACTTTGCGGACTTGTTGGGATCAGTGACATCAACTCCTTATCATCGTCTTCCTTACCTGTATCACCTCCCATAGCTCCAATATCAACATTCACCTCATGACTAACAGGGTTCATGGTTGTATAAGCAATTGTATTACAGATGGTTAAACTTTGATCTAAAGAAGTACATGCAGCCCCTTCCTCCGGCACCATGTCTGCTCGTAAACTCTTCAAAACAAGAGGAGAGGTAGGATTTTCATCTTCATAACAACCAGCATTGGGCACCTCTGATGTTGCAGTTTCATTCGTATGACAATCAGCAATATGTAAAGTAGATGCTAAACAACCATTCTCATTACAACTAAGCTCTTTAGATGCCAAACAATCATTCTCACCAATCGTAACACCCTTATTTCGTTTACCAACTACCTGCCATTGAAGCTGATTCTGCTTATTATCTGCAGGTTTAGAGTTCACAGCTCCTATTTTCCTTTTGCCCTCTGCCCCCATTGTACGATCATCAACTTTACTGGTAGCACATATCGATGTGGTATGTCCAAAGACATTGCAATTATTGCACCTTGAAGGTATCCATTCATAATCCGCTGAACTTGTTATGAGTAACCCATTTGGACAGCGAAGGTCGTATTCCTTCACCAGTGTTTTCGAAGCTTCTATCTCAACGCAAACTCTTGCGTAGCTAAGCCTTTTACGCAACAATGTAGTCAGGTCACATGAAGGGGAACCCCAATAGCACTCGCTACACAACTCAACCCCTTAACAGTCCAATACTCGAGAGGAACATTATAGAGCTTAACCCATACCGGAACTCTATCCAGATCATCTTTCAAAAATTGCATGTTTGGATGCCAACGTTTAAGCACCAAAGGTCTGTTGGCCATGTGCCATGGGGCTCTCTCCAGAACATTTGTGGCGCGATCGACAGAATCAAAAGTGAAGAGAAAGAAACCATTATCAGAAGATAAAACTTCGGATAGACCGTGGGAGCCCCATATTCTTTTGGCAATAGAATTAACAACAGGATAGGGTAATTTCTGACCCACGAAATGACCAACTAGAGTGGATTTCCAAAGTTCACAGCCATCCTCAAACACATCAAGTGGAGGAGCTACTGTCACACGACCATCAGTTATTGCGGGGGGAGCAAAATGCAAGTTACGAACTGGATTCATATCAAGGGACATCCTACCCTTATTGTCATCAACATCAGAGCCCTTCAAAGCATTTAAAAAATTCAATTTGGGGCTAAGGTGTAGCTGTTCTTGTTGCTTAGACCCAACCTTCAACTCATCAACTTTAGCACCCAACACAGGATTCATGTCATGACTATTTAGCATATCTTGGAGCTCTAATTGTAAGGTATGTCCAGATTTAACTCCATTGTGTTGTTCAATGTCAGAGCTAACCATTGGAACAAATTCCACAGCAGAACACAAAGACAATTTGGCAGCATACAAATACTAGATAGAACGTTCTAAGGACAAAACCTCAGTCAAAAATCCCAACGGTTCAAAGGTAGATACACATGTTATGTATAACATATTCAAAAATCAGCACAGTTTAATGGTTGGATCTCCACAGATGTCAATTATACCGAAACTGCCCTGAGAATGACGACCTTCTGTTGAACATGTAGAAACTGTTGCTGGAGGCTTAATTTCTAATCTCCACCGTTCAGAATGTGTATCATAACCAGATGCATCACATATCCAAAAATAAGCTTGATCCAACGGTGGAAGAAGGAGAAATATGCCGGCGGCTCTGACTGTTCCGAGAAGGATTTTTCCAAAAATATTCAAATGGCTAGCTTCCGCAGGAGGAATCCAATATGGACGATCCCTCTGGACAGAATGTAGGCAATATAGATGTTCACAACATACCAAAAAATAGTCTGGATCCAACGGTATAACAAGGCAAAATCGGCCGGCGACTCTGACAGCACTAGGGGGTTTTCCAGAAAATTTCAATTGTCTATATTTCTTAAACGGCGGCAGCTTTAGAAGATCCCTCCGGTCAGAATGTAGACAATAGTTCAGTGCACAACATAATCAAATCTTGGCTTGATCCAACGGTGTTCGCTGGAGATATGGCTGTCGGAGCACCGCCCCTTTGTATCTTTCCTCTCTAACCTCTTTTACCAGATGTTTCTAGAGGTCACATTTTATATCGTGTCAAAATCTTATTGTTGATTCCAATACCAAAACTCCTATCAAATTACAACATTTGCAACAGATACACAAATTAATTTAGATACATATCGAAAAAATTACAAGCACAACAATATTTTTTATATATAAATTCATATATGAAGGTCTATAAAGTTGAAGGAAATTCTACCATTTTCTATACTCAATTGAGTTGGGTGTTCCAAACCGTTTAGTCTCCATCCTCGTAGAGACAAAAGCTACTTCATACCTGCCTCCAGCCGGATAAATGAATACCACCATTCATGAAGACAGTATAAATGTCATCACTAACCTAGAGTCTATGAGAGGAACGACACTATGATTTCAAAACCTGGTCTACGAGAAAGGATCATGCAGATACCAGAGATAAATTCTATGGATATGGAGATGGCCAATATTGAAATAGTGGTGAAGCTTCTGAGTTTCAAGCAACTCAACATATCTATGCTGCTCGGGAGACATTTGAGAAGGAACGACATATTCACATGTTCAGATCGTACGAGACACGGCACTTTAATTTCTTCCTCTTTCACCAATCAAAAAGAACCCATGTACAGAAATAAACCACGGGAATAGCTTATAGCTGAGAGCATGTCCAGCTTGATATTAGCGCACCAATCCAACTGAGCTAGCAATAAGAAACCAGATAGCTATTTGGCAAACTAGCAACCCATCCTGGAAGTTTAAAACCAAAGAAAAATAGATTGGTGGCACAGATGATTTCTTAAAGAGAATAATAACAAAGATTAACCACAAAACCATGATTTTTTACATGCCAAAAGGGTTGCAGTTAATCCAATTATCCACAACAGCTGAATTCACATCCTTGACAGTATTAGAAACTGATGAAATTTAAAGAAACAAAATCTATAGAAAATGACATGTCATGACTTGCATAAAAGACTAATTGATCAACCCCTAGCTTTTCAACCTTTCATTTACTCGCATTATCCATGTTTTAACTACAGCCAGTGCATAGCCTGCTCAGGAATCTTCAGGTGGCTGCGGTGTTTGCTGTGGCCAAATCTGCTGTGCCACATAAGGGCTAGACTGTTGGCCATAAAGAGATTGATCCACCACAGGCTTTCTTACAGTCATCCCCGGAGCAGAGACCTGGGGAGCAAGCTGATGTGGCATGTAATAGTAGGGAAGAGCATCAGGTGGACCTCCAACTGGAAGACTCCCTCTTGGGACTGATGCTAACACCTCATCTTTCAAATCCTCCCTTGGGACAATATCAACCAGAAAATCAAAAATATCAGTTCTTGTAATTGCTGCAGCAATGTCATTCTTTTGAAGTGTTCTCCTTTTGTTCTCCTCTGTGTGATTCCAAGAACGCAATGTCAGTTCTAAAATAAACATCTCACAGGCCCTGGCAAATATGACAGGAGCTTCAGCTGATATCATCCTTACATCTTCATCTGCCTTCATAATCTTCTTAATCCTAGCCAAGGGCAGGCTATGGTTCTTAAAATCAGCAGTCTGCTCAATTTCTTGATACTGATTTGCCCAGAAAGTTTGAAGTTGTTGCTGCAACTGTTGCTGCTGTTGTTGGTTGATGTGCTGGTAAGCAAGTTGGTGTTGAGCAAGCTGAGCTGAAGCAGCAGCAAGAACTGCTGGTTGAGTAGGAGATTGAACCGATCCAGTTGCAGAAGGTCCCATCATCTGGTTAGGTTGATATGAAGCCATTCCATAAGCAACCGGAGCTGTCCTTTCAATCATGCCTACTGTTGGAGGCTGCCCATGGCCTTGCTGGTCCATTCCACCAGGGTTAGCTGGCTTGGCAATGTTGTTTATGCTACAATTTCCAGTTAAACAACCAAATACACAAAAACTGTCAAGCTGTGTTGTAAGAGATAAAAGTATCTACTTTCAAAGCCAGATAAAGGTGATAGCTTCTTCCATTTATTTTTTCTTGGGACTTAAATGCGGTAGCTGCTAGCTTCTAACAGGCTAAATCAATATAAACTCAAAGAACCTCGATTTACACCTTAGATATGATATAAACAATTAACATAGAAGACATCTTCAAGACTGCTAAAGTGTATTTTTGAATATATATATATATAAAATAACAGTGCACCTTTTAAAAATACCCCTTCCTTTGAACGAGGTTTTTCCACGAGGTAATCCAGGAATCTGTTTTACTAAAAAAAAAAAAAAAAGTTCCACTCTTCGAACCCAGATAACTCATAGACCACCTGTGAACATCAATGCACTAAAATAGAAAATCGTGAAAGCAGAGCTTTCTGATAAATTGTGAAGCTCCTCTATATATTTTCCCAGCAACCTCCAGAATTTTACAAGCAATACGAGGAAAATGTTAATCAAAGCATTAAGGAAAAGTTAAACCAATCATCTACAACTTGATATTCCATTCAAGTTATGTTTGCTTTATGGCAGGCAATTGATTGCAGTGACAGAAAAAAAAAATTCCCATAAAAGACAAGAAGATTCCAGCCCCAACCCAAACTGCCCCTCTCTAAAATCAATATTACTCACCAGCAATTTGTACCTGGATGACCAGCAAATTAATCATGCATTGCAATTCATCTAATCATTCATTTGGACTCTAGGGTTTAAGAATCTCGCTGAGTTAACTCAACTTCAACTCAGTAAATCAAAATAAATAAATAAACACAAAGCACAAACACCCTGTAATACTATAAGGATCAGAATCAGTTGCATGCGTTCTTAAAACCGTAAAAAGAACACAACGAACTACATTTAAGAAGAAAATCAAGACATTAACCTAACACATGATTATCTATTTTCGTAAAAAAGATAAAATAAAACTTAATTCGTTACCATTCCTGTCCTGTCTGATTCGTTCGTTGAACTTGTGATCTTCCTCTTAAAGCAGCAAAAGAAACACGAACAACTGACAGTCAAGTCGAGGGTTTTAATGATAAAAAGAGAAGTTAAAAATAGAAGAGGGGTTTAAGTTTAATGTTAAAAATTTAAGAACTGATTACTTAATTTAAAATCAAACTTAGTTTTTTGTTCATAGTAGTAAAATAATAAATAAAGGAAAGGAAAGAAAGGATCGAAGTGTATTAACGAATTTTGAAGGTTGGATTTTGATATTTGTGTCAGTCGCCAATTTATTTCTCTCGGAAGTTGGTGGAGCCGACTCCAAGTCCACTAACAAAAAGAAAAAAAAAAAAAAGTCAGTTCGGTTCCGCTGATGGTCTGCAATTGCTAAGCATAGCTGTTAATAATACAACCCGTTTGGCATATTGACCCGAAAATATTAGAGTTAAAAATTATATTCTTAATTGAATAATTGAATAGGATAAAACATTAATGTTGTGAAATCTGGTTGATATTATTAGATTTTAATAAATTGATTCCAAACATGATAATGTTATTATAAAAAAAAATATTATTTTAATAAAAATAATTAATTCAAGTTTATCCAGTAATTTGTGAATTAATTCAATAATCTACTTGCTTAAAGTTTTTTTAAGTAAGTTTTTAGGCAGGATTTCACAATTATACTAATGATAGTATTTTGCTTTCTTTTTTATTTGACTTTTTATCAAATTATGAGTTTACCCTTCTAAAATGTTATTGTTCTAAAAAACAGAGGTTTTTTTTATGTAATATAAAATTTAGTCTTTATAAACTACCTGTATTTGTACTCTGGTCACCATATAAAAACTAGAAAGTACATTGATACAATTCAAGCAATATTAAAAAATCTCTTAGTTACATTTGGTTAAGTCATAAAACTTTAAGTTACGAGGTTCAAAAAGACTTTCAATGAACTTTTTTAAAACACATAAACTAAAGTGAATTTCCAAAAGATATTAAATAATAAAATACAAGTTTTAATTAATTTAATTCATATTCAAGAAGAGTTTGTAGGTGGGTATTCAAACATTACAAAAAGATTGGAAATTTTTTTTTATCAATTTTAAATTCTCTCTCCTATATTTCTATCATAACTAGATATAAAAAAAGAAACTTTAATGCGATTATAGTTGTATTGGAAAATATACATTGATAGTTTCCCAATAATAGCACACCCTTTCATTCATTGAAAAGAGAAAGAACCATGCATTTAAAGTTAAGTTTTGATTTTACCAATTGATTATAAAAAACGACCATAGTTTCATTTAAATTAGTTGGGCTATTATTTTATTTATCTTTTAGTTATTATTAGGTCTTTTAGAGATATTCAAAACTTTATTTAAATTTAGGTTATTGGATTATTATTATTATTTATTATGTTTATCCATATTCTTTCTTCCTAATTTCAGCTAGGGTCTTGTTTTTTTGTTTTTTTTCTATTTTTTTAAAGTCTATTCTTATCTTATTTTTTCAAAGTTTGCATCAAACCATGTATCTTACTTAAATTCTTGATTTTGCCGAACACATCAAAGAAGAGTTGTGTTCTTGATTTTTATCTTTTATCTTTATTGATTTTGGCCTAGAATAAAAAAGAAAAGAAAAGAAAAGAAATCAAGTTCTTGCTGAATTGTGTGGGTAAAAAAAAGAAAAATTATAAGAATTGATTGATTGACATATTTGGACATAATCAAATACAAGCACTTTAGTTTTAGGGTTGACTGAATTTTTCTTAATTTTGTCAAATAAGTACATACCAAATCTTGATATTGTCGAATTAAATTCTTGTTTTTCTAGGATTATCTTACCTTGTTTCATTAAAAACTTGGTTGGTATGGATTTTTTTACTTTATTTTAATTATTTTCTTGAAATTGAATCTTAATTTCTTGAATCAGTTAGTTCTTTTTGAATCTTTAACATAAACTTCATTGTTTTTTTATTTCTTGTCTTTTTTTTGTCATTATATTTCACATGAATTCTCATTATTATTAATAAATCTGTCCTTAATTTTATTTTGATTAGTTTCATATATTTCTTGATTCTTGAATATTATAAAATCATTACATTGTTTTGATTGATTATTTGATAAGTTGTTTAGTTATCTTTAAGAACCTAAGTAAGTGAATAATGAGGTAAAGGGCATGGTGAGATTATTAGAGTGAAAAGCCCAATTGAATTGTGTGAAATACGAGTGGAGTGACATTAAATCGAGTGTAAACACTTGAGGGAATGTGTGAGTAAATTATTATTTGTTACTAACCTTTATTATAGGTGTTTACAATATCATCAAAAAGTGTGACACGATCGAAGGTGAAGAAAGATCCTATAGAAAAGACAAGATAAGCTAGAGATAATGATAGTGGTTTTGATGGAAAAGATATATAAATTGAGTATTGAGATGATTAGTAGACATAATGATCATAGTCGTAAAGGAAATGAGATTAAAAGATCTACTAAATGAGCATTTTCTTCTCTAAATGAAAGTGTAACTGAAAATTTTAATGATGATAATATAGTTAATTATGAAAGGAAATCTTGTACATGATCAAACATTATTTAAAGCAAAAGAGGGTTTTTAACAAAAATAGGTTTTTGTTGTTTACATAAGGCTAATTTTATCTAACCAAAAGCTAGTATTATCTAAAAGATTGACTTGGTGTGAAATTGTTTTTTTATTTTTCTTTAAATATATAATGTAAACGTAAATAAAATGTATTTAATATCAACTTATTGACTTCGTTTGTCATACATTAAGAAGCAAAGGCCCTAAAATACCATTATTTGTCTTGTTCTCAAAGCTATTAAGCCCTGACTTATAACTATGTTTTTTTATTTAGATTATCCGAGTGTTGTGTTCATAGACATAGAAAATGATTCATTCATTTATTTATTTGATCCAAAGCATGTCATTTATTTGGAAAAAAAATAGTGTAAATACTTTATTTATTTTACATAGAGTAGTTAAATTAATACATGATAGATATAATTTTAATTTTAATTTATTATTTATTGATATAATTTGTATATATCATATATTTTTTCTTAAATTTATAAATTATAAGTCAATATATAATGTTAACCTTAAAAAGAAAACAAAAGAAGTTATTGAACCAATTGGAGAGTTAGCAAAGTGTTGTTGTGCCAAAAATAATAAGAAGTATTTATATTTCATAGGATGCCTCAACTCTCATCTCATATTTCTAATATTTGATAATACAAAAAAAAAAAAGATAGACTTTGTTTTTCTAGCCTAACTAAGCTACCATGTAGAGCAAAACAAGTTCACCACTTTTTCTCTATGCTCTCCCTTTCTCTCTCTTCTTTTCCTCTCTCTCTCTCTCTCTCTCTCTCTATTTTTAATTATTATTATTATTATCTATGTTGACTCTTTTATATCGATTTGCACAAGCTAACCTAGACAAGCTACCTCAACATGAATGAGATACAAAATAGAACTGTCACTTCATGGTGAAACAATCCAGATTTTTTCAAGGTGGGCTATATATTCTTAGGTTTAGCAAGAGAGAAAGGGATTTTTATCATCTCAATAACACCAAAAAAACACTTCAAATATCTATACTTTTTTTTGCATTATATTTTTCTTAAAAAACCCCCTAAATTGACTTAAGCATGGGAGGGTTATTTTGCAGGTAACGCCTATTGCCTAGCCTATTATTATGCACGAAGAAAACCTAGGTCTAGTGAAGTTTTCTTAGCTTTATTAGTTTTATTAGTGGCACCGTCTATGGGGAAAAAAATCTAAACAAAAAACCTTGTTTGTTTCTTATCATAATCTTTCTTATACAGGATTTTAAAGTTTTATGGCGAAAAAAACTAAAATATTAAGAGAAAGAGTTATTGGCCTACCACCATCCTTGCCAGCTCTGATAGACCTCCAATAGCTAGCTTAGTAGATGAGAGCACTCATAAAAACTATGCTAGCTACTCAGTAACAGCTCAAGACTCTTTTTGTCTATCCGCTAAGCAGATTAGAGCACTTATAAAGGCTGTGCTAGCTACCTAACAATAACTTAAGACTCTTCTTATTTATCCACAAAATATATCAGTTTTTATATAATTGTTTGCTCCTTTTGTCACACCATTTATACCTCATGTACAATGAAAACTCCAATTCCCAAAAGGGACTGCCCAAAATAAGATGGAAAAATATAGACACCATTCCTTTACCCTTGCAAGGAGTAGATCACGTTACCATAAGGAACATTCTCATGTAGGATTATCTAAGTATGGTCTTTATAGATAATTTCTTTGGTCAGGTTCAGATATGAGCACTGCTAGGGCTAAAGTGGCTTGGGATCATGTATGTCTTCCAAAAAAGGAGGGGGGGCTAGGCATAAAAAGGATAGCAGAATGGAACAAGATTGCCTTGTTGAAACATATTTGGAACTTGTGCAATGACTCAGATGGCTCAATCTGGTCTACTTGGATCAGATCCAATCTCTTGCGAGGTAGGAATTTCTGGACAATCAGGGCGCCAGGAAGCTGCTCTTGGGCTTGGGGAAAGATTCTAAAGCTCGGATCCTTAGCATGGCCGAAGATGAAGCACATCATCGGAGATGGAATGAAAACCTCTCTATGGTTTGACAATTGGCATCCTCACAGCCCGCTCGCTGATACATACGGTGAACGATTCATCTATGATTCAGGTATGGAACACAACGCGAGAGTGAACATGCTGATAAATAACTTAGAATGGAGAATTCCTATCACTCATGCTATTGGCTGGCACCCCATTATAGAAGCTATTCCTTCCACATCTACTCCTAAGGGGCAAAAGGATGAGATTGTTTGGTTGGATTCGCCAAATCAGAGTTTCTCGGTCAAAGTAGCTTGGGAACAACTAAGAATTCATCATCAGATGGTTGATTGGCATGACATCGTGTGGTTCAAGAATGCTGTCCCAAGACATGCATTTCTTCTTTGGGTGGCTATCCAACGGAAACTCTCAACGCAGGATAGACTTCATCGGTTTGGTATTCATGGTCCCAATAGGTGCTCACTCTATCTCCGCAATAATAAAGATCACAACCACTTGTTCTTTGAATGCTCCTTTACGAAAGCATTATGGTGGAATGTTTGTGACAGATGCGACATTCCAAGAATGACAAAAAGCTTGGATGAATGGATTCGATTGACCACTGTCTCTTGGCATGGCAAAAGTTTCGTCAACGTTTCTCGTAAACTGGGTTTCGCAGCTACAGTGTATTGTATCTGGCAAGAACGGAACGCAAGGATCTTTGCAGATGTGTCTAAAGCTTCGAATTTGGTTTTTGATCAAATCGAATGTATCATTCGCGATAAGCTTGTTTTGATGAGGAATGTTCAACAAACAGATGAAAACATAAGGATCCAAAGACTTTGGAGGGTCAATAACATGAACTCTTAATTTGATGTTTACCTGGTTGTTTTTGTACCCCTAGCATATCTAGTTGGTTTAAGTTTTTGTTTTGTTATGTGGCTAGCCTGTAGCCATTTGTTGGTTTTCGTTTCTGTCCACATTGTAAATCTTGGGTATGCCCATTATATTCTTTGTATCATTTTCTTTTAATACATAAGTCAGCTTACCAAAAAAAAAAAGTCTTTATAGATAAAAAAAAAAAACAAAGAAAAAAAGAAAAGAAGTAAGGCTTAGGGCCATAACCTTCGTTATTGACCCCATTCTCCCATAAAGTCTCACTCTAGCACTCTAAAACTTAAATGGCTACACATACAAAAATAAAAAGGACTCAAGTCAGATATAAGACTCACCACTATGTTATAATGTGTTGAACACTCGTCTCCCCATGAAATTTATAGTTGTCAAGATGAACTTGGACAACTATGATGGCTTATATAAATCCTAGAAAACATGTTCAAACGTTAGGAGCAACTTGGAACTGGTGATTTAGGATACCAGTGTCATGTATAAAATACTCATTACCACTTTTCAAGAATTTACACAAGCTTGGTACCATAGTCTGAAGTCTAGTTCCATATCTAGTTTTATGACTTACATAGCAAACTAATCACTTGTTTCAGTATAAGCATTTATGCCATAAAAAATTTAGCCAAACTCTTCTCCATCACCCAGCTAGAGAGAGAGCATTAAAGCCTATTTGAAAAAAAATAATTAATAAAGACATGTTAAATGTAGAAAACCTGTTGAAGCCAATGACGATAAAAGCCTTGATCAATATAGTACACAACTACTCCATATGAGAACATCTCTACACACTACTCAATAGAAGTCTCCTTAATGTGAAGCAAGTTATGGAAAATCATATTCGTGTGGAAGAAGCAAGTGTATCATGATAGGAGGAGCATCCTCTCTTTCACAAATAAAGAGAAATATCTTCAAAACATGCTAATAAATGTCCCCCTCAAGATAACTAATCATTTAGGGATAATCTTATAGTTTCTACAATAACAGACTGGTATACCTAGAACCGATGACTACTCCATTGAATACAACTAAAGTTGAAGTGCTGATGATAATTATGGAAACGATTATATGCAATACCCACCACTAATGAAGTAAGATGTAAGAAAGCAAAACCCAAAACCAGTATTGCTTATTCTATAAGGATAAGGGTCATAGTACTAAGAGTGTTTTGCTCTGAAAAAAAATAGAGAGAGAAAGGCTCATAGCAAACGACTATCTTCAATAGTTTGTAAAAAGACAATAAGAGAAACAAGGAGAGGGATTAAAGGCTCCCTACAAGTCTCTCCTAGAAATCTAAATGATTTTAGGATGAGATTCATCTGGTAGAGATTCTAATGGAAATAAAAAGGCTTATGGAAAACATATGCTATTGTAAAAAAATCTAAAATTGAAGGGGTGACACTTTCCCATGAAGATGTCTTGATAACTTTCATGATACTACCCAACTATAATATGCATATGGTACTTATTGATGATAGAAGTGCTATGAACATCCTCTCAAAGGATGCAATGACATAGATAGGTGTGGACACTTCTAAGTTGGCTCTAGTGAGGAATTATTTTATAGGAATCGAAATGAAAAGAGTGCTAATAAAGGGTCTTTTAAATCTTTTAGTGACTATTAGAACATACCCAAAATGTCACACGCTTCAACAAACATTCATGGTGATCAAGATGAACCTCTCTTATAATGTCATCCATGTTAGGCCCTTTCTTCATAAGATCAATATAGTTATCAACAACAAGTACGTGGCTATGAAATACCCTATAGACAAGGGGGTGGCTATTGTGAGAGAAAGTCATCTAGTCTTTAGAAAGTGTACATTAACCTATTTGAAGGGAAATAAAATCTTTGTGTGTGGATCATACAACACCCATGAAAGAAAAGCCTAAAATAAAAACATGAGCTATGGAAGAGTTGAAAAAAGTTGGCCTCCATCCAAAAACATTCCTACACCAAGATTGGGTACTAGACCATGAGCAAGAGAAAGCTTTGGTAAAGCTCTTTAATATCCATAAATAAAAAAAAACTTCTTTAAGACATTAAATATGCTTGGCATCAACCTTATTTAGTAAAAAAGATAAATCTTATAGGATAACGATAAAAAGCCATCTCAGAGGAGATAAATAAGTTGCTAAAGGTTAGGTTTACCTGTGAAGTAGTGTACCTAGAATGGCTTACCAATATGGTCATGGTGAAAAAACCATATGGAAAATGGAAAATGTGTGTTAACTTTACCAACCTTAGCAAGGTTGTCAAAAACGTTTTTTTGACACGACACGGAAAATATAATATAAACTTGAATCGTAAAATCGTAAGTAAAAAATTTCAACTAAAAATCGTAAAATCGCAAGTAAAATATTTTAACTAAAATCGTAAAATCACAAGTAAAATATACTTCATTGTGGTTCTACACCATCTAAGATCTGTAATGATCTCTGTACGAGGAACTGAGACCCCTGAAGACCTCATAATAGATGGTTTGGGAAGAGAATGCCTCCTTTCCAGAGAAGACCTGGATGGGTTGATAAAGCATGTTCCCTCTCTCTCACTCTCTATCCACACACACACACATGAATTTATGCCTCTATGTGATAATTGTCAATAAAGCATGAATTTCACCATACTAATGCCACACTGGTTAATCAATTGTACTGTTCAAAAACTAGCTTTTAGTTATTTATGTCATTTCTGCTAAAATAATTTGTAAATTATTGAATTGAAGATTAAGTAAAATATATTTTGGAGTTCAAAACCATTATTATTCATGAAAGAAACAGAACAAACACTGCATTATGATTATTATTCATGTAAGAAAGTTTCACGCAAAACTTTCTTACATAGCAAGATGCAGCAACTAGAATGTTTGGGGAATCTTCAGACGAGTCAGATAAAAGCAGGTGGCCAAACTTTCTTACCTGGCAAGATGTAGCAAAGCAACACAGAGAAATCAAGACAAACCAGAATAGGAATTCAAAACATGCACACTTCCTTTAAGATATTAGACACCAAGGTATTTTTGAATAAAAACTTAAACAGTGCAATACTTGGGCTCCGAGATTGTGCTGGACAAGATCAGATAAATAGAATTTGCTATCATCCAAAATGGGAATGCATGCAACATCTTGCCGATGATTTCACTAAATTACTATATACTCTTAAGGTATATCAAATAAGCATGAAAGATCATGCAAAAGAGAAGAATATATAGAATTTGCCAAAAACAAATAACTTCACTTATCTACAAAGAGAATAATAAGAAAGGATTTGATGGTGAAGTAGCTAAATTCTCTTTATTATTCGATTCATGTTTTCATTATTACATTTTATAGAGCATAAAAGACAAAAGACAAAAGAAAAAGAAAAGCCATAACAAAACTGATGGCAAAGAACTTGTGTATTATCATTTTATTTTGTTTATTTCATGTGGATACATGGCTTCGAAATGGCAAATGAGTGGAACTTAATTTTAAACATATCTGGAAAACATAACATCTAGTTCCAAAATATATAATTTCTAAACCCAAACATTTTATCGTTAAAAACAGCCTTATACTCAATTTAGTAGAAGATAATAATAAGAAGAGGAGGAGGAGGGGGAGGAACATCTATAACTTCGTTCTTTTGTTGGGATGGAAAAATCAAAGGAAGAAACTGGTTTGGAGAAGGGCTATGCATCCTAGGGTTAAAATAAAGGAAGCAAGGAAACTTTTTCAAAGAATTTTTTTTTCTTGAACTGAATCTTCCATTTCCTTAATTAGATAGAAGGAACCAAAGCTTCCATTACCTTCCCAGCCTTCTACTTACACCCTACCGAAGTGCGAGCAATTTCATCAAATTCAATGACCTCAATTTTCCATTTTTAATTAAATTGATGGTCTGCATCTACCAAGCCCGTTTTGGATGATGTCATAAGAATATAAGTAGAACATAGATGGGAACATAATAACTCCCACAACACACCAGACAATCCGCAAACAAAACATAAAAACAGAATAAAACATTGAATAATTGAAGACCCCATCGGATGAATAAACCACCATTAAATAAAACACAAAACAGGATAAAATGAAAAACCCGTGACCTGATAGCAAGCAATTATTAAAAACCAAACATAAAAAAAAAAAAGCTTGGTAATAAATTCTTATCTTCTTCTCGCCAAGAACGTTCTGGTGAGTGGAGACAATTAGATTTAGAGGCGTTGCTGGTTTCTTAATCTGCTTGGTTGCTGGTGATTGGGGGAAAGGGGAAAGGGTAAAGCAGAAAAGGGGAAAGGGTAAAGCAGAAAAGGGGAAGGGTGGAGACAAGAGACGTGGACAGGGGAAAGGGTAAAGCAAAAAAGGGCACTTGTTTTTCATTTCAGCAGAAATCATGAAATCGGACCGGTTTTCATGTTTTTTATGAGTTGACCTGATTTTATGCGAGTTTGATCGGGTTTGACCGATTTTACTGGTTTTCGAGTTTTAAACCTGATTTTACATGTTTTAAGCCTTTTAACTCATTTTTAACAACCATGAACCTTAGTAAGGTGTGCTCCAAAAATAGTTTTCCATTACAAAAAATAAACTAGTTGGTTGACTTCATGACTAGTTTTAAGCATTTGAGTTTTTTGAATGCTAATTCAGGATATCATTAAATTCTTATGCATTCTTATGATGAAGAGAAGACATGTATCAATGAATGGTGAATAAAGTTTTCAAGAGTCAAATAGGCCAAAACAGGGAAGCCTATGTTGACGACTTGTTGATTAAAAACATGAATTTTAAGAAATATCTTCAGAACCTGCAAGAGGTCTTTTCTGTTCTATAACATCAATGATGAAATTGAATCTAGCCAAATATGCCTACGCCATAAAAGAAGGAAAGTTTTTAGGTTTCTTGGTTAGCATGAGAGGTGTTGAGCCCAATCCTAAAAAAATACGAGCTATCCTAAACATGATTCCTTCTCAATTGTTAAAGGATGTCTGATTAGTACTTAAAAGTGCATATTTATCAAGGTTTTATATCATCATTTTGCACTTAAAGTATCAATAACTCTTTAACTAAAGCATGTTTTATAATAACAAGTCTAATACTATAAAATGCCTTAATATATGGTAAATGTTCATCTTAAATGTAGGCCTATCATATAAATCAAAGGATTGATTGATGAGTTCAACTATGGAAATTGAAAGGACAAAGAGAGGGCTAAACTTAGAAAAGAGATGTTGGTGCAGTCCAAACTGGAACACTATTCGGTAATTGGGTCATATATCGAGTTCTAGATGTCCAAATGACCTCACATTTTTACACAGATTTGCTAAGCCATAGGCCTACAACTTTCATGTTTTCATCAAGATCTAAGAAGGCCGTTTGCAAGTCCAAATTATAGCAAGAACGGAGAAGTCCAACGGAAACTCTCAACGCAGGATAGACTTC
Organism: Populus davidiana; assembly: GCA_030145905.1. NCBI lineage: Eukaryota > Viridiplantae > Streptophyta > Magnoliopsida > Malpighiales > Salicaceae > Populus > Populus davidiana. The sequence continues at coordinate 20,672,713 of CM057798.1, read as the reverse complement.
ATTGGTTTGGTATTCATGGTCCCAATAGGTGCTCACTATGTCTCCGCAATAATGAAGATCACAACCACTTGTTCTTTGCATGCTCCTTTACCAAAGCATTATGGTGGAATGTTTGTGACAGATGCGACATTCCAAGAATGACAAAAAGCTTGGATGAATGGGTTCGATTGGCCACTGTCTCTTGGCATGGCAAAAGTTTCGTCAACGTTTCTCGTAAACTGGGTTTCACAGCTACAGTGTATTGTATCTAGCAAGAACGAAACACAAGGATCTTTGCAGATGTGTCTAAAGCTTCGAATTTGGTTTTTGATCAAATCGAATGTATCATTCGCGATAAGCTTGTTTTGATGAGGAATGTTCAACAAACAAATGAAAAGATAAGGATCCAAAGACTTTGGAGGGTCAATAACATGGACTCTTAATTTGATGTTTAGCTGGTTGTTTTTGTACCCCTAGTATATCTAGTTGGTCTAAGTTTTTGTTTGGTTATGTGGCTAGCCTGTAGTCATTTGTTGGTTTTCGTTTCTGTCCACATTGTAAATCTTGGGTATGCCCATTATATTCTTTGTATCATTTTCTTTTAATACATAAGTCAGCTTACCAAAAAAAAAAAGAATATGTCCTGCAGCCCAAACACTGTTCAGTGTTTGGCCCATATCTGAAGTTTTAGAAGTCTAAATCACCTCCATTTTTTTTTCCTGGAAAGCTGATACGGTTCAGCCCTGTGATACGACACAAGTAAGGTCAGATTTGGATTTTTTTACGCAAAACTGAAAAATTAAGAATAATAATCATCAAAGCTGCCGAAATTGTGGCTTGCATGAGTTTAAATAGTTCTTGAAAAGTTAACCCTAATGGACCTCTTATGTGGACTTACATGAGGTCCACTCAAAACTGGCCCGAAACCCTTTACTGAAAAGCCCATAACCTGATCCAAACAAGCCTTGGACCCTAGCTCAAAACAAAGTTTTAATTAAGCCCAAACATGAAATAAAATAATAAAAATAACTAATCTGTCATTAAATACCACCAGCCCTTCTTTCCTTGTGTAGCTAGGATGAATAAGGAATCCTTATAAGAAAAGGATTCTGAAACATTAATGAATCACTGCCATGCTTGTAGATTATATTGCAGCTCATTAAAGATCCTTGTGGAACTAGGAAATTCCCAAAACCAGCTGCCACACCCTTGTAGGAAAAGAATCATATCCAAATAGGAAGTCCACAAGTCAAATGGAAGTAAATAACAAAATTCGTACAGCCTCCGTTGACCAGTATTGCGGTTCCTTCCCGAGCTCCGATTGACCTTAATTTTTAACCCAAGGTAGTAAGATATGTCTGGAGAGTCCACATAAAATATTAGGTCGTGCCAACGGTCGGATTGAGAATTATGATTGTTGCCGTAAACCTAGACTGTTGCGCTTTTTACGCAAAAATCCAAATCTGACCTTACTTGGGTCGTATCACAGGGCTGAACCGTATCATTCCCTCCCTCTTCAAGAAGATTCGCCCTCGAATCTAGAATAGGATTAATAGGGACTTCAGTAGCCTCTTGTTTAAGCCTTCGGAATCCCCTTCTTGCTAGCACCTTTCTCCAACAGCACTGTATAGAAGTAGTGACTGACAAGAATTTCAAATAACCACAACGGCTCTCCTTCGTCTTTCATCCTTTTGGCGTTGTACCTCTTTTTCCCATGAAGCTTGAAGATCATAGACTAATCCTCTACACTTATCAACTTCTCGTTCTAGAACCCCCAAACCATGGCTTAGTATTTCGCATCAGTTGGTATCAGAGCTAGGCTCCGAAACAAGGTCATATCATTCTGTTATTATTACTATTTTTTTCTTTAGTGTCCCCTTAAGTTTTTTCAGTGTTTGCGTCCATCTTCTTGTTCTTCGAGTCTGCGTCATCTAAGAAAAAAAAAAGTTTATATTTCATTTGGTTACTGTCTCTGATCATATCAGTTTATTACAAAAAAAAAAACAGAAAGAAATAGAGAAAAGATTGATTAGTTGAAATTTGAAGGAGCACTCAATTTTTGCCGCAGAAACACAAATCTTGGTGAACCATAAGCAATCCACCTCGGAATCAATTTAAACTTCATATTCATTCTATTAGGGGTGGGATCACATCATATATCAAAGTTGGGCTTATTCTGATATTATTTGCTTGAGGTTTTAATTCAAGATTCAATTCTGCCGCAGAAACCCTACTCTTAGTGAACCATAAGAAAAGAACTGAAGAATGCAAGAATCACTCTCACACGTTAAAACTGAAAAATTCAGAATAATAATCATCAAAGCTGCCGAAATTATGGCTTGCATGAGTTAAAATAGTTCTTGAAAAGTTAACCCTAATGGACCTCTTATGTGGACTTACATGAGGTCCACTCAAAACTGGCCCGAAACCCTTAACTGAAAAGCCCATAACCTGATCCAAACAAGCCTTGGACCCTAGCTCAAAACAAAAGTTTTAATTAAGCCCAAACATGAAAGAAAATAATAAAAATAACCAATTTGTCATTAAATACCACCAGCCCTTCTTTCCTTTTGTAGCTAGGATGAATAAGGAATCCTTATAAGAAAAGGATTCCGAAACATTAATGAATCACTGCCACGCTTGTAGATTATATTGCAGCTCATTAAAGATCCTTGTGGAACTAGGAAATTCCCAAAACCAGCTGCCACATCCTTGTAGGAAAAGAATCCTAACCAAATAGGAAGTCCACAAGTCAAATGGAAGTAAATAACAAAATCCGTACAGCCTCCGTTGACCAGTATTGCGGTTCCTTCTCGAGCTCCGATTGACCTTAATTTTTAACCCAAGGTAGTAAGATATGTCTGGAGAGTTCATATAAAATATTAGCTCGAGCCAACGGTCGGATTGAGAATTATGACTGTTGCCGTAAACCTGGACTATTGCGCTTTTTACGCAAAAATCCAAATCTAACCTTACTTGGTTCGTATCACAGGGCTGAACCGTATCAAAAGCTGAGTCAATTTCCTACAACTTTCATGCTTTCAAGTGGACCCATTTCTGATGCTAGCATTTTCGTTTTATTCAGACAAGAAGATAAGGATTTTCACAAAGTCAAAAGTTGGCCACCCACTCAACAATTAGTCTTCAAATCAATAATTCAGAATTTTGGCCTATAAAAGGAGGCATTTGCCATATATATGGAGTCTTGGTTGTTGAGATCAAGTTCATGCTCTTTATTTCTCTCTTTATATTTTTTTTTTGTAATTTTTAAGTTTTGCTTTCATTAAGGATGCGAACCTCATGATCACGTGGTCACGCAACCCACAATCAAGATTGAGATCTAATCCCGGAAAGCCGAAATAGGTTTGATAGGAGTGTGACACAATGGAAACCTGCCCCAAGGCACCAATACTATTGGAATGAGTAGAATGACGCCACGAAGCCAGTTAATCTTTGATAAGTCAGATTCAGTTCGTTCAAGAACTGAAAAATGCAAGAATCACTCTCACACGTTAAAACTGAAAAATTCAGAATAATATTCATCAAAGCTGCCAAAATTTTGGCCTACATGAGTTTAAATAGTTCTTGAAAAGTTAACCCTAATGGACCCCTTATGTGGACTTATATGAGGTCCACTCAAAACTGGCCCAAAACCCTAAACTGAAAAGCCCATAACCTGATCCAAACAAGCCTTGGATCCTAGCTCAAAACAGAGTTTTAATTAAGCCCAAACATTGAAGAAAATAATAAAAATAACCAATCTGTCATTAAATACCACCAGCCCTTCTTTCCTTGTGTAGCTAGGATGAATAAGGAATCCTTATAAGAAAAGGATTCCGAAACATTAATGAATCACTGCCACGCTTGTAGATTATATTGCAGCTCATTAAAGATCCTTGTGGAACTAGGAAATTCCCAAAACCAGCTGCCACATCCTTGTAGGAAAAGAATCCTAACCAAATAGGAAGTCCACAAGTCAAATGGAAGTAAATAACAAAATCCGTACAGCCTCCGTTGACCAGTATTGCTATTCCTTCCCAAGCTCCGATTGACCTTAATTTTTAACCCAAGGTAGTAAGATATGTCTGGAGAGTCCACATAAAATATTAGCTCGAGCCAACGGTCGGATTGAGAATTATGACTGTTGCCGTAAACCTGGACTGTTGCGCTTTTTACACAAAAATCCAAATCTGACCTTACTTGGGTCGTATCACAGGGCTGAACCGTATCAATTAATATCTTGTTTATGCTTCTCATTTCCTTTCCTTTACTTAGTTAACTTGTAGTTTCTTTATGTTTTTGTTTTGTTTATTTATGTTTCTCTTCTTCATTATGTTTAGCTAAGTTTATTATGTCAATGTGAAAAGGTTACACTAATGGTGTAAGAATAAGTATAGTGTAAACTCAACATGGACCTTAATGTTTAATATTAACATGTCTTATCTTTTTATCTTACTAATTCTTAATACCTTGCTTGTTAAATGGTTAATCTAGATTTGTGTTGTATAACACTTGGTACAACAAATGCTTGGCACTCTCATAGCTCAATCGTATGGTATTACCTACACTTTGTTTTTGGTAAGCTGACTTATGTATTAAAAGAAAATGATACAAAGAATATAATGGGCATACCCAAGATTTACAATGTGAACAGAAACGAAAACCAACAAATGGCTACAGGCTAGCCACATAACAAAACAAAAACTTAGACCAACTAGATATGCTAGGGGTACAAAAACAACCAGCTAAACATCAAATTAAGAGTCCATGTTATTGACCCTCCAAAGTCTTTGGATCCTTATGTTTTCATCTGTTTGTTGAACATTCCTCATCAAAACAAGCTTATCGCGAATGATACATTCGATTTGATCAAAAACCAAATTCGAAGCTTTAGACACATCTGCAAAGATCCTTGCGTTCCGTTCTTGCCAGATACAATACACTGTAGCTGCGAAACCCAGTTTACGAGAAAAGTTGACGAAACTTTTGCCATGCCAAGAGACAGTGGCCAATCGAATCCATTCATCCAAGCTTTTTGTCATTCTTGGAATGTCGCATCTGTCACAAACATTCCACCATAATGCTTTCGTAAAGGAGCATTCAAAGAACAAGTGGTTGTGATCTTCATTATTGCGGAGACAAAGTGAGCACCTATTGGGACCATGAAGAAATCAATGAAGTCTATCCTGCGTTGAGAGTTTCCGTTGGATAGCCACCCAAAGAAGAAATGCATGTCTTGGGACAACATTCTTGAACCACACGATGTTGATGCGAACCTCGTGATCACGTGGTCACGCAACCCACAATCAAGATTGAGATCTGATCCCGGAAAGCCGAAATAGGTCTGATAGGAGTGCGACACAATGGAAACCTGCCCCAAGGCACCTACACTATTGGAATGAGTAGAACGACGCCACGAAGCCAGTTAATCTTCGATAAGTCAGATTCAGTTCGTTCAAGAACTGAAGAATGCAAGAATCACTCTCACACGTTAAAACTGAAAAATTCAGAAGTAATTATCATCAAAGCTGCCGAAATTTTGGCCTACATGAGTTTAAATAGTTCTTGAAAAGTTAACCCTAATGGACCCTTTATGTGGACTTATATGAGGTCCACTCAAAACTGGCCCAAAACCCTAAAATGAAAAGCCCATAACTTAATCCAAACAAGCCTTGGATCCTAGCTTAAAACAAAGTATGAATTAAGCCCAAACAAGCCTTGGGCTGTAGCTAACAAAATAAAATAAAGCCCTTATCTCATGGCCCAAATAAGGTTGTATTGGACCCCTCTTGCACATGGATAAGATGTAATAGGATCTCCTCTTGATACTCCAATGGACCTTCCAATTCTGACTTGGTGGAAACCTTCAAAACCAATGCATTCAATGCGTCTTTCAATGTCTTTGTCTTGGACCGTGTCATCGGTCCATTTGGAACATGTAATGGATCCTTGCTGGTGTTTCTGGGCTGGTCTGCATCATCCCCTCTCTCCTCGAAAGGATTCGACCTCGAATCAAAATCTGTGTCAAACAAAGTAAGATCAGCAACATTAAAGGTAGCACTAACACTATACTCACCTGGAAGGTCAATTTTGTATGCGTTGTCATTGATTCTCTCTAAAACCTGAAAAGGACCATCACCACGAGGCTGTAATTTTGATTTCCTTTGGTTAGGAAATCGTTCCTTACGCATGTGCACCCATACCCAATCACCGGGTTGGAAAACAACCAGTTTACGTCCCTTATTTGCTTTAGAAGCGTAAAGTCTGTTCTTTTTCTCTATTTGTAGTCGAACTCCCTCATGGAGTTCTCTCACCATCTTTGCCTTCTTTTCACCATCTAAACTTACCTTTTCTTCAAAAGGTAAAGGAATTAAGTCCATAGGAGTTAGTGGATTAAAACCATAAACAATTTCAAAAGGAGAAAAAGTAGTAGTTGAATGCACAGTTCTATTATAAGCAAACTCAACAAAAGGCAAACATTCTTCCCAACTTTTCAAATTCTTTTGAATTACAGCACGTAAAAGTTGGGATAATGTTCTATTCACTACCTCAGTTTGTCCATCTGTTTGAGGATGGCATGTTGTTGAAAATAAGAGTTTAGTTCCCAACTTTCCCCATAAGGTCTTCCAAAAGTAACTAAGGAACTTAACATCATGATCTGACACTATACTCTTAGGAATGCCATGCAAACGTACAATCTCTCTAAAGAACAAGTCTGCGATATGAGATGCATCATCTATTTTATGGCATGCAATGAAATGCGCCATTTTAGAAAACCTATCAACCACAACAAAGATAGAGTCTCTACCTTTCTTTGACCTAGGTAAACCTAAAACAAAGTCCATAGAGATATCTACCCAAGGTTCAGTAGGCACAGGTAGTGGTGTATATAGTCCATGCGGTTGTACTCTAGATTTTGCCTTTCTACAAGCAATGCACTGTTCACAAATTCGTTGCACATCTCTTTTCATCTTTGGCCAATAGAAATGCTCATGCAATACATCCAAGGTTTTCGCAACCCCAAAGTGACCCATTAAACCACCCCCATGTGATTCACGAACAAGCAATTCACGCAAAGAACTAGCAGGAACACACAATCTATTCTCTTTGAACAAATAACCATCCATCAAATAAAACTTACCGAAAGCCGAATGTCCACATGCATTATAAATCTCAGCAAAGTCAGAGTCATTATCATACAATTCCTTCACATATTCAAAACCTAACAATCTAGTATTCATGGTGTGTAAAAGAACATACCTGCGCGAGAGTGCATCAGCTACGATGTTCTCTTTCCCTTGCTTATACTTGATTACGTAAGGGAAAGTTTCAATGAATTCAACCCATTTTGCATGCCTCCTATTCAACTTACCTTGTCCTTTCAGATGTTTCAAGGACTCATGATCCGAATGGATTACGAACTCTTTTGGCCACAAGTAATGCTGCCATGTCTCAAGTGCTCTTACCAATGCATAGAGTTCTTTGTCGTAAGTTGGATAGTTCAAGGTCGCTCCACTTAACTTCTCACTGAAATACGCAATAGGTCTCCGATCCTGCATCAAAACAGCACCTATTCCTATTCCAGACGCATCACATTCTATTTCAAATGCTTTCGTAAAGTCAGGTAAACCCAAAACAGGTGCAGAACATAATTTCTCTTTCAAAAGAACAAATGCAAATTCTTGTTCCTCCTCCCATTTAAACCCAACTGATTTTTTAACAACTTCATTTAAAGGGGCAGCTATTGTACTGAAATCTTTCACAAAACGCCTGTAAAAACTAGCTAACCCATGAAAACTCCTTACCTCACTTACCGATTTGGGTGTAGGCCAATCCCGGATGGCCTTAACTTTCTCCTCATCCATCTCGATACCCTGTGCAGTTACAACATAGCCAAGAAACACAATTTTTTCCATGCAAAAGGCACACTTTGTAAAATTAGCATACAATTTCTCACTACGCAACACACTAAGTACATTACGCAAATGATCAAGATGCTCAGTTAAGTTCTTGCTATATATCAAAATGTCATCAAAATACACAACCACAAACTTACCTATGAATGCACGCAACACATGATTCATTAAACGCATAAACGTACTAGGTGCATTTGTAAGTCCAAACGGCATTACTAACCATTCATACAAACCATGCTTAGTCTTAAATGCTGTTTTCCACTCATCACCTTCTTTCATCCTAATTTGATGGTACCCACTTTTCAAGTCAATTTTAGAGAAGATACAGGATCCATGTAACTCATCTAACATGTCATCAAGCCTAGGAATGGGATGTCTATACTTTACCGTTATGTTGTTGATGGCTCGGCAATCAACACACATCCTCCATGTTCCATCCTTCTTTGGCACAAGTAGCACGGGTACAGCACACGGGCTCATACTCTCACGAATGTAGCCCTTTTCCATCAGCTCATCAACTTGCCTTTGAAGTTCCTTCGTCTCCTCGGGATTGCTTCTATAAGCTGGTCGGTTAGGAATTGAAGCTCCGGGTACGAAATCAATCTGATGCTCTATCCCCCTCAATGGTGGTAATCCGCTAGGAGTATCGTCAGGGAACACATCATCAAATCCCTGCAACAAAGAAATAGCAACACTAGGCATAATATGATCAAGATCATTAGTATTAAAGTAAGCCTCTTTGTACACAAGTAAGATCATTGGCTTGTTAGTGAAAAATGCAGATCTGACCTCACCCTCTCTAGCATAAAAATTGGGTTGTTTCTTTAGTTTTTCCACACAATTCTCATCACACTTGCTGACTTTCTTCACTCCTCTTGTCTTACCTCCACTCTCGGCCAGATTTGGGTGTTTTTGAGTTGTGGTCGAATGGTTTGATTTGTTTGGAGTGTTGGCCGAATATTTGCTTGTGTTTGGATGGGTGGCCGAATGGGTTGTAGTGGTTTGGGTTCTAGCCGAATCGGATGGTCTTCTCTCCCCTTGTTCCTCACCTTGATTTTCTCTCCCCATCGCCTCATGCTCACTTTTTAGCTTTATTTGATCATCATACACCTGTTTGGGTGTAAGAGGTACAAGAGTGATGGTTTTACCATCTTTTACAATGGTATACCTATTTTTAACCCCATCATGAATTGCCTTCCTATCATATTGCCATGGTCTCCCCAACAAGATGTGACTTGCTTGCATTGGTACCACGTCGCACAGAACTTCATCAACATATTTCCCAATCGAAAATGGAACCACAACCTGTTTAGTCACTTTCACTTCACCACTATCATTCAGCCATTGCAATCTATATGGTTTAGCATGCTTAGCAGTACACAAATTCAGTTTACTAACAAGGGTGGCACTGCAAACATTAACACAGCTTCCACTATCTATAATTAAACCACACACCTTTCTTTGTACGTAACAACGCGTATGGAAGATGTTCTCCCTTTGTTCATTAGTATCATCTTCTTTGACCTGAACCTGAAGTGTTCGCCTTATAACCAAGGACTCCTCAACCGGTAATGCTAACTCATCCCCATCACTATCCTCCAATGGTGGCATGCCTTCACAATCAGAACTGTCACTTTCAGATTCCACATCAGCATTATCTCTAATCATCATGATTCTCTTGTTTGGACACTCTGAAGCATAATGTCCATGTCCTTGACACCTGAAACATTTAACATCACGAGTACGTTTAGGTTGAGTTTCAGATTTACCTTTGGCATCAGTAGGGACATCAACTTTAGCCTTTGGTGGTTCAGTTCTAGAAGAACCAAAGGATCTTGACCGGACAGTAGCCTCTCTCTTTAGATTCGGCTTCCAAGATGATGACGAACCCGAATTAAATGCTGACCGAGCATGCCCTTTCCTAAGTTGTCTCTCCACCTTCGTCGCCATATGAACCACATCCTCTAGCTCCACATAGTGCTGTAGCTCAACCACATTAGCAATATCCCGATTCAACCCATTAAGGAATCTAGCCATGGTGGCTTCTCTATCCTCAACAACATTAGCCCGAATCATTGCTATCTCCATCTCTTTGTGATATTCATCTACTGTCTTATAACCTTGATTCAGACCTTGGAGCTTCAGATATAAGTCTCTGTAATAGTGGTTTGGCACAAATCGTCTCCTCATTAAGACTTTCATCTCCCCCCAAGTCTGAACGGGTCGCTCGCCATTCCTCCTCCTACTGATCACAATCTGATCCCACCAAATTAATGCATACTCCATAAACTCAATTATCACCAATTTCACCTTTTTTTGTTCAGAATAGCTATGGCAATCAAAAATCCAATCCACCTTTTTCTCCCACTCCAAATAAGCCTCAGGATCGTTTTTACCTTGAAAGCTAGGAATTTTCAGTTTAATGGTGTCTAAGTCCCCATCCATGTCTTCATAAGTGCCCATGCTACGAAAATTCACATTCCTCCTAGCCCTGTTCGGTCCAGACCTGATTCCATGGCCAGCTGATGCAAACTCAAAGTCATCTTCACCTCCATCTGCGTTTTCATCAACAAACTCTTCAAAATCAGATCTAACATTCCGTGCGGCCATACGGACCGTATTTCCCCGGGGATCAGCCCCACTATTCTGTTTCTTAATCGAATTCACCTCATCTTTCAGATCCTTGTACGTCCTAGACAACAGCTCAAGTTGCTGGCCTATGGATCGCAATTGGAAAGCTACGTCAACGTTTTGTGTCGCTGATTCGTTGTTTTCAGACATTCTTTGAATCTGCAAAATTTGGTTAGTAGCACAAAATATATCCTCACACCTCTCGTGTATCACACAAAACAAAAAATTAAGGCTTTTCACTCTATTAAGCTCTCTACGCCTTTTACCTCACAACTTGCTTTCTTTTGGTTCTTTAGGAACTGAAATCAACAAATCAAAGTCAATAGCCTTCGCAGCGCACTCTAAATATAATTTTCAGACTCAAGAATCAATAAATATACTGAAAGCAAAGCAAAACAAAACTAGGATTACGATTTTGCGAGTAGCAATGCAAATTCGTACGAATTGTGGACGAAACGAAGACACGAAATAAAACAGAAGCAAATGTTAAGAAAACAATTACTTGACTCCTAGATAACCCAAATATAGCAGAAACAAAAATATTTGGACAAAACTAAACAGCAAAGATCATGTTTTGAAACTTGAGGCAAATCTAACCTATTACGCAATTTTACGTAACAGAATTGAAACCCAGACCAAACGATCTCAAAATGACCTCAAATTCAATATTTAGTATTACAATACTATGAAAACACCAAAAATCAATTTATAGGTCGTTCTATAATGTCTAGGTACCCAAACCCCTTGTATGATCAGTTTGCGGCAGAATTGAACCTCCAATTAAAACCTCCAGAAGCCGATATCAAAATAATCCCAAATTTAATATGTGGTGCAATCGCATACCCAATACTCAGAATATGAAGTTTCAATAGATTCCAAGGTGTTTTACATAGGGTTCACTAAGAGTAGTGTTTTGCGGCAGAATTGAAACTCGAATTAAAACCTCAAGCAAATAATATCAGAATAAGCCCAACTTTGATATATCATGCGATCCCACCGCCCATAGACTGAATATGAAGTTTAAATTGATTCCGAGGTGGTTTGCTTATGGTTCACCAAGATTTGTGTTTCTGCGGCAAAAAATTGAATGATCCTTCAAATTTCAACTAATCACTCTTTTCTCTATTTCTTTCTGATTTTTTTTTCTTTTTAACAAACTGATATGATTAGAGACTACTACAAGATGAAATATAAACTTTTTTTTTTTTTTTCTTGCTTAGATGACACAGACACGAAGAACAAGAAGATGGATGCAAACACTGAAAAACTTAAGGGACACTAAAAAAAAAAACGAAAATAACAGAGATATGACCTTGTTTCGGAGCCTAGCTCTGATACCAACTGATGCGAACCTCGTGATCACGTGGTCACGCAACCCACAATCAAGATTGAGATCTGATCCCGGAAAGCCGAAATAGGTCTGATAGGAGTGCGACACAATGGAAACCTGCCCCAAGGCACCTACACTATTGGAATGAGTAGAACGACGCCACGAAGCCAGTTAATCTTCGATAAGTCAGATTCAGTTCGTTCAAGAACTGAAGAATGCAAGAATCACTCTCACACGTTAAAACTGAAAAATTCAGAAGTAATTATCATCAAAGCTGCTGAAATTTTGGCCTACATGAGTTTAAATAGTTCTTGAAAAGTTAACCCTAATGGACCCTTTATGTGGACTTATATGAGGTCCACTCAAAACTGGCCCAAAACCCTAAAATGAAAAGCCCATAACTTAATCCAAACAAGCCTTGGATCCTAGCTTAAAACAAAGTATGAATTAAGCCCAAACAAGCCTTGGGCTGTAGCTAACAAAATAAAATAAAGCCCTTATCTCATGGGCCAAATAAGGTTGTATTGGACCCCTCTTGCACATGGATAAGATGTAATAGGATCTCCTCTTGATACTCCAATGGACCTTCCAATTCTGACTTGGTGGAAACCTTCAAAACCAATGCATTCAATGCGTCTTTCAATGTCTTTGTCTTGGACCGTGTCATCGGTCCATTTGGAACATGTAATGGATCCTTGCTGGTGTTTCTGGGCTGGTCTGCATCAGATGTCATGCCAATCAACCATCTGATGATGAATTCTTAGTTGTTCCCAAGCTACTTTGACCGAGAAACTCTGATTTGGCGAATCCAACCAAACAATCTCATCCTTTTGCCCCTTAGGAGTAGATGTGGAAGGAATAACTTCTATAATGGGGTGCCAGCCAATAGCATGAGTGATAGGAATTCTCCATTCTAAGTTATTAATCAGCACGTTCACTCTCGCATTGTGTTCCATACCTGAATCATAGATGAATCGTTCACCGTAAGTATCAGCGAGCGGGCTGTGAGGATGCCAATTGTCAAACCATAGAGAGGTTGTCATTCCATCTCCGATAATATGCTTCATCTTCGGCCATGCTAAGGATCTGAGCTTTAGAATCTTTCCCCAAGCCCAAGAGCAGCTTCCTGGCACCTTGATTGTCCAGAAATTCCTACCTCGCAAGAGATTGGATCTGATCCAAGTAGACCAGATTGAGCCATCCGAGTCATTGCACAAGTTCCAAATGTGTTTCAACAAGGCAATCTTGTTCCATTCTGTTATCCTTTTTATGCCTAGCCCCCCCTCCTTTCTTGGAAGACATACCTGATCCCAAGCCACTTTAGCCCTAGTAGTGCTCATATCTGAACCTGACCAAAGAAATGATCTCATAATTTGCTCAACGTTTTTCACTACTTGCCCAGGTAATAGGAATAGAGATGCCCAATAGACCTGGATGGAGAATAAAACTGAGTTAATCAGTTGTACTCGCCCTGCGAAAGAGAGTGTTCTGCAGGTCCAATGTCGTACTTTAGCGGTAATTCGATCCACGAGGCCCTTACAATCAACAGCCTTTAGTCTGGACGAGATAAGAGGCACTCCCAAATATTTCATAGGAAGCTCCCCCTCTCTAAACCCAAGAATACTGATAATCTGTTCCCTCTCAGCACCTAACACACCGCTCAAGAAGATGTCACTTTTGTTTGGATTTGGATATAGACCTGATAGATCTTGAAACTCTATGAGTGCATTTTTGATCATACGAACTGAGTGTACATCCCCTTTGCTGAATATCATCAAGTCGTCGGCAAAGCAAAGATGAGAAATTCTGTCCTTCTTGCATCTCTAGTGGAACTTGAAGTTTTGATTTGCACTCATATTGCAAAACAGCCCTGACAGGATTTCCATGCAAAGGACAAACAAATATGGAGATAATGGATCACCTTGTCTCAGCCCTCTACCCCCATGAAAGTAACCTGCAAGTTCACCGTTGACGTTGATTGAGAATTGACACGATGTAACACACACCATGATCCAATCAACCACTGTTCTAGGGAATCCCATTTTTATTAACGTAGCATCAACGAAATACCACTGAACCGAGTCATAAGCCTTCATCAGATCTACTTTCATAGCACAACGAGCCGGACCCGTAGATTTATGATAGCCTTTCATTAGCTCCTGAGACAAAAGAATATTGTCGCTGATTCTCCGTCCAGAGATAAAAGCAGTCTGATACGGACCTACTAAGGACGGCAAAACAACTTTCATTCTCCCAGCTAGAATCTTCGCGATGCATTTGTATACTGTATTGCAGCAAGATATAGGACGAAAATCTGTCAACCTCGTAGGATTAGCAACTTTAGGGATAAGGGAAATGGATGTAGCATTCATTTCTTTAAGCATTCTACGAGTCTGAAAGAAGGAGCTAACAACTTTGATTACATCTTCCCCCACTATATGCCACATTCTTTTGAAGAAACCTGCGTTGAAGCCATCCGGGCCAAGGGCTTTGTTGTTTTTCAAACTAAACATAGCATTCTTAATCTCCTCCCTTGTTACTTCTTGTGCTAGTTCATGCTGTTGAGTCGAAGACAGTTTGCAGTTAATTGCCGATTGCATCACTTCCTCGTTCAAGACCCTAGGCATCTGATTCACTCCCAACACACGCTGAAAGTATGCAATTACTTCTGATTTGACTGCCTCGTGTCCTTCAACGACTTCCCCATCCTCCCTTGTAACGGAGAGAAGCTTATTTCTATTCTGTCTTCCATTTACTGATTTGTGGAAGTAGCTAGTATTCTGATCCCCCAAGCTAAGCCATTGCATCCTTGCCTTTTGTTTGAAAAAACTCTCTTCCGCCCTGACAGTAGAAGCATAGTTACGAACAGCATCTCTTTCTCGCATACGCAATGTTGGATTCTCAGGCGCTGTATGCAGAGCTTGTTGAGCCTTATCCATGTGATCTTTTGCATCTTTGACTCTATCGGAAATATTGGAGAAGTGAGTCTTATTGAAATGTTTAAGTTCCTGCTTTAGCTTCCTTAGTTTGCAACACAACTGATACATTGGACAACCTCCCGAATACTGATCCCATACTTTCTTCACCAAGGGCATGAACTCGTCATGATCCATCCACATATCGAAGAATCTGAATGGTTTCTTTATGTTCTGAACATTGCCAGTGACTTTTACCACCATGGGAGAATGATCCGACATACCAGCAGGCAAGAAAGGAACTTAATTTGTTGTTAACATCATGAATTCCTGACAATATTTAAAAGTTTGGTGTTATGTAAATAAGATAATTAATATGATCATGTTAATAATTTATAATGAGCTATTAATGACAAATCATCCGATTGGAACCTCCTTCGTGTGTGGTTTCCAAATTGAGTAATAAGAGTTTATACTATACTTGTTTGAAATACCATTGGTGGATTCTCTAACCTTGACATTTGTTTTTATCATTGTTTAATCCTTACATTAATCTTGCATCTCAAAGTTCTCATTAATTTCTTCCTCCTCTTCTTTTTACTACTACTACTACTACTACTACTATTATTATTACTATTACTATTATTATTATTATTATAATTATTATTATTATTATTATTATTATTATTATTTACATTCTGTTTATATTATATAATATATCTCTTTGATCTTTTCATAAACTCAGTATATAGGCTGGAAACCTATGACCCGATCTTTTAGATCATTCTCAGGTATAACAACACCACGTACTGAGTATTATTATTATTATTATTATTGTTGTTGTTGTTGTTGTTGTTGTTGTCTTGTTATTTATACTTTATACAATTAACCTCTCTGTGGTTCGATCCCGGTCTTGCCGGGTTATTTATTACTTCGACACTCCTACACTTGTGAGAAGACATCAATCTTTTAGTCGTGTCAAGTTTTTGGCGCCGTTGCCGGGGTTATTTAAAATTTGTCATGCTTTGAGTAAGTTGAGTGTTGATTGTCTCTTGCTTTTCAATGAATGCATGCAATGTTTCCTCAAGATTTCTTCTAGGAGGTGGAGCATAAGGAGGTGCATATGCATGAGAATTTTGGAAATTATGGTATGCTTGAAACGGTGGTTGTGAAGTTTGTGCATTATTGTTATCACTCTTCCAACTGAAATTTGGGTGATTTCTCCAACCAGGATTGTATGTTTGCGAGCATGGGTTATGATTAGGCCTTTGGAAACTGTTTAAAGCATGAGCTTGTTCATGGAGGCATTCCTTGAAAGAAGGCAAACTTGGACAGTCATTGGTTGCATGTTCATTTGTTTCACAGATTTGACACACAATGTGTTGAATAGATTTTAATTGACCACTCCTTTTCAATTCTAGTGCCTCGACTTTTCTAGCTAAAGATGCAAACTTGGCTTGGAGGTCATAATCTTCCCTAAGGTTATACATACCTCCACTAGATGTATGAGATTGGGTTTTACTTGGTGCCTCATAAGTACCTGTAGTGTCCCAATTTTGTGCATTTTCAGCTAGCAAGTCTAGGTACTCCATTGCTTCATTAAGGTCTTTATCTTCAAAAGTTTCATTGCACATCAATTCAACCATTTGCCTATTTTTAGGTGTTAACCCTTCATAAAAATATGAAACCAATCTCCATGTTTCAAAACCATGATGAGGGCAAGTATTAATCAAGTCTCGATACCTATCCCAACATTGGTAAAATGTTTCTCCTGGTTTTTGAGTGAAAGTGGTGATTTGTCTTTTGAAAGAGTTTGTTCTGTGAGATGAAAAAAACTTCTTTAAAAATTGTTGTTGCAATTCATCCCAAGCATGAATGGATCCTAGTCTCAAATTTTGTAGCCAAGTTTTAGCTTATCTTTTAAAGAAAAAGGAAAAAGCTTTAATCTAATGGTGTTCATGCTACAATTTGAGTCATTATAAGTGTTACAAACTTCCTCAAATTCTCTCAAATGCAAGTATGGATTTTCTAGATCTAAGCCATGAAAAGAAGGTAAAAGTTGAATAATGTCTGGCTTAAAATTAAAATGAGATGCATCAGGAGGAAAAAATATACATGATCGCGCAATTGTTCTTGTTGAATTCATGTAGTCTCTGAGTGTTCTAACCCGATTATTCTCATTATAAAGCGATTGATTATCCTCTTCGGCCATGATTTCTAAAGAAGATGAGGATACCTTACAAACTTTATCATTTAATGTACGTGATCAAACTCTCATGCACGTGTCGAAAGAGGATAAAAGGAAGAAAAGAAAAAGAAACAAAACAAAAGAAACACAATTAGATACAAGAAAAGTAAAAAAAAAATACTATAACTTATACAAGAATTTACCTCCCCGGCAACGGCGCCAAAAACTTGATACGACCAAAAGATTGATGTTTTCTCCCAAGTGCAGGAGTGTCGAAGTAATAAATAACCCGGCAAGACCGGGGTCGAACCACATAGAGGTTAATTGTATAAATTATAAATAACAAGACAACAACAACAATAATAATAATAATAATAATAATAATAATAATACTCAGTACGTGGCGTTGTTATACCTGAGAATGATCTAAAAGATCAGGTAACAGGTTTCCAGCCTATATACTGAGTTTATGAAAAGATCAAAGAGATATATTATATAATATAAATAGAATGTAAATAATAATAATAATAATAGTAATAGTAATAATAATAGCAATAGTAGTAGTAGTAGTACTACTAATAATAATAATAATAATAGTAATAGTAGTAGTAGTAGTAGTAGTAGTAATAAAAAGAAGAGGAGGAAGAAATTAATGAGAACTTTGAGATGGAAGATTAATGTAAGGATTAAACAATGATAAAAACAAATGTCAAGGTTAGAGGATCCACCAATGGTATTTCAAACAAGTATGATATAAACTCTTATTATTCAATTGGAAACCACACACAAAGGAGGTTCCAATCGGATGATTTGTTATTAATAGCTCATTATAAATTATTAACATGATCATATTAATTATCTTATTTACATAACACCAAACTTTTAAATATTGTCAGGAATTCATGATGTTAACTGATGTTAACAATAAATCAAGTTCCTTTCATAGACCAGGTGTAGGTAATACCATACGATTGGGCTATGAGAGTGCCAAGCATTTGTTGTACCAAGTGTTCAACACAAATTTAGATTAACCATTTAACAAGCAAGGTATTAAGAATTAGTAAGATAAAAAGATAAGACATGTTAATATTAAACATTAAGGTCCATGTTGAGTTTACACTATACTTATTCTTACACCATTAGTGTAACATTTTCACCTTGACATAATAAACTTAGCTAAACATAATGAAGAAGAGAAACATAAATAAACAAAACAAGAACATAAAGAAACTACAAGTTAACTAAGTAAAGGAAAGGAAATGAAAAGCATAAACAAGATATTAATGAAAGCAAGTCAGTAATTGCAGTCTAGTGAGAGAAACTCCTGGTGTAGTGAGAGAAGCGGTCCTGTTGATCTGAGTTCTTCCCTCTCTAGTCACCTATTTTCTTCACCGGTCTGATTAGTGCTCCCTAGAGTTCTTCTCTCGGTCAATATGACAAAATCCAAAGTTAAATCATCCATTATTCGTTCCAGCATGGACGATTTCTGTCTCCAATCAAATCGACACACCTCAGCTTCGCACACCTCAAGAGATCAATCTAGGAGCTGTTCCCCGGTTCATCCCACTTCCCCAACCTTCACTCCACCTTATACGAAGGCTGCCTTGGCTGATTTCACAGTCTTCTCCAGCGATGCTAGGGTTTCGTCACGAAGGAAGAACAGATCCATGCGTAAGAAAGGTTCCCCTGCTCCTTCTGGATATAATGGTGATTTCTCTGGCTGTTCCAAGTCAACCCCCTTGGTTTCGGACCCTAATTCTAAGTGTCATGGTGCGGCTCACCTTAGTAGGCCCTACCCCAGCTCAGGTGATATCGCTTCTACCTCATCTACTGTTCCCTCTATGTTTTGCCCTGGGATTTCTCTTTCCCCTGTGGGTGCCACTCATGTATCACCTGCGATCGGAACGCCCCAGACTGGTAATAGCACCAGCTCTCCTATAAACAATTCCCCAGGTTCCCCACATTCCCTATCCCCTACTCTTGTTCATTTTCCTGCCTTTTCCTCCTCTGCTTCCTGTCATCTTTAGGAAAGTGATGTAAGTGAAATTGATGTTCACTGGAAGCATTGCTTGGTTGGGTTTGTGGCTGGGAAATGCCCAGGTTATACTGCTCTATTATCATACATCAACCGTACTTGGCAACATAGAGCTACATTCACTATGCATGATTCGGGTTGGTTGATTTTTACATTCTCTTCTGAATCCGAGATGCTAGATGTTTTAGGAGCAGGTCCTTATGCTGTGTTTGGTAGGCCTCTTATCCTGAAGATAATGCCATCATTTTTTGACTTTCAATTTACAGAACTATCTTCTATGCCAACATGGGTCCGTTTTCCTAATCTGCCATTACAATGTTGGAATAATATTTGCTTATCCAAGATTGCCAGCATGATTGGGAAACCCATCAAATGTGATGATCCTACAGCACTTATGACCCGGGTCTCTTATGCTAGAATTCTTATTGAAGTAGACCTCATATCCGTCTTGCCATCATCGGTTAATGTGATCTTGCCCAATGGCATTGCTTTGCAACAACAAATTGTGTATGAATCCTTGCCCCGATTTTGTAGACAGTGTAAGTCCCTTAGTCATTCAACTCTCATGTGCTCTAAAGGACTCAAATCAAGAAACAAAAAGCGATCTCATGAGCCTCCAACTGGTTCAGTCAGTACTAATCCTTCTGCAGAGATTGTTGTAGTTGTGCAACAGGTTCAACATTGTGCGGGTCCTTCTAAAGATCTGCAAGAGGATCCTATGACTACTGAAGCAGCTACTGCTGAAGTAATGAGCACTCAGGCTCCAGATCGCAAGAGGTCCAAGGTTGCTGTCACTGAGCCCCCTGGGTCTATTTCCCACCGTTCTGCAGCTATAGATACAGCATCTACAGCCCCCTCTAAAAGGCAATACATCACCCGAAGCAAAGCAGCTGCCATTAGGCAATCTAAAGCTCCTGCTGCTGCATTCCAATATCATCATCGTCCAGATGATCCTACATTGCTTTGCTGATGTTATCATATTTGTTTGGTAGGATCTTTTGGCTTCTGCTTGTGTATTTAGGTTGTCTGGAAGGCCTTGTGGTCATTCCTGGTTGTGATATGTGGCCCTTTTTGGTAGCTGGTTGGCCGTTTCTGCTGCTGTTTGGTCTGCTTAGCTGGGCCCCTGCTGGCTATTTAGATATCTATTTGGCAGATTTTTCTGTAGACTTGTAGGCCTTATGGTTTGATTTGTTGTGCTGTTGGCTGCTGTCCTGACGCTCCTCTAGGTGCTTGCTGTTTTGCTGTTTTGCTTGTTCATTTGCCGGGTCTATGCTGGCTGGCTAGATTCTGGTTGTGGGTTTGCTGGTTTTTCCAGTTTGTTGTATGCAGGTTCGGTGGTACTTGGGTATATCCCTTGTTGATGCGAACCTCGTGATCACGTGGTCAAGCAACCCACAATCAATATTGAGATCTGATCCAGGAAAGCCAAAATAGGTCTGATAGGAGTGTGACACAATGGAAACCTGTCCCAAGGCACCAACACTATTGGAATGAGTAGAATGACGCCACGAAGCCAGTTAATCTTTGATAAGTCAGATTCAGTTCGTTCAAGAACTGAAGAATGCAAGAATCACTCTCACACGTTAAAACTGAAAAATTCAGAATAATAATCATCAAAGCTGCCGAAATTTTGGCCTACATGAGTTTAAATAGTTCTTGAAAAGTTAACCCTAATGGACCCCTTATGTGGACTTATATGAGGTCCACTCAAAACTAGCCCAAAACCCTAAACTGAAAAAGCCCATAACCCGATCCAAACAAGCCTTGGAGCCTGGCTCAAAACAAAGTTTTAATTAAGCCCAGACATGAAAGAAAATAATAAAAATAATTAATCTGTCATTAAATACCACAAGCCCTTCTTTCCTTTTGTAGCTAGGATGAATAAGGAATCCTTATAAGAAAAGGATTCCGAAACATTAATGAATCACTGCCACGCTTGTAGATTATATTGCAGCTCATTAAAGATCCTTGTGGAACTAGGAAATTCCCAAAACCAGCTGCCACATCCTTGTAGGAAAAGAATCCTAACCAAATAGGAAGTCCACAAGTCAAATGGAAGTAAATAACAAAATCCGTACAGCCTCCGTTGACCAATACTGCGGTTCCTTCCCGAGCTCCGATTGACCTGAATGTTTAACCCAAGGTAGTAAGATATGTCTGGAGAGTCCACATAAAATATTACCCCGATCCAATGGTCGGATTGAGAATTATGATTGTTGCCATAAACCTGGAATGTTGCGCTTTTTACGCCAAAATCCGAATCTAACCTTACTTGGGTCGTATCACAGGGCTGAACCGTATCATTCCCTCCCTCTTTAAGAAGATTTGCCCTCGAATCTTGAATAGGATTAATGGTGACTTCAGTAGCCTCTTGTTGCCTTCGGAATCCCCTTATTGCTAACACCTTTCTCCAACAACACTGTATAGAAGTAGTGACTGACAAGAATTTCAAATAAGCACACCGTACTAACCACTTGCGTATATACTTTTGAATGATAAACCACAACGACTCTCCTTCTTCTTTCATCCTTTTGGCGTTGTACCTCTTTTTCCCATGAAGCTTGAAGATCATATAATAATCTTCTACACTTATAAACTTCTCGTTCTAGAACCCCCAAACCATGGCTTAGTATTTCGCATCGTTGATCTACAATCCTCTGTTCCCTCTCCCTTAGTGAATACATGACACAGATAGGGAAAAAAAACAAGAAGAAGACGAAAAGAATAGAGTTTATAACAGGAAGAAACACTGATTTAGACCAGAACGTATCGGAAAAAAAAAAAAACAAATGCGAAAAGTGATGAAAATGACTCAAACAACAGCCAAATATCAAAATATGATGATAGTAT
This sequence comes from Populus davidiana, assembly GCA_030145905.1. Lineage (NCBI taxonomy): Eukaryota > Viridiplantae > Streptophyta > Magnoliopsida > Malpighiales > Salicaceae > Populus > Populus davidiana. Next base: position 20,650,869 of record CM057798.1, on the reverse strand, counting down.
AATGGCAGGAACGAAATAAATAGAAACAATACAAGTTTTGATAAATAACACCAAACAGACTCGTTATGACAAAACAAGACCCAGTTCAGGAACCTAAAGAAACCGATATCCAAATGACCTCGAATTTAATATGTAGTATTAAAATACTATGAAATCACCAAAAATCAATTTCTAGGTCGTTCTCTTATTTCTAGGTACTCAAACTTCTTGTATGATCAGTTTGCGGCTGAATTGAACCTCCAATTAAAACCTCCAGAAGCCGGTATCAAAATATGCCCAAATTTAATATATGGTGCGATATCATCCCCAATACACATAATATGAAGTTTCAATTGATTCTAAAGTGGTTTGCTTATGGTTCACTAGTAGTAGTGTTTTTTTTTTTGGTAAGCTGACTTATGTATTAAAAGAAAATGATACAAAGAATATAATGGGCATACCCAAGATTTACAATGTGGACATAAACGAAAACCAACAAATGGCTACAGGCTAGCCACATAACAAAACAAAAACTTAGACCAACTAGATATGTTAGGGGTACAAAAACAACCAGCTAAACATCAAATTAAGAGTCCATGTTATTGACCTTCCAAAGTCTTTGGATCCTTATGTTTTCATATGTTTGTTGAACATTCCTCATCAAAACAAGCTTATCGCGAATGATACATTCGATTTGATCAAAAACCAAATTCGAAGCTTTAGACACATCTGCAAGGATCCTTGCATTCCGTTCTTGCCAGATACAATACACTGTAGCTTCGAAACCCAGATACAATACATCCGTTCACTAATAGTAGTGTTTCTGCGACAGAATTGAAGCTCGAATTAAAACCTCAAGAAAACAATATCAGAATAAGCCCAAATTTTACATATGATGCATTATCACCCCCAATAGACTGAATATGAAGTTTAAAGTGATTCTGAGGTGGTTTTCTTATGGTTCACTAAGAGTAGGGTTTCTACGGCAGAATTGAATCTCGAATTAAAACCTCAAGCAAAAGACATCAGAATAAGCCCAAATTTGAAATATGATGCGATCTCACTCCCAATACACGTAATATAAAATCTGTAATATGAAATATAAATATTATTCTGAATTTTTCAAAAAAAAAAAACGAAAATCACAAAAGGATATGACCTTGTTTCGGAGCCTAGCTCTGATACCAACTGATGCGAACCTCGTGATCACGTGGTCACGCAACCTACAATCAAGATTGAGATCTGATCCCGGAAAGCCAAAATAGGTCTGATAGGAGTGTGACACAATGGAAACCTGCCCCAAGGCACCAACACTATTGGAATGAGTAGAATGACGCCACGAAACCAGTTAATCTTCGATAAGTCAGATTCAGTTCGTTCAAGAACTGTAGACTGCAAGAATCACTCTCACACGTTAAAACTGAAAAATTCAGAATAATAATCATCAAAGCTGCTAAAATTTTGGCCTACATGAGTTTAAATAGTTCTTGAAAAGTTAACCCTAATGGACCCCTTATGTGGACTTATATGAGGTCCACTCAAAACTAGCCCAAAACCCTAAACTGAAAAAGCCCATAACCCGATCCAAACAAGCCTTGGAGCCTGGCTCAAAACAAAGTTTTAATTAAGCCCAGACATGAAAGAAAATAATAAAAATAATTAATCTGTCATTAAATACCACAAGCCCTTCTTTCCTTTTGTAGCTAGGATGAATAAGGAATCCTTATAAGAAAAGGATTCCGAAACATTAATGAATCACTGCCACGCTTGTAGATTATATTGCAGCTCATTAAAGATCCTTGTGGAACTAGGAAATTCCCAAAACCAGCTGCCACATCCTTGTAGGAAAAGAATCCTAACCAAATAGGAAGTCCACAAGTCAAATGGAAGTAAATAACAAAATCCGTACAGCCTCCGTTGACCAATACTGCGGTTCCTTCCCGAGCTCCGATTGACCTGAATGTTTAACCCAAGGTAGTAAGATATGTCTGGAGAGTCCACATAAAATATTACCCCGATCCAATGGTCGGATTCAGAATTATGACTGTTGCCATAAACCTGGAATGTTGCGCTTTTTACGCCAAAATCCGAATCTAACCTTACTTGGGTCGTATCACAGGGCTGAACCGTATCATTCCCTCCCTCTTCAAGAAGATTCGCCCTCGAATCTTGAATAGGATGAATGGTGACTTCAGTAGCCTCTTGTTGCCTTCGGAATCCCCTTATTGCTAACACCTTTCTCCAACAACACTGTATAGAAGTAGTGACTGACAAGAATTTCAAATAAGCTAAAATTTCTGGAGGAGAAAGAAGAGCTTGGCCATTGTTTCTCCCTGGCTCTTTGGTCCCAGCACTCTCCATATTAGGCTTACCAACATGATCGGTTAGTCTACCATTTTCAACACTAGAAGATTCAACGGGCAGCATGTTACCCAAGATAGTGGAAGCTAGACGGCGACCTTTTCTACCGTAGTATTGGGAACAGCAGAAGCAGCTAACTCAGATGTTCCCTTCTTAGGCCGGGCCTTTACCTTCGACTGTAACTTGCCAGCTGCCCTCCCAGTTGATATGGCTGGTTGTTTGATGTTTAGCTGGTTGTTTTTGTACCCCTAGTATATCTAGTTGGTCTAAGTTTTTTGTTTGGTTATGTGGCTATCCTGTAGCCATTTGTTGGTTTTTGTTTCTGTCCACATTGTAAATCTTGGGTATGCCCATTATATTCTTTGTATCATTTTCTTTTAATACATAAGTCAGCTTACCAAAAAAAAAAAAAAAGAATTTCAAATAAGCACGCCGTACTAACCACTTGCGTACATACTTTTGAATGATAACCACAGTGACTCTCCTTCGTCTTTCATCCTTTTGGCGTTGTACCTCTTTTTCCCATGAAGCTTGAAGATCATAGACTAATCTTCTACACTTATCAACTTGTCGTTCTAGAACCCCCAAACCATGGCTTAGTTTTTCACATCGTTGATCTACAATTCTTCTTTGTTCCCTCTCCCTTAGTGAATACATGACACAGATAGGGAAAAAAAAACAAGAAGACGACGAAAAGAAAAGAGTTTATAACTGGAAGAACACTGATTTAGATTCGAGATTACGAATTTGACTTTTGTTTGGACCAGAACTTATCGGAAAAAGAAACAAACAAATGCGAAAGTGATGAAAATGACTCAAACAACAGCCAAATATCAAAATATGATGATAGTATAATGGCAGGAACGAAATCATCAGAAACAAAACAAGTTTTGAAAGATAACACCAAACAGACCCGTTACGACAAAACAAGACCCAATTTAGGAACCTAAAGAAACCGATATCCAAATGACCTCGAATTTAATATCTAGTATTAAAATACTATGAAAACACCAAAAATTAATTTATAGGTCGTTCTCTTATTTCTAGGTACCCAAAATCCTTGTACGATCAGTTTGCGGAAGAATTGAACCTCCAATTAAAACCTCCAGAAGCCGTTATCAAAATAAGCCCAAATTTAATATATGGTGCGATCTCATCCCCAATACATATAATATCAAGTTTCAATTTATTCTAATGTGGTTTGCTTATGGTTCATTAATAGTTGTGTTTCTGCGGCAGAATTGAACCTCGAATTAGAACCTCAAGCAAATAATATCAGAATAAGCCCAAATTTGATATATGATGCTATCCCACCCCCAATAGACTGAATATGAAGTTTAAATTGATTCGGAGGTGGTTTGCTTATGGTTCACCAAGATTTGTGTTTCTGCGGCAAAAATTGAATCATCGTTCAAATTTCAACTAATCACTCTTTTCTCTATTTCTTTCTTTATTTTTTTTTATTTTTAATAAACTGATATGATTAGAGAGAGTAACCAAATGACATATAAACTTTTTTTTTCTTTTTTTGCTTAGATGACGCAGACTTGAAAAACAAGAAGATGGACGCCAACACTGAAAAAACTTAAGGGAACACTAAAGAAAAAAAAGAAAAATAACAGAATGATATGACCTTGTTTCGGAGCCTAGCTCTGATACCAACTGATGCGAACCTCATGATCACGTGGTCACGCAACCCACAATCAAGATTGAGATATGATCCCGGAAAGCCAAAAGAGGTCTAATAGGAGTGTGACACAATGGAAACCTGCCCCAAGGCACCAACACTATTGGAATGAGTAGAATGACGCCACGAAGCCAGTTAATCTTCGATAAGTCAGATTCAGTTCGTTCAAGAACTGAAGAATGCAAGAATCACTCTCACACGTTAAAATTGAAAAAATCAGAATAATATTCATCAAAAGCTGCCGAAATTGTGGCTTACATGAGTTTAAATAGTTCTTGAAAAGTTAACCCTAATGGACCCCTTATGTGGCCTTATATGAGGTCCACTCAAAACTAGTCCAAACCCTAAACTGGAAAGCCCATATACCTGATCCAAACAAGCCTTTGGATCACGAACCCGAATTAAACGCTGGCCGAGCATAGGGTCCTAAGTTGTCTCTCCACCTTCGTCGCCATGTGAACCCTCTAGCTCCACATAGTGCTGTAGCTCAACCACATTAGCAATGTCCCGATTCATCCCATTAAAAAATCTAGCCATGGTGGCTTCTCATCCTCAACAACATTAGCCCGAATCATTGCTATCTCCATCTCTTTGTGATATTCATCTACTATCTTATAACCTTGATTCAGACCTTGGAGCTTCAGATATAAGTCTTTGTAATAGTGGTTTGGCACAAATCGTCTCCTCATTAAGACTTTCATCTCCCCCCAAGTCTGAACGAGTCGCTCGCCATTCCTCCTCCTACTGATCACAATCTGATCCCACCAAATCAATGCATACTCTGTAAACTCAATTATCACCAATTTCACCTTTTTTTGTTCAGAATAGCTATGGCAATCAAAAATCCAATCTACCTTTTTCTCCCACTCCAAATAAACCTCGGGATCGTTTTTACCTTGAAAGCTAGGAATTTTCAGTTTAATGGTGTCCAAGTCCCCATCCATATCTTCATAAGTGCTCAAGCCACGAAAATTCACATTCCTCCTAGCCCTGTTCGGTCCAGACCTGATTTATTGGCCAGCTGATGCAAAATCATAGTCATCTTCACCCGCATCTGTGTTTTCATCAACAAACTCTTCAAAATCAGACCTGACATTCCGTGAAGCCATACGGACCATATTTCCCCGGCGATCAACCCCACTATTCTGTTGCTTTATCGAATTCACCTCATCTTTCAGATCCTTGTACGTCCTAGATAACAGCTCAAGTTGATGGCCTATGGATCGCAATTGAAAAGCTACGTCAACGTTTTGTGTCGCTGATTCGTTGTTTTCAGACATTCTTTGAATCTGCAAAATTTGGTCGGTAGCACAAATATATCCTCACACCTCTCGTGTATCACACAAAATAAAATCAAGGCTTTTCACTCTATTAAGCTCTCGACACCTTTTACCTCACAACTTGCTTTCTTTTGGTTCTTTAGGAACTGAAACCAACAAATCAAAGTCAGTAGCTTTCGCGGCGCACCCTAATTATAATTTTCAGACTCAAGAAGCAAACAAAAATATACTGAAAACAAAGCAAAATGAAACTATGATTACGATTTTGCGAGTAGCAATGCAAATTTGTGCGAATTATGGACGAAACGAAGACACGAAATAAAACAAAAGAGAATATTAGCGAAAACAATTACTTGACTCCTAGATAACCCAAATATAATAGAAATAAAAAGATTAAGATAAATCTAAACAGTATAGATCATGTTCTCAAACTTGACGCAAATCTATCCTATTACGCAATTTTTACGTAACAGAATTGAAACCCAGACCAAATGATCTCGGAATGACCTCAAATTCAATATTTAGTAATACTAAATTTATAGGTCGTTCTCTTATGTCTAGGTACCCAAACCCCTTGTATGATCAGTTTGCGGCAGAATTGAACCTCCAATTAAAACCTCCAGAAACCGATATCAAAATAATCCCAAATTTAATATGTGATCCAATCGCATACCAGTACTCAAAGTATGAAGTTTCAATAGATTCCAAGGTGTTTTACCTAGGGTTCACTAAGAGTAGTAGTTTCAATAGTTCCATGCAACCCCCGTTAATCCTAGAAACAAAAGGAAAAGGTAGCCACCATGTTGTTTCCAAGTTGTAGTAGGATTCTTTTGTTTCCTTTGCTGTCCTCATCTCATGGCCCAACTATGGTTGTATTGGACCCCTCTTGCACATGGATAAGATGTACTAGGATCTCCTTTTGATACTCCAATGGACCTTTCAATTCTGACTTGGTGGAAACCTTCAAAACCAATGCATTCAATGCGTCTTTCAATGTCTTTGTCTTGGACCGATTCATTGGTTCATTTGGAACATGTAATGGTTCCTTGCTGGTGTTTCTGGGCTAGTCCGCATCAATAGTGATTTTGTTAATGTTTACAATGGTTGTGAAACTTCAGTTTTTGGGAAGTTTTATAGACTTTATGGATATTTGTTTAAAGAGAGTCGATTGTGTGTTCCATTACTGTGCGTGAATTGCTTGTATGTGAAGCACATGGGGGCTGGTTGATGGGGCATTTTGGTGTTGTTAAGACTTTGGATGTGTTGCATGAGCATTTTTATTGGCCTAAAATGAAAAAAGATGTGCGGTGCATGTTTGATAAATGCATAACTTGTAGGAAAGCAAAGTCTAGGACTTAACCACATGGCTTGTATACCCCTTTACCTGTACCTAAGGAACCATGGGTAGACATTTCGATGGATTTCGTCTTAGGTTTACCTAGGTCAAAACAGGGTAGGGATTCAATCTTTGTAGTTGTTGATAGGTTTTCAAAGATGGTACACTTTATTCCATGTCATAAAACTGATGATGCCACTAACATTGTTGATTTGTTCTTTAGGGAGATAGTACGACTTCACGGGGTCCCTAAGAGCATTGTTTCTGATAGAGATGTTAAGTTCCTTAGCTATTTTTGGAAGGTGTTATGGGGAAAATTGGGTACTAAACTGTTATTTTTAACTACTTGTCACCCCCAAATAGATGGACAAACCGAAGTAGTTAATAAGACCTTAACACAACTTCTGCGTGCTGTCATTCAAAAGATCTTAAAGAATTGGGAAAAGTGTTTGCCATTTATAGAGTTTGCATATAATCTTAGTGTGCACTTTACTATTGAATTTTCACCATTTGAAATTGTGTATGGATTTAATCCTTTAACTCCAATGGATTTGATTCCTTTTCCTATTGATGAAAGGGTTAGTTTGGATGGTAATCATAAAGCACAGGTGGTGAAGACACTCCATGAGAGTGTGCGGCAACAAATTGAAAAGAGGAATCGTGTGTATGTGACCAAAGCCAATAAAGGGCGCAAACATGTTGTCTTTTAGCTCGACGATTGGGTTTGGGTGCATATGTGCAAGGAGAGATTTCTGGCTCATAGGAAATCAAAGCTACAACCACGAGGAGATGGGCTATTTTAGATCCTTGAGAGGATCAATGATAATGCTTATAAAGTTGATTTGTCAGGTGAGTATGGTGTTAGTGCTACCTTTAATGTTTTTTTATCTTACTCTGTTTGATGTAGGCGATGATTCGAGGTTGAATCCTTTTGAATAGAGAGGGGATGATGCAGATCAACCCAAAACCAAGCGTAATCATACCAACAATCCATTGGAGGTGCCAATTGGGCCAATCGCAAGAGCTAGGGAAAAGAAGCTTAAAGAAGCATTGAATGGGCTTGTTCAGAACTTATGGAGCAAGATGGACCTAGAAGGGCTTGAGACATTTAAGGAGCATAAAGGACAACCTTTAATTCATCTAGTTCAAGTCCAAGAAGAGCCCAATTCGTGTGGAACAATGGGTTGATATGTTCGGCCCAATACCAGCCTTGTTAGGCTTGTTTTTTTTTCCAAATGCTACAAGGATAAAAGGCCAGCAATTTATTCTCCTAATTAAGTAAGGAAGTTGGCCATATCTTATTCCTAAAGAGAGGAGGACTATTTAATGTTTTTCCTAACATAGGAAGGAAAGTAATTAAATCAGCAACAAAGGAGGGAATTTGTTTTCTTATTTGTCCAAGTTAAACAAAGAAATCCAAGCTAATCAAGGATATCAAAGGAAAGGGGGCAGCAACACAAATTTGATTCTAGCATATTTAGGATGGTAATTTTCGGATTTTTATTATTTTTATTATTTTTTTCTTAGGCTTTGGGTTATTATTACTTATTTGGGTCAATTGTAAGTGGGCTTCATATAAGTCCACCTAAGGGGGGACCATTAGGGTTTCTTTAAGTCTAGAGTCAGTATAAATAAAGGTATAACCAGACATGTAAGGTTACATAATTTTTAGATCAATAAACTTCTTTGCTGCACTTATGTGTTGGTGGGATAATCTCCCTTCCTTGGTTCTCTAAAGAACTGAAAACGACTTATTGAAGAACAACTGGCTTCGTGGCGTCATCCTTATACTTCTCGTTCGCGAATCAATATTCGTTGGGTGGGGGTTTACGTTTCCAATAGTGCTGGTGCCTAGGTACAAGTTATCTTTGTGTCACACTCCTATCAAACCTGATTTACTTGGCTTTCCGGGAATTGGTGTCTTTGCGTGTAGGCTGCGTGACCACGTGATCACGAGGTTCGCATCAAAGACCTTATGGGGAAAGTTGGGAACTAAACTCTTATTTTCGACAACATGCCATCCTCAAACAGATGGACAAACTGAGGTAGTGAATAGATATTATCCCAACTCTTACGTGTTGTAATTCAAAAGAATTTGAAAAGTTGGGAAGAATGTTTGCCTTTTGTTGTGTTTGCTTATAATAGAATTGTGCATTCGACCACTGGTTTTTTTCCTTTTAAAATTATTTATGGTTTTAATCCACTAACTCCTATGGACTTATTTCCTTTACCTTTTGAATAAAGGGTAAGTTTAGATGGTGAAAAGAAGGCAAAGATGGTGAGAGAACTCCATGAAGGAGTTCAACTACAAATAGAGAAAAGGAACAAAATTTACACTTCTAAAGCAAATAAGGGATGTAAACTGGTTGTTTTCCAACCTGGTGATTGGGTTTGGGTGCTCATGAGTAAGGAACTATTTCCTAACCAAAGGAAATCAAAATTACAGCATTGGGTGATGGTCCATTTCAGGTTTTAGAGAGAATCAATGACAACGCGACCTTCTAGGTGAGTATAGTGTTAGTGCTACTTTTAATGTTGCTGATTTTACATTGTTTGACACAGATTTTGATTCGAGGTCGAATCCTTTCGAGGATAGAGGGGATGAAGTGCACCAGCCTAGAAACACCAGCAAGGACCCATTACATGTTCCAAATGGTCCAATAACTCGGTCCAAGACAAAGACATTGAAAGAGGCATTGAATGCATTGGTTTTGAAGGTTTCCACCAAGTTAGAATTGAAAGGTCAATTGGAGTTTCAAGAGGAGACCCTAGTACATCTTATTCATGTACAAGAGGGCTCTAATACAACCTTATTTTGGCCATGAAATGAGGACAGGAAAGGAAACAAAAGAATCCTACTACAACTTGGAAACAACATGTGTGACTACCTTTTCCTTTTGTTTCTAGGATTAAGGAGCTACATGGAAGGCTATAAATAAGCCTTGAATCAATTCTATAATATTTTACTTTATTCTCTTCTTCTCATGGCAGAACAAGGATTTAATATTAGGGGCTTTATTATTATTATTATTATTATTGATAGCTATAGCCCAAGGCTTGTTTGGGCTTAATTAATACTTTGTTTTCAGTTAGGATCCAAGGCTTGTTTGGATTAAGTTATGGGCTTTTCAGTTTAGGGTGTTGGGCCAGTTTTGAGTGGACCTCATATAAGTCCACATAAGGGGTCCATTAGGGTTAATTTTTTAAGGACTCTTTAAACTCATGTAAGCTAAAATTTCAGCAGCTTTGATTATTTTGAATTTTTGAGTTTTAACATGTGAGAGTGATTCTTGCATTCTTTAGTTCTTGAACGAACTGAATCTAACTTATCGAAGATTAACTGGCTTCGTGACGTCATTCTACTCATTCCAATAGTGTTGGTGCCTTGGGGCAGGTTTCCATTGTGTCACACTCTTATCAGACCTCTTTCAGCTTTCCAGGATTAGATCTCAATCTTGATTGTGGGTTGCGTGATCACGAGATTCGCATCACTTTATATATTTTACTGTAAAAAAATAATAAAAAAATGTCTAATTGGATCAAATATCATCATAATTATATGGAATGTAATCACACTATATATCAATTTGAGGTCATTTAGATATCATTTGGTTTAGTTTCAAGATTTGTGTTTAGTCTGAATAAAACAAGCTAATTTGCGTCAACTATTAAAACTTTCTTTGCTAATTTAAATTGATTTGGGTATTGTCATGGCATGCATGACTTTGAATGATGGAGCTGCCTCCTGAAATTTAAAGGGTTCAGGGGTTTAATTATAAAATTATGATTTTTGAAAGAGTCGTCACCTAGTATCATGATCATTAAAAAACCTATAACTTATGAGAGTCTGGGTAAGGGAACTGCAAGGAAGACATATCATCCCCAGTGCATCCTACCTATGGAAAGCTGCATTGTTGATTGATTGTTTTTCTAGGTCATGTTTCAATTCATTGATCTATCTAAGATTCAAGGAAGATCTACCTTCATGAAAAAATTTATGCCTTAATCTTGACCATTCTAGGGCTCAAATTTTAATGTCTATATTATTATTACTTTGTATCTTTAATATCTGAGTATATACTTTACAGTGTAATTTTATATCCTCAAATAGTAAAGTCTACAACTAATTCCTATTATATATTGCTATCAATTCTTTTAATTTAATACCAGGAGTATGTATTAAATTGTAAAATTCATACCCCAAATATTAATAAAACAAATTAAAATTTGCAATATTTTTGAAATTTTGACCAAATCCTAAAGGATAATTATAAATCAGTTACGATATCCATTTTAGTATATAAAAATGCATGAAAAAACCTTTAAAATTTGGTCGTATACACTAAAACAAAATATATTTTTAAATTTCTTGAAATGAGAAATTTTTTGAAATTTCTTATACAAATCATGTATTTTTAATACTGAGGTCTGTATGTTTTAGTGTAGCTCTATAATCCAATATTAAGTGAAATTTTTTAAGAAACAAATATTTTTGCATAAGTGATTTTTTTTTATTTTCTATATTTGAAATTTTTTTTTTGGAGAAAATGGAGTATTTTTAATACCGGGTTCGTATCTTAGAATGTAAATCTATAATTTGATATTAAACAAAATTATTGGGAAAACACATGATGGAGCCATAAATAATTTTAAAATGGTCTATGAAGTTTTTTAGAATTTTTTTAAATTTTTTAAAATTATGTTTGGCTAGACCTTAAAATAGGGTCAACCTAAAGCTGCTAGAAAAGGCTATAGCCCTTGACCTAAAATTAGATGCATTAAAAATATTTTAAGATAATTTTAAGATAATGTTTGACAACATGCCTTAAAAACTAAAAAATAACACTTTTCCTTGAAACAAAATTAAAACAAGCTAAACGGCTTTTAGATCTAGGTTGGGAACGCACAGTAATATAGGTTGGGTTTATTGGGCTCGGGCCAAGTCCATGCATATGAAATGGGCCTACTACCAACCCAACGTGATTTGTTAGGCCGATAAATGCCCCTACATGCTTCTCTTTTGTTTTTTAATGCATGGGGCTGACCCATCCTAGCCACGTTGGTTGGGCGGAAGGGAGGTTTCAGCCCCTTTTTTTTCTAGTAAGAACAATTGCCAACATAGGAATTAATTAATTCTCCATGTATTTTTTTCATGCACAACGCCCATGAGGGAGGAAGGGGAGAAGAAGTTATATGGCCTAAGATTAATAGCTTGCTTGTGGAGGAGGAGCTGGCGGCTGGCACTGCTGCTCAGAGGAGATGCACGCTGCTATGCTAGCGGCTGCGCCACTGCTGGAGCAAGTTGATGTTGTTGCACTAGGGATGATGAAGCTTTGCTGCTGATGTGACCAGGAAGAACCACCTCTGTTACTGCTGTAGGAGGACGATCTGTCAAGAGCTGCCAGCATGGAGAGGCTGTACATTGCCACTGGAGTTCACATTACTAAGTAGAGAAGAGAAGTACACCTGTCGTTGTGTTGTGTTTGCTGGACTGAGAAGCTGTAGCGTGTAGCTGCTAATGCTGAGACCCTGTTGGTGTTGATGCGCTGCTGTGGCTGAGGTCACAGTGCTGTAACGAGTGGAGAGGAGGATATGGGGAGCTATTCTTGGTTCTGAGAAATATTAGAGTTTTGTGGGGTTTTTTATAGGGGAAATAAAGAGGTTATATGGCTTATGGGTTAATGAAATCTCGACTCTTATTTGTAGAGAATAGAAGACAATTATTCATTGGAGCAAAGGATAAAAACCAAGGTTGTTTTTGCGGACATAATAATATTGGGTAGTGTTTTTTAGAGAGAATTTGTAAGAGTTTTAATTTTAGCTTAGAGTGAAGTATAAATATCAGGGTAATTGACATAAGATTTACAAGGAGAAATTAGAGCTTAAAAAAGGACATTTGGTCATCATTTTTTTTTTTTTATTGGAAGAAGACAATGAATAATGAAATTAATGTATTTTTAATTTGTTCCTTAAACTTTTAAAATTTTGTAATGGAACCCCTAGTCAACCCTAATATTTTAGATTCTCTATAATTTCACCCTTGATCTTCTTTGATTGGGCCCTCGAATTTTTGCGCTTTTGCAAAGTGCTCATTGGTTTTGAAATTCTTCAATTGGGCCCTCAATTGAGCTTCAAACTTCTAGTTTCTTGCAATTTTTATTCCTGATTTCACCCAATTGAGTTTCAAAAAAAATTAAATCTAGTCCTATGAAATTCTAATCTTCTAATTAAACCCAATTTAGGTTTCCAAACTTATTTTTTCACCATTTAAGTCCCTAATAAAATTAATTTGACTCATTAAACATCTAATTAAGTTCTTGCACGTAATCAAATCTTTTAATTGGGCCTGATAAACCAGTGGTAGAAGAAGAAGGATTGGTTACGTGAATAACTAGTTACATAGCTGAAGAAGAAGAAGTTGTTATGTCAGGATTGCTGTTAATTATTCTCTTCTTATAATTACCTGTAACAGTTATAATAACTGTCATGATAGTTACAATCTGTAACTATATATAGTGCATGTGTATATACAATTGATATAGAGAAAAATATAATCTTCAGAAAAGAAAAAATTCCCTATTTTTATCCTGGTATCAGAGCATCTGAAAGAGAAACTTCTTTCCCTCTTTGATTCAGCCATGACTTCTACTTCAAGTCGCTCCTCATCTACCTCTAGTCCTCTTGGATCTGGGCAAAGCACAACAATGGAACTCACTTCATCCTATCAGCAGCTCAACCAGTAAAACTTGATCGAACCAACTATGTTTCGTGGAAATCTCAAATTGATAATGATGTTTTTGCTAATGGTTTTGAGGATTTCATAGATGGCACCTATGTCTGTCCAAAAAAAGAATTGAGTGTAGGTGTAATCAATCCAACTTTCATTACTTGGAGAAGACAAGATATCATGGCACAGATCATTGGACACATTACTTCTCAGTGTGCTTGGAATGCATTGGAGAAGACCTTCTCTTCTTCTTCAAGAGCTAGAATAATGCAACTAAGGCTTGAACTGCAATCTACAAAGAAAGGATTTTTGTCTATGATAGACTATATCATGAAGGTGAAAGGAGCTGCAAATGTTCTAGCAACCATTGGAGAACCTGTATCCAAACAGGATCAAGTCATGAATCTACTTGGAGGACTCGGTTCTGACTACAATGCAGTAGTTACAGCTATCAACATTAGAGATGATAAAATCTCAGTTGAAGCAATTCACAATATGCTCTTAGCATTTGAAAATCGACTTAAGCAACAAAGCTCAGTAGATCAAATTTTTGCAATGGCAGCCAATTATGTCTCTTCCTCTAATAACAGAGGTGGTGAAAGGAGATACAATGGCAGTAAAGGACACAACTACACAAGTTTCACTCCAAATGCCAACAATTACAACTACAGAGGTCGTGGTCGCGAGGGCAGATACACACATAGTGGAAGACATAATTCAATCAGTTCAGAAAAGCCACAATGTTAGTTATGTGGCAAATTTGGGCATACAGTACACGTCTGCTATCATAGATTTGACATTTCCTATCAAAACTCTTCCAATAGTGGTACTAACTCTATGAATATGAATATCAAAAGTCAAAACAATATATCTGCTATGATTGCCTCCTCTAATAATCTTGCAGATGACAATTGGTACCTTGACTCTAGAGCAAGCCATCACCTGACTCAGAATGCTGGGAATCTAATCAACTCTACTACATATACAAGGATAGATAAGGCCACAATTGGTAATGGTAAGCATTTATCCATTTCCAACAGTGGTTCCCATCATCTAATCTCTAACGATCATTTCAACTTAGAAAGGTGTTTCATGTTCCATTCATGTCAGCAAACTTGATAAGTGTTGCTAAGTTCTGCTCAGATAATAATGCCTTGATTGAATTTTGATCTAATAGTTTCCTTGTGAAGGATCTGCATACGAAGAAAATATTAGCACAAGGCAGACTTGAGAATGCACTTTACAAGTTCCCAGCACTAAGCAATGAGAAGATGGCATACGTTGGGATTGAAGACTTTTCTGTTTTTCATTCTCCAATCTCCAGAACTACTCATAATAAAATGGACATATGGCATCACAGACTAGGTCATGCTGCCACTGATGTTGTAGTCCAAATATTACAAAGCTATAATGTTTCCTATGAAAATAATAAAGCTACTAATTGTTCCATTATATGTTCTTCCTGTCAGCTTGCAAAAAGTCACAGACTACCAACTATCTATCCTTCTCTCGAGCTTCCAAACTATTGGAATTGATTCAAATGGATATCTGAGGGCCTGTCTCAGAAAAATCCACATCTGGTGCTAAGTACTTTATTCTGTTCTTAGATGATTTCTCACGATACACATGGTTCTACCCACTACATACAAAGGATCAAGATCTCCCAATGTTCCAACAATTCAAACTCCAAGTAAAGAATCAATTTGATGACAACATAAAATATGTGCAGTTTGACAATGGAGGTGAGTTCAAATCCTTCATCACTTTTCTTCAACAGGCGGGTATTGTGCATCCTTTTTCTTACCCTTAAAACTCAGCTCAGAATGGGAGAGTTGAAAGGAAGCATAGACATGTTGTAGAGACTGAATTGGCCTTGCTAGCTCATACTTTGTTGCCTATGAAGTTCTGGCAGTATGCATTCCAATCAGCCACATTCCTCATCAATGGAATGCTTAGCAAGGTACTTAACAACGCTTCACCTTATCTAACTCTTTTTTAGAAACTGCCTAACTATAAGTCTCTAGGAGTTTTTGGCTGCCTATGATATCCTTTCATTCACCCTTATAATAACCATAAACTGTAATATCAATCGGTTCATTGCATCTTTCTTGGTTATACCCTCAACAACAAGGGATATTTGTGCCTTGATTATCTCACTGGACGAGTTTATATCACACCTCATGTGGTGTTTGACGAAACATAATTCCCTTTCACCATTAAATCTCCTCCATCTCAACTTGATGACACTTCCTCTACCAATTTACCTCATGCAATACCACTCCTATCTAGTAATTTGTCTCACTTTCCAGTAGATACATCTACCCCAATAGATACCGATTCCATTCCCACAACTGTTGATTCTATTTCCTTGAGTGAAACAACAACCTTTCCATTCTCTCCTCCTTCTCCTGAATTTGTTCCTACTGATCTGATCCCTGATTCCAGTCCAGCTCCACGTATGATAACAAGGTTGATGAGTGGCATTAATAAAAAGAAGGTTATTCTAGATCTTACTGTTATCAAAGAACCATATACACTCAATCAAGCTCTAAATGATCCACATTGGACTAGAGCAATGAATCAAGAGATTGCAGCCCTTCATCACAATCGCACCTGGGATCTTGTTGCTAAGCCTTCTGATGTTAACATCATAGGATGCAAGTGCGTATACAAATTGAAGCATAAGCCAGATGGGAGTATTGACAAGTATAAAGCTAGACTTGTGGCAAAAGGGTATCATCAAATACTTGTCCCTGATTACTTTGAGACATTCAGCACAATAGTCAAAGCTGCAACTATCCGCATTATCCTAACCATTGCTCTTAGTTCTAAATGAGAAGTACAATAGCTTGATGTCCACAATGCTTTTCTGAATGGTGAACTTAAGGAACAAGTCTACATGTCTTAACCTCCTGGCTACGTGGACACCAAGTTTCCTACCAAAGTTTATCGACTGCGGAAAGCTTTATATAGCTTGAAACAAGCTCTACGAGTTTAGTTTCAACAACTCAACTCAGCTTAGCTCTTTTGCAGTAGGGGTTTAGCACCTCCAGGACTGATAGCTCTATGTTCATCTCCTTTGGTCAATCTACAACTTTGATCATTCTCATCTATGTAGATGATACCCTCATCACAAGCAGCTCACATATACAGGTAGCTTCATTTATTGCTAAACTAAATTCTGAATTTGCATTGCGATTTGAAATTCTTGTTAGTCACTACTTCTATACAGTGTTGTTGGAGAAAGGTGTTAGCAATAAGGGGATTCCGAAGGCTTAAACAAGAGGCTACTGAAGTCACCATTAATCCTATTCAAGATTTGAGGGCCAATCTTCTTGAAGAGGGAGGGAATGATACGGTTCAGCCCTGTGATACGACCCAAGTAAGGTTAGATTCGGATTTTGGCGTAAAAAGCGCAACATTCCAGGTTTACGACAACAGTCATAATTCTCAATCCGACCATTGGATCGGGGTAATATTTTATGGGACTCTCCAGACATATCTTACTACCTTGGGTTAAACATTCAGGTCAATCGGAGCTCGGGAAGGAACCGCAGTACTGGTCAACGGAGGTTGTACGGATTTTGTTATTTACTTCCATTTGACTTGTGGACTTCCTATTTGGTTAGGATTCTTTTCCTACAAGGATGTGGCAGCTGGTTTTGGGAATTTCCTAGTTCCACAAGGATCTTTAATGAGCTGCAATATAATCTACAAGTGTGGTAGTGATTCATTAATGTTTCAGAATCCTTTTCTTATAAGGATTCCTTATTCATCCTAGCTACATAAGGAAAGAAGGGCTGATGGTATTTAATGACAGATTAATTATTTTTATTATTTTCTTTCATGTCTGGGCTTAATTAAAACTTTGTTTTGAGCCAGGGTCCAAGGCTTGTTTGGATCGGGTTATGGGCTTTTTCAGTTTAGGGTTTGGGGCTAGTTTTGAGTGGACCTCATATAAGTCCACATAAGGGGTCCATTAGGGTTAACTTTTCAAAAACTATTTAAACTCATGTAGGCCAAAATTTCGGCAGCTTTGATGATTATTATTCTTAATTTTTCAGTTTTAACGTGTGAGAGTGATTCTTGCATTCTTCAGTTCTTGAACGAATTGAATCTGACTTATCAAAGATTAACTGGTTTTGTGGCGTCATTCTACTCATTTCAATAGTGTTGGTGCCTTGGGAAAGGTTTTCATTGTGTCACACTCCTATCAGACCTATTTTGGCTTTCCGGGATCAGATCTTAATCTTGATTGTGGGTTGCGTGATCACGAGGTTCGCATCATATCATATGGCCAAACATTATGTGTTTCATGCCCGATCAAAACATATATGATGCGAACCTCGTGATCACGTGGTCACGCAACCCACAATCAAGATTGAGATTTGATCCTGGAAACCCGAAATAGATCTGATAGGAGTGCGACACAATGGAAACCTACCCCAAGGCACTAACACTATTGGAATGAGTAGAATGACGCCACGAAGTCAGTTAATCTTCGATAAGTCGGATTCAGTTCGTTTAGGAACTGAAGAATGCAAGAATCACTCTCACACGTTAAAACTGAAAAATTCAGAAATAATAATCATCAAAGTTGCCGAAATTTTGGCTTACATGGGTTTAAATAGTTCCTGAAGAAGTAACCCTAATGGACTCCTTATGTGGACTTATATGAGGTCCACTCAAAACTGGCCCAAAACCCTAATTTGAAAAGCCCATAACTTAATCCAAACAAGCCTTGGATCCTAGCTTAAAACAAAGTATTAATTAAGCCCAAACAAGCCTTAGGCTGTAGCTAACAAAATAAAATAAAGCCCCTAATATTAAATCTATGTTCTGCCATGAGAAGAAAAGAATGAACTAAAATAGTACAGAACTGATTGAAGGCTTATTTATAGCCTTCCATGCAGCCCCTTAATCCTAAAAATAAAAGGAAAAGGTAGCCACCATGTTGTTTCCAAGTTGTAGTAGGATTCTTTTGTTTCCTTTGCTGTCCTCATCTCATGGCCCAAATAAGGTTCATTGGACCCCTCTTGCACATGGATAAGATGTACTAGGATCTCCTCTTGATACTCCAATGGACCTTCCAATTCTGACTTGGTGGAAACCTTCAAAACCAATGCATTCAATGCGTCTTTCAATGTCTTTGTCTTAGACCGAGTCATTGGTCCATTTGGAACATGTAATGGGTCCTTGCTGGTGTTTCTGGGTTGGTCTGCATCATCCCCGCTCTCCTCGAAAGGATTCGACCTCGAATCAAAATCTGTGTCAAACAACGTAAGATCAGCAACGTTAAAGGTAGCACTAACACTATACTCACCTGGTAGGTCAATTTTGTATGCGTTGTTATTGATTCTCTCTAAAACCTAAAATGGACCATCACTATGAGGCTGTAATTTTGATTTCATTTGGTTAGGAAATCGTTCCTTACGCATGTGCACCCAAACCCAATCACCGGGTTGGAAAACAACCAGTTTACGTCCCTTATTTGCTTTAGAAGCGTAAAGTCTGTTCTTTTTCGCTATTTGTAGTCGAACTCCCACATGGAGTTCTCTCACCATCTTTGCCTTCTTTTCACCATCTAAACTTACCCTTTCTTCAAAACGTAATGGAATTAAGTCCATAGGAGTTAATGGACTAAAACCATAAACAATTTGAAAAGGAGAAAAAGTAGTGGTCGAATGCACAGTTCTATTATAAGCAAACTCAACAAAAGGCAAACATTCTTCCCAACTTTTCAAATTCTTTTGAATTACAGCACGTAAAAGTTGGGATAATGTTCTATTCACTACCTCAGTTTGTCCATCTGTTTGAGGATGGCATGTTGTCAAAATAAGAGTTTAGTTCCCAACTTTCCCCATAAGGTCTTCCAAAAGTAACTAAGGAACTTAACATCACCATCTGACACTATACTCTTAGGGATGCCATGCAAACGTACAATCTCCCTAAAGAACAAGTCTGTGATATGAGATGCATCATTTGTTCTATGGCATGCAATGAAATGCGCCATTTTAGAAAACCTATCAACCACAACAAAAATAGAGTCTCTACCTTTCTTTGACCTAGGTAAACCTAAAACAAAGTCCATAGAGATATCTACCCAAGGTTCAGTAGGCACAAGTAATGGTGTATATAGTCCATGCAGTTGTACTCTAGATTTTGCCTTTCTACAAGCAATGCACTGCTCACAAATTCGTTGCACATCTCTATTCATCTTTGGCCAATAGAAATGCTCATGCAATACATCCAAGGTTTTCGCAACCCCAAAGTGACCCATTAAACCACCCCCATATGCTTCACGAACAAGCAATTCACATAAAGAACTAGCAGGAACACACAATCTATTCTTTTTGAACAAATAACCATCCATCAAATAAAACTTACCAAAAGCCCAATGTCCACATGCTTTATAAATCTCGGCAAAGTTAGAATCATTATCATACAATTCCTTCACATATTCAAACCCTAACAATCTAGTATTCATGGTGTGTAAAAGAACATACCTGAGCGAGAGTGCATCAACTACGATGTTCTCTTCCCTTGCTTATACTTGATTACGTAAGGAAAAGTTTCAATGAATTCAACCCATTTTGCATGCCTCCTATTCAACTTACCTTGTCCTTTCAATTGTTTCAAGAACTCATGATCCGAATGGATTACAAACTCTTTTGGCCACAAGTAATGCTGCCATGTCTCAAGTGCTCTTACCAATGCATAGAGTTCTTTGTCGTAAGTAGGATAGTTCAAGGTCGCTTCACTTAACTTCTCACTGAAATACGCAATAGGTCTCCGATCCTGCATCAAAACAGCACATATTCCTATTCAAGACGCATCACATTCTATTTCAAATGCTTTCGTAAAGTCAGGTAAAGCCAAAACAGGTGCAGAACATAATTTTTCTTTCAAAAAAACAAAAGCCAACTCTTATTCCTCCCCCCATCTAAACCCAACTGACTTTTTAACAACTTCATTCAAGGGCGCAGCTATTGTGCTGAAATCTTTCACAAAACGCCTGTAAAAACTAGCTAACCCATAAAAACTCCTTACCCCACTTACCGATTTGGGTGTAGGCCAATCCCGGATGGCCTTAACTTTCTCCTCATCCATCTCGATACCATGTGCAGTTACAACATAGCCAAGAAACACAATTTTCTCCATGCAAAAGGCACACTTTTTAAGATTAGCATACAATTTCTCACTACGCAACACACTAAATACATTACGCAAATGATCAAGATGCTCAGTTAAGTTCTTGCTATAGATCAAAATGTCATCAAAATACACAACCACAAACTTACCTATGAATGCACTCAACACATGATTCATTAGACGCATAAACGTACTAGGTGCATTTGTAAGTCCAAACGACATTACTAACCATTCATACAAACCATGCTTAGTCTTAAATGTTGTTTTCCACTCATCACCTTCTTTCATCCTAATTTGATGGTACCCACTTTTCAAGTCAATTTTAGAGAAAATACAGGATCCATGTAACTCATCTAACATGTCATCAAGCCTAGGAATGGGATGTCTATACTTTACCGTTATGTTGTTGATGGCCCGACAATCAACACACATCCTCCATGTTCCATCCTTCTTTGGCACAAGTAGCACGGGTACAGCACACGGGCTCATACTCTCACAAATGTAGCCCTTTTTCCATCAGCTCATCAATCTAGCCATGGTGGCTTCTCTATCCTCAACAACATTAGCTCGAATCATTGCTATCTCCATCTCTTTGTGATATTCATCTACTGTCTTATAACCTTGATTTAGACCTTGGAGCTTCAGATATAAGTCTTTGTAATGGTTTGGCATAAATCGTCTCATTAAGACTTTCATCTCCCCCCAAGTCTGAACAGCTCGCTCCCCATTCCTCCTCCTACTATTCACAATCTGATCCCACCAAATCAACGCATACTCCGTAAGTAACCAAATGAAATATAATTTTTTTTTCTTAGATGACGCAGACTCGAAGAACAAGAAGATGGACGCCAACATTGAAAAACTTAAGGGAACACTAAAGAAAGTAAAAAAAAAAAACAAAAATAACAGAATGATATGACCTTGTTTTTGGAACATAGCTCTGATACCAACTGATGCGAACCTCGTGATCACGTGGTCACGCAACCTACAATCAAGAATGAGATTTGATCTCGAAAACTTGAAATAGATCTGATAGGAGTGCAACACAATGGAAACCTGCCCCAAGGCACCAACACTATTGGAATGAGTAGAATGACGCCACGAAGCCAGTTAATCTTCAATAAGTCAGATTTAGTTCGTTCAAGAACTGAAGAATGCAAGAATCACTCTCACACGTTAAAACTGAAAAATTCAGAAGTAATAATCATCAAAGCTGCTGAAATTTTGGCTTACATGGGTTTAAATAGTTCCTGAAGAATTAACCCTAATGGACCCCTTATGTGGACTTATATGAGGTCCACTCAAAACTGGCCCAAGACCCTAATCTGAAAAGCCCATAACTTAATCCAAACAAGCCTTGGATCCTAGCTTAAAACAATATTAATTAAGCTCAAACAAGCCTTGGGTTGTAGCTAACAAAATAAAATAAAGCCCCTAATATTAAATCCATGTTCTGCCATGAGAAGAAAAGAATGAACTAAAATAGTACAGAACTGATTGAAGGCTTATTTTAAGCCTTCAATGCAGCCCCTTAATCCTAGAAACAAAAGGAAAAGGTAGCCACCATGTTGTTTCCAAGTTGTAGTAGGATTCTTTTGTATCCTTTGCTGTCCTCATCTCATGACCCAAATAAGGTTGTATTGGACCCCTCTTGTACATGGATAAGATGTACTAGGATCTCCTCTTGATACTCCAATGGACCTTTCAATTCTGACTTGGTGGAAACCTTCAAAATCAATGAATTCAATGCGTCTTTCAATGTCTTTATCTTGGACCAAGTCATTGGTCCATTTGGAACATGTAATGGGTCCTTGCTGGTGTTTCTGGGCTGATCCGCATCAATATAGAAATTGATCTATACTTTATTTGTGATCAAGTTCTACAAGGGAAAATAAAATTACAATTCATTCCCATTGAAGGTCAGCCTGCAAATCTCTTAACTAAACATCTCACAAGCTCAAGGTTCTTGTTTCTCAAAACACAGTTATGCCTCATTCCAAGACCCTTTCACTTACGGGGGGATGATAAACCAGTGGTAGAAGAAGAAGGATTGGTTACGTGAAGAACTAGTTACAGAGCTGAAGAAGAAGCAACTGTTACATCAGGATTGCTATTAATTATTCTCTTCTTCTTATAACTACCTGTAACATAACTGTAACCAATTTTAACTACTTCATAATTGCCTTAACAACAGTTATAATAACTATCATAACAGTTACAATATGTAACTATATATATAGTGCATGTGTATATACAATTGATATAGAGAAAAATATAATCTTCAGAAAAGAAGAAATTTCCTATTTCTATCTGGGCCTATGATTAAATCAAATTGGCTTATTAAAAGTTTCATTAAGTCCTTAGACTTAATTTTTATGCAAATTCATATGGTAATCATTTAATTTAACCTTAAATCTGCATTTTATTTCAATCTTGGGTACTAAGGGGTACAATTGGCCTCTTGATTTTATTCAAAATTCTAGTTTGGTACCTCCATACATTGAAACACTTCTAAACCTGCTCTTAGTTACCAGTCATTTATCATTTTCATTTTTTATTTTTTTTGTTGCTTTTCATTTTTTTTCATTTTGGTTTTTAAAAGAAAAGAGACAATTTGGAGGAAACCCAGATTTGGGTTATGACAAAAAGTATAATAAAGTATTATTTGGGGTATTTGGGTTTCAATCAATTCGTTTTCATAATATTTTCTTATAATTTTTTTCGTGTCTTTTAAAATATCAATATCTCGTAGAAATTCGTTTGCTACTCCTAGAATTGGAATCGTAGTTTTTGGTTTTTCGTTATATTTGGTTGCGTTGAATTTCATAGTGAAAAGTTCAATTGAGTGAAACTCGAGAGGAGTGTAAACACGTAAAGGGGTGAGAAAATAAAATCTTTGCCTTAACCTAACAAGAACTTTGCCTTGGATAATTGAAGTTATATGCAATTGAGCACCCTTATCCTATGCCTATAACGAGACACAAACAAGAAATATAAATCACAATGAAATTGATCAATCCTGGAAGAGTTTGGAAGTTCAATCAAGGAATCTAGTATGAGAATTACTTAATTACACAAAGGGAAATAAAGCACACAATATGCAACAACTTTATAGAAAATTTCATAAACTAGAAAATGATGTTAACAATTGATTTATACAATAGAAAAGCTAACCCTAATTTGACTTTATGGATCTAAACTTGATAAATAGACCTTAACACATTAAAAGTCCAAAATAACTAAAATAATAAAATAAAACCTAACCCAAATAAATCCTTAAATGTTACGGGGCCTAAAAAAACTATAAATAAATAATAGTCAAACTAATTAAAACAAGACTAAAGTTGAATTAATATGCTACCAAAATCAAAGCCCAACTTCAAATGAATAGTTCTTCCTTGTCTTGACAAATTGGAAGGTCAATAATATATCCTTAGAAATATATGGATGTCTACTTTCCAATGCAACTAGAATCGTATCAAAATTTATTTTTTTTAGCTCCAATTATGGCTAAAACAATAGTGGAAGGTCAAAACTAACAAATTTAAATTTTCTTATTCTAATACTTTTGTAATGTCTGGATACTCTTTTATAAGTCTTTCTTAAACATGAATCAAATTAATAAGGCTTGTTCTTTATTCTTTGATATCGTCTCGAAGTCCACCTTAGCCCATATATCTTGAAGAAGTCTATTAATTACCTCCTTGAATCTTTTTGTTCTTAAGTCTTGTGACTGGATCTAATGGAACCTCAAATGGATCTCTTGGTGTTGAAGTTACGATTGCATCAATAACTATCAAAACAATTTAATTGGGAGGAAATTTTACTTGGTGTTTCTAGATATATTGTTCTACTTAAGGTTAAAATTTTAGGTTAATCAAAGTTTAAGAATGAATCACAATATAGTTTAGAAGGTTCTAAGTAGATTTTGCTATTTGTTGCCTTTTCACTAGTGAAATTTTTATTTGGAGATGACTCTTTTCCTAATGATACAAGGATGGTCAACAACTTATTTTAGAAGTTTTCTAGTTCTACAAGGATCTTTAATAGACAACAACATGACTTCTAGGTGTGGCAATAATTCTTTTATTTTTCTAAAATCTTTTTCTTACAAGTATTGTTTTAGTTATCCTAGTCACACAAGAAAATGTTCACTAATGGCATTTAAAGATTATAATATTTTAGGAGTTTCTATATCCTATAAGAAAACTAAGGGGCAGGAGGTATTACAAAGATTTTCATGCTTATTTAAGAGAGTTAAAGTTAATTTTGAGCTGTTTCTCTCAAATGCATGATTTTATACCAAACAAATATAATTTTCAATCTGAATGTTGGATCGAGTTGAAAGTTTACCAGATATTTTGAGAGGTTTTTTTATATTAGACTAAAATTTCAGATAAATAAACATTAAAAATACCTTGAAATAAGATCTAGAAGATACTATGCAGGATTTGTATTTGTTTTCTTGTTGATTTGTAGTTATTTTTTCTATTTTATTTAGAATTCTATTATTATTATTTTTTCTAGAATTGTTTAGTAAGTTTGTTTTACCTATTATAATAGCTATAATATTTTGAATAAACTTATATTTTATGTAACATTTTTTTTTTTTGTTGGGACGAACAACAAAATTAAACTTATCAAAATATAACTATAATTGTGATATCTTTATTATATTTCTTATTTATGATTCACGCTACTCATTTGATGGATATTCATTCCAATAATATCAGTGTTTTTATTCAAGTAATTTATATGTCACCCTTCTATCATGGCTTTTCATGATATGTTTTTTTGCATGTGAATTACATGACCATATAATTACAGGATTTACATTTTGAATGACTTAAAAATAGAACATCAAAACACTTTAGAATCAAAATTTATAATTCCAATAAAAAAAACAATAAAAAAACAACGTAAACCATAACATAATTAATCTGTGGACAACACCTGCCCAGGTTTACGAGTACCGCGACCAACTATTAAAAGGTTTGAGAGAGAAGTGGCATTGCCCAATTAAGAAAAGAAATCAGCAGATGGAAGACACACAAGTAACTTTCCGACTTCCTCCAGCATACTGCTCGGTTATTAGTCAATGAACAATTATTTTCTATTCTCATACAATCGAATTACAACAAAACCAAAATCTTTTCAGAAAATCTCATACAGCCAAGCTCGTTTTTTAAATAGGTAAAAATCTCAAGTTGCTCTAAGATTGTAATCAATGCTCACAGCTGCCATTCTCTTGAGCAAATCATGGTCTACCTAACTGTGTGTTTCACAGGAGGAAAGGTCGACCTGTTTCACATAGTTATTTTAAATAATAAGGATAAAAATAAAAGCAGAGACAGTATTACAAAGCTCGTTCTTAAATATGAAAAACGAACCTCATGTTCAGAATGTTGACATGTTGAATCTACTTGTTCATTGTTGATGACAAGCAGAAGTTCCAAAATATAGACCCCGTGGACATGAAAGCTACACGAGCTTGAATGGGGACAGCCCTACAAAATTGCCAGATATATATTGCATAATCATGCCAGCAGTTGAAAAAACTATTCACTAACTAAGAAACAATAGCTGAAAGTTTGTGCTGCTGGACCATGTTCTAAGTAGAGGTTTATCATATGAAGTTTAGGAATTTAACACCATCAATTTCACTCCAGATAATCTTGGAAAGTCAGACTCCCCCAAACAATGTCCCTATAGTTGTTAAGCAAAATCATATAATCGGAGTTTCAAAGTTTTCTAACGTGAGGGAGGAAGCTATCTTTATAAATACTGACTTATCGGCCCTCGTTCACACCATGGTCCTTGGGTAGTCATTAATGAACCTTCATGAGAGGATTTGTGAGATGGAGCATGCCTTTATAGCAACCTAAATCAAAATCTATTCTAGAAGAATTGTTTCACAGGTTTGGTTCTAAATCTCATAGCACATAAAAGTAACTGGATCAGAGAGGCTGAGAGAAAACATTATGCTATGTCCATGTAACTAGTAAAAAAATATCCCCAGTCAACTGTTCGGATAAAACTCAACTTGTTGCAGAATATATAGTCTTACCATATCCATGGTTTGACAAGGGTGACTTTATAAATTTCCTGAGAGCGTTTGGCAGCAAGGTGAATCTTCATAACCTCACATACCGGATGCTTTCTTGAAAGAGTTTTAAGCCAGAAAAACATACACTTAACAAGTTTTAATTTTTATTTTTTAAGAACAGTTTACAAGTTAATTTGAAGTTATAAGCTTTCTCCCTGATAGGAGCGGAATAAATTATCAGAGCTTCTACATAAACAAGTCCCTCAACATAAGCATGCAGTGTCTAAAAACCTTGTGCGTTGGTGACTTTCACCAACTTTAAAAGTGGAACAAAACTTGTGAAATTTAAACCCTGCTTGTTTTAGTGAAAATAAGTTTAGCAAAAACGATTTCCATATTTTGACGTCTCTGGCTCCATGAGGGAAATAAGTCAGTGGAAGAAATCCCTGTTGATTATAAAGAATTAGCCAAAATAAAAAACTTGGAAAATAAGTATAATTCTAAGACATCAATTTTATGAATTTTGCCAGAGAATTTTATGTGCATGCATAATGTACATGTGTACAATTGTACTCTGATATACAACATAACAAAGCTTTTTTATGGCGTTAAACAAAACTTTTACCAAAAAGTTTTAAATCGCATATTTTTTTCTCACTAGCAGTTATACTCCAATTTAGAAAGGTTTTTGTAGCTATATTAGCATTTGTTTCTCCCAAAAAACCCAGGTAACAAATGAAAGCACCAAAAAGGAGTGAATTGTGCATTTGAGAAAAAAAAATAAAGGATAAAAAATCAGAGTGCTGTTCTTCATATAATCATCATTGTGCTCAAGGGTTTCAACCCAGGGATTATAAAGGGCACACCAAAAAAGGGCAGAAGATGTACCAAAAATTCAATATGCTGACAGGTACCCAGAACCTAAATCCTGCATTGAAACTAGATATCAAATATCAAATCACACAAAAACTTGTTTTGAAATCAATGAAAGTTTGAATTACCATAGAGCAATGTTGGAAGAGCATCTCTTTGATACTTCTCTGGAAGCTGTGAAAGCTTCCCTTGCCATAGATTGTTCCATGCAAAGACAACAGCAATCACAGATGGACCAAGCACTACTTGGTTCAATAAAACCTGAAAAGAAACTAAGAATTCGCATCATATATTTTAAAGAAGCTACTCTTTGACCTATCAAGTTTATCCTGATTATGATTAGCTAACAGTGATATCCAAAGAAACTAGTACCTTTAGCATCAGATTCTGCACCGTCTGCTTTGGCAAACAACGGTCAAGATATTGGTACCATGCATAAGAACCAGGACCATATAATAGAAACCCATAAGAAGTCATTCGCAAGGCACGAAGCCAATCATGATCGGAAAGGAAAATCCCAATAAAATCCTAAAGAAGAGCATTTCATCAAAATCAAAACTCAAAACAACTTTAAGGACACTATGTAGATAAGATTAAACATTGAAAAACAACAACATAGGCTTGTCCTAAATGCATCACAAAGGTTGCTGGCTCAGATTAGAAATCAGTAACCTTTGCAAACTTCCAGTACATGAAATGGCAATGGATGAATGTAGTCTCCAGTGATATTTAGAGTAACGCAATATTATGTGTTGGTCAACATACTTTCCATGTTATCTTGCTGTAGAAAACAATGTTGGACTGCGCAAAGTTTTATTAAATGAAAGAAAAGTTTAAGAATCAGTACTAATCACAAGCATAGAAAACACTGCCAATAAGTTCTATGTTGGGTTTAGAACACAAAATCGCAAGCCATAGTACACCACCTTGGGCAAACCAAATGAGTTTTCAGACAGAAGCAGCGAATTTATACCTTCTATATTGCCTTTTTTTTTTCCTTGTTCATGTATTTCTTATGGTAAAAATTATTTACATTGATTTTGAAACATCTAAACTTACCAAAATAGTTGTAGACTTGCAACATTAGACTGAATTTATAAGCTAAGCTAATAACATTGCCATTTTTTCCAAACCATGTTCAAGGAAAACACAAATCAATTATTCAAATTTACTGCTAAATAAATCAACAAACATAACAGCATGTTTAAATTCATTTCCAATACATGGCAAATAATAATAATAATAATAATAATAATAATAATAATAAATAAATAAAAGAAAACAAACACACACTGACCTGATTGTCATTGGAATTCTGAGAAGCGTCTTGGTCATAGGAGTGTCGTTTGTATGGCTTGTTCTTTTTCCAGCGGTCTGTAACTTGAGCAACTGTGTCCCCAGTAAGAGCAAGCGCACCTGCGGTCACAGCTTGCTTTAAAGGGAACCAGTAACCTCCTCCTCCTCCTCCTCCTGTTGCTGAATCAGAGGATTTCGATGCTTTACTTTGTTTTATCCTTCTTCTTTTATGTTCCCATTTCCAACCCCAAAACTCTCCATTTCCACCACTCACTGCTTTCATTTTGCTTATCACGGCTCCAGTGGAGTGAAACTGTTGAAGGGCTCTTTTTTATTTAATAGCCCAATTTGCCCTTCCAGTAACTTTACAGACATGCCCTTCATCTTTTTCT
Source organism: Populus davidiana (assembly GCA_030145905.1). Classification (NCBI taxonomy): domain Eukaryota; kingdom Viridiplantae; phylum Streptophyta; class Magnoliopsida; order Malpighiales; family Salicaceae; genus Populus; species Populus davidiana. The sequence goes on along the minus strand of CM057798.1, from coordinate 20,621,740 downwards.
TATTTTACACTTGGACGTGTCAAAAGATCAAAATAGTGGGTACGCAAAGAATTCTGTTAGTTGTTCTTCTTCCAGTGCTACTAGAGAGGACGAGGAGATTCAGAGATTTCTTTTGATTGAACTTTGAAGGTTAATAGAATCTTCTCTTTCTCTCTTCATTTTACATTTGTTTATTTCTTAAATAGGCGGAAACTTGAAGAATACTCAGATGGAATTTTTGTTGTTTTTGGTGTAATTGATCCTTTTGTGGAATAAAAGTTTTGATCTTGTTATATTTCTTGTTGCAAAGATTTCATCTTTTCAATTCCCAATTTGGCTACTTCTATTCCTTGTTGTTTACATCATTTTGTGTAAAATTAGAATCCAGTACAATGTTATTAATGTTATAATGTGGTTCTCGAGAATGGTTCCGTAAATTGTTCAGTAATATAGTTTGGTGTTTCATACTCGTACCAGGTTGTAATTGTGATATGGGATAATAAACATTCAATGTTATTCATATCATATAACCTAGAGTTGGAAATGTGAATTGGCTAATCATTTAAATCTTAACAATCTCTTCCTTCACTTCAAGGAAGAACATAAGCAACAAGCGGAAAATAAAAGTCTTATCCTGCAAGCCATGAATAATCAGATTGATGATTCGATAAAGAATCAAGTTGCAGCACTTTTGCGAGTTATAAATGTAACTAGATTCTTTAAGGGAGATGATGTTCCATGCCAGATTGAAGAGGTAACCCAACTTTGATGTTTATATTAATTGATGTCTTGATTGGGATTTTAATTGTTTGCCTGAATTTTCCGTAATTTCTTTTGATTTCTCAGGGTCTATTCTTGGGTTCTGTGGGTGCTGCTACTAACAAGGATGCACTTAATAGCAAGAATATTACACACATCTTAACTGTAGCTAATTCATTGCCTCCCTCTTATCCAAATGATTTTGTATATGAAGTCATTGGAGGTATGTGCCTTCCTACTAACTGGTATGACAGTATTAGTCATTGTCTTTCACTGGCATACCTCAAGTGATGATTTCTTTAACAATGTTCTTTTTTCCTTTGTTTTCCTTGCATTTATTTTTCTTTCCCCATTTTTTTCCTCTCTAAGGCGCTACACTCTGCTCCTTGCATCTGATGTATTATCTAGTTGTAGCTGAATTATATCTTTATACTGTAAAGAAGACTACTTGTCAAACCCACAATCTTGTTGTAATCTCTCCTTGCTTTGCATCAGCTTTCCATGTTTAATTCTCTCTCTCATTCATATGGAGCTTGTGATGGTTTGCACCGCTTCTAGAACTCAAATTGACCAACTCTTTGTGGTGTTTCTTTTGAGGTAGTCGCGGATAGAAATGACACCAATTTAAGGCAGTACTTCGACAAGTGTTTCAATTTTATTGATGAAGCCAAGAGGCAGGGAGGTGGTGTTTTGGTCCATTGCTTTGTTGGAAGGTCCCGAAGGTGGTTCATCTTTCCCTGCAGGGGTCACTTGATTTTCAGGAAACATGTTCGCTATCTTCTTAGTGCAGAAGTTCTCAAGATAAAGATATACTATGCATCAAACATTGACCAATCAGTCCCCTTGGGAATAACTTTTTAGATCTTAATTAATAAATAATACATTTGGTTCCTACAACTTGGTTGGTCAATTTTTACCTTGCGGATAGTACATTCATTGAGCCTTTGTACTGTTAAATTGGTGATCATACATTCATGTGACTTAAAAGATTCAATTTCATTTTATAATAGTATCTGCATGAAGGCACAGTAGTATTGGATATCTTGCAATTAACTTTACAATTGTTGGTGTCAAAAATATGGTAAAGACTTCAGCAAGTGTTTTAGCGGTGATGACATGTTTCAAGACATTGATTGTGATTGGAGAACCATCAGAGGTGTCTAGTGGATGAGCATATTTTCTGTTCCAATATAGGAGATAGCCTTTGAATCGCACTCATCATTTTTATGATTGTGTTATTAATTCTTTTAATTTTATCTATAGCATTTATCACATTAGAAAAATTACATGGATTCACACCTCTAATAAAATAAAGAGCATCCCTTTCAAGAATAACTTTGGAAAGAAATTAGAAGAAAAGAAAAAATTCATTTTGCTTCTTTAGATGGTTGCAGTTTGAAAGTGGGTTATGCAATACTTCTTATTGGACTGAATTTGTTTCAATGTATGTGTCCTGCTTTTCAGTGTGACTATTGTTGTTGCTTATCTGATGAAAAGGAATGGAATGAGACTATCTGAAGCTTTGGCACATGTGAAGAGTAAAAGGCCTCAGGCTGGACCTAATTCTGGTTTCATCTCACAGCTTCAAGACTTTGAGAAATCTCTTCAAGGTGCATTATCTTTGATACTTCTATATGTAGTAACTTGCAAATTGTACCTGATGTGGTTGGTTTTGGTTATCCAAAAAAAAAAAAATTATCATAGCCCTGATTGAAGTTAGCTGTTTGCCGCTTATCTCATTAATTAAAACCTTTAAATTCAAACCGAAGTTTGTCTCGGAGATTTATTTTTGTTGAACAGCTCGTTTCAATTACATAACAACCTGTGTCAGAATAATATAACTGTTGTCTTTATAGGAAACTTGCAAGATATTTATTTATTCATTCCATGCTTCATCACCAACAGCTAGGTGCCGCTTTATTTGGCTATATCCTTTTTGCTGTAACATGGATAAGAAAATAAAAAACTACCCCTTAACTATGATACAAGTTTCTTAAAAAGCATTTGTGCTATATATCCGAACCTTCTTCTGGCTGTACAGATAAATGTTAGAATTTCCGATGCCAAAAAATTTCTTGTCACCCAGACTGTGATTTGTCATAAGTGGTTTCTGTTTGAAATAGCTTCTTATGGGCTGATTCATTTTTTTGTACAAAAACTGTTTTTTTTTTTTAATGTTTGCTAGGTATCTCTTCATAATGTGTCAAAGGAAGACTTGAAGAAGCACAAATGGACGCTTAGAAAATATAAAACCCCGCTGAGGAGGAATATAGCATTCGTGATTGAAAAAAGTAAATAGCTAGTCATTGCTATTGAAATGGTGAAAATACAAGACTGGCTTTTCTATCTCCTTTTGACAAGGTGATGAATTCACAAGGGCCAAGTGTCATAGAACTATTGTCATCTGAATCAGATTCAGTTTTTATTTTTATTAGAGCAGGATGCATGATTCTGAAGTTGATGTTGATGGTTAAATATTTCAAGTATTTTTAAATTAATATGATATTTAGCTGCATGAATGTGATCATTAGTAAGCGCATTCGGATAAGTACATGGAGAACCCTCAATGAATCATATTTATATTAATTCCATTCGCATTTTCTTGTTATTTTAAGCTAGAGATGGAGTAAATTGGTCTGGCACAGGTAGCAGATCAAGCAGTGAAGATATCTGTCGCCGATTTGCAGTGCTTTCTCATTATACTATGGGAAAAATTTGTGTTGGAATTGTGAATATAGATTCAATGCATTGTGCACCACATGATAAATATAGAGTGTGTTCTATGAATGACACTAGAGATGTCATGAGGGCCATGGGGTGCTGTTTTTTTTTTGTTTTTTATGCCAAAAGTTGCATTGTCTAGCTTGACAGCCAAACTTAATGTTATTGGCGGCGGTGTTTTTTTTATTTTTTATTTTAAAAGCTGCAAAGTTTGGAATAGAAGTTAGATTTAAGGCTATTGGGTTTGGCTTGGCCGCCAAACTCAATGATGTTGAGTTTGGTATAGCCGCCAGAATCATTTAAAAAAAAATTAATTAGGTTTTTTGTTTAGAAAATTTTAAGGGTGGTTTAATTTTTATATATATAAAATAAATAAATAATTGTAAAAAAAATATTTAGAATACTGCAAGGGTAATTTAAATATTTTTTTACAATAAATTATAAAAAATATTAATTAGAATATCTATTTAGGGAGCTTTGTAGTATAAATGTTTTTTTTTTATTAAAAATAGAAAACAATTATAAAAAAAATTATTTAGGATATTTAAGGGTAATTCAAATGTATTTTTATAACAAATAAAAAATTAATTATCATTTTTGTTTATGATATTTTAAGGTTAGTTTAAATATTTTTTTTTATAAAAAATAACATAAATTTATAAAAAAAAAATATTAATTAATATTTGGATTGAGAATACTTTAAAGATAATTTAAATATTTTTTTTATAACAAATAAAAATATTTTTAAAAAAATTAGGTATTTAAAAAAAATAGAAAATATTTATAAAAAAATATATTTAGGATATCTCAAGAGTAATTTAATTTGTTTTTTTATAAAAAAAAATAAAAAAAATATTTATAAAAATATACAACAAGAGTAGTTTAAATTTTTTTTTAATAATATTTCAGTAGCTGAAGGAGAAAGTCTTGGGAATCATAGGCTCATAATTCCCAAAGTTGATTTTTGAGGCCAGGGGTGGAGTGAAGGGAGGGCAAGCAGGGGCCGGGTCCCTGCAAGACTTTTTTTTTTTTTTAAAGGGTAAATCATTTTGAATGCACATTATCGAGAACATGTAGTCTTTGAAGCAGTGAAGAGTTGAATGCACATTATCGAACAAAAGGTGAAAACAATGGTCTCACAGCCCACCAAGTTTGTGTAATTAATTAATGGATTGTAAACAAAAAAAAAAAAGCCTATATGGAAAGTAATGCCACAAATTATCTACCGGGAAAGAAAAAAAATATAAAGGGATCAATGTCTTTCTTGTCTTCTCTCCTTATAGGCTACAAAATAAAACCCTAATATAAATTATTGCAATTCCAACGTAGCCACCAAAACAAAAACAGGAATAAAAATCCTAAATAGAATTTTTAAGCGGAAAGATTGAAGCAGAGTACTGTTTAATTTTTCTCTCAGTAAACAAAACAAGGTACGTAATTGGATATCGATAACTCAAATTTAAAATATATTTTTATTTTGTTTTGAGATGTTTATTAAGAATTTAATAAGATTTTTTTTATAATTTTATAATTTTTGCTTCTTTTTTTTTTTCAAATTTGCTAGTTCTAACAATTGTTTTTTGAATTCTTGTTATAGTGATTTTTTTTCTAATTAATTAGATATATTTTATTGGTTTGTTTTGATTATGCATGGATTTTTTTTTATGTTTTGTTTTTAGTAGAGCCACCAAAATTATCAATTTTTTCTCACTACATATGTTTTGATTTTAGGTTGAACCATGAACAAAATAAGAAGAATTGATTCTTTTTTTGAAAAGAAAAGGAAAAATATTGATAGCTCACAGCCTAGTGAACCAACTCCAAGTAATGTTGAAGTTATGGTTGAGCAGCCTCCATGTGCTTCAGTTTACAAAGAACTTGCGCTGATTAGTTCCCGGAAAGCCGAAAATAGGTCTGATATGAGTGCGACACAATGGAAACCTGCCCCAAGGCACCAACACTATTGGAATGAGTAGAATGATGCCACGAAGCTAGTTAATCTTCGATAAGTCAGATTCAGTTCGTTCAAGAACTGAAAAATGCAAGAATCACTCTCACACGTTAAAACTGAAAAATTCAGAATAATAATCATCAAAGCTGCCGAAATTTTGGCCTACATGAGTTTAAATAGTTCTTGAAAAGTTAACCCTAATGGACCCTTTATATGGACTTATATGAGGTCCACTCAAAACTGGCCCAAAACCCTAAAATGAAAAGCCCATAACTTAATCCAAACAAGCCTTGGATCCTAGCTTAAAACAAAGTATGAATTAAGCCCAAATAAGCCTTGGGCTGTAGCTAACAAAATAAAATAAAGCCCTTATCTCATGGCCCAAATAAGGTTGTATTGGACCCCTCTTGCACATGGATAAGATGTACTAGGATCTCCTCTTGATACTCCAATGGACCTTCCAATTCTGACTTGGTGGAAACCTTCAAAACCAATGCATTCAATGCGTCTTTCAATGTCTTTGTCTTGGACCGAGTCATTGGTCCATTTGGAACATGTAATGGGTCCTTGCTAGTGTTTCTGGGCTAGTCCGCATCAGTAGCCTCTTACTAGAATTGATATTGCTCATTTAATTAGAGATCCAAGCAATCGTCCTCAAATTTGGGAATACTCGGTTAATCAACAAGATGAAATTCGAAGGGCATACATTAATTTGGGGCCATATCAACCTTTGATGTCTGAATATCCGCTAATTGGTAATAAACATCCTCGTCGATTTCAATCTCATTAGTTCAAAAGTTATCTGTGGCTTGAATATTCAGAGAAAAATACTGCATTTTGTTTCCCTTGCTATTTATTTCCAAGTAAACCATCTGGAAAGCCAGGATCAGACACATTTACTGTTAAAGGATTTAATTGTTGGAAGAAAGTTAATGATGGGGAACAATGTGCTTTTTTGACTCATATGGGAAAAGGTCCAAATTTAGCTCATAGATTTGCTACCAGGTGCTTGGAAAATTTGAAAAACTAGTCATGTCATATTGAGAAGGTAGTTAAGAGGCAAACTACTTAAGAAATTCAGAATAATCGATTGCGTATTAAAGCTTCAATAAATATTGTTCGTTGGCTCATATTTCAAGCATGTGCTTTTAGAGGGCATGATGAACGTCCAAAATCAAAAAACCGAGATAATTTTCTTGAAATGATGGAACTTTTAGCATCATACAATGAACAAGTAGGTGCTCTTGTTTTGGGTAATGCTCCACAAAATGCTAAATACACCTCACATCAAATTCAAAAAGAAATTTTGCATGTCTTTGCTAGAAATGTTTAGTCTTCAATTCGTCATGAGATTGGTGATGCAAGATTTTGTTTAATTGTTGATGAAGCTCGAGATGAATCTAGAAGAGAGCAAATGGCCCTTGTTTTTAGGTTTGTGATGCGAACCTCGTGATCACGTGGTCACGCAACCCACAATCAAGATTGAGATCTGATCCCGGAAAGCCGAAATAGGTCTGATATGAGTGCGACACAATGGAAACCTGCCCCAAGGCACCAACACTATTGGAATGAGTAGAATGACGCCACGAAGCCAGTTAATCTTCGATAAGTCAGATTCAGTTCATTCAAGAACTAAAGAATGCAAGAATCACTCTCACACGTTAAAACTGAAAAATTCAGAATAATAATCATCAAAGCTGCCGAAATTTTGGCCTACATGAGTTTAAATAGTTCTTGAAAAGTTAACCCTAATGGACCCTTTATGTGGACTTATATGAGGTCCACTCAAAACTGGCCCAAACCCCTAAAATGAAAAGCCCATAACTTAATCCAAACAAGCCTTGGATCCTAGCTTATAAAAACTAGCAAGTCCATGGAAACTCCTTACCTCACTTACTGATTTTGGTGTAGGCCAATCCTGGATGGCCTTAACTTTCTCCTTGTCCATCTCGATACCCTATGCAGTTACGACATAGCCAAGAAACACAATTTTTTCCATACAAAAGGTACACTTCTTAAGATTAGAATATAATTGCTCACTACGCAACACACTAAGTACATTACGCAAATGATCAAGATGCTCATTTAAGTTCTTGCTATAGATCAAAATGTCATCAAAATACACAACAACAAACTTACCTATAAACGCACGCAATACATGATTCATTAAACACATAAACGTGCTAGGCACGTTCGTAAGTCCAAATGGCATGACTAACCATTCATACAAACCATGTTTAGTCTTAAATGCAGTTTTCCACTCATCACCCTCTTTCATCCTAATTTGATGGTACCCACTTTTTAGATCAATCTTAGAGAAAATACATGATCCATGTAACTCATCTAGCATGTCATCAAGTCTAGGAATAGGATGTCGATACTTTATCGTTATGTTATTGACGGCACCACAATCAACACACATCCTCCATGTTCCATCCTTTTTAGGCACAAGTAACACTGGCACAGCACAAGGACTCATACTCTCACGAATGTAACCCTTCATCATCAACTCATCTACTTGCCTTTGAAGCTGCTTTGTCTCCTCGGGGTTGCTTCTATAGGCTGGACGGTTAGGAATCGAAGCTCCGGGCACAAGGTCAATTTGATGTTCAATCCCCCTTAATGGTGGTAATCCATTAGGGATGTCTTCAGGAAATACATCATCAAACTCCTGCATCAAAGAAACAGCTACACTAGGAATAGCATAATCAAGATCGTTAGTGTTAAAATAAGCCTCCTTATACACAAGTAAGATCATTGGCTTATTAGTGAAAAATACAGATCTGATTTGAGATCCTTTTGCATAAAAATTAGGTTGTTTCTTTAATTTTTTCACACTACTATCATCACACAAGCTCACTTTCTTCACTCCTCGGTTTTTACCTCCACTCCCAACCGGTTTAATTAATGATTTAGGTTTAGCCGAATCTGATGGTTTTCTCTCATCATTGTCCTCACGTGAATTTTCACTCTTCCCATCCTCACATTCTTTTTTTAATTTGATTTGATCATCATACACTTGTTTTGGAGAAAGAGGTACAAGTGAACCTATTTCTAAACCCATCATGAATCGCTTTCCGATCAAACTGCCATGGACGCCCCAAAAGTAAGTGACTAGCATGCATTGGGACTACATCACACAAAATCTCATCAGAATACTTCCCAATAGCAAACGCAATCAAAACCTGCTTAGTAACCCTCACTTCACCACATTCATTCAACCATTGCAATCTATAAGGCCTCGTATGCTTAATACAACTCAGATTCAATTTCTTCACAAGGGTATCACTAGCAACATTAGCACAACTACCTCCATCAATTATCATGCTACATACCTTGTTTTGGATATGACATCGAGTGTGAAATATATTTTCCCGTTGCTGATCTACATCATCTTCTTTGATTTGCATGTTTAGCGCACGCCTTATAACCAAGGCCTCTCCCTCAATAGGATATGCAATCTCCTCATCACTACAATCCACCGAAGGTGGCATCTCTTCACTTTCAGATTCAACCTCCCCATTGTCTCTTGTAAGCATAACTCTTCAGTTTGGACACTGAGATGCAATGTGCCCCTTCCCTAAACACTTAAAACATTTAATATCTCTATCACGAGTAGGTTGATATTCAGATTTACCTTTCCCATCCGTATGAGTATCCTTTTTGGCCTTAGGTGGTCCGGCCCTTGCATAAAGCTTTGGTTGGGCAGCCCCCTCTGTCTTAAAATTCGGCCTCCATATTGAGGAAGATGATGCCGAATTGGTCTGAAAACGTGTACTGCCCCTTCTCTTTATTTGCCTCTCCACCTTCGTTGCCATATGGACCATGTCCTCCAATTCCACACAATGTTGTAATTCTACAACATTCGCAATGTCTCTATTCAACCCATTTAGAAATCTAGCCATAGTAGCTTCCAGATCCTCAATCACATTGGCCCGAATCATGGCGATCTCCATCTCCTTGAAATACTCATCCACGAACCTAGAACCCTGATTCAAACCCTGCAATTTCAGATACAAATCTCTATAATAGTGGTTAGGCACAAATCGCCTTCTCATCAACACTTCCATCTCCTCCCACGACACTACCGGCCTCTCTCCACTCCTCCTTCTACTAATAACATTCTGATCCCACCAAATCATTGCATAATCCGTGAATTCGATGACAACCAATTTCACTTTCTTTGCCTCCGAATAGTTATGGCAATCAAAAATCCAATCCACCTTTTTCTCCCACTCCAAATATGCCTCGGGATCGTTTTTACCTTGAAAAGCAGGTATTTTCAGTTTGATAGAATCCAAATCACCATCTAAATCAGCATGTCCCCCAACACTACGGAAATTTTCCCTCTGGCCGAATTGGCCCCTAGTTCTATTCCCAAAATCCCTTCGGTTTCTAGGCTGCCGAAAACCTTCCCGATGGCCTATGGCCTCATCCGCAAAACCACCATCACCAATATCATCAACAGCCTCCTCAAAATCCTCATAATCAGCCCACTGTGGCCTTTCGCCCCTATTGCCACTATTTTCTTTCGATTCAACCCCAAGCTTCCTCACATTTTGGGTGCTTGTACCAGCCTCGTTACCACGTTTCTCCACCCTATCAAGTCTGCCACACACGTTTCCCATCACAAAATTCATCCTCTCAATCATTTGTGTCATGGCTTGCATTTGGAACGTAAGTTCTCTCTCAGGATGGGGTGGTGTGTTGTTTTGATCTGACATGATAATACCTGCAAAAATTGGTCAGTGGTAAAAAAAAAAATATATCCTTACGTCGCTCGTGTTTCGCTCAAACACTCTGAATGTCCTCACACGCTCACACCTCTCGTCTCACCTTCTTACGGTTCTTGCGAAATTGAAACCAACACCATATAAAACCAACTTGGCAGCGCAATCCAAATATATATATATATATATATATATATATGACTAAAGAAACAATAAAAACCACAAAACAAGCAAAACAAAACTGCGATGATAGTCTCGTGAGTAGCAAGCGAGTCTATCCAAAATATGAACGAAACTGAAGACTCGAATAAAAAAAATAGAAACAAAATATAAAAAATTATGAAAAAACACGCAGATATGTTGGATATGATGAAAATAAACTGCAAGAAACGAAAACAAGAGAAAGAAAGCGAATTTCAAAAGTTGACGCAAAACAGACTCGTTTACGACGAGTTAAGTCCGGATCTGAAACCTAAAATCAATGATATCCAATTGAGCTAAAATTTCAGATATAGTGCTCTACCAACCCAAATAGACAGAATATAAAATTTGAGCAACTTACAATAAAGTTTGATAGACTGATGCAAAAACGTTATGAATCAGACCTAATTAGACCCGAATTTGAAAGTCAAAGTAAACGATATCCAATTGACCCCAAAATCAATATGTGGTGCGATTAGGGTCCCAGTAATAACAGAATCAAATTTGAGCTCATTCTGACTTGATTTGGTCAAATTTTCCTTTGTTTAGGTTTTTTGCGGCAGAAACAAACGAATGCCTTTTTGAATGACTTTTTTTTTCCTTTTTTTTTCTCTTTTTTATTTATGCCACTGATATATATTTGGTCAGGAACCAAACGAAATAACCTTTTTTTTTTTTTTTTTTTGGTAAGCTGACTTATGTATTAAAAGAAAATGATACAAAGAATATAATGGGCATACCCAAGATTACAATGTGAACAGAAACGAAAACCAACAAATGGCTACAGGCCAGCCACATAACAAAACAAAAAACTTAGACCAACTAGATATGCTAGGGGTACAAAAACAACCAGCTAAACATCAAATTAAGAGTCCATGTTATTGACCCTCCAAAGTCTTTGGATCCTTATGTTTTTATCTGTTTGTTGAACATTCCTCATCAAAACAAGCTTATCGCGAATGATACATTCGATTTGATCAAAAACCAAATTCGAAGCTTTAGACACATCTGCAAAGATCCTTGCATTCCGTTCTTGCCAGATACAATACACTGTAGCTGCGAAACCCAGTTTACGAGAAAAGTTGACGAAACTTTTGCCATGCCAAGAGACAGTGGCCAATCGAATCCATTCATCCAAGCTTTTTGTCATTCTTGGAATGTCGCATCTGTCACAAACATTCCACCATAATGCTTTCATAAAGGAGCATTCAAAGAACAAGTGGTTGTGATCTTCATTATTGCGGAGACAAAGTGAGCACCTATTGGGACCATGAATACCAAACCGATGAAGTCTATCCTGTGTTGAGAGTTTCCGTTGGATAGCCACCCAAAGAAGAAATGCATGTCTTGGGACAGCATTCTTGAACCACACGATGTCATGCCAATCAACCATCTGATGATGAATTCTTAGTTGTTCCCAAGCTACTTTGACCGAGAAACTCTGATTTGGCGAATCCAACCAAACAATCTCATCCTTTTGCCCCTTAGGAGTAGATGTGGAAGGAATAGCTTCTATAATGGGGTGCCAGCCAATAGCATGAGTGATAGGAATTCTCCATTCTAAGTTATTAATCAGCACGTTCACTCTCGCATTGTGTTCCATACCTGAATCATAGATGAATCGTTCACCGTAAGTATCAGCGAGCGGGCTGTGAGGATGCCAATTGTCAAACCATAGAGAGGTTGTCATTCCATCTCCGATAATGTGCTTCATCTTCGGCCATGCTAAGGATCTGAGCTTTAGAATCTTTCCCCAAGCCCAAGAGCAGCTTCCTGGCGCCTTGATTGTCCAGAAATTCCTACCTCGCAAGAGATTGGATCTGATCCAAGTAGACCAAATTGAGCCATCCGAGTCATTGCACAAGTTCCAAATGTGTTTCAACAAGGCAATCTTGTTCCATTCTGTTATCCTTTTTATGCCTAGCCCCCCCTCCTTTCTTGGAAGACATACCTGATCCCAAGCCACTTTAGCCCTAGTAGTGCTCATATCTGAACCTGACCAAAGAAATGATCTCATAATTTGCTCAATGTTTTGATATGATACCAAATCAAGAGAAGAAGAAATTGGACACTAAGGAATTTTTTTTTTTTTTGTGGAAACAATAAGAAACGAAAATTTCAGAAGGATATAAACTGATTAATGGAGCCAAGCTCTGATACCAAATGATGCGAACCTCGTGATCACGCAACCCACACGCAAAGACACCAATTCCCGGAAAGCCAAGTAAATCAGGTTTGATAGGAGCATGACACAAAGATAACTTGTACCTAGGCACCAGCACTATTGGAAACGTAAACCCCCACCCAACGAATATTGATTCGCAAACTAGAAGTATAAGGATGACGCCACGAAGCCAGTTGTTCTTCGATAAGTCGTTTTCAGTTCTTTAGATAACCAAGGAAGGGAGATTATCCCACCAACACACAACAAGTGCAGCAAAGAAGTTTATTGATATAAAAATTGCGTAACCTTACATGTTTGGTTATGCCTCTATTTATACTGACTCTAGACTTAAAGAAACCCTAATGGACCCCCCTTAGGTGGACTTATATGAAGCCCACTTACAATTGACCCAAATAAGTAATAATAACCCAAAAATTAAGAAGAAAATAATAAAAATAATAAAAATCCGAAAATTACCATCCTAAATATGCTAGAATCAAATTTGTGTTGCTGCCCCCTTTCCTTTGATGTCCTTGATTAGCTTGGATAAATTTCCTCCTTTGTTGCTGATTTAATTACTTTACTTCATATGTTAGGAAAAACATTAAATAGTCCTCCCCTCTTTAGGAGTAAGATATGGCCAACTTTCTTACTTAATTAGGAGAATAATAAATTGCTGGCTTTTTATCCTTGTAGCATTAGGAAACAAAACAAGCCTAACAAGGCTGGTATTGGGCTGGACATACCTTGTTCCACATGAATTGGGCTCTTCTTGGACCTGAACTAGATGAATTAAAGGCTGTCCTTCATGCTCCTTAAATGTCCCAAGCCCTTCTAGGTCCATCTTGCTCCATAAGTTCTGAACAAGCCCATTCAATGCTTCTTTAAGCTTCTTTGCCCTAGCTCTTGTGATTGGCCCACTTGGCACCTCCAATGGATCGTTGGCATGATTACGCTTAGTGTTGGGCTGATCCGCATCAATTGGTCTAAAAACGTGTATTGCCCCTTCTCTTTATTTGCCTCTCCACCTTCGTTGCCATATGGACAATGTCCTCCAATTCCACACAATGTTGTAATTCTACAACATTCACAATGTCTCTATTCAGCCCATTTAGAAATCTAGTCATAGTAACTTCTCGATCCTCAATCACATTGGCTCGAATCATGGCGATCTCCATCTCGTTGAAATACTCATCCACGGACCTCGAACCCTGATTCAAACCCTGCAATTTCAGATACAAATCTCTATAATAGTGGTTAGGCATAAATCGCCTTCTCATCAACACTTTCATCTCCTCCCAAGACACTACCGGCCTCTCTCCACTCCTTTTACTAATAACATTCTGATCCCACCAAATCAGTGCATAATCCATGAATTTGATGACAACCAATTTCACTTTCTTTGCCTCCGAATAGTTATGGCAATAAAAAATCCAATCCACCTTTTTCTCCCACTCCAAATATGCCTCGGGATCGTTTTTACCTTGAAAAGAAGGTATTTTCAATTTGATAGGATCCAAATCACCCTCTAAATCAGCATGGCCCCCAACACTATGGAAATTTTCCCTTTGGTCGAATTGGCCCCTAGTTCTATTCCCAAAATCCCTTTGATTTATAGGCTACCAAAAACCTTCCCGATGGCCTATGGCCTCATCCTCAAAACCACCATCACCAATACCATCAACGACCTCCTCAAAATCCTCATAATCAGCCCACCTTGGCCTTTCGCCCCTATTGCAACTGTTTGCTTTCAGTTTAACCCCAAGCTTCCTCACATTTTGGGTGCTTGTACTAGCCTTGTTACCACGTTTCTTGATGCGAACCTCGTGATCACGTGGTCACGCAACCCACAACCAAGATTGAGATCTGATCCCGGAAAGCCGAAATAGGTCTGATAGGAGTGTGACACAATGGAAACCTGCCCCAAGGCACCTACACTATTGGAATGAGTAGAATGACGCCACGAAGCCAGTTAATCTTCGATAAGTCAGATTCAGTTCGTTCAAGAACTGAAGAATGCAAGAATCACTCTCACACGTTAAAACTGAAAAATTCAGAAGTAATTATCATCAAAGCTGCCGAAATTTTGGCCTACATGAGTTTAAATAGTTCTTGAAAAGTTAACCCTAATGGACCCTTTTATGTGGACTTATATGAGGTCCACTCAAAACTGGCCCAAAACCCTAAAATAAAAAGCCCATAACTTAATCCAAATAAGCCTTGGATCCTAGCTTAAAACAAAGTATGAATTAAGCCCAAACAAGCCTTGGGCTGTAGCTAACAAAATAAAATAAAGCTCTTATCTCATGGCCCAAATAAGGTTGTATTGGACCCCTCTTGCACATGGATAAGATGTACCAGGATTTCCTCTTGATACTCCAATTCTGACTTGGTGGAAACCTTCAAAACCAATGCATTCAATGCGTCTTTCAATGTCTTTGTCTTGGACCGTGTCATCGGTCCATTTGGAACATGTAATGGGTCCTTGCTGGTGTTTCTGGGCTGGTCCGCATCATTTCTCCACCCTATCAAGTCTATCACGCACGTTTCCCATCAAAAAATTCATCCTCTCCATCATCTGCTTCATGGCTTGCATTTGGAACGTAAGTTCTCCCTCGGGATGGGGCACTGTTGTTTTAATCTGATATAATAGTAACTACAAAAATTGGTTAGTGGTAAAAAAAATTATCCTCACATCGCTCGTGTTTCACTCAAACACTCTTAATGTCCTCACACACTCATACCTCTTGTCTCACCTTCTTACGGTTCTTCCAAAACTGAAACCAACACCAAATAAAACTAACTTGGCAGCGTAATCCATATATATATATGACTCAAGAAGCAATAAAAACCAGAAAACAAGCAAAACAAAATTGTGATGATAGTCTTACAAGTACCATCTATCCGAAATATGAACAAAACTGAATACTCGAATAAAAAACAGAAACAAAATATGAAAAATGATGAAAAAAACCTAGATATGTTGGATATGATGAAAATAAACTGCAAAAAATGAAAAGAACCCAAAGCAAACGATATCCAACAAATGAAAGCGAATTTCAAAAGTTGACACAAAACATACTCGTTTACGACGAGTTAAGTCCGAATCTGGAACCTAAAGTCAATGATGTTCAATTGAGCTAAAAGTTCAGATATAGCGCTCTACCAACCCAAATAAACATAATATGAAATTTGAGCAATTTACATAATATGAATATGATATACTGACGCAAAAACAATATGAATCAGACTTGATTAGACCCGAATTTGAAACCCAAAGCAAACGATATCCAATTGACCCCAAAATCAATATGTGGTGCAATTAGGGTCCTAGTTGGCACCTCCAATTGATCGTTGGCATGATTACGCTTGGTGTTGGGCTGATCCGCATCAGTTCATTTACATTAGGAATCGTTGATGGATGACAAACTAAAAATGTTTGATTCATTTAAAAGAAGACTTTAATTTTTTAAAATCAAATTACAAGATGTAGGTGTTATGCCCAAATTAACATCCAAAGTAATGACTTATTACTTACATTTACCTTGAACATTTTAGGTGAATAGCATATCAAAAATTGAAAATATTCTTGGAGGTTAAACAAATATGATTGGGATTAAATGAGGAATTTATAAAAATATTGAAATCTCTTTTAAAGTGGGTCAAAGCCCTTAATGGATTTTGTAACCAAAATACAAATCCCAAGATAGAGATACATGCATGAATGTACATTGATTTTTTATTTTTGAAACAAAAGACCATGTCAATACATATTGTTGAATACATCCATGTTCATACACAAACATGTTGTAATGCTAAGGACAATGATGAAATGTCTAAGAACAAGAAATAAAATAAGATGTAAAATTAAAGGATTCGATTAAAAGGATTGAAACACAATATCAATTTTATAAACATTGTTCAATTCCTAAAATCTCATCACAAAACACATCAAAATCAATAATATGCCAAAATAATTATTTGAAAGTTATTTAGGGTTTGAAATTGAACTTATAGGGTGGTTAAGGAGGACTAAAAAGGGCTAAAATAGTGGCAAGACAGTATGAGACAAAAAAATAACCCCAGTGCTTATGCGTGGTAACCATGCTCTATTGGTGCTTAATCAGCCATGAAAAGGCCCACATGGTGCGCCACTCATTTATCCTCCTTCATGTGATGGCAGTGTAGGTCAGCACCGGCTGGTGAGGGAGATTTAATGCCTTGAAATTTTGGTATTGTCTTGATTTTCTCTCTCTAGTTGCTCATTTAGAGGTCATTATGTTATGGGGCTTATATGGTTGTGTCATACTCAATAAAGGGAGAATAATAGCAGTGGTCTCACCTTGTTTAGAAATCAAAGGAGAGAGAAATCAAATAGATAAGTTTCAATGGTTATTTTCTCTTTTTCCTCTCCTTAACCTACAACGATTCATGGTTCACTAGTTTTAATTCATTAAAAGGTTTTATAGAGGGCTTTGAGATGAAGAGAATGGTAATGATCTTCATAGAAATAAAGGTTAGAGGTGAGCGAAATCAAGGAGAGAACTTTTGGTTTTAAAGAGAGAAAGATGAGGCTAGGGTTTTTTATGGGATAAAGGTAAGAGAAGAAAGATAATGTTCTTTTCTCTAAATTTCAACTCATTTTCTATATGTATGAAAACAATATGGTGGTTCTTGATGTGCCTATGCTTCCTAACCCAAACAAACTAGCAATTTGATATGAAGATGAAGGAAGTTAGGTTTGGTTATATGATTGTTTTTTCTTATGGTGTTTAGGCTAAAAATCACATGATTTGTAATGGAAATGAGGGATAAAGTCTAATGAAACTCTTTGATAAGTAAGAGACGCCATAAAAAAAAACCCTAGTATGATAAAGACATCACACTCTTTGTGATTAAGAGTGATAAGTCTAAATTGTTCTTCAAACAATTATGATAATGGGAGAACAAGAAAGAAAACTCTCTAAATGACATAATTAAAACCCAAACAAATAACTTTGATAAGAAAACTAAATAAATAATGCTTAGATTGCACATATTTTTTGACTTATAAAACACAAAAAAAAAAAAATTAAAACAACTATAACTTTTCGTACAAAACTTAAATTCATGCATAGTTGAACAAACTAGAAAGATGATATTCTAAACTTGCAAAATATTTAAAATATGATTATTTACCAATGCAATAAAGTAGTGAAAATTCAGGCTTAAATTGGCCCATCGAATGACAGCAAACTCAAACTCTCTAAAACTTCCAAATCATGACCCAAGCCTTATTTGAAAACAAACAAACATATTTGAACAATTTCCACTTAGTTTATAAACCTTTAAACTCATCAAAACCCCAGTCGCACTAATATGACTTGTTAAGGTACTTTGTATTTGTTTCGCTTGAGCACTCATATTAGACCATCTAAATGCCCATACACATTAAAATAAGCCTTGTCTATGTTAGAATCATGATGCATATCATCACCCTTCAGGTTAGAAGTGACTTTTCCTTAAATCAGATTCGTCAGCATCTTCCAAGTAGGTGACAAGTCTTTTACATTAAAAGTAGTTGAAACATTATACTCGCCAAGAAGGTGAACCTTATAAGCATTATCATTCACCCTTTTGATAACCCAAAATGGTCTAATTATCATTCAACTCTTGGTATTAATTTGGAATTTTGATTGCTTGGGAATATGCTTTTGCTAAGATGAATGAAAACAAGATCTCTTAACTCAAATCTGACCATTTTCTACCTTTTATTAGCATGTTTGGCACAATTTGTTGTCTTTTCCTTAATACGAGATCGAACTTGTCCAAGTTTTTTCATCATTTATACCTTTTTAACCCCACCCATAAAAGTCCTCTCATTAATCGTAATAGGCACCAGATCAATAGGAACACAAGGGTTAAAACCATGCATTATTATAAGAATCAATGACTAAAAAGAACTCCATAAATAAAAGGGAACTAGATAATACAACTTATTGATGTGAACCTCGTGATCACGTGGTCACACAACCTATAATCAAGATTGAGATCTGATCCTAGAAAGTCAAAATAGGTATGATAGGAGTGTGACATAATGGGAACCTGCCCTAAGGCACCAACACTGATACGGTCCAGGTAAGGTCAAATTCGGATTTTGAAGTAAAATGTGCAACTATCCAGTTTTACGGCAATAGTCATAATTCTCAATCCTACCATTGGATCGGGCTGAAATATTACGTGGAGGCTCCTGACATGTTTGGCTACCTTGGGTTAAAATATTATGTCAACAGAGGCTATACAAGTTTTGTTATTACTTACTTTTAACTTGTGGACTTTCTATTTGGCTAGGATTCTTTTACTAAAAGGATGTGGCAGCTTATTTTGGAAATCTCCTAATTCTACTAAAATCTTTAATGGGCTGCAACATAGTTTCCAAGGGTGGCAAGGATTCATAAATGTTTCAGAATCCTTTTCTTACAAGGATTCCATATTCATTCTAGCTGCATAAAGGAAAGAAGATTTCAGAACTAATTCGACCTTCAGATTTGATTGTCCTAGCTTATATAGGACTTCTAAAGGGCAACAAATCTGATCCTATCATATTTAGAATTTTAAATTCGGATTTATTTATTTTATTATTATTTTCTAGTTTTGGTTTTATTTATATTATTTGGGTTTAATTGCAAGTGGGCATCATATAAGTCCACATAAGAGGTCCATTAGGGTTTATTTTAGTTTGGAGTCACTATAAATAAGGGCATAACCAGAGATGTAATGTTAGACAATTTAGATTAATAAAACTTCTCCCTTCCATGGTTCTCTAAAGAACTAAAAAACGATTTATCAAAGAACAACTGTCTTCGTGGCGTCATCCTTATACTTCTCGTTCGCGAATCAATATTCGTTGGGTGGGGGTTTCCGTTTCCAATAGTGCTGGTGGCTAGGTACAAGTTATCTTTGTGTCACACTTCTATCAAACCTGATTTACTTGGCTTTCTGGGAATTGGTGTCTTTGTGTGTGGGTTGCGTGACCACGTGATCACGAGGTTCGCATCAAACACTATTGCAATGAGTAGAATGACACCACGAAGCCAATTAATCTTTGACAAGTCAGATTCAGTTCATTCAAGAACAGAAGAATGCAAGAATCACTCTCACACATTAAAATTGAAAAAAATCCAGAAGTAATAATCACCAAAGTTGCAGAAATTTTAGCTTACATGAGGTGTAATAGTTCTTGAAAAATTAACCTTAATGGACCCCTTATGTGTGGACTTATATGAGGTCCTCTCAAAATTGACGTAAAGCCCTAAACTGAAAAGCCCATAACTTAATCCAAACAAGCCTTGGATCCTAACTGAAAACAAAGTATTAATTACACCCAAACATGAAAGAAAATAATAAAAATAACTAACTTGTCATTAAATACCAGCAGCCCTTCTTTCCTGGTGTAGCTAGGATGAATAAGGACTCCTTATAAGAAAAGGATTCTGAAACATTAATGAATCCTTACCACACTTGGAGATTATATTGCAGCTTATTAAAGATCCTTGTGGGACTAGGAAATTCCCAAAACAAGCTCCCACATGCTTGTAAGAAAAGGATCCTTGTGGGTCTAGGCTATATATTCGTATAGCCTGTTCGGACCTATATTGCAAATCGTTTCCAAACGTGGATTCTCCTGAAAATGTACCCCAACATAGGCAAACACCTCTAGAATCTTCTTGTAAAGTTTCAGCTCAATCCAACGATTGGATTTGAAGTTATGCTCAATAGCGTAAAACTGAATGGTAGAAACTTTTACGCCAAAATCCGAATCTAACCTTGCTTAGTTCATATTACAAGGCTGAACCGTATCATTCCCTCCATCTTCAAGAAGATTCGCCCTTGAAATCTTGAATAGGATCAATAGCAACTTTATTGGCCTCTTGTTTAAGCCTTCGAAATTCCCTTATTGCTAACACTTTTCTCCAACACTGTATAGAAGTAGTGACTGCCAAGATATTCAAATAAGCACCACCGTACTAACCACTAGCGTACATGCTTTTGAATGATAACAACAATGACTCTCTCCTTCGTCTTTCATTTTTTTTGGCGTTGTATCTCTTTTTCCCATAAAGCTTGAAAATTATAGAATAATCTTCTACTATTATGAACTTCTTGTTCGAAAACCCCCAAACCATGGGTTAGTTTTTCGCATCCATGAGCTAGAATTGACACGACCAAAAGCTTGATGTCTTTTCCCAAGTGCAGGAGTTTCGAAGTAATAAATAACCCGACAAGACCGGGGTCGAACCACAAAGAGGTTAATTGTATAAATTATAAATAACAACACAACAACAACAACAACAACAACAATAATAACAATAATAGTAGTAGTAATAATAATATTAATAGTAATAATAATAATACTCAGTACGTGGTGTTGTTATACCTGAGAATGATCTAAAAGATCGGGTCACAGGTTTCCAGCCTATATACTGAGTTTATGAAAAGATCAAAGATATATATTATATAATATAAACAGATGTAAATAATAATAATAATAATAATAATAAATCTAGTATCCAACAAATATAAAAGGTGAACAAGATAACAAATATAAAACATGTTAGTATCCAACATTAAGGTCCATGTTAAGTTTATACTATACTTATTTTTACACCATTAGTGTACCCTTTTCACCTTGACATAATTAACTTAGCTAAACACAATTAAAGAAAGAAACATAAATGAACAAGATAAGAACATAAATGAGAAAGAAGTTAACTAAGTAAAGGAAAGGAATTGAAGTGCATAAACTTGATATTAATGAAAGCAAAACATAAGCAATACAAAGAGAGAAAGCAAGAGCATGATCTTGATCTGAACACCAAGATGCCTCAATACATGGTAAGTGCCTCCTTTTATAGGCCAAAATTTGGAACTATTGATTTGTTGACTAATTGATGAGTGGGAGGCCACATCTTGACTTGGTGACAATCCTTATCTTCTTGTATGAACAAGACGTCATTGCTAACCTCATAATTTGCCTATAATTCTCAAGAATGTTCTAGGAAATTGTCTCGGCTTTCCAACAAAAAAAAGATGAGGTCATTTGGACTTCTAGAACTCAAGATATGGGCTGAACACTAAATAGTGTTTGGGCTGCAGGACAGCTTCGGACTTCTTCGTTGTTCCAACAATTTGGACTTCAAAACGGCCTTTTTAATTCTTGGGTTCCCATGAAAGTTGTAGGTCTATGTCTTAGCTTTCCATCCATATAAAATGGACCTAAATCCGTGATCTAGAGCTCCAGATATGATCCAATTACCGAATAGTGTTCCAGTTTGGACTGCACCAACATCTCTTTTTTAAGCTTCACCCTTCTTTATCTTCAAAATTTCAATAGTTGAATTCATCAATCAATCCTTTGACTTATGTGATAAGCCTGCATTTAAAATGAACATTGACCATATATTAAGGCATTTTATAGTATCACACTTGTTATTATAAAACATGCTTTAGTTAAGGAGTTATTGATACTTCAAGTGCAAAATGATGATATAAAACCTTAATAAACATGAACTTTTAAGTACTAATCATACCCCCCAACCAGCTTATTACTAGTCCCTGGTAATCAAAGCATTAAAATAGAAAAATAATTTGCAGGTTCCACAAAGCAAGGCATTCATCATTCAACTTCCATTAATCTATCCAGATAAACAAACTCTCATTAAATTTATATTTATGCTTCATACTTCTTAAACAAGATATTAATAAACCTTCTTTTTATGTGCTCATTATATGAAAACATAGATGATGGGGCTTTTGTTGGAAGAAAACAATATTATGTTCAAATGTTTAAGGTGAACTTCCTTATGTTGGGATTATTATTATTACTATTTCTTTTCTTTTTTTCTCTTATTTATTTATTTATTTATATGCACATACAACACAATGTATCTTTAACCCATGTAACGAGTTTTCAGCTAATGACTCCCAGACCAGTTGGTCTTAGGGCATTAGGTGTTGAGACACCCCTACGAGCTTAGTAACTCGGGTTGCAGATACTGATACGTAGATAGTGCAATGTTTGATTCCCTTAAGCTTTTCTCCTTAACCCATGTAACAAGCTTTGGGCCAATAGCTCCCAAGTCAGTTGACTTTAAGGTATTAGGTGTTAAACACCCCTTCGAGCTTAATTGCTTAGGTTAGGGAGGCTACGAAACCAAACTTATCTACGTTTTTTTATTATTATTATTATCATCAATATTATCAATTTTTTTTTTTGCAAATTATATACTATCCCTTTCCCTTAGTTGTTACCTTGAACAAAAGAACATAATTAATGTAATAATCCAACATGCAACCCACAGTCATATGTTAAAGTGTGTGTGTGAAAATGAAGGTTTAAGAATACTTGTTAAATGAGTATATGAAGCAGAATCAAGTGATAACAATGCGAGAGTTTGTAAACCTGAATATTTCAAGAAGTATATGATAGACCTTGGTAATGATACTTACTGAGTCAATAAAATTGTTAAATGGTTTTAATAATAGCAACAATTTTGTCAAATGGTTTTAATAATAGCAACAACAGTTAGTAAGTTAGGTTTTTTTTTAATAATATGCGTCTCTAGAGTCAATAAAATTGACTCCATACTCTGCCATCCTAATAACAATTTTGTCAAATGGTTTTAATAATAGCAACAACAGTTAGTAAGTTAGGTTTTTTTTTTTTTTTTACTTACTACTACCCTCTCCCCCCAACCAAAACGAGACATTGTCCTCAATGTCCTAAGGTAGAAAGATAGAGTATAGAAACATCACCTGAAACAGCGAACAATGACAAACCTGAAACACACTTAAACAAATATAAGAAGTAACAAAACAAAATAATATGCTATTAATAAAACCAAAAGACACAAGGTTTCACAGATGAAGGCTCAAATCTAATCTAAGCTTTTTACGGCTTTCCTTAGTTGACCAATCTAGGCGACTCATGCAGGGATCAATGACAGGGATGAAAGATTGTAGTTGATCAATCAATTGTTCAGCAGTAGCAGCAGAGATTATGATTTGTCGTGCCGAAGATGTTAGAAATTCCTATTCCACAGCTTGATCAAGGAAAGACAACAACTTATCATAAAAACCATTGACATTTAACAAACCTATAGGTTTATGGTGAATGTGCAGTTGTGCCCAAGAGGAAATATGAAAGATCTCTTCCAATGTGCCCAGACCACCTGGTAAGGCAATGAAAGCATCAGCATGGCTAAACAAGGCGTTTAGTCGATCAGACATTGTAGGGACCTGTAGTTCCTCTCCAATTGTTTTTCCAATGATGTCCCCAGTTGCTAAAGCTTTGGGGACAACCCCCAAAACTTGACTGCCTTCCAAAAATGCAGCCATTTACACACCTCCCATTAACCCAAGGCTACCTCCCCCATACACTAAATGAATCTTTCTCTCAGCTAGTACCCGACCAAGATGATTTGCTGATTCTAAAAACTCTTTTTCTTTCCCAGGACTGGATCCACCGAAAACACAAATATTTCTTATGTGATGACTTGAGGAACCTGCCATTTCTACATACTTCTATATTTGATGAATTTATGGGTTGAGTAGAAATGAAGGGAAGGAAGAGAAGAATTTATAGATGAGAAATTGAAAATGCAATCATACCACCTATATGTAGGTCAGCTGTTGTCTCACACTCTCTCTCTTTATTTATTTATTTTGACAAAGCATGTATGTACAGGTAGTTGTTATTGTGGCTCATATCTTCTAGTCATTGAATTAAGTTTCCTATAGTCAATGCACATGCGCCAACCAGTAACAGTCCTAGTTGGAATTAACTCATTTTTCTCATTTGTTATCACAGTGACTCTAGACTTTTTGGGTACAACTTGTGTAGGACTTACCCATTTGCTGTCAAAAATAGGATAAATGATTTCATTATCTAGAATCTTAATGACTTCATTTTTCACTACTTCTTTCATATTAGGATTAAGCCTTCGTTGCATTTTTCTAGAGGGTTTAGCATTTTCCTCCAAATAAATCTTGTGTCTGCAAATCAAAGGGCTAATTCCTTTTATGTCAGCTATGGTCCATCCTAATGTATTTTTGTGCATTTTCAGAGTCTGTAATAACTTACCCTCTTGAAGTGCATTAAGTTTGGAAGAGATTATTACCGGAAAAGTTTCATTCTCTCCCAAAAATGAGTATTTAAGATTAAATGGTAACGGCTTCAAATCAGGTTTTGGTGGTTGAACACTTGAAGGTATGGGCTCAATTGATCGTGGTGGCAATTCTTCAATTTGTGGTCTCCAATTGCATGCCTTTGATTCTTCCTGAAAATAGACCATTTGCAAATCATCAGATTCATCAATCTCAGTTTCAATAGAAGTGGTTTGAAATTGATCAAGAACTAATTTTTCAATAAAATCCACTTCCTGTAAATCATTATCATCTCCAGGTTGCTTGTAAATGTTAAAAATATTCATCTCCAATGTCATGTTTCCAAATGATAGCTTCATTAGTCCATTCCTACAATTAATCAATGCATTAGAAGTGGCAAGAAATGGACGTCCTAAAATGACTGGAATTGAATTACATGCTTCAACAGGTTGTGTATCCAAGACAACAAAATCTACAGGGTAAATGAATTTATCAACTTGTACTAACACATCCTCAACTATTCCTCTAGGCATTTTTACAGATCTATCAGCAAGTAAAAGAGTTACAGAGGTTGGTTTTAACTCACCTAGATTGAGACTTTGAAAAACTGAATATGGAAGTAAATTCACACTAGCTCCAAGATCAAGGCTCTTTCAATTTTATGTTCTCCAATAAAGCAAGAAATTGTAGGACAACCAGGGTCTTTATATTTCAAAGCATTATTGTTTTGAAGAATGGAACTTACTTGTTCGGCTAAAAATACTTTCTTTTTCACATTCAGTTTTCTCTTCACAGTGCATAGATCTTTCAAAAATTTAGCATAGGAAGGAACCTGTTTAATAGCATCCAACAAAGGTATATTGATCCTTACCTGTTTGAAAGTTTCAAAGATTTTAGAGTTGTGATTGACTTTCCTTTGTTTGGTCATGGCATGAGGAAATGGAAGTGCTGGCGGGGAATCAACCTTTTCTTTGCAATGTTTAGGTTCAACCCCTTCCTTACCCTCAGAGATAGACTCATCATCTTTCTCACAAGGTTCAAGAATGGGTTTTTCAATAACCTTACCACTACGAAGAGTGATGACTGATTTGACTTGATCCATGTGTTGGCTTCCAGAACCACTTGCATTTGCATTGTATTGCCCCTTTGGATTTTGTTGTGGTTGAGAAGGAAACTTACCTTTCTCTTGGAAACTAAGAGCAGATGTTAATTTTGCAAGAGCATCTTTAAAATCGGTCATGCTTTGAGCAAGTTGAGTGTTGATTGTCTCCTGCTTTTCAATGAATTCATGCAATGTTTCCTCAAAATTTCATCTAGGAGATGGAGCATAAGGAGGTGCATATCCATGAGAATTTTGGAAATTATGGTTTGCTTGAAATGGTGGCTGTGAAGTTTTTGCATTATTACTATCACTCTTCCAACTGAAATTTGGGTGATTTCTCCAACTAGGGTTATACGTTTGTGAGTATGGGTTATGGTTGGGTCTTTGGAAACTGTTTAAAGCATGAGCTTGTTCATGGAGGCATTCCTTAAAAGAAGGCAAAGTTGGACAATCATTTGTTGAGTGTTCCTTGGTTTCACATATTTGACACACAATGTCTTGAACAGATTTTAATTGACCATTCTTTTTCAATTCTAGTGCCTCGACTTTTCTAGCTAAAGATGCAAACTTGGCTTGGAGATCATGATCTTCCCTAAGGTTGTGCATACCTCCACTAGATGTATGAGGTTGAGCTTTACTTGGTGCCTCATAAGTACCTGTGGTGTCCCAATTTTGAGAATTTTCGGCTAGCAAGTCTAGGTACTCCATTGCTTCATTAGGGTCTTTATCTTCAAAGGTTCCATTGCACATCAATTCAACCATTTGCCTATCTCTAGGTGTTAAACCTTCATAAAAATATGAAACCAATCTCCATATTTCAAAACCATGATGTGGGCAAGTATTAAGCAAATCTCGATACCTATCCCAACATTGGTAAAATGTTTCTCCTGGCTTTTGAGTGAAAGTGATGATTTGTCTTTTGAAAGAGTTTGTTCTGTGAGACGGAAAAAACTTCTTTAAAAATT
The DNA here is from genome assembly GCA_030145905.1 of Populus davidiana. Lineage (NCBI taxonomy): Eukaryota > Viridiplantae > Streptophyta > Magnoliopsida > Malpighiales > Salicaceae > Populus > Populus davidiana. Next base: position 20,595,024 of record CM057798.1, on the reverse strand, counting down.
GTTGTTGCATTTCATCCCAAGCACGAATAGATCCTGGTCTCAAATTTTATAGCCATGTTTTAGCTTTATCTTTTAATGAAAAAGGAAAAAGCTTTAATCTAATGGTGTTCATGCTACAATTTGAGTCATTATAGGTATTACAGACCTCCTCAAATTCCCTTAAATGCAAGTATGGATTTTCTAGGTCTAAACCATGAAAAAAAGGGTAAAAGTTGAATAATGTCTGGCTTAAAATTAAAATGAGATGCATCAGGAGGGAAAACTATGCATGAGGGTGCACTTGTTCTTGTGGGATTCATATGGTCTCTAAGTGTTCTCATACGGTTATTCTCATTATTCTCATTATGAAGCGATTGATTATCTTCTTCGGCCATATTTTCTGAAAATGATGAGGATACCCTACAAAGTCGACCACTTAATGTATGTGACCAAACTCTCATGCATGTGTAAGAAGAGAATTGAAGGAAGAAAAGAAAAGAGAAGAAACAAAACCAAACAAAACAGAAGAAATAAGAGTTAGAAAATAAAAAGTGAAAAGAGAAAATGAAAATAAATATTATAATTTATACAAGAATTTACCTCCCCAGCAACGGCGTCAAAAACTTGACACGACCAAAAGCTTGATGTCTTTTTCCAAGTGCAGGAGTTTCAAAGTAATAAATAACCCGGCAAGACCGGGGTCGAACCACAGAGGTTAATTGTATAAATTATAAACAACAACAACAACAATAACAACAATAATAATAACAATAATAGTAGTAGTAGTAATAATATTAATAGTAATAATAATAATAATACTCAGTACGTGGCGTTGTTATACCTGAGAATGATCTAAAAGATCGGGTCACAGGTTTCCAGCCTATATACTGAGTTTATGAAAAGATCAAAGATATATATTATATAATATAAACAGATGTAAATAATAATAATAATAATAATAATAATAATAATAATAATAATAATAATAATAATAATAATAATAATAATAATAGTAATAATAGTAATAATAAAGAAGAGGAGGAAGAAATTAATGAGAACTTTGAGTTGGAAGATTAATGTAAGGATTAAACAATGATAAAAATAAATATCAAGGTTAGAGGATCCACTAATGGTACTTCAAACAAGTATAGTATAAACTCTTATTACTCAATTAGAAACCACACATAAAGGAGGTTCCAATCAGATTATAAATTGTTAACATGATTACATTAGTTATCTTATTCGAATAAAGCTAATACTTGTAAATGATGGCAGGCATTCATGATTATAACTTATGTTAACAACAAATCAAGTTCCTTTCATAACTCAGGTGTTGGTTATACCATACAGTATGGGCTATGAAAGTGCCAAGTATTTGTTGTACCAAGTGTTATGCAACATAAATCTAGATTAACCATTTAACAAGCAAAGTATTAAAGGTGAACAAGATAACAAATATAAAACATGTTAGTATCCAACATTAAGGTCCATGTTAAGTTTATACTATACTTATTTTTACACCATTAGTGTACCCTTTTCACCTTGACATAATTAACTTAGCTAAACATAATTAAAGAAAAAAACATAAATGAACAAGATAAGAACATAAATGAGAAAGAAGTTAACTAAGTAAAGGAAAGGAATTGAAGTGCATAAACTTGATATTAATGAAAGCAAAACATAAGCAATACAAAGAGAGAAAGAAAGAGCATGATCTTGATCTGAACACCAAGATGCCTCAATACATGGTAAGTGCCTCCTTTTATAGGCCAAAATTTGGAACTGTTGATTTGTTGACTAATTGATGAGTGGGAGTCCACATCTTGACTTGGTGACAATCCTTATCTTCTTGTCCGAACAAGACGTCATTGCTAACATCATAATTTGCCTAGAATTCTCAATAATGTTCTAGGAAATTGTCTCAGCTTTCCAACAAAAAACAAATGAGGTCATTTGGACTTCTAGAACTCAAGATATGGGCTGAACACTAAATAGTGTCTGGGCTGCAGGACAGCTTTGGACTTCTTCGTTGTTCCAACAATTTGGACTTCAAAACGGCCTTTTTAATTCTTGGGTTCCCATGAAAGTTGTAGGCCTATGTCTTAGCTTTCCATCCATATAAAATGGACCTAAATCCGAGATCTAGAGCTCCAGATATGATCCAATTACCGAATAGTGTTCCAGTTTGGACTGCACCAACATCTCTTTTTTAAGCTTCACCCTTCTTTATCTTCAAAATTTCAATAGTTGAATTCATCAATCAATCCTTTGACTTATGTGATAAGCCTGCATTTAAAATGAACATTGACCATATATTAAGGCATTTTATAGTATCACACTTGTGATTATAAAACATGCTTTAGTTAAGGAGTTATTGATACTTCAAGTGCAAAATGATGATATAAAACCTTAATAAACATGCACTTTTAAGTACTAATCAAGAATCTTCCTTCGTTCCCTCTCCCTTGCTGAATACATGACACAAGTAGGAAAAATAGAAGAAGACAGACACAACAAGAATAGAGTTTATGACAGGAAGAACACTGATTTAGACTTAAAATTACAAATCTGACTTTTGTCTGGACCAGAACTGATCAAAAACGAACAAAAATGAAATTAATGAGAATGACTCAAACAACAACCAAATATGATGATAATATACTGGAAGTAACAAAATCAACAAAAACAAAACAAGTTTTGAAAGATAATGCAAAACAAACCCGTTACATCAAGACAAAACCCAATTCTGGAACCTAAAGAAAACACAATCCAAATGACCTCGAATATAATATATATTATTAGGATACCAAGAAAACAACAAATTTCAGTTTATAGGTCATGCTATTATGTCTGGTACCCAAACCCCGTGTATTCAGTTTTGCGGCAAAATTGAACCTCCAATTAAAATCTCAATCAAACGATATCAAAATAAGACCAAATTTTCTAGATGTTGTGATCTCACCCTCAATAGACAAAATATGGATTGTAAATGGATTCGGAGGTGATTTGCTTATGGTTCACTAAGAATAGTGTTTCTACAGCATAATTGAACCTCAAATTAAAATCTTAAGCAAAGAATATCAGAATAAGCCCAAATTTGACATATGATGCGATCTCACCCCCAATAGACTGAATATGAAGTTTCAACTGATTCCGAGGTGGGTTGCTTATGGTTCACTAAGAGTTTTGTTTCTGCGACAAAAATTGAATGATCCTTCAAATTTCAACTAATCCCTCACTCTCTCTCTCTTTCTTTTTTCTTTTTAATATACTGATATGATTAGAGACAGTAACAAGATAAAATATAACCCCCTTTTTTTTTTTGCTTAGATGACGCAAACATGAAGAGTAAGAAGATGGACACAAACACTAAAAAACTTAAAGGAACACTAAAAAAATGAAAATAACAGAAGGATATGACCTTGTTTCGGAGGTTATCTCTGATACCAACTGATGCAAACCTCGTGATCACATGGTCACGCAACCCACAATAAAGATTGAGATCTGATCCTGGAAAGCCAAAATAGGTATGATAGGAGTTATTTTGCAAGTCCTTTCCGAATGTGGATTCTCCTAAAAATGTACTCCAATATAGAAAAACACCTCTAGAATCTTCTGGTAAAGTTTCAGCTCGATCCAGCTGTTGGATTTTAAGTTATGCTCAATAGCGTATAACTTTTACGCCAAAATCCGAATCTGACCTTGCTTGGTTCAAATCACAAGGTTAAACTGATGCGAACCTCGTGATCATGTGGTCACTCAACCCACAATCAATATTGAGATCTGATCCTGGAAAGCCGAAATAGGTCTGATAGGAGTGTGACACAATGGAAACCTGCCCCAAGGCACCACCATTATTGGAATGAGTAGAATGACGCCACGAAGCCAGTTAATCTTCGATAAGTCAGATTCAGTTCGTTCAAGAACTGAAGAATGCAAGAATCACTCACATACGTTAAAATTGAAAAATTCAGAGTAACAATCATCAAAGCTGCCGAAATTTTGGCTTACATGGGTTTAAATAGTTCCTGAAGAATTAACCCTAATGGACTCCTTATGTGGACTTATATGAGGTCCACTCAAAACTGGCCCATAACTTAATCCAAACAAGCCTTGGATTCTAGCTTAAAATAGAGTATTAATTAAGCCCAGACAAGCCTTGGGCTGTAACTAACAAAATAAAATAAAGCCCCTAATATTAAATCCATGTTCTGCCATGAGAAGAAGAGAATGAACTAAAATAGTACAGAACTGATTAAAGGCTTATTTATAGCCTTCCATGCAGCCCTTTAATCCTAGAAACAAAAGGAAAAGGTAGCCACCATGTTGTTTCCAAGTTGTAGTAGGATTCTTTTGTTTCCTTTGTTGTCCTCATCTCATGGCCCAAATAAGGTTGTATTGGACCCCTCTTGCACATGGATAAGATGTACCAGGATCTCCTCTTGATACTCCAATGGACCTTCCCATTCTGACTTGGTGGAAACCTTCAAAACTAATGCATTCAATGCGTCTTTCAATGTCTTTGTCTTGGACCGTGTCATCGGTCCATTTGGAACATGTAATGGGTCCTTGCTGGTGTTTCTGGGCTGGTCCGCATCATCCACTCTCTCCTCGAAAGGATTCGACCTCGAATCAAAATCTGTGTCAAACAAAGTAAGATCAGCAACATTAAAGGTAGCACTAACACTATACTCACCTGGAAGGTCAATTTTGTATGTGTTGTCATTGATTCTCTCTAAAACCTGAAAAGGACCATCACCACGAGGCTGTAATTTTGATTTCCTTTGGTTAGGAAATCGTTCCTTACGCATGTGCACCCATACCCAATCACCGGGTTGGAAAACAACCATTTTACGTCCCTTATTTGCTTTAGAAACGTAAAGTCTGTTCTTTTTCTCTATTTGTAGTCGAACTCCCTCATGGAGTTCTCTCACCATCTTTGCCTTCTTTTCACCATCTAAACTTACCCTTTCTTCAAAACATAAAAGAATTAAGTCCATAGGAGTTAGTGGATTAAAACCATAAACAATTTCAAAAGGAGAAAAAGTAGTAGTTGAATGCACACTTCTATTATAAGCAAACTCAACAAAAGGCAAACATTCTTCCCAACTTTTCAAATTCTTTTGAATTACAGCACGTAAAAGTTGGGATAATGTTCTATTCACTACCTCAGTTTGTCCATCTGTTTGAGGATGGCATGTTGTCGAAAATAAGAGTTTAGTTCCCAACTTTCCCCATAAGGTCTTCCAAAAGTAACTAAGGAACTTAACATCACGATCTGACACTATACTCCTAGGAATGCCATGCAAACGTACAATCTCCCTAAAGAACAAGTCTGCGATATGAGATGCATCATCTCCCTAAAGTGGCTTGGGATCAGGTATGTCTTCCAAGAAAGGAGGGGGTGCTAGGCATAAAAAGGATAACAGAATGGAACAAGATTGCCTTGTTGAAACACATTTGGAACTTGTGCAATGACTCGGATGGCTCAATCTGGTCTACTTGGATCAGATCCAATCTCTTGCGAGGTAGGAATTTCTGGACAATCAAGGCGCCAGGAAGCTGCTCTTGGGCTTGGGGAAAGATTCTAAAGCTTAGATCCTTAGCATGGCCGAAGATGAAGCACATTATCGGAGATGGAATGACAACCTCTCTATGGTTTGACAATTGGCATCCTCACAGCCCGCTCGCTGATACTTACGGTGAACGATTCATCTATGATTCAGGTATGGAACACAATGCGAGAGTGAACGTGCTGATTAATAACTTAGAATGGAGAATTCCTATCACTCATGCTATTGGCTGGCACCCCATTATAGAAGCTATTCCTTCCACATCTACTCCTAAGGGGCAAAAGGATGAGATTGTTTGGTTGGATTCGCCAAATCAGAGTTTCTCGGTCAAAGTAGCTTGGGAACAACTAAGAATTCATCATCAGATGGTTGATTGGCATGACATCGTGTGGTTCAAGAATGTTGTCCCAAGACATGCATTTCTTCTTTGGGTGGCTATCCAACGGAAACTCTCAACGCAGGATAGACTTCATCGGTTTGGTATTCATGGTCCCAATAGGTGCTCACTTTGTCTCCGCAATAATGAAGATCACAACCACTTGTTCTTTGAATGCTCCTTTACGAAAGCATTATGGTGGAATGTTTGTGACAGATGCGACATTCCAAGAATGACAAAAAGCTTGGATGAATGGATTCGATTGGCCACTGTCTCTTGGCATGGCAAAAGTTTCGTCAACTTTTCTCGTAAACTGGGTTTCGCAGCTACAGTGTATTGTATCTGGCAAGAACGGAACGCAAGGATCTTTGCAGATGTGTCTAAAGCTTTGAATTTGGTTTTTGATCAAATCGAATGTATCATTCGCGATAAGCTTGTTTTGATGAGGAATGTTCAACAAACAGATGAAAACATAAGGATCCAAAGACTTTGGAGGGTCAATAACATGGACTCTTAATTTGATGTTTAGCTGGTTGTTTTTGTACCCCTAGCATATCTAGTTGGTCTAAGTTTTTGTTTTGTTTTGTTATGTGGCTAGCCTGTAGCCATTTGTTGGTTTTCGTTTCTGTTCACATTGTAAATCTTGGGTATGCCCATTATATTCTTTGTATCATTTTCTTTTAATACATAAGTCAGCTTACTAAAAAAAAAATAAAAAATGCGCCATTTTAGAAAACCTATCAACCACAAAAAAGATAGTCTCTACCTTTCTTTGACCTAGGTAAGCCTAAAACAAAGTCCATAAAGATATCTACCTAAGGTTCAGTAGGCACAGGTAATGGTGTATATAGTCCATGCGGTTGTACTCTAGATTTGGCCTTTCTACAAGCAATGCACTGTTCACAAATTCGTTGCACATCTCTTTTCATCTTTGGCCAATAGAAATGCTCATGCAATACATCCAAGGTTTTCGCAACCCCAAAGTGACCCATTAAACCACTCCCATGTGCTTCACGAACAAGCAATTCACGCAAAGAACTAGCAGGAACACACAATCTATTCTCTATGAACAAATAACCATCCATCAAATACAACTTACCAAAAGCCGAATGTCTACATGCATTATAAATCTCAACAAAGTCAGAATCATTATCATACAATTCCTTCTTTTTTTTGGTAAGCTGACTTATGTATTAAAGAAAATGATACAAAGAATATAATGGGCATACCCAAGATTTACAATGTGGACAGAAACGAAAACCAACAAATGGCTACAGGCTAGCCACATAACCAAACAAAAACTTAGACCAACTAGATATACTAGGGGTAAAAAAACAACCAGCTAAACATCAAATTAAGAGTCCATGTTATTGACCCTCCAAAGTCTTTGGATCCTTATGTTTTCATCTGTTTGTTGAACATTCCTCATCAAAACAAGCTTATCGCGAATGATACATTCGATTAATCCGGGAATTGGTGTCTTTGCATGTGGGTTGCGTGACCAAGTGATCACGAGGTTCGCATTAACAAGTAGCAAGGGTACAGCACACGGGCTCATACTCTCATGAATGTAGCCTTTTTCCATCAGGTCATTAACTTGCCTTTGAAGCTCCTTCGTCTCCTCGGGATTGCTTCTATAAGCTGGTCGGTTAGGAATTGAAGCTCCGGGTACGAAATCAATCTGATGCTCTATCCCCCTTTAATGGTGGTAATCCGCTAGGAGTATCGTCGGGGAACACATCATCAAATCCCTGCAACAAAAAAATAGCAACACTAGGCACAATATGATCAAGATCATTAGTATTAAAGTAAGCCTCTTGTACACAAGTAAATCATTGGCTTGTTAGTGAAAAATGCAGATCTGACCTCACCCTCTCTAGCATAAAAATTGGGTTGTTTCTTTAGTTTTTCCACACAATTCACATAAAAATTGGAATCATTGTTTTGTTATGTGGCTAGCCTGTAGCCATTTGTTGGTTTTCGTTTCTGTTCACATTGTAAATCTTGGGTATGCCCATTATATTCTTTGTATCATTTTCTTTTAATACATAAGCCAGCTTACCAAAAAAAAAAAGAATCTGAAAGTGACAGTTCTGATTGTGAAGGCATGCCACCATTGGAGGATAGTGATGGGGATGAGTTAGCATTACCGGTTGAGGAGTCCTTAGTTATAAGGCGAACACTTCAGGTTCAGGTAAAAGAAGATGATACTAATGAACAAAGGGAGAACATCTTCCATACGCGTTGTTACGTACAAAGCAAGGTGTGTGGTTTAATTATAGATAGTGGAAGTTGTGTATTAGTTTGCAGTGCCACCCTTGTTAGTAAACTAATTTTGTGTACTGCTAAGCATGCTAAACCATATAGATTGCAATGGCTGAATGATAGTGGTGAAGTGAAAGTGACTAAACAGGTTGTGGTTCTATTTTCGATTGGGAAATATGTTGATGAAGTTCTGTGCGACGTGGTACCAATGCAAGCAAGTCACATCTTGTTGGGGAGACCATGGCAATATGATAGGAAGGCAATTCATGATGGGGTTAAAAATAGGTATACCATTGTAAAAGATGGTAAAACCATCACTCTTGTACCTCTTACACCCAAACAGGTGTATGATGATCAAATAAAGCTAAAAAGTGAGCATGAGACGATGGGGAGAGAAAATCAAGGTGAGGAACAAGGGGATAGAAGACCATCAGATTCGGCTAGAACCCAAACCACCACAACCCTTTCGACCACCCATCCAAACACAAGCAAATATTCGCCCAACACTCCAAACAAATCAAACCATTCGACCACAACTCAAAAACACCCAAATCTGGCCGAGAGTGGAGGTAAGACAAGAGGAGTGAAGAAAGTCAGGAAGTGTGACGAGGATTGTGTGGAAAAACTAAAGAAACAACCAAATTTTTATGCTAGAGAGGGTGAGGTCAGATCTGCATTTTTCACTAACAAGCCAATGATTTTACTTGTGTACAAAGAGGCTTACTTTAATACTAATGATCTTGATCATATTGTGCCTAGTGTTGCTATTTCTTTGTTGCAGGGATTTGATGACGTGTTCCCCGACGATACTCCTAGCGGATTACCACCATTAAGGGGGATAGAGCATCAGATTGATTTCGTACCCGGAGCTTCAATTCCTAATCGACCAGCTTATAGAAGCAATCCCGAGGAGATGAAGGAGCTTCAAAGACAAGTTGATGAGCTGATGGATAAGGGCTACATTCGTGAGAATATGAGCCCGTGTGCTGTACCCGTGCTACTTGTGCCAAAGAAGGATGGAACATGGAGGATGTGTGTTGATTGTTGGGCCATCAACAACATAACGGTAAAGTATAGACATCCCATTCCTAGGCTTGATGACATATTAGATGAGTTACATGGATCTTGTATCTTCTCTAAAATTGACTTGAAAAGTGGGTACCATCAAATTAGGATGAAAGAAGGTGATGAGTGGAAAACAACATTTAAGACTAAACATGGTTTGTATGAATGGTTAGTAATGCCGTTTGGACTTACAAATGCACCTAGTACATTTATGCGCTTAATGAATCATGTCTTGCGTGCATTTATAGGTAAGTTTGTGGTTGTGTATTTTGATGACATTTTGATATATAGCAAGAACTTAACTGAGCATCTTGATCATTTGCGTAATTTACTTAGTGTGTTGCGTAGTGAGAAATTATATGCTAATTTTACAAAGTGTGCCTTTTGCATGGAAAAAATTGTGTTTCTTGGCTATGTTGTAACTGCACAGGGTATCGAGATGGATGAGGAGAAAGTTAAGGCCATTCGGGATTGGCCTACACCCAAATCGATAAGTGAGGTAAGGAGTTTTCATGGGTTAGCTAGTTTTTACAGGCATTTTGTGAAAGAATTTAGTACAATAGCTGCGCCTTTAAATGAAGTCGTTAAAAAATCAGTTGGGTTTAAATGGGGGGATGAACAAGAATTGGCATTTGTTCTTTTCAAAGAGAAATTATGTCCTGCACCTGTTTTGGGTTTACCTGACTTTACGAAAGCATTTGAAATAGAATGTGATGCGTCTGGAATAGGAATAGGTGCTGTTTTGATGCAAGATCGGAGACCTATTGCGTATTTCAGTGAGAAGTTAAGTGAAGCGACCTTGAACTATCCCACTTACGACAAAGAACTCGATTCATTGGTAAGAGCACTTGAGACATGGCAGCATTACTTGTGGCCAAAAGAGTTTGTAATCCATTCGGATCATGAGTTCTTGAAACAATTGAAAGGACAAGGTAAGTTGAATAGGAGGCATGCAAAATTGACCTTCGAGGTGAGTATAGTGTTAGTGCTACCTTTAATGTTGCTGATCTTACTTTGTTTGACACAGATTTTGATTCGAGGTCGAATCCTTTCGAGGAGAGAGGGGATGATGCGGATCAGCACAGAAACACCAGCAAGGAACCATTACATGTTCCAAATGAACCAATGACTCGGTCCAAGACAAAGACATTGAAAGACGCATTGAATGCATTGGTTTTGAAGGTTTCCACCAAGTCAGAATTGGAAGGTCCATTGGAGTATCAAGAGGAGATCCTAGTACATTTTATCCATGTGCAAGAGGGGTCCAATACAACCTTATTTGGGCCATTAGATGAGGACATCAAAGGAAACAAAAGAATCCTACTACAACTTGGAAACAACATGGTGGCTACCATTTCCTTTTGTTTCTAGGATTAACGGGCTGCATGGAAGGCTATAAATAAGCCTTCAATCAATTCGGTATTATTTTAGTTCATTCTATTCTTCTCATGGCAGAACATGGATTTAATATTAGGGGCTTTATTTTATTTTGTTAGCTACAGCCCAAGGCTTGTTTGGGCTTAATTAAAACTTTGTTTTGAGCTAGGGTCCAAGGCTTGTTTGGATCTTGTTATGGGCTTTTTAGTTTAGGGTTTTGGGCCAGTTTTGAGTGGACCTCATATAAGTCCACATAAGGGGTCCATTAGGGTTAACTTTTCAAGAACTATTTAAACTCATGTAAGCCAAAATTTTGGTAGCTTTGATGATTATTATTCTGAATTTTTCAGTTTTAACGTGTGAGAGAGATTCTTGCATTCTTTAGTTCTTGAACGAACTGATTTTGACTTATCAAAGATTAACTGGCTTTGTGGCGTCATTCTACTCATTCCAATAGTGTTGGTGCCTTGGGGCAGGTTTCCATTGTGTCACACTCCTATCAGACCTATTTTGGCTTTCTGGGATCAGATCTCAATCTTGATTGTGGGTTGCATGACCACGTGATCACGTGGTTCGCATCATTCATTAAACGCATAAACGTACTAGGTGCATTTGTAAGTCCAAACGGCATTACTAACCATTCATACAAACCATGCTTAGTCTTAAATGTTGTTTTCCACTCATCACCTTCTTTCATCCTAATTTGATGGTACCCACTTTTCAAGTCAATTTTAGAGAAGATACAGGATCCATGTAACTCATCTAACATGTCATCAAGCCTAGGAATGGGATGTCTATACTTTACCGTTATGTTGTTGATGGCTCGGCAATCAACACACATCCTCCATGTTCCATCCTTCTTTGGCACAAGTAGCACGGATACAACACACGGGCTCATACTCTCACGAATGTAGCCCTTTTCCATCAGCTCATCAACTTGCCTTTGAAGCTTCTTTGTCTCCTCGAGATTGCTTCTATAAGCTGGTCAGTTAGGAATTGAAGCTCTGGGTACGAAATCAATATGATGTTCTATCCCCCTCAATGGTGGTAATCCGCTAGGAGTATCGTCGGGGAACACATCATCAAACTCCTGCAACAACAAAATAGCAACACTAGGCACAATATGATCAAGATCATTAGTATTAAAGTAAGCCTCTTTGTACACAAGTAAAATCATTGGCTTGTTTGTGAAAAAGGCAGATCTGACCTCACCCTCTCTAGCATAAAAATTGGGTTGTTTCTTTAGTTTTTCCACACAATCCTCCTCACACTTACTGACTTTCTTCACTCCTCTTGTCTTACCTCCACTCTCGGCCAGATTTGGGTGTTTTTGAGTTGTGGTCGAATGGTTTGATTTGTTTGGAGTGTTGGGCGAATATTTGCTTGTGTTTGGATGGGTGGTCGAAAGGGTTGTGGTGGTTTGGGTTCTAGCCGAATCTGATGGTCTTCTATCCCCTTGTTCCTCACCTTGATTTTCTCTCCCCATCGTCTCATGCTCACTTTTTAGCTTTATTTGATCATCATACACCTGTTTGGGTGTAAGAGGTACAAGAGTGATGGTTTTACCATATTTTACAATGGTATACCTATTTTTAACCCCATCATGAATTGCCTTCCTATCATATTGCCATGGTCTCCCCAACAAGATGTGACTTGCTTGCATTGGTACCACGTCGCACAGAACTTCATCAACATATTTCCCAATCGAAAATGGAACCACAACCTGTTTCGTCACTTTCACTTCACCACTATCAGTCAGCCATTGCAATCTATATGGTTTAGCATGCTTAGCAGTACACAAATTTAGTTTACTAACAAGGGTGGCACTGCAAACATTAACACAGCTTCCACTATCTATAATTAAACCACACACCTTGCTTTGTACGTAACAACGCGTATGGAAGATGTTCTCCCTTTGTTCATTAGTATCATCTTCCTTGACCTGAACCTGAAGTGTTCGCCTTATAACCAAGGACTCCTCAACCGGTAATGCTAACTCATCCCCATCACTATCCTCCAATGGTGGCATGCCTTCACAATCAGAACTGTCACTTTCAGATTCCACATCACCATTATCTCTAATCATCATGATTCTCTTGTTTGGACACTCTGAAGCATAATGTCCATGTCCCTGACACCTGAAACATTTAACATCACGAGTAGGTTTAGGTTGAGTTTCAGATTTACCTTTGGCATCAGTAGGGACATCAACTTTAGCCTTTGGTGGTTCAATTCTAGAAGAACCAAAGGATCTTGGCCGGACAGTACCCTCTCTCTTTAGATTCGGCTTCCAAGATGATGACGAACCCGAATTAAACGCTGGCCGAGCATGCCCTTTCCTAAGTTGTCTCTCCACCTTCGTCGCCATATGAACCACGTCCTCTAGCTCCACATAGTGTTGTAGCTCAACCACATTAGCAATATCCTGATTCAACCCATTAAGAAATCTAGCCATGGTGGCTTCTCTATCCTCAACAACATTAGCCCGAATCATTGCTATCTTCATCTCTTTGTAATATTCATCTACTGTCTTATAACCTTGATTCAGACCTTGGAGCTTCAGATATAAGTCTCTGTAATAGTGGTTTGGCACAAATCGTCTCCTCATTAAGACTTTCATCTCCCCCCAAGTCTGAACGGGTCGCTCGCCATTCCTCCTCCTACTGATCACAATCTGATCCCACCAAATCAATGCATACTCCGTAAACTCAATTATAACCAATTTCACCTTTTTTTGTTCAGAATAGCTATGGCAATCAAAAATCCAATCCATCTTTTTCTCCCACTCCAAATAAGCCTCAGGATCGTTTTAATGGTGTCCAAGTCCTCATCCATACTTCATAAGTGCCCATGCTACGAAAATTCACATTCCTCCTAGCCCTGTTCGGTCCAGACTTGATTCCATGGCCAGCTGATGCAAAATCATAGTCATCTTCACCTCCATCTGCGTTTTCATCAACAAACTCTTCAAAATCAGATCTGACATTCCGTGCGGCCATACTATTCTGTTGCTTTATCGAATTCACCTCATCTTTCAGATCCTTGTACGTCCTAGACAACAGCTCAAGTTGCTGACCTATGGATCGCAATTGGAAAGTTACGTCAACGTTTTGTGTCGCTGATTCGTTGTTTTCAGACATTCTTTGACTCTGCAAAATTTGGTTAGTAGCACAAAATATATCCTCACACCTCGTGTATCACACAAAACAAAAATGAAGGCTTTTCACTCTATTACGCTCTCTACGCCTTTTACCTCACAACTTGCTTTCTTTTGGTTCTTTAGGAACTGAAATCAACAAATCAAAGTCAGTAGCTTTTGCAGCGCACTCTAATTATAATTTTCAGACTCAAGAATAAAAAAAAAATATACTGAAAACAAAGCAAAACGAAACTATGATTACGCTTTTGCGAGTAGCAATGCAAATTCATGCGAATTGTGGACGAAACGAAGACACGAAATAAAAAAAAAAGGCGAATATTAGCGAAAACAATTACTTGACTCATAGATAACCCAAATATAATAGAAATAAAAAGATTCAGACAAATCTAAACAGTATAGATCATGTTCTCAAACTTGACACAAATCTATCAAATTTAATTATATTACAAATAAAAGTTACAACATTACAACATTTACATACCTGGTTTGTATCAAAATAACAAATAAAAGAAATCTCACTATTATTGATAGGTATGAAAATAAACAAAAATGTCACAACTATATTAATATAAAGAGAATTCAATAAGTCCTATTTCAATCTTCTCTTTTTTCCTCTATTTTTAAAACTTATTTTTTGTATTAATCTTTTCCATGTATCCAATCTTTTTTATTCACACTAATATCGATATCAGTTACAATAATATCATTAACCTCTTTTATTGTAGGGTGACTAATTAATGTTGATATCATCCAACTGATATTATTAGTACTTACTACATGATGACTAATCAAGATTCTTGTCGATACTTATCACTCTAGTATCATTAGTTTTTATACTTCTAAACGACTAATCAATACCGATTTAATCCAATCGATACCATTCACCTTCACCACATGAAAGACTATTCAAGACTCCCTTAATACCAATCAAACCTAGTATTATTAATCTTTATTGCCTTGACAGTTAATCAAGTACTTTACATTTACACTTCTTTCTCATTTAATGATGATATTAAACCAACTAATATCATTAGTCTCTAGGTCATGAACAAAAGAAAAACATTAAATTGAACTTAAATATAATATTTCTAAAATTTATTTACTACAAGTGTTGTGCACCTAATTGTTGTGCATGATGATCCTACACCTCCTCCAATTTGAGGCTTAGCTTATCCCCTGTCATTATAAGGCTAATTTCATTAATATCATTTCCATTAACTTAAGAACTGTATTTAGATTTTGAGGTAACAATCCTCATTATCTTAACATCATACATTTCACATACATGAAATAAATATCTTTTTTCCAATTTATTTTACCACTTCTAACCACTTAACACATCACACAATGCATTTATAATAAATGGAAACTTTTGGTCATCATAACAAAAATTCACCATAAAAGTTCTATCCCATTCAAGTTCATCATACTACCTATAATTGGTAATTTTTCCCTTACATTATGGATTACTGTAACCTTATAACCTACTACTTTCCTCTCTCTTTTTTCATCAAGCCAGACCAAACGATCTCGAAATGACCTCAAATTCAATATTTAGTAATATAATACTATCAAAACACTAATACGCAATTTATAGGTCGTTCTCTAGGTACCCAAACCCCTTGTATGATCAGTATGCGACAGAATTGAACCTCCAATTAAAACCTTTAGAAACCGATATCTAAATAATCCCAAATTTATAATGTGGTGCCATCGCATACCCAATACTCAGAATATGAAGTTTCAATAGATTCCAAGGTGTTTTACCTGGGGTTCACTAAGAGTAGTGTTTCTGCTGCACAATTGAAACTCGAATTAAAACCTCAAGCAAATAATATCAGAATAAGCCCAACTTTGATATATGATGTGATCCCACCCCTAATAGACTGAATATGAAGTTTAAATTGATTCCGAGTTGGTTTGCTTATGGTTCACCAAGATTTGTGTTTCTGCGTCAAAAATTGAATGATCCTTCAAATTTCAACTAATCACTCTTTTCTCTATTTCTTTCTGATTTTTTTTTTCTTTTTAACAAACTGATATGATTAAAGACAGTAACAAGATGAAATATAAACTTTGTTTTTTTTTTTTTTTTTGCTTAGATGACACAGACACGAAGAACAAGAAGATGAACGCAAACACTGAAAAACTTAAGGCAACTCTAAAAAAGAAAAGAAAAAAAACGAAAATAACAGAATGATATGACCTTGTTTCGGAGCCTAGCTCTGACACCAACTGATGCGAACCTCGTGATCACGTGGCCACACAACCCACAATCAAGATTGAGATCTGATCCCGGAAAGCCGAAATAGGTCTGATATGAGTGCGACACAATGGAAACCTGCCTCAAGGCACCAACACTATTGGAATGAGTAGAATGACGCCACGAAGCTAGTTAATCTTCGAAAAGTCAGATTCAGTTCGTTCAAGAATTGAAGAATGCAAGAATCACTCTCACACGTTAAAACTGAAAAATTCAGAATAATAATCATCAAAGCTGCCGAAATTTTGGCTTACGTGAGTTTAAATAGTTCTTGAAAAGTTAACCCCAATGGACCCCTTATGTGGACTTATATGAGGTCCACTCAAAACTGGCCCAAAAACCTAAAATGAAAAGCCCATAACTAGATCCAAACAAGCCTTGGACCCTAGCTCAAAACAAAGTTTTAATTACGCCCAAACAAGCCTTGGGCTGTAGCTAACAAAATAAAATAAAGCCCCTAATATTAAATCCATGTTCTGCCATGAGAAGAATAGAATGAACTAAAATAATACTGAATTGATTGAAGGCTTATTTATAGCCTTCCATGCAGCCCTTTAATCCTAGAAACAAAAGGAAAAGGTAGCCACCATGTTGTTTCCAAGTTGTAGTAGGATTCTTTTGTTTTCTTTGCTGTCTTCATCTCATTACCCAAATAAGGTTGTATTGGACCCCTCTTGCACATGGATAAGATGTACTAGGATCTCCTCTTGATACTCCAATGGACCTTCCAATTCTGACTTGGTGGAAACCTTCAAAACCAATGCATTAAATGCGTCTTTCAATGTCTTTGTCTTGGACCGTGTCATCGGTTCATTTGGAACATGTAATGGGTCCTTGCTGGTGTTTCTGTGCTGGTCCGCATCAAATGTTTACATCGAATACAAGAACAAGAATACACACATTTAGAATATTGATTATTACAATTATTTTTTCGTTGTTCTCTCGAATATTCTCTACTGTTAGTACTTGTTTCTAAACAACCAATAAATTCCTTAAAATGAAAAAAAGAAATATTTCAACAAAAAACTCTAATTCTAGTAGTATGAAGGGGAGGGGATTAGATATCGCATCTAATTGAATTGTGAATTCAGGAAATAGGCTAATCTTCTTTATGAATTCTTATTATTAATTATTAGAAAACAACCCATCAAATTCACAATTTTGTCTAATCTATGGTACATGGTTCTACAATGACAAGAAAAAGAAAAGACTAAAGAAATTATATATAGGACTTCTGATGTGAACCTCTTGAACACGCGATCAAGCAACTCATATGCAAAGATATCAATGCCCGAAAAGTCAAGAAATCAAGATTGATAGGAGTGTGACACAAAGATAACTTGTACCTAGGTAGCAACACTATTGGAAATGGAAATGATACGGTTCAGCCCTGTGATACGACCCAAGGTCAGATTTGGATTTTGGGGTAAAAAGCGCAACAGTCCAGGTTTACAGCAACAATCATAATTCTCAATCCGACCGTTGGATCGGGCTAATAATTTATGTGGACTCTCCAGACATATCTTACTACCTTGGGTTAAAATGCCAAGTCAATCGGAGTTCGGGAAGGCACCCCAATACTGGTCAACAGAGGCTGTACGGATTTTGTTATTTACTTCCATTTGACTTGTGGACTTCCTATTTGATTAGGATTCTTTTCCTCCAAGGATGTGGGAGCTGGTTTTGGGAATTTCCTAGTTCCACAAGGATCTTTAATGAGTTGCAATATAATCTCCTAGTGTGGCAAGGATTCATTAATGTTTCAGAATCCTTTTTTTATAAGGATTCTTTATTCATCCTAGCTACACAAGGAAAGAAGGCCTGGTGGTATTTAATGACAGGTTACTTATTTTTATTATTTTCTTTCATGTTTGGGCTTAATTAATACTTTGTTTTCAGCTAGGATCCAAGGCTTGTTTGGATCAGGTTATGGGCTTTTTAGTTTAGGGTTTTGGGCCAGTTTTGAGTGGACCTCATATAAGTCCACATAAGAGGTCCATTAGGGTTAATTTTTCAAGAACTATTTAAACTCATGTAAGCCACAATTTTGGCAGCTTTGATGATTATTATTCTGAATTTTTCAGTTTTAACGTGTGAGAGTGATTCTTGCATTCTTCAGTTCTTGAACGAACTGATTCCGACTTATCGAAGATTAACTGGCTTCGTGGCGTCATTCTACTCATTCCAATAGTGTTGGTACCTTGGGGCAGGTTTCCATTGTGTCACACTCCTATCAGACCTATTTCGGCTTTCCGGGATCATATCTCAATCTTGATTGTGGGTTGCGTGACCACGTGATCACGAGGTTCGCATCAGGAAACCCCACCCAACGAATATTGATTTGCAAATGAGAAGTATAAGTATGACATCACAAAATTAGTTGTTCTTTGATAAGTTGTGATGCAAACCTCGTGATCACATGGTCACGCAACCCACACACTAAGACATCAATTTCTGGAAAGCCAAGTAAATTTGGTTTGATAAGAGTGTGACACAAAGATAACTTGTACCTAGGCACCAATACTGTTGGAAACGGAGACCTTTTTTTTTGTTGGTAAGCTGACTTTATTGGAAACGGACACCCCCACCCAACAAATATTGATTCGTGAACGAGAAGTATAAGGATGATGCCATGAAGACAGTTGTTCTTCCATAAGTCGTTTTTAATTCTTTAGAGAACCAAGGAAGGGAGATTATCCAACCAACACACAACAAGTGCAGCAAAGAAATTTATTGATATGAAAATCGTGTCTACCCTTACATGTCTGGTTATGCCCTTATTTATAGTGACTCTTTATGTGGACCCTTTATGTGGACTTATATGATGCCCACTTACAATTAAACCTAAATAATATAAATAAACCCTAAACTAAGAAGAATAAATAAATAAATAAATAAATCCAAATTTAATATCCTAAATATGATAGGATTAGAGTTGTTTCCCTTTAGAAGTCCTTTATAAGCTAGGAGAATCAAATTTAAAGGTGAAATTAATTCTGAAATCTTCTTTCATTTTTGTAGCTAGGATGAATAAGGAATCCTTGTAAGAAAAGAATTCTGAAACATTTATCAATCCTTGCCACTTGGAAACTATGTTGCAACCCATTATAGATCTTTATAGAATTAGGAGATTTCCAAAATAAGTTGCCACATCCTTTTAGGAAAAGAATCCTCGCCAAATAGGAAGTCCACAAGTCAAAAAGAAGTAAATAACAAAACTCATACAACCTCTGTTGACCCGTGTTTGGATGCCTTGCCAAAGTCCGATTGACATGATATTTTAACCCAAGGTAGAAAAACATGTCAAGACTCTCCACGTAAGAGTTCAGCCCAATCCAATGATAGGATTGAGAATTATGATTGTTGTCGTAAAACTGGATAGTTGCACATTTTATGTCAAAATCCGAATTTGACCTTGCCTAGATCATATCAAGTTGTTTTTAAGTTCATTAGAGAACTAAGAAAGGGAGATTATCCCACCAACACACAACAAATGCAACAAAAGAAGTTTATTGATCTGAAAATTGCGTAACCCTTACATAGACGGTTATTATTTATTTATACTGACTCTAGACTAAAACAATGATGTGGACCAGCCTAGAAACACCAGCAAGGACCCATTACATGTTCCAAATGGACCAATGACTCAGTCCAAGACAAAGACATTGAAAGACGCATTGAATGCATTGGTTTTAAAGGTTTCCACCAAGTCAGAATTGAAAGGTCAATTGGAGTATGAAGAGAAGATCCTAGTACATCTTATCCATGTGCAAGAGGGGTCCAATACGGTTTATTTGGGCCATGAGATGAGGACAAAAAAGGAAACAAAAGAATCCTACTACAACTTGGAAACAACATGGTGGCTACCCTTTTCTTTTGTTTCTAGGATTAAGGGGCTGCATGGAAGGCTATAAATAAGCCTTCAATCAGTTCTGTACTATTTTAGTTCATTCTCTTCTTCTCATGGCAGAACATGGATTTAATATCCTAGGCTTTATTTTATTTTGTTAGCTACAGCCCAAGGCTTGTTTCGGCTTAATTAATACTTTGTTTTAAGCTAGGATGCAAGGCTTGTTTGGATTAAGTTATGGGCATTTCATATTAGGGTTTTGGGCCAGTTTTGAGTGGACCTCATATAAGTCCACATAAGGGGTGCATTAGGGTTAATTCTTCAGGAACTATTTAAACCCATGTAAGCTAAAATTTGGTTAGTAGCATAAAATATATCCTCACACCTCTCGTGTATCACACAAAACAAAAATCAAGGCTTTTCACTCTATTAAGCTCTCTACGCCTTTTACCTCACAACTTGCTTTCTTTTGGTTCTTTAGGAACTGAAATCAACAAATCAAAGTCAGTAGCTTTCGCAGCGCACTCTAATTATAATTTTCAGACTCAAGAATAAAAACAAATATACTGAAAACAAAGCAAAACGAAACTACGATTACGATTTTGCGAGTAGCAATGCAAATTCGTGCGAATTGTGGACGAAACGAAGACACGAAATAAAACAAAAGCGAATATTAGTGAAAACAATTACTTTACTCCTAGATAACCCAAATATAATATAAATAAAAAGATTCAGACAAATCTAAACAGTATAGATCATGTTCTCAAACTTGACACAAATCTATCCTATTACGCAATTTTTACGTAACAGAATTGAAACCCAGACCAAAAAATCTTGAAATGACCTCAAATTCAATATTTAGTAATATAATACTATGAAAACACTAATACTCAATTTATAGGTCGTTCTCTTATGTCTAGGTACCCAAACCCTTTGTATGATCAGTTTGCGGCAGAATTGAACCTCCAATTAAAACCTCCAGAAACAGATATCAAAATAATCCCAAATTTAATATGTGGTGTGATCGCATACCCAGTACTCGAAATATGATGTTTCAATAGATTCTAAGGTGTTTTACCTAGGGTTCACTAAGAGTAGGATTCCCTAGAATAGTCATTGATTGGATCATGGTTTGTGTTACATCATGTCAATTCTCAATCAACGTCAACGGTGAACTTGCAGGTTACTTCCAAGGGGGGAGAGGGCTGAGACAAGGTGATCCATTATCTCCATATTTGTTTGTCTTATGCATGGAAATCCTGTCAGGGCTGTTCTGCAATATGAGTGTCAACCAAAACTTCAAGTTCCACTGGAGATGCAAGAAGGACATAATTTCTCATCTTTACTTTGCCGACGACTTGATGATATTCAGCAAAGGGGATGTACATTCAATTCGTATGATCAAAAATGTACTCACAGAGTTTCAAGTTCTATCAGGTCTATATCCAAATCCAAACAAAAGTGACATCTTCTTGAGCGGTCTGTTAGGTGCTGAGAGGGAACAAATTATCAATATTCTTGGGTTTAGAGAGGGGGAGCTTCCTATGAAATATTTGGGAGTGCCTCTTATCTCGTCCAGACTAAAGGCTGTTAATTGTAAGGGCCTCGTGGATCGAATTACTGCTAAAGTTCGACATTGGACCTGCAGAACACTCTCTTTCGCAGGGCGAGTACAACTGATTAACTCAGTCTTATTTTCCATCCAGGTCTATTGGGCATCTCTATTCCTATTACCTGGGGAAGTAGTGAAAAATGTTGAGCAAATTATGAGATCCTTTTTTTGGTCAGGTTTAGATATGAGCACTACTAGGGCGAAAGTGGCTTGGGATCAGGTATGTCTTCCAAAAAAGGAGGGGGGGCTAGGCATAAAAAGGATAGCAGAATGGAACAAGATTGCCTTGTTGAAACATATTTGGAACTTGTGCAATGACTCAGATGGCTCAATCTGGTCTATTTGGATCAGATCCAATCTCTTGCGAGGTAGGAATTTCTAGACAATCAAGGCGCCAGGAAGCTGCTCTTGGGCTTGGGGAAAGATTCTAAAGCTCAGATCCTTAGCATGGCCGAAGATGAAGCACATCATCGGAGATGGAATGACAACCTCTCTATGGTTTGACAATTGGCATCCTCACAGCCCGCTCGCTGATACTTACGGTGAACGATTCATCTATGATTCAGGTATGGAACACAACGCGAGAGTGAACGTGCTGATTAATAACTTAGAATGGAGAATTCCTATCACTCATGCTATTGGCTGGCACCCCATTATAGAAGCTATTTCTTCCACATCTACTCCTAAGGGGCAAAAGGATGAGATTGTTTGGTTGGATTCGCCAAATCAGAGTTTCTCGGTCAAACTAGCTTGGGAATAACTAAGAATTCATCATCAAATGGTTGATTGGCATGACATCGTGTGGTTCAAGAATGATGTCCCAAGACATGCATTTCTTCTTTGGGTGGCTATCCAACGGAAACTCTCAACGCAGGATAGACTTCATCGGTTTGGTATTCATGGTCCCAATAGGTGCTCACTTTGTCTCCGCAATAATGAAGATCACAACCACTTGTTCTTTGAATGCTCCTTTACGAAAGCATTATGGTGGAATGTTTGTGACAGATGCGACATTCCAAGAATGACAAAGAGCTTGGATGAATGGATTCGATTGGCCACTGTCTCTTGGCATGGCAAAAGTTTCGTCAACTTTTCTCGTAAACTAGGTTTCGCAGCTACAGTGTATTGTATCTGGCAAGAACGGAACGCAAGGATCTTTGCAGATGTGTCTAAAGCTTCGAATTTGGTTTTTGATCAAATCGAATGTATCATTCGCAATAAGCTTGTTTTGATGAGGAATGTTCAACAAACAGATGAAAACATAAGGATCCAAAGAATTTGGAGGGTCAATAACATGGACTCTTAATTTGATGTTTAGCTGGTTGTTTTTGTACCCCTAGTATATCTAGTTGGTCTAAGTTTTTGTTGGTTATGTGGCTAGCCTGTAGCCATTTGTTGGTTTTCGTTTCTGTCCACATTGTAAATCTTGGGTATGCCCATTATATTCTTTGTATCATTTTCTTTTAATACATAAGTCAGCTTACCAAAAAAAAAAAAAGTAATCATCGATTGGTGTGATGTCAGATGTCGAATCTATTGTCAATCTTGACAAATGATTCGTATCAACATTTTCGGTGCTTTTTTTGTCCTCGATTTCTTCATGAGAATAAATCATTTGCAAATCTGCAGATTCATCAAACTCAATTTTACTCAAAGCTGCTTGCAAATGTTGAAAATATTCATCTCCAATGCATTAGAAGTTGCAAGAAACGGGCGTCCTAAAATAAGAGGAAATGAATTACATGCTTCAACAGGTTGCGTATCCAAGACAATAAAATCCACAGGATAAATGAATTTATCGACTTGTACTAGCACATCTTCAATTATTCCTCTAGGCACTTTTACAGATCTATCGGCAAGTAAAAGAGTTATAGAAGTTGGTTTTAACTCACCTAAATTGAGACTCTGAAAAACTGAATATGGAAGTAAATTCACACTAGCTCCAAGATCAAGTAAGGCTCTTTTAATTTTATGTTCTCCAATAAAGCAAGAAATTATAGGACAACCAGGGTCTTTATATTTCAAAGCATTATTGTTCTGAAGAATGGCACTTACTTGTTCGGCTAAAAAGGCTTTCTTTTTCACATTCAGTTTTCTCTTCACAGTGCACAGATCTTTCAAAATTTTAGCATAGGAAGGAACCTGTTTAATAGCATCCAACAAAGGTATATTGATCCTTACCTGTTTGAAAGTTTCAAAGATTTCAGAATTGTGATTAACTTTCCTTTGTTTGTTCATGGCATGAGGGAATGGAAGTGCTGGCGGGGAATCAGCCTTTTCTTTGTAATGGTCAGGTTCAACCTCTTCCTTGCCCTCAGAGATAGACTCATCATCTTTCTCACAAGGTTAAAGAATGGGTTTTTCAATAACCTTACCACTACGAAGAGTGATGACTGATTTGACTTGATCCATGTGTTGGCTTCCAGAACTACTTGCATTTGCATTGTATTGCCCCTTTGGATTTTGCTGTGGTTGAGAAGGAAACTTACCTTTCTCTTGAAAACTGAGAGTAGATGTTAATTTTGCAAGAGCATCTTTAAAATCTGTCATGCTTTGAGCAAGTTGAGTGTTGATTGTCTCTTGCTTTTCAATGAATGCATGCAATGTTTCCTCAAAATTTCTTCTAGGAGGTGGAGCATAAGGAGGTGCATATCCATGAGAATTTGAAAATTATGGTGTGCTTGAAACGGTGGCTATGAAGTTTGTGCATTGTTCTATCACTCTTCCAAGTAAAATTTGGGTGATTTCTCCAACCAGGGTTATACGTTTGTGAGTATGGGTTATGGTTGGGCCTTTGGAAATTGTTTAAAGCATGGCCTTGTTCATGGAGGCATTTCCTAAAAGAAGGGAAAGTTAGATAATCATTGGTTGCATGTTCATTTGTTTCACAGATTTGACACGCAATGTCTTGAACATATTTTAATTGACCACTCTTTTTCAATTCTAGTGCCTCGACTTTTCTAGCTAAAGATGCAAACTTGGCTTGGAGGTCATGATTTTACCTAAGGTTGTGCATACACCTCCACTAGATATATGAGGTTGAGTTTTACTTGGTGCCTCATAAGTACCTGTGGTGTCCCAATTTTGAGCATTTTCGGCTAGCAAGTCTAGGTACTCCATTGCTTCATTAGGGTCTTTATCTTTAAAGGTTCCATTGCACATCAATTCAACCATTTGCCTATCTCTAGGTGTTAAACCTTCATAAAAATATGAAACCAATTTCCATGTTTCAAAACCATGATGTGGGCAAGTACTAAGCAAATCTCGATACCTATCCCAACAGTGGTAAAATGTTTCTCCTGGCTTTTGAGTGAAAGTGATGATTTGTCTTTTGAAAGAGTTTGTTCTGTGAGATGGAAAAAACTTCTTTAAAAATTGTTGTTGCATTTCATCCCAAGTACGAATGGATCCTGGTCTCAAATTTTGTAGCCATGTTCTAGCTTTATCTTTTAATGAAAAAGGAAAAAGCTTTAATCTAATGGTGCTCATGCTACAATTTGAGTCATTACAGACCTCCTCCAATTCCCTTAAATGCAAATATGGATTTTCTAGGTCTAAACCATGAAAAGAAGGTAGAAGTTGAATAATACCTGGCTTAAAATTAAAATGAGATGCATCAGGAGGGAAAACTATGCATGATGGTGCACTTGTTCTTGTGGGATTCATGTGGTCTTTAAGTGTTCTCATATGGTTATTCTCATTATTCTCATTATGAAGTGATTGATTATCTTCTTCGGCCATATTTTCTGAAAATGATGAGGATACCCTACAAAGTCTACCACTTAATGTACGTGACCAAACTCTCATGCACGTGTAAGAAGAGAATAAAAGGAAGAAAACAAAACAAAACAAAAGAAACAAGAGTTAGAAAAAAAAAAGTGAAAAGAGAAAATAAAATAAATATTATAATTTATACAAGAATTTACCTCCCCGGCAACGGTGCCAAAAACTTGACACGACCAAAAGCTTGATGTCTTCTTCCAAGTGCAAGAGTGTCGAAGTAATAAATAACCCGGCAAGACCGGGGTCGAGCCACAAGGAGGTTAATTGTATAAATTATAGACATCAATAGTAACAATAATAACAATAATAACAATAACAATAATAATAATAAAGAACCTCATGATCACGTGGTCACGCAACCCACACACAAAGACACCAATTCCCGGAAAGCCAAGTAAATCAGGTTTGATAGCAGTGTGACACAAAGATAGCTTGTACCTAGGCACCAACACTATTTGAAACGTAAACCCCCACCAAAGGAATATTGATTCGCGAACGAGAAGTATAAGGATGACACCACGGAGACAGTTGTTCTTTGATAAGTCGTTTTTCATTTCTTTAGAGAACCACGGAAGGGAGATTATCTCACCAACACACACACACAAAGTGCGGCAAACAAGAAGTTTTATTAATTTGAATTTCCTCCCCCTACATGTTTGGTTATGCCTTTATTTATTGATGCGAACCTCGTGATCACGTGGTCACGCAACCCACAATCAAGATTGAGATTTGATCCCGGAAACTCGAAATAGATCTGATAGGAGTGCGACACAATGGAAACCAGCCCCAAGGCACCAACACTATTGAAATGAGTAGAATGACACCACGAAGCCAGTTAATCTTCGATAAGTCAAATTCAGTTTGTTCAAGAACTGAAGAATGCAAGAATCACTCTCACACGTTAAAACTGAAAAATTCAGAAGTAATAATCATGAAAGCTGCTGAAATTTTGGCTTACATGGGTTTAAATAGTTCCTGAAGAATTAACCCTAATGGACCCCTTATGTGGACTTATATGAGGTCCACTCTAAACTGGCCCAAAACCCTAATCTGAAAAGCCCATAACTTAATCCAAACAAGCCTTGGATCCTAGCTTAAAACACAATATTAATTAAGCCGAAACAAGCCTTGGGCTGTAGCTAACAAAATAAAATAAAGCCCCTAATGTTAAATCCATGTTCTGCCATGAGAAGAAGAGAATGAACTAAAATAGTACAAAACTGATTGAAGGCTTATTTATAGCCTTCCATGCAGCCCCTTAATCCTAGAAACAAAAGGAAAAGTAGCCACCATGTTGTTTCCAAGTTGTAGTAGGATTCTTTTGTTTCCTTTGATGTCCTCATCTCATAGCCCAAATAAGGTTGTATTGGACCCCTCTTGCACATGGATAAGATGTACTAGGATCTCCTCTTGATACTCCAATGGACCTTTCAATTCAGACTTGGTGGAAACCGTCAAAATCAATGCATTCAAGGCGTCTTTCAATGTCTTTGTCTTGGACCGAGTCATTGGTCCATTTGGAACATGTAATGGGTCCTTGCTGGTGTTTCTGGGCTGGTCCGCACTGACTCTAGACTTAAAAAAACCCTAATGGACCCCCCTTAGGTGGACTAATATGAAGCCCGCTTACAATTGACCCAAATAAGTAATAATAACCCAAACAATTAGAAGAAAATAATAAAAATCCGAAAATTACCATCATAAATATGCTAGAATCAAATTTGTGTTGCTTCCCCCTTTCCTTTGATGTCCTTGATTAGCTTGGATAAATTTCCTCCTTTTTTGCTGATTTAATTATTTTCCTTCCTATATAAGGAAAAGAATTAAATAGTCCTCCCCTCTTTAGGAATAAGATATGGCCAACTTCCTTACTTAATTAGGATAATAAATTGCTGGCGTTTTATCCTTGTAGTATTAGGAAAAAACGTTATGAATCAGACCTGGTTAGACCTGAATTTAAAAGCCAAAGCAAACGATATCCAAATGACCCCAAAATCAATATGTAGTGCGATTAGGGTTCCAGCAATAACAGAATCAAATTTGAGCTCATTCAGAGTTGATTTGGTCAACATTTCCATTGTTTAGTTTTCTGCGGCAGAAACAAATAAATGCTTTTTTTGAACGACTTTCTTCTTTTTTTTTTCTTTGTTTTTTTTATGCCACTGATATATTTTGGCCAGGAACCAAACGAAATAACTTTTTTTTTTTTCTGATATGCTGCCAAATCAAGAGAAGAAGAAATTGGACAATAAGTGTAGAAGATTATTCTATAATATTCAAGCTTCACGGGAAAAAGAGGTACATCTCAATCCGACCGTTGGAGCGGGCTAATATTTTACGTGGACTCTCCAAACATGTTTTGCTACCTTGGGTTAAAAATTCAGGTCCATCGGAGTTCGGGAGTCAATACTGGTCAACGGAGGCTGTACGAATTTGGTTATTTGCTTCCATTTGACTCGTGGACTTCCTATTTGGCTAGGATTCTTTTCCTACAAGGATGTGGCAGCTGGTCTTAGTAGTTTGCTAGTTCCACAAGGATCTTTAATGAGCTGCAATATAATGTACAAGTGTGGCGCTGATTCATTAATGTTTCCCGTAAGGATTCCTTATTCATCCTAGCTACACAAGGAAAGAAGGGCTGGTGGTATTTAATGACAGATTAGTTATTTTTATTATTTTCTTTAATGTTTGGGCTTAATTAAAACTTTGTTTTGAGCTAGGGTCCAGGGCTTGTTTTGTAACAACCCTGATTTTCCACATCCAATTTCGCGATACATTGGAAATTTTTCGGGTAATTTATATATATATATATACATACAGGTTCCACCAAAATTTCAGCAAAGTCTCCTCTATACTGGTAGGTCCCAAGTTATCGACATAAACCTTGTTTACACTTCTAATAACTCACATCTCATAACTCAAAATCACGACCCAATCATCCTGGGTCTCAACCCAACTCATTATCAACAACACAAAACATCTTATTCAATAACATCATACAATGTAGTTCAAATGAAAGATTCAATTCCATCTAGAAACATGCATGGCCAAATAGGTACTAAGAGCTTCAACCATTAGAGTAAGGACATACATTCAAATTTACGGATAAATATTACATCTCAAGTTCTTTTTTTTTTTTTTTTTTTGGAGACCAGTCTTTTAATTTACAAATAATTTACATGGTCAAAAAGCAAAAGATATTAAAACTAGTATTATTCTTGACGCGACCCTGATGGACCTGAAAATAGAAATTAACATGTACACATAAATATAAAAGATAGTAACAAGTAATAACAATGGCGGATAATAATCTCTATGGAATTTCTTTTGATATATACAATTCATCATAAACCTCTTTTACAACATATATTTTCCATCTATTTCATTTGCCAAGAATAATTCCATCTTGGAAATCTCAACACAACTCAACCGTTTGCGAACACCATCTTCTTATAAATCAATTTTCACTTGATAACAAAATATTCATTTCTTAGTATTATTAGCTTATCTCATTCTTTTGGAATAGCTAATCAATATTTTCCTTTTCTGAATCTGTTGCTAGAAGGTAATCGCTGAAACTAATAAATCTTAGTTTGGCCAGGAACCAAACGAAATAACTTTTTTTTTTTTCCTGATATGCTGCCAAATCAAGAGAAGAAGAAATTGGACAATAAGTGTAGAAGATTATTCTATAATATTCAAGCTTCACGGGAAAGAGAGGTACATCTCCAAAAGGATGAAAGACGAAGGAGAGTCGATGTGGTTATCATTCAAAAGTATGTACGCAAGTGGTTAGTACGGCGTGCTTATTTGAAATTCTTGTCAGCCACTACTTCTATACAGTGTTGTTGGAGAAAGGTGTTAGCAATAAGGGGATTCCGAAGGCTTAAACAAGAGGCTGCTGAAGTCGCTATGAATCCTATTCAAGATTCGAGGGCGAATCTTCTTGAAGAGGGAGGGAAGGATACGGGTTCAGCCCTATGACACGACCCAAGTAACGTCACATTCAGATTTTGGCGTAAAAAGCGCAGCAGTCCAGGTTTACGGCAACAATCATCGTTCTCAATCCGACCGTTGGAGCGGGCTAATATTTTACGTGGACTCTCCAAACATGTTTTGCTACCTTGGGTTAAAAATTCAGGTCCATCGGAGTTCGGGAGTCAATACTGGTCAACAGAGGCTGTACGAATTTGGTTATTTGCTTCCATTTGACTCGTGGACTTCCTATTTGGCTAGGATTCTTTTCCTACAAGGATGTGGCAGCTGGTCTTAGTAGTTTGCTAGTTCCACAAGGATCTTTAATGAGCTGCAATATAATGTACAAGTGTGGCGCTGATTCATTAATGTTTCCCGTAAGGATTCCTTATTCATCCTAGCTACACAAGGAAAGAAGGGCTGGTGGTATTTAATGACAGATTAGTTATTTTTATTATTTTCTTTAATGTTTGGGCTTAATTAAAACTTTGTTTTGAGCTAGGGTCCAGGGCTTGTTTTGTAACAACCCTGATTTTCCACATCCAATTTCGCGATACATTGGAAATTTTTCGGGTAATTTATATATATATATATACATACAGGTTCCACCAAAATTTCAGCAAAGTCTCCTCTATACTGGTAGGTCCCAAGTTATCGACATAAACCTTGTTTACACTTCTAATAACTCACATCTCATAACTCAAAATCACGACCCAATCATCCTGGGTCTCAACCCAACTCATTATCAACAACACAAAACATCTTATTCAATAACATCATACAATGTAGTTCAAATGAAAGATTCAATTCCATCTAGAAACATGCATGGCCAAATAGGTACTAAGAGCTTCAACCATTAGAGTAAGGACATACATTCAAATTTACGGATAAATATTACATCTCAAGTTCTTTTTTTTTTTTTTTTTTTTGGAGACCAGTCTTTTAATTTACAAATAATTTACATGGTCAAAAAGCAAAAGATATTAAAACTAGTATTATTCTTGACGCGACCCTGATGGACCTGAAAATAGAAATTAACATGTACACATAAATATAAAAGATAGTAACAAGTAATAACAATGGCGGATAATAATCTCTATGGAATTTCTTTTGATATATACAATTCATCATAAACCTCTTTTACAACATATATTTTCCATCTATTTCATTTGCCAAGAATAATTCCATCTTGGAAATCTCAACACAACTCAACCGTTTGCGAACACCATCTTCTTATAAATCAATTTTCACTTGATAACAAAATATTCATTTCTTAGTATTATTAGCTTATCTCATTCTTTTGGAATAGCTAATCAATATTTTCCTTTTCTGAATCTGTTGCTAGAAGGTAATCGCTGAAACTAATAAATCTTAGTTTGGCCAGGAACCAAACGAAATAACTTTTTTTTTTTTCCTGATATGCTGCCAAATCAAGAGAAGAAGAAATTGGACAATAAGTGTAGAAGATTATTCTATAATATTCAAGCTTCACGGGAAAGAGAGGTACATCTCCAAAAGGATGAAAGACGAAGGAGAGTCGATGTGGTTATCATTCAAAAGTATGTACGCAAGTGGTTAGTACGGCGTGCTTATTTGAAATTCTTGTCAGCCACTACTTCTATACAGTGTTGTTGGAGAAAGGTGTTAGCAATAAGGGGATTCCGAAGGCTTAAACAAGAGGCTGCTGAAGTCGCTATGAATCCTATTCAAGATTCGAGGGCGAATCTTCTTGAAGAGGGAGGGAAGGATACGGGTTCAGCCCTATGACACGACCCAAGTAACGTCACATTCAGATTTTGGCGTAAAAAGCGCAGCAGTCCAGGTTTACGGCAACAATCATCGTTCTCAATCCGACCGTTGGAGCGGGCTAATATTTTACGTGGACTCTCCAAACATGTTTTGCTACCTTGGGTTAAAAATTCAGGTCCATCGGAGTTCGGGAGTCAATACTGGTCAACGGAGGCTGTACGAATTTGGTTATTTGCTTCCATTTGACTCGTGGACTTCCTATTTGGCTAGGATTCTTTTCCTACAAGGATGTGGCAGCTGGTCTTAGTAGTTTGCTAGTTCCACAAGGATCTTTAATGAGCTGCAATATAATGTACAAGTGTGGCGCTGATTCATTAATGTTTCCCGTAAGGATTCCTTATTCATCCTAGCTACACAAGGAAAGAAGGGCTGGTGGTATTTAATGACAGATTAGTTATTTTTATTATTTTCTTTAATGTTTGGGCTTAATTAAAACTTTGTTTTGAGCTAGGGTCCAGGGCTTGTTTTGTAACAACCCTGATTTTCCACATCCAATTTCGCGATACATTGGAAATTTTTCGGGTAATTTATATATATATATATACATACAGGTTCCACCAAAATTTCAGCAAAGTCTCCTCTATACTGGTAGGTCCCAAGTTATCGACATAAACCTTGTTTACACTTCTAATAACTCACATCTCATAACTCAAAATCACGACCCAATCATCCTGGGTCTCAACCCAACTCATTATCAACAACACAAAACATCTTATTCAATAACATCATACAATGTAGTTCAAATGAAAGATTCAATTCCATCTAGAAACATGCATGGCCAAATAGGTACTAAGAGCTTCAACCATTAGAGTAAGGACATACATTCAAATTTACGGATAAATATTACATCTCAAGTTCTTTTTTTTTTTTTTTTTTTGGAGACCAGTCTTTTAATTTACAAATAATTTACATGGTCAAAAAGCAAAAGATATTAAAACTAGTATTATTCTTGACGCGACCCTGATGGACCTGAAAATAGAAATTAACATGTACACATAAATATAAAAGATAGTAACAAGTAATAACAATGGCGGATAATAATCTCTATGGAATTTCTTTTGATATATACAATTCATCATAAACCTCTTTTACAACATATATTTTCCATCTATTTCATTTGCCAAGAATAATTCCATCTTGGAAATCTCAACACAACTCAACCGTTTGCGAACACCATCTTCTTATAAATCAATTTTCACTTGATAACAAAATATTCATTTCTTAGTATTATTAGCTTATCTCATTCTTTTGGAATAGCTAATCAATATTTTCCTTTTCTGAATCTGTTGCTAGAAGGTAATCGCTGAAACTAATAAATCTTAGTTTGGCCAGGAACCAAACGAAATAACTTTTTTTTTTTTTCCTGATATGCTGCCAAATCAAGAGAAGAAGAAATTGGA
This sequence comes from Populus davidiana, assembly GCA_030145905.1. Lineage (NCBI taxonomy): Eukaryota > Viridiplantae > Streptophyta > Magnoliopsida > Malpighiales > Salicaceae > Populus > Populus davidiana. The sequence continues at coordinate 20,562,537 of CM057798.1, read as the reverse complement.
CAATAAGTGTAGAAGATTATTCTATAATATTCAAGCTTCACGGGAAAAAGAGGTACATCTCCAAAAGGATGAAAGACGAAGGAGAGTCGATGTGGTTATCATTCAAAAGTATGTACGCAAGTGGTTAGTACGGCGTGCTTATTTGAAATTCTTGTCGGCCACTACTTCTATACAGTGTTGTTGGAGAAAGGTGTTAGCAATAAGGGGATTCCGAAGGCTTAAACAAGAGGCTGCTGAAGTCGCTATGAATCCTATTCAAGATTCGAGGGCGAATCTTCTTGAAGAGGGAGGGAAGGATACGGGTTCAGCCCTATGACACGACCCAAGTAACGTCACATTCAGATTTTGGCGTAAAAAGCGCAGCAGTCCAGGTTTACGGCAACAATCATCGTTCTCAATCCGACCGTTGGAGCGGGCTAATATTTTACGTGGACTCTCCAAACATGTTTTGCTACCTTGGGTTAAAAATTCAGGTCCATCGGAGTTCGGGAGTCAATACTGGTCAACGGAGGCTGTACGAATTTGGTTATTTGCTTCCATTTGACTCGTGGACTTCCTATTTGGCTAGGATTCTTTTCCTACAAGGATGTGGCAGCTGGTCTTAGTACTTTGCTAGTTCCACAAGGATCTTTAATGAGCTGCAATATAATGTACAAGTGTGGCGCTGATTCATTAATGTTTCCCGTAAGGATTCCTTATTCATCCTAGCTACACAAGGAAAGAAGGGCTGGTGGTATTTAATGACAGATTAGTTATTTTTATTATTTTCTTTAATGTTTGGGCTTAATTAAAACTTTGTTTTGAGCTAGGGTCCAGGGCTTGTTTTGTAACAACCCTGATTTTCCACATCCAATTTCGCGATACATTGGAAATTTTTCGGGTAATTTATATATATATATATACATACAGGTTCCACCAAAATTTCAGCAAAGTCTCCTCTATACTGGTAGGTCCCAAGTTATCGACATAAACCTTGTTTACACTTCTAATAACTCAAAATCACGACCCAATCATCCTGGGTCTCAACCCAACTCATTATCAACAACACAAAACATCTTATTCAATAACATCATACAATGTAGTTCAAATGAAAGATTCAATTCCATCTAGAAACATGCATGGCCAAATAGGTACTAAGAGCTTCAACCATTAGAGTAAGGACATACATTCAAATTTACGGATAAATATTACATCTCAAGTTCTTTTTTTTTTTTTTTTTTGGAGACCAGTCTTTTAATTTACAAATAATTTACATGGTCAAAAAGCAAAAGATATTAAAACTAGTATTATTCTTGACGCGACCCTGATGGACCTGAAAATAGAAATTAACATGTACACATAAATATAAAAGATAGTAACAAGTAATAACAATGGCGGATAATAATCTCTATGGAATTTCTTTTGATATATACAATTCATCATAAACCTCTTTTACAACATATATTTTCCATCTATTTCATTTGCCAAGAATAATTCCATCTTGGAAATCTCAACACAACTCAACCGTTTGCGAACACCATCTTCTTATAAATCAATTTTCACTTGATAACAAAATATTCATTTCTTAGTATTATTAGCTTATCTCATTCTTTTGGAATAGCTAATCAATATTTTCCTTTTCTGAATCTGTTGCTAGAAGGTAATCGCTGAAACTAATAAATCTTAGTTTGGCCAGGAACCAAACGAAATAACTTTTTTTTTTTTCCTGATATGCTGCCAAATCAAGAGAAGAAGAAATTGGACAATAAGTGTAGAAGATTATTCTATAATATTCAAGCTTCACGGGAAAAAGAGGTACATCTCCAAAAGGATGAAAGACGAAGGAGAGTCGATGTGGTTATCATTCAAAAGTATGTACGCAAGTGGTTAGTACGGCGTGCTTATTTGAAATTCTTGTCGGCCACTACTTCTATACAGTGTTGTTGGAGAAAGGTGTTAGCAATAAGGGGATTCCGAAGGCTTAAACAAGAGGCTGCTGAAGTCGCTATGAATCCTATTCAAGATTCGAGGGCGAATCTTCTTGAAGAGGGAGGGAAGGATACGGGTTCAGCCCTATGACACGACCCAAGTAACGTCACATTCAGATTTTGGCGTAAAAAGCGCAGCAGTCCAGGTTTACGGCAACAATCATCGTTCTCAATCCGACCGTTGGAGCGGGCTAATATTTTACGTGGACTCTCCAAACATGTTTTGCTACCTTGGGTTAAAAATTCAGGTCCATCGGAGTTCGGGAGTCAATACTGGTCAACGGAGGCTGTACGAATTTGGTTATTTGCTTCCATTTGACTCGTGGACTTCCTATTTGGCTAGGATTCTTTTCCTACAAGGATGTGGCAGCTGGTCTTAGTACTTTGCTAGTTCCACAAGGATCTTTAATGAGCTGCAATATAATGTACAAGTGTGGCGCTGATTCATTAATGTTTCCCGTAAGGATTCCTTATTCATCCTAGCTACACAAGGAAAGAAGGGCTGGTGGTATTTAATGACAGATTAGTTATTTTTATTATTTTCTTTAATGTTTGGGCTTAATTAAAACTTTGTTTTGAGCTAGGGTCCAGGGCTTGTTTTGTAACAACCCTGATTTTCCACATCCAATTTCGCGATACATTGGAAATTTTTCGGGTAATTTATATATATATATATATACATACAGGTTCCACCAAAATTTCAGCAAAGTCTCCTCTATACTGGTAGGTCCCAAGTTATCGACATAAACCTTGTTTACACTTCTAATAACTCACATCTCATAACTCAAAATCACGACCCAATCATCCTGGGTCTCAACCCAACTCATTATCAACAACACAAAACATCTTATTCAATAACATCATACAATGTAGTTCAAATGAAAGATTCAATTCCATCTAGAAACATGCATGGCCAAATAGGTACTAAGAGCTTCAACCATTAGAGTAAGGACATACATTCAAATTTACGGATAAATATTACATCTCAAGTTCTTTTTTTTTTTTTTTTTTGGAGACCAGTCTTTTAATTTACAAATAATTTACATGGTCAAAAAGCAAAAGATATTAAAACTAGTATTATTCTTGACGCGACCCTGATGGACCTGAAAATAGAAATTAACATGTACACATAAATATAAAAGATAGTAACAAGTAATAACAATGGCGGATAATAATCTCTATGGAATTTCTTTTGATATATACAATTCATCATAAACCTCTTTTACAACATATATTTTCCATCTATTTCATTTGCCAAGAATAATTCCATCTTGGAAATCTCAACACAACTCAACCGTTTGCGAACACCATCTTCTTATAAATCAATTTTCACTTGATAACAAAATATTCATTTCTTAGTATTATTAGCTTATCTCATTCTTTTGGAATAGCTAATCAATATTTTCCTTTTCTGAATCTGTTGCTAGAAGGTAATCGCTGAAACTAATAAATCTTATTAGCATCATTTGTCTTCCAATATTGGGCTAGACTAATCAATTTAAGAAATACCGGCACCGATGAAACCTCATTGATACCATTAGCAATCCACACCTGGATAGCTAATCAATGTCATTTGATTCTTCCATTCGTACCGAACCCCTTTTATTTTTCTTATTAACATCATATGCATTGTAACCACGGTTGCCAAGTATTATTTGCATACAATCTTAGTTATCGACACTACAGTCACTAAGCATCCTTCACATAACTTTGATCACTCTCATCATAGTGCCAAGTAACAATTTATACCCTTAGCCACCATCATTATGGTGACCAATTATCTATCAATTCCCTTCTAATCTCCAAGTAATTGTGATTATGTAATTTACTCAATATCTTAGTCTTATATTAATTATTTTGCTCATAACATTTAGAATTTACTATTTCTAACTTCAATCAATTAATTCACATACTCTTTTCAAAACCTTACTCATCTCGATTGCCAATAATTCTGGTAAGTTCATATAATTACCCATATTTTTTGTTAACCTTCCTAGATTACCAGTACATCTGGTAATTCCATACGAATTACCCAGCCTCCAGTTAACTTCTTTTGTTAGTCAATCAATCCTGTAATTTCATACGAATTACCCCATATCCAGTTAACTTCCTTGTTAACCAATAAATCTGATAATTCTCTTAATTACCAAATAAATTTGGCTAACCCATCTTGGTTGCCAAAGTCAATCTGGTAATTCCATATGAATTACCCAACATCCGGCTAACCTCTTTTGTTAGCCAATTAATCCGGTAATTCCATACGAATTACCTCATATCCAGTTAACTTCCTTGGTAACCAATAAACCCGATAATTCTCTTAATTACCAAATAAATTTGGCTAACCCATCTTGGTTGCCAAAGTCAATCCAGTAATTCCATATGAATTACCCAACATCCGGCTAACCTCTTTTGTTAGCCAATTAATCCGGTAATTCCATACGAATTACCCAACATCCGGCTAACCTCTTTTGTTAGCCAATTATTCTGGTAATTCCATACGAATTACCCAATATCCAGTTAACTTCCTTGTTAACCAATAAACCCGATAATTCTCTTAATTACCAAATAAATTTGGCTAACCCATCTTAGTTGCCAAAGTCAATCCGGTAATTTCATATGAATTTCCCAACATCCGGCTAACTTCTTTTGTTAGCCATGTTTATAATTTCTTCCTGTGCTTGGTATAAACAATTTGTAGTACATATAGATGCACTAATTGTTTTACAATCAACCATGATCTTAAACCCGGCTATCCTCTTATGGCATAATTTGTTGAGGTTAACCGTTCACTCACCCCGGTCATCCACTTCAGATGCCATTAGCCGAAGTTAATCAATCCTTCGTCCCGGCCATCCATTCGGATGCCATTAGCCGAAGCTAATCAGTCCTTCTTCCCGGTCATCCATTCGGATGCCATTAGCCGAAGCTAATCAACCATTTGCCAACATTTAAGCGTTCAACAAGCTAATATCAGTTATAACACAATATGGTAATATTCATGTTAAAGTATTTCATTATTCAACGTATGAAAAGGGGAGTAAGTCACCTACCTGATGCTTGAACTCGCGCAAAAGTCCCATGCTACTGAACAGATTTTGCAATCTCTCCTGTATCATTAAAGATACATATCAAATGTGGCTCCACCATAATTGAACATTCCATCCTAAAATTCATTTAAATTTAGAATCGCATGACACATGCATTCGCATATTTATTTATTTATTTCCTTTCTTTTCATGACTTGTTTTTCCAGTATCTTTAAACATGACCTAACAATCTTAATTTATTTTTGTCTACTCAATCCCTCATGTACAGACTTAGTAACATCACATCCTTGCATTTATTCATACCATTGAAACTAATTCATTTTCCTTATCAAACCAACTCTTGGCCGAATGACCTTATTTTTTATTTATTTATTTTCATGATGAGTTTTCCAATTCTTTTTCATAAGTCCACTTTACTTCATCTTAAGTAAATTTAACAACATATTTTCATCATAATTCCATGTACGCCTTAATTTAACATTTTCCTCCTCTTTAATTATCCATTTGGACAGCGTTAAAATTCCACAAAATGACATTTTCCTCACATTAATCTATTATTTCAAACATAACACAATTTATTTGGCATCCAACAAACCACAATCCCATAAAAATCCCCATAACATTAGGTCGAATAAACTCAAGTTCAAGATTTTCATTTTTGGTTGGATTCCATATTATGATGAGAATTTGAATTTTTTTTAAAATTCTTCCAATTGACACTCTACCTAATTTTCTTTATACAAATATATATATCCATACCTAGTTTTCATAGAAAATGAATCAAAGTCTTATCTCCTTATTTCTTCTTCATTTGGCCGAATGCCTTCATTCATGGTGAGGGATGATTCCCTTTTTAATTATTCCATATAAACCTTTACCAATTCATTTCATATCTATTCTAACCTCATTCAACTCAAATTCCATAGCAATTAAAACAATTAAGCTCATCCTCTCATTTATATGTCTAGGCCGAATCTTTGCATTAAATGGAGGATAAAGTTTTCTTCAAGTTTTCTTTCAATTACCACTAGACCCAATCCTTTTTAATGCCTAAAAACATATATCCATTAAATCAACGAACTCAATGTCCCTTCATCCAAATTTCAAAACTTCCCTAACACATTTTACAACACAATTAATCTATAACAACACTAATAACAAGAGCACATTTTACCATTATATCTTACATAAACCCTACACCCACACAATTCTAATTTCATCAAAACATGTAATTAAATCAAGCTTCCTAAATGTAAATGTTTTACTAAGACTAGCAATAGATTCAAATAGAAACAACTCATCCACCTTTGATTATTTCCTTGAACTCAACGGTCAGAATATATATCATTGTGTTGTGTACAATATATCTCAAAATCAGAATCATCAAACGGTTGGATCTCCATAGATCTGAATAAAACCGAACTAACCTGAAAATGGACGAGCTACTGTTCAACATGAACCAAACCTTGCCGGAGAGTGTGTTTCCGATCTCCACCGTCCAGAATGTAGGCCACATCTAGGTGCAGCACATATCCAAAAATAGGCACGATCCAAGGGTGGAAGAGAGAGACATCGGCCGGCGACCAAAACTGCCCTGCAGGTATATTTCCTTTTGTTTTCCAGGACACTTCCAATGATGATGGCTGCTCAATGGATTATGTTACTTCAAATCCCTCCGGTCTGTTTATATATGAGTGTGAGAAGAACCATATATCCCAATATCAACATGATCCAACGGTGGATTCAAGAGATATGGCCACCGAAGCATTATTGGTTCATCCAAATCCTGCACCTCTATGTAACCGAATTCTCTATTGTCGTCCCTTCATCCAAATTTCAAAACTTCCCTAACACATTTTACAACACAATTAATCTATAACAACACTAATAACAAGAGCACATTTTACCATTATATCTTACATAAACCTTACACCCACACAATTCTAATTTCATCAAAACATGTAATTAAATCAAGCTTCCTAAATGTTTTACTAAGACTAGCAATAGATTCAAATAGAAACAACTCATCCACCTTTGATTATTTCCTTGACCTCAACGGTCAGAATATATATCATTGTGTTGTGTACCATATATCTCAAAATCAGAATAATCCAACGGTTTGATCTCCATAGATTTGAATAAAACCGAACTAACCTGAAAATGGACGAGCTACTGTTCAACATGAACCAAACCTTGCCGGAAAGTGTGTTTCCGATCTCCACCGTTCAGAATGTAGGCCACATCTAGGTGCAACACATATCGAAAAATAGGCACGATCCAACGGTGGAAGAGAGAGAAATCGGCCGGCGACCAAAACTGCCCTGCAGGTATATTTCCTTTTGTTTTCCAGGACACTTCCGATGATGATGGATGCTCAATGGATTATGTTCCTTCAAATCACTCCGGTCAGTTTATAGAGGATTGTGAGAAGAACAATATATCCAAAAATCAACATAATCCAACGGTGGATGCAAGAGATATGGCCACCGAAGCATTATTGGTTCATCCAAATCCTGCACCTCTATGTAAGCCAAAATTTCGGCAGCTTTGATGGTTATTATTCTGATTTTTTTTTCAGTTTTAACGTGTGAGAGTGATTCTTGCATTCTTCAGTTCTTGAACGAAGTGAACCTGACTTATGGAAGATTAACTGGCTTCGTGGCGTCATTCTACCCATTACAATAGTGTTAGTGCCTGGGGCAGGTTTCCATTGTGTCACACTCATATCATACCTATTTCGGCTTTCCGGGATCAGATCTCAATCTTGATTGTGGGTTGCGTGACCACGTGGTTCGCATCAGTTGGTATCCGAGCTAGGCTCCGAAACAAGGTCATATCATTCTGTTATTTTTGTTTTTTTTTTAGTGTGCCCTTAAGTTTTTCAATGTTTGCGTCCATCTTCTTGTTCTTCGTGTTTGCGTCATATAAGCAAACAAAAAAAAATTATAATTCATCTTGTTACTGTCTCTAATCATATCAGTATATATATATATATATATATATATATATATATATATATATATAATAAAACAAAGAAAGAAAGAGAGTTAAAGAGGGATTAGTTGAAAATTGATGGATCATTCAATTTTTGCCGTAGAAACACAACTCTTGGTGAACCATAACCAAACCACCTCAGAATCAATTAAAACTTCATATTCAGTCTATTGGAGGTGAAATCACATCATGTGTAAAATTTGGGCTTATCCTGATATTTTTTTCTTGAGGTTTTAATTCGAGGTTCAATTCTGACGGAGAAACACTACTATTAGTGAACCATAAGCAAACCACCTTAGAATCAATTGAAAACTCATATTATGTGTATTGGGGATGAGAGCGCAGCATGTATTATATTTGGGATTATTTTGATATCGGCTTCTGGAGGTTTTAATTGGAGGTTCAATTGTGCCGCAAACTGATCATACAAGGCGTTTGGGTACCTAGAAATAAGAGAACGACCTATAAATTTTGTTGTGGTGTTTTCATGGTATTGTAATACTATATATTGAATTCAAGGTCATTTGGATATCGGTTTCTTTAGGTTCCTGAATTGGGTATTCTTTTGTCGTAACATGTCTGTTTGGTGTTATCTTTCAAAACTTGTTTTGTTTCTGTTGATCTCGCTCCTGCCATTATACTATCATCATATTTTGATATTTGGCTGTTGTTTGAATCATTTTCATCACTTTCGCATTTGTTTGCTTTTTTCAATAAGTTCTGGTCCAACCGAAAGTCAGATTCGTAATCTCGAATCTAAATCAGTGTTTTCCTGCCATAAACTCTATTCTTTTCGTCGTCTTCGTATTCACCAAGGGAGAGGGAGTAGAGGAGGATTGTAGATTAACGATGTGAAAAGCTAAGTCATGGTTTGGAGGTTTTAAAACGAGAAGTTGATAAATGTAGAAGATTATTCTGTGATCTTCAAGCTTCATGGGAAAAAGAGGTACAGTGCCAAAAGGATGAAAGACGAAGGAGAGTCGTTGTGGTTATCATTCAAAAGTATGCACGCAAGTGGTTAGAACGGCGTGCTTATTTGAAATTCTTGTCAGCCACTACTTCTATATAGTGTTGTTGGAGAAAGGTGTTAGTAATAAGGGGATTCCGAAGGCTTGAACAAGAGGCTGTTGAAGTTGCTATGAATCCTATTCAAGATTCGAAAGCAAATCTTCTTGAAGAGGGAGGGAAGGATACGGGTTTAGCCCTATGACACGACCCAAGTAACGTCAGATTCAGATTTTGGCATAAAAAGCGCAGCAGTCCAGGTTTACGGCAACAATCATAGTTCTCAATTCGACCGTTGGACCGGTCTAATATTTTACGTGGACTCTCTAAACATGTTTTGCTACCTTGGGTTAAAAATTCAGGTCAATCGGAGTTCGGGAGTCAATACTGGTCAACGGAGGCTGTACGAATTTGGTTATTTGCTTTCATTTGACTCGTGGACTTCCTATTTGGCTAGGATTCTTTTCCTACAAGGATGTGGCAGCTGGTCTTAGTAATTTGCTAGTTCCATAAGGATCTTTAATGAGCTGCAATATAATGTACAAGTGTGGCACTGATTCATTAATGTTTCCCATAAGGATTCCTTATTCATCTTAACTACACAAGGAAAGAAGGGCTGGTGGTATTTAATGACAGATTAGTTATTTTTATTATTTTCTTTAATGTTTGGGCTTAATTAAAACTTGTTTTTGAGCTAGGGTCCAGGGCTTGTTTGGATCAGGTTATGGGCTTTTCAGTTTAGGGTGTTAGGCCACTTTTGAGTGGACCTCATATAAGTCCACATAAGGGGTCCATTAGGGTTAATTTTTGAAGAACTATTTCAACTCATGTAAGCCAAAATTTCGGCAGCTTTGATGGTTATTATTCTGAATTTTTTTTTTCAGTTTTAATGTGTGAGAGTGATTCTCTCATTCTTCAGTTCTTGAACGAACTGAACCTGACTTATGGAAGATTAACTGGCTTCGTGGCGTCATTCTACCCATTCCAATAGTGTTGGTGCGTGGGGCAGGTTTCCATTGTGTCACGCTCATATCATACCTATTTCGGCTTTCCAGGATCAGATCTCAATCTTGATTATCAGTTGCGTGACCACGAGGTTCGCATCAGAGTTGGCTTTTGGTTTTTTGAAAGACAAATTATGTTCTGCACCTGTTTTGGCTTTACCTGACTTTACGAAAGCATTTGAAATAGAATGTGATGCGTCTGGAATAGGAATAGGTGTTGTTTTGATGCAGGATCGGAGACCTATTACGTATTTCAGTGAGAAGTTAAGTGGAGCGACCTTGAACTATCCCACTTACGACAAAGAACTCTATGCATTGGTAAGAGCACTTGAGACATGGCAGCATTACTTGTGGCCAAAACAGTTCGTAATTCATTCGGATCATGAGTCCTTGAAAGATCTAAAAGGACAAGGTAAGTTGAATATGAGGCATGCAAAATGGGTTGAATTCATTGAAACTTTTCCTTACGTAATCAAGTATAAGCAAGGGAAAGAGAACATCGTAGCTGATGCACTCTCGCGCAAGTATGTTCTTTTACACACCATGAATACTAGATTGTTAGGTTTTGAATATGTGAAGGAATTGTATGATAATGATTCTGACTTTGCTGAGATTTATAATGCATGTGGACATTCGGCTTTTGGTAAGTTTTATTTGATGGATGGTTATTTGTTCAAAGAGAATAGATTGTGTGTTCCTGCTAGTTCTTTACGTGAATTGCTTGTTCGTGAAGCACATGGGGGTGGTTTAATGGGTCACTTTGGGGTTGCGAAAACCTTGGATGTATTGCATGAGCATTTCTATTGGCCAAAGATGAAAAGAGATGTGCAACGAATTTGTGAACAGTGCATTGCTTGTAGAAAGGCCAAATCTAGAGTACAACCGCATGGACTATATACACCATTACCTGTGCCTACTGAACCGTGGATAGATATCTCTATGGACTTTGTTTTAGGCTTACCTAGGTCAAAGATAGGTAGAGACTTTATCTTTGTTGTGGTTGATAGGTTTTCTAAAATGGCGCATTTCATTGCATGCCATAAAACAGATGATGCATCTCATATCGCAGACTTGTTCTTTAGGGAGATTGTACGTTTGCATGGCATTCCTAAGAGTATAGTGTCAGATCGTGATGTTAAGTTCCTTAGTTACTTTTGGAAGACCTTATGGGGAAAGTTGGGAACTAAACTCTTATTTTCGACAACATGCCATCCTCAAACAGATGGACAAACTGAGGTAGTGAATAGAACATTATCCCAACTTTTACGTGCTGTAATTCAAATGAATTTGAAAAGTTGGGAAGAATGTTTGCCTTTTGTTGAGTTTGCTTATAATAGAACTGTGCATTCAACTACTACTTTTTCTCCTTTTGAAATTCTTTATGGTTTTAATCCACTAACTCCTATGGACTTAATTCCTTTATGTTTTGAAGAAAGGGTAAGTTTAGATGGTGAAAAGAAGGCAAAGATGGTGAGAGAACTCCATGAGGGAGTTCGACTACAAATAGAGAAAAAGAACAGACTTTACGCTTCTAAAGCAAATAAGGGACGTAAATTGGTTGTTTTCCAACCCGGTGATTGGGTCTGGGTGTACATGCGTAAGGAACGATTTCCTAACCAAAGGAAATCAAAATTACAGCCTCGTGGTGATGGTCCTTTTCAGGTTTTAGAAAGAATCAATGACAACGCATACAAAATTGACCTTCCAGGTGAGTATAGTGTTAGTGCTACCTTTAATGCTGTTGATCTTACTTTGTTTGACACAGATTTTGATTCGAGGTCGAATCCTTTCAAGGAGAGAGGGGATGATGCAGACCAACCCAGAAACACCAGCAAGGACCCATTACATGTTCCAAATGGACCGATGAGACGGTCCAAGACAAAGACATTGAAAGACGCATTGAATGCATTGGTTTTGAAGGTTTCCACCAAGTCAGAATTGGAAGGTCCATTGGAGTATCAAGAGGAGATCCTAGTACATCTTATCCATGTGCAAGAGGGCTCCAATACAACCTTATTTGGGCCATGAGATGAGGACAACAAAGGAAACAAAAGAATCCTACTACAACTTGGAAACAACATGGTGGCTACTTTTTCCTTTTGTTTCTAGGATTAAGGGCTGCATAGAAGGCTATAAATAAGCCTTTAATCAGTTCTGTACTATTTTAGTTCATTCTCTTCTTCTCATGGCAGAACATGGATTTAATATTAGGGGCTTTATTTTATTTTGTTAGTTACAGCCTAAGGCTTTTCTAGGCTTAATTAAAACTCTATTTTAAGCTAGAATCCAAGGCTTGTTTGGATTAAGTTATGGCCAGTTTTGAGTGGACCTCATATAAGTCCACATAAGAAGTCCATTAGGGTTAATTCTTCAGGAACTATTTAAACCCATGTAAGCCAAAATTTCGGCAGCTTTGATGATTGTTACTCTGAATTTTTCAGTTTTAACGTGTAAGAGTGATTCTTGCATTCTTCAGTTCTTGAACGAACTGAATCTGACTTATCGAAGATTAACTTGCTTCGTGGCGTCATTCTACTCATTGCAATAATGGTGGTGCCTTGGGGCAGGTTTCCATTGTGTCACTCCTATCAGACCTATTTCGGCTTTCCAGGATCAGATCTCAATCTTGATTGTGGGTTGAGTGACCACATGATCATGAGGTTCGCATCAGTTTAACCTTGTGATTCGAACCAAGCAAGGTCAGATTCGGATTTTGGCGTAAAAGTTATACGCTATTGAGCATAACTTAAAATCCAACCGCTGGATCGAGCTGAAACTTTACCAGAAGATTCTAGAGGTGTTTTATGTGTTGGAGTACATTTTTAGGAGAATCCACATTCGGAAAGGACTTGCAAAATAACTCCTATCATACCTATTTTGGCTTTCCAGGATCAGATCTCAATCTTTATTGTGGGTTGCGTGACCATGTGATCACGAGGTTTGCATTAGTTGGTATCAGAGATAACCTCCGAAACAAGGTCATATCCTTCTGTTATTTTCATTTTTTTTAGTGTTTGCGTCCATCTTCTTACTCTTCATGTTTGCGTCATCTAAGCAAAAACAAAGGGGGGGTTATATTTTATCTTGTTACTGTCTCTAATCATATCAGTATATTAAAAAGAAAAAAAAGAGAGAGAGAGAGTGAGGGATTAATTGAAATTTGAAGGATCATTCAATTTTTGTCGTAGAAAAAAAACTCTTGGTGAACCATAAGCAACCCACCTTGGAATCAGTTGAAACTTCATATTCAGTCTATTGGGGGTGAGATCGCATCATATGTCAAATTTGGGCTTATTCTGATATTCTTTGCTTAAGATTTTAATTCGAGGTTCAATTATGTTGTAGAAACACTATTCTTAGTGAACCATAAGCAAATCACCTCCGAATCCATTTACAATCCATATTTTGTCTATTGAGGGTGAGATCGCAACATCTAGAAAATTTGGTCTTATTTTGATATCGTTTGATTGAGATTTTAATTGGAGGTTCAATTTTGCCGCAAAACTGAATACACGGGGTTTGGGTACCTAGACATAATAGAATGACCTATAAACTGAAATTTGTTGTTTTCTTGGTATCCTAATAATATATATTAAATTCGAGGTCATTTGGATTGTGTTTTCTTTAGGTTCCAGAATTGGGTTTTGTCTTGATGTAACGGGTTTGTTTTGCATTATCTTTCAAAACTTGTTTTGTTTTTGTTGATTTTGTTACTTCTAGTATATTATCATCATATTTGGCTGTTGTTTGAGTCATTCTCATTAATATCATTTTTGTTCGTTTTCGATCAGTTCTGGTCCAGACAAAAGTCAGATTTGTAATTTTAAGTCTAAATCAGTGTTCTTCCTGTCATAAACTCTATTCTTGTTGTGTATGTCTTCTTCTATTTTTCCTACTTGTGTCATGTATTCAGCAAGGGAGAGGGAACGAAGGAAGATTCTAGCTCAAGGATGTGAAAAACTAACCCATGGTTTGGGGGTTTTCGAACAAGAAGTTCATAATAGTAGAAGATTATTCTATAATTTTCAAGCTGTATGGGAAAAAGAGATACAACGCCAAAAAATGAAAGACGAAGGAGAGAGTCATTGTTGTTATCATTCAAAAGCATGTACGCTAGTGGTTAGTACGGTGTGCTTATTTGAAATTCTTGGCAGTCACTACTTCTATACAGTGTTGGAGAAAAGTGTTAAACAAGAGGCCAATAAAGTTGCTACTGATCCTATTCAAGCTTTCAAGGGCGAATCTTCTTGAAGATGGAGGGAATGATACGGTTCAGCCTTGTAATATGAACTAAGCAAGGTCAGATTTAGATTTTGGCGTAAAAGTTTCTACCATTCAGTTTTACGCTATTGAGCATAACTTCAAATCCAACCGTTGGATTGAGCTGAAACTTTACAAGAAGATTCTAGAGGTGTTTGCCTATGTTGGGGTACATTTTCAGGAGAATCCACGTTTGGAAACGATTTGCAATATAGGTCCGAACAGGCTATATGAATATATAGCCTACTCCCACAAGGATCCTTTTCTTACAAGCATGTGGGAGCTTGTTTTGGGAATTTCCTAGTCCCACAAGGATCTTTAATAAGCTGCAATATAATCTCCAAGTGTGGTAAGGATTCATTAATGTTTCAGAATCCTTTTCTTATAAGGAGTCCTTATTCATCCTAGCTACACCAGGAAAGAAGGGCTGGTGGTATTTAATGACAAGTTAGTTATTTTTATTATTTTCTTTCATGTTTGGGTGTAATTAATACTTTGTTTTCAGCTAGGATCCAAGGCTTGTTTGGATTAAGTTATGGGCTTTTCAGTTTAGGGCTTTACGTCAATTTTGGGAGGACCTCGTATAAGTCCACACATAAGAGGTCCATTAAGGTTAATTTTTCAAGAACTATTACACCTCATGTAAGCTAAAATTTCAGCAGCTTTGGTGATTATTACTTCTGGATTTTTTTCAATTTTAATGTGTGAGTGATTCTTGCATTTTTCTGTTCTTGAATGAACTGAATCTGACTTGTCAAAGATTAACTGGCTTCGTGGTGTCATTCTACTCATTGCAATAGTGTTTGATGCGAACCTCGTGATCACGTGGTCACGCAACCCACACACGAAGACACCAATTCCCGGAAAGCCAAGTAAATCAGGTTTGATAGAAGTGTGACACAAAGATAACTTGTACCTAGCCACCAACACAATGGAAACGAAAACCCCCACCCAACGAATATTTATTCGCGAATGAGAAGTATAAGGATGACGCCACGAAAACAGTTGTTCTTTGATAAGTCGTTTTTCAGTTCTTTAGAGAACCATGGAAGGGAGAAGTTTTATTAATCTAAATTGTCTAACATTACATCTCTGGTTATGCCCTTATTTATAGTGACTCCAAACTAAAATAAACCCTAATGGACCCCTTATGTGGACTTATATGATGCCCACTTACAATTAAACCCAAATAATATAAATAAAACCAAAACTAGAAAATAATAATAAAATAAATAAATCCGAATTTAAAATTCTAAATATGATAGGATCAGATTTGTTGCCCTTTAGAAGTCCTATATAAGCTAGGACAATCAAATCTGAAGGTCGAATTAGTTCTGAAATCTTCTTTCCTTTATGCAGCTAGAATGAATATGGAATCCTTGTAAGAAAAGGATTCTGAAACATTTATGAATCCTTGCCACACTTGGAAACTATGTTGCAGCCCATTAAAGATTTTGTAGAATTAGGAGATTTCCAAAATAAGCTGCCACATCCTTTTAGGAAAAGAATCCTAGCCAAATAGGAAGTCCACAAGTTAAAAGGAAGTAAATAACAAAACTCGTATAGCCTCTGTTGACCCGTGTTTGGATGCCTTGACATGATACTTTAACCCAAGGTAGGCAAACATGTCAGGAGTCTCCACGTAATATTTCAGCCCGAGCCAATGGTAGGATTGAGAATTATGACTATTGCCGTAAAACTGGATAGTTGCACATTTTACTTCAAAATCCGAATTTGACCTTACCTGGACCGTATCAGTGTTGGTGCCTTAGGGCAGGTTTCCATTGTGTCACACTCCTATCATACCTATTTTGACTTTCTAGGATCAGATCTTAATCTTGATTATAGGTTGTGTGACCACGTGATCACGAGGTTCGCATCAATAAGTTGTATTATCTAGTTCCCTTTTATTTATGGAGTTCTTTTTAGTCATTGATTCTTATAATAATGCATGGTTTTAACCCTTATGTTCCTATTGATCTGGTGCCTATTACGATTAATGAGAGGACTTTTATGGGTGGGGTTAAAAAGGTATAAATGATGAAAAAACTTGGACAAGTTCGATCTCGTATTAAGGAAAAGACAACAAATTGTGCCAAACATGCTAATAAAGGGCAGAAAATGGTCAGATTTGAGTTGGGAGATCTTGTTTTCATTCATCTTAGCAAAGGCATATTCCCAAGCAATCAAAATTCCAAATTAATACCAAGAGTTGAATGATAATTTAAACCATTTTGGGTTATCAAAAGGGTGAATGATAATGCTTATAAGGTTCACCTTCTTGGCGAGTATAATGTTTCAACTACTTTTAATGTAAAAGACTTCACCTTACTTGGAAGATGCTGACGAATCTGATTTAAGGAAAAGTCACTTCTAACCTGAAGGGTGATGATATGCATCATGATTCTAACATAGACGAGGCTTATTTTAATGTGTATGGGCATTTAGATGGTCTAATATGAGTGCTCAAGCGAAACAAATACAAAGTACCTTAACAAGTCATATTAGTGCGACTGGGGTTTTGATGAGTTTAAAGGTTTATAAACTAAGTGGAAATTGTTCAAATATGTTTGTTTGTTTTCAAATAAGGCTTGGGTCATGATTTGGAAGTTTTAGAGAGTTTGAGTTTGCTGTCATTCGATGGGCCAATTTAAGCCTGAATTTTCACTACTTTATTGCATTGGAAAATAATCATATTTTAAATATTTTGCAAGTTTAGAATATCATCTTTCTAGTTTGTTCAACTATGCATGAATTGAAGTTTTGTACGAAAAGTTATAGTTGTTTTAATATATTTTTTTTGTGTTCTATAAGTCAAAAAATATGTGCAATCTAAGCATTATTTGTTTAGTTTTCTTATCAAAGTTATTTGTTTGGGTTTCAATTATGTCATTTTGGTATTTTCTAGACTTTGAGGGTTGTTCCAAGTATATGATGATGTCCCAGAACAAATATGGTGGACTTTTAAAAAATATAAAACTTTTTACCTTCTCATTTAAAGAGTTTTCTTTCTTGTTCTCCCATTATCATAATTGTTTGAAGAACAATTTAGACTTATCACTCTTAATCACAAAGAGTGTGATGTCTTTATCATACTAGGGTTTTTTTTTTTTATGACGTCTCTTACTTATCAAAGAGTTTCATTAGACTTTATCCCTCATTTCCATTACAAATCATGTGATTTTTAGCCTAAACACCATAAGAAAAAAAAATCATATAACCAAACCTAACTTCCTTCATCTTCATATCAAATTGCTAGTTTGTTCGGGTTAGGAAGCATAGGCACATCAAGAACCACCATATTGTTTTCATATATATAGAAAATGAGTTGAAATTTAGAGAAAAGAACATTATCTTTCTTCTCTTACCTTTATCCCATAAAAAACCCTAGCCTCATCTTTCTCTCTTTAAAACCAAAAGTTCTCTCCTTGATTTTGCTCACCTCTAACCTTTATTTCTATGAAGATCATTACCATTCTCTTCATCTCAAAGCCCTCTATAAAACCTTTTAATGAATTAAAACTAGTGAACCATTAATCGTTGTGGGTTAAGGAGAGGAAAAAGAGAAAATAACCATTGAAACTTATCTATTTGATTTCTCTCTCCTTTGATTTCTAAACAAGGTGAGACCACTGCTATTATTCTCCCTTTATTGAGTATGACACAACCATATAAGCCCCATAACATAATGACCTCTAAATGAGCAACTAGAGAGAGAAAATCAAGACAATACCAAAATTTCAAGGCATTAAATCTCCCTCACCAACCGGTGCTGACCTACACTGCCATCACATGAAAGAGGATAAATGAGTGGCGCACCATGTGGGCTTTTTCATGGCTGATTAAGCACCAATAGAGCATGGTTACCACGCATAAGCACTGGGGTTATTTTTTGTCCCATAGTGTCTTGCCACTATTTTAGCCCTTTCTAGTCCTCCTTAACCACCCTATAAGTTCAATTTCAAACCCTAAATAACTTTCAAATAATTATTTTGGCATATTATTGATTTTGATGTGTTTTGTGATGAGATTTTAGGAATTGAACAATGTTTATAAAATTGATATTTTGTTTCAATCCTTTTAATCGAATCCTTTAATTTTACATCTTATTTTATTTCTTGTTCTTAGACATTTCATCATTGTCCTTAGCATTACAACATGTTTGTGTATGAACATGGATGTATTCAATAATATGTATTGACATGGTCTTTTGTTTCAAAAATAAAAAATCAATGTACATTCATGCATGTATCTCTATCTTGGGATTTGTATTTTGGTTACAAAAATCCATTAAGGGCTTTGACCCACTTTAAAAGAGATTTCAATATTTTTATAAATTCCTCATTTAATCCCAATCATATTTGTTTAACCTCCAAGAATATTTTCAATTTTTGATATGCTATTCACCTAAAATGTTCAAGGTAAATGTAAGTAATAAGTCATTACTTTGGATGTTAATTTGGGCATAACACCTACATCTTGTAATTTGATTTTAAAAAATTAAAGTCTTCTTTTAAATGAATCAAACATTTTTAGTTTGTCATCCATCAACGATTCCTAATGTAAATGAACTGATGCGGATCAGCCCAACACCAAGCGTAATCATGCCAACGATCAATTGGAGGTGCCAACTAGGACCCTAATTGCACCACATATTGATTTTGGGGTCAAATGGATATCGTTTGCTTTGGGTTTCAAATTCGGGTCGAATCAAGTCTGATTCATATTGTTTTTGCGTCAGTATATCAAACCTTATCGTAAATTGCTCAAATTTCATATTATGTTTATTTGGGTTGGTAGAGCGCTATATCTGAACTTTTAGCTCAATTGAACATCATTGACTTTAGGTTCCAGATTCGGACTTAACTCGTCGTAAACGAGTATGTTTTGCATCAACTTTTGAAATTCGTTTTCTTTCTGTTCTTTTCATTTGTTGCAGTTTATTTTCATCATATCCAACATATCTGGGTTTGTTTCATCATTTTTCATATTTTGTTTCTGTTTTTTATTCGAGTCTTCAGTTTTGTTCATATTTCGGATAGATGGTACTTGTAAGACTATCATCGCAATTTCGTTTTGCTTGTTTTCTGGTTTTTATTGCTTCTTGAGTCATATATATATATATATATGGATTACGCTGCCAAGTTGGTTTTATTTGGTGTTGGTTTCAGTTTCGCAAGAACCGTAAGAAGGTGAGACAAGAGGTATGAGTGTGTGAGGACATTAAGTGTTTGAGTGAAACACGAGCGATGTGAGGATAATGTTTTCTACCACTAACCAATTTTTACAGGTACTATCATGTCAGATCAAAACAACAGTGCCCCATCCCGAGGGAGAACTTACGTTCCAAATGCAAGCCATGAAGCAGATGATGGAGAGGATGAATTTTTTTGATGGGAAACATGTGTGATAGACTTGATAGGGTGGAGAAACGTGGTAACGAGGCTAGTACAAGCACACAAAATGTGAGGAAGCTTGGGGTTGAACTGAAAGCAAACAGTTGCAGTAGGGGCGAAAGGCCACGGTGGGCTGATTATGAGGATTTTGAGGAGGCTGTTGATGGTATTGGTGATGGTGGTTTTGAGGATGAGGCCATAGGCCATCGGGAAGGTTTTTGGTAGCCTAGAAATCAAAGGGATTTTGGGAATAGAACTAGGGGCCAATTCGGCCAAAGCAAAAAATTTCCATAGTGTTGGGGACCATGCTGATTTAGAGGGTGATTTGGATCCTATCAAACTGAAAATTCCTTCTTTTCAAGGTAAAAACGATCCCAAGGCATATTTGGAGTGGGAGAAAAAGGTGGATTGGATTTTTTATTGCCATAACTATTCGGAGGCAAAGAAAGTGAAATTGGTTGTCAACAAATTCATGGATTATGCAATGATTTGGTGGGATCAGAATGTTATTAGTAGAAGGAGGAGTGGAGAGAGGCCGGTAGTGTCGTGGGAGGAGATGAAAGTGTTGATAAGAAGGCGATTTGTGCCTAACCACTATTATAGAGATTTGTATCTGAAATTGCAGGGTTTGAATCAGGGTTCTAAGTTCGTGGATGAGTATTATAGAGATTTTTATTATTTTTATTATTTTCTTCTTAGTTTTTGGGTTATTATTACTTATTTGGGTCAATTGTAAGTGGGTTTCATATAAGTCCACCTAAGGGGGGTCCATTAGGGTTTCTTTAAGTCTAGAGTCAGTATAAATAGAGGCATAACCAAACATGTAAGGTTACGCAATTTTCATATCAATAAACTTCTTTGCTGCACTTGTTGTGTGTTGGTGGGATAATCTCCCTTCCTTGGTTCTCTAAAGAACTGAAAACGACTTATCAAAGAACAACTGGCTTCGTGGCGTCATCCTTATACTTCTCGTTCGTGAATCAATATTCGTTGGGTGGGGGTTTACGTTTCCAATAGTGCTGGTGCCTACGTACAAGTTATCTTTGTGTCACACTCCTATCAAACCTGATTTACTTGGCTTTCCGGGAATTGATGTCTTTGCGTGTGGGTTGCGTGACCACGTGATCACGAGGTTCGCATCATTTGGTATCAGAGCTTGGCTCCATTAATCAGGTTATATCCTTCTGAAATTTTCGTTTCTTATTGTTTCCAAAAAAAAAAAAAAAATCCTTAGTGTCCAATTTCTTCTTCTCTTGATTTGGTATCATATATAAAAAAAAGGTTATTTCGTTTGGTTCCTGACCAAATATATATCAGTGGCATAAAAAAAAAAGAGAAAAAAAACAGTCATTCAAAAAAGCATTCGTTTGTTTCTGCCGCAAAAAACCTAAACAAAGGAAAATTTGACCAAATCAAGTCAGAATGAGCTCAAATTTGATTATGTTATTACTGGGACCCTAATCACACCACATATTGATTTTTGGGTCAATTGGATATCGTTTACTTTGGGTTTCAAATTCGGGTCTAATTAGGTCTGATTCATAACGTTTTTGCATCAGTCTATCAAACTTTATCGTAAGTTGCTCAAATTTTATATTCTGTCTATTTGGGTTGGTAGAGCACTATATCTGAAATTTTAGCTCAATTGGACATCATTGATTTTAAGTTTCAGATCTGGACTTAACTCGTCGTAAACGAGTCTGTTTTACGTCAACTTTTGAAATTCGCTTTCTTTTTGTTGTTTTCGTTTCTTGCAGTTTATTTTCATCATATCCAACATATCTGGGTGTTTTTTCATAATTTTTCATATTTTGTTTCTGTTTTTTTTATTCGAGTCTTCAGTTTCGTTCATATTTTGGATAGACTGGCTTGCTACTCATGAGACTATCATCGCAGTTTTGTTTTGCTTGTTTTGTGGTTTTTATTGCTTCTTGAGTCATATATATATATATATATATATATATATATATATATATATATATATTTGGATTGCACTGCCAAGTTGGTTTTATTTGGTGTTGGTTTCAGTTTCGCAAGAATAGTAAGAAGGTGAGACCAGAGGTGTGAGCGTATGAGGACATTCAGAGTGTTTGAGCGAAACACGTGCGACGTGAGGATATATATATATTTTTTTACCACTGACCAATTTTTGCAGGTATTATCATGTCAGATCAAAACAACACACCACCCATCCCGAGAGAGAACTTACGTTCCAAATGCAAGCCATGACACAAATGATTGAGAGGATGAATTTTGTGATGGGAAACGTGTGTGACAGACTTGATAGGGTGGAGAAACGTGGTAACGAGGCTGGTACAAGCACCCAAAATGTGAGGAAGCTTGGGGCTGAACCGAAAGAAAATAGTGGCAATAGGGCCGAAAGGCCATGGTGGGCTGATTATGAGGATTTTGAGGAGGCCGTTGATGATATTGGTGATGGTGGTTTTGAGGATGAGGCCATAGGCCATTGGGAAGGTGCAGCCTAGAAACCGAAGGGATTTTGGGAATAGAACTAGGGGCCAATTCGACCAAAGGGAAAATTTCTGTAGTGTTGGGGGACATGCTGATTTAGATGGTGATTTGGATTCTATCAAACTGAAAATACCTGCTTTTCAAGGTAAAAACGATCCCGAGGCATATTAGGAGTGGGAGAAAAAGGTGGATTGGATTTTTGATTGCCATAACTATTCGGAGGCAAAGAAAGTGAAATTGGTTGTCATCGAATTCACGGATTATGCAATGATTTGGTGGGATCAGAATGTTATTAGTAGAAGGAGGAGTGGAGAGAGGCCGGTAGTGTCGTGGGAGGAGATGAAAGTGTTGATAAGAAGGCAATTTGTGCCTAACCACTATTATAGAGATTTGTATCTGAAATTGCAGGGTTTGAATCAGGGTTCTAGGTTCGTGGATGAGTATTTCAAGGAGATGGAGATCACCATGATTCGAGCCAATGTGATTGAGGATCGGGAAGTTACTATGGCTAGATTTCTAAATGGGCTGAATAGAGACATTGCGAATGTTGTAGAATTACAACATTGTGTGGAATTGGAGGACATGGTCCATATGGCAACGAAGGTGGAGAGGAAAATAAAGAGAAGGGGCAGTACACGTTTTCAGACCAATTTGGCATCATCTTCCTCAATATGGAGGCCGAATTTTAAGACAGAGGGGGCTGCCCAACTAAAGCCTTATGCAAGGGCCGAACCACCTAAGGCCAAAAAGGATACTCATACGGATGGGAAAGGTAAATCTGAATATCAACCTACTCGCGATAGAGATATTAAATGTTTTAAGTGTTTAGGGAAGGGGCACATTGCATCTCAGTGTCCAAACCGAAGAGTTATGCTTACAAGAGACAATGGGGAGGTTGAATCTGAAAGTGACAAATCCTGAAAGTGAAGAGATGCCACCTTTGGTGGATTGTAGCGATGAGGAGATTGCATATCCTGTTGAGGGAGAGGCCTTGGTTATAAGGTGTGCGCTGAACATGCAAATCAAAGAAGATGATGTAGATCAGCAACGGGAAAATATATTTCACACTCGATGTCATATCCAAAACAAGGAGTTTGATGATGTATTCCCTGAAGACATCCCTAATAGATTACCACCATTAAGGGGGATTGAACATCAAATTGACCTTGTGCCCGGAGCTTTGATTCCTAACCGTCCAGCCTATAGAAGTAACCCCGAGGAGACAAAGGAGCTTCAAAGGCAAGTAGATGAGTTGATGATGAAGGGTTACATTCGTGAGAGTATGAGTCCTTGTGCTGTGCCAGTGCTACTTGTGCTTAAAAAGGATGGAACATGGAGGATGTGTGTTGATTGTCGTGCCGTCAATAACATAACGATAAAGTATCGACATCCTATTCCTAGGCTTGATGACATGCTAGATGAGTTACATGGATCATGTATTTTCTCTAAGATTGATCTAAAAAGTGGGTACCATCAGATTAGGATGAAAGAGGGTGATGAGTGGAAAACTGCATTTAAGACTAAGCATGGGTTGTATGAATGGTTAGTCATGCCGTTTGGACTTACGAACGCGCCTAGCACGTTTATGCGTTTAATGAATCATGTATTGCGTGCGTTTATAGGTAAGTTTGTTGTTGTGTATTTTGATGACATTTTGATCTATAGCAAGAACTTAAATGAGCATCTTGATCATTTGCGTAATGTACTTAGTGTGTTGCGTAGTGAGCAATTATATGCTAATCTTAAGAAGTGTACCTTTTGTATGGGAAAAATTGTGTTTCTTGGCTATGTCGTAACTGCGCAGGGTATCGAGATGGACAAGGAGAAAGTTAAGGCCATCCAGGATTGGCCTACACCAAAATCGGTAAGTGAGGTAAGGAGTTTTCATGGACTTGCGAGTTTTTATAGAAGGTTTGTGAAGGATTTTAGTACTATTGCTGCACCTTTAACTGAAATTGTTAAAAAGGCTGTTGGATTCAAATGGAATGATGAACAGGATAAGGCTTTTAATTTGTTGAAAGATCAACTTTATTCGGCACCTGTTTTAGCTTTGCCAGACTTTACGAGAGCTTTTGAAGTTGATTGTGATGCTTCAGGTATTGGTATAGGAGTTGTGTTAATGCAGGATAAAAGGCCCATTGTGTATTTCAGCGAAAAACTTAATAGGGCAGCTTTGAATTACCCTACATATGACAAGGAGCTCTATGCCTTGGTAAGAACTCTAGAGACGTGGCAGCATTACCTGTGGCCCAAGGAGTTTGTGATACATTCTGATCATGAATCATTGAAGCACTTGAAAGGGCAAGGTAAGTTGAGTAGGAGACATGCCAAATGGGTGGAATTTATTGAAACCTTTCCGTATGTGATCAAGTATAAGCAAGGAAAAGAAAACATTGTGGTTGATGCACTTTCGCGCAGGTATGTTCTTTTATCTACTTTGGATGCTAGATTTCTAGGATTTGAACACACAAAAGAATTGTACAAGGATGATAGTGATTTTGCTAATGTTTACAATGCTTGCGAAACTTTGGCTTTTGGGAAGTTTTATAGACTTGATGGATATTTGTTTAAAGAGAGTCGATTGTGTGTTCCATTAAGTTCTATGCATGAATTGCTTGTACGTGAAGAATATAGGGGCGGGTTGATGGGGCATTTTGGTGTTGTTAAGACTTTGGATGTGTTGCATGAGCATTTTTATTGGCCTAAAATGAAAAAGGATGTGCGCGCATATGTGATAAATGCATAACTTGTAGGAAAGCATAGTCTAGGACTCAACCACATGGCTTGTACACCCCTTTACCTATACCTAAGGAGCCATGGGTAGACATTTCGATGGATTTCGTCTTAGGTTTACCTAGGTCAAAACGGGATAGGGATTCCATCTTTATCGTTGTTGATAGGTTTTCAAAGATGGCACACTTTATTCCATGTCATAAAACCGATGATGCCACTAACATTGCTGATTTGTTCTTTAGGGAGATAGTACGATTTCACGGGGTCCCTAAGAGCATTGTTTCTGATAGAGATGTTAAGTTCCTTAGCTATTTTTGGAAGGTGTTATGGGGAAAATTGGGTACTAAACTGTTGTTTTCAACTACTTGTCACCCCCAAACAGATGGACAAACCGAAGTAGTTAATAGGACCTTAACACAACTTCTGCGTGCTGTCATTCAAAAGAACTTAAAGAATTGGGAAGATTGTTTGTCATTTATAGAGTTTGCATATAATCGTAATGTGCACTCTACTACTGAATTTTCACCATTTGAAATTGTGTATGGATTTAACCCTTTAACTCCAATGGATTTGATTCCTTTGCCTATTGATGAAAGGGTTAGTTTGGATGGTAATCGTAAAGCACAGGTGGTGAAGACACTCCATGATGCGAACCTCGTGATCACGTGGCCACGCAACCCACAATCAAGATTGAGATCTGATCCCGGAAAGCCGAAATAGGTCTGATAGGAGTGTGACACAATGGAAACCTGCCCCAAGGCACCAACACTATTGGAATGAGTAGAATGACGCCACGAAGCCAGTTAATCTTCGATAAGTCGGAATCAGTTTCGTTCAAGAACTGAAGAATGCAAGAATCACTCTCACACGTTAAAACTGAAAAATTCAGAATAATAATCATCAAAGCTGCCGAAATTATGGCTTACATGAGTTTAAATAGTTCTTGAAAAATTAACCCTAATGGACCTCTTATGTGGACTTATATGAGGTCCACTCAAAACTAGCCCAAAACCCTAAACTAAAAAACCCATAACCTGATCCAAACAAGCCTTGGATCCTAGCTGAAAACAAACTATTAATTAAGCCCAAACATGAAAGAAAATAATAAAAATAAGTAACTTGTCATTAAATACCACCAGCCCTTCTTTCCTTGTGTAGCTAGGATGAATAAGGAATCCTTAAAAGAAAAGGATTCTGAAACATTAATGAATCCTTGCCACACTAGGAGATTATATTGCAACTCATTAAAGATCCTTGTGGAACTAGGAAATTCCCAAAACCAGCTCCCACATCCTTGGAGGAAAAGAATCCTAATCAAATAGGAAGTCCACAAGTCAAATGGAAGTAAATAACAAAATCCGTACAGCCTCTGTTGACCAGTATTGGGGTGCCTTCCCGAACTCCGATTGACCTGCAATTTTACCCCAAGGTAGTAAGATATGTCTGGAGAGTCCACATAAAATATTAGCCCGATCCAACGGTCGGATTGAGAATTATGACTGTTGCCGTAAACCTGGACTGTTGCGCTTTTTACGCCAAAATCCGAATCTGACCTTACTTGGGTCGTATCAGAGGGCTGAACCATATCATTCCCTCCCTCTTCAAGAAGATTCGCCCTCGAATCTTGAATAGCATTAATGGTGACTTCAGTAGCCTCTTGTTTAAGCCTTCGGAATCCCCTTATCGCTAACACCTTTCTCCAACAACACTGTATAGAAGTAGTGACTGACAAGAATTTCAAATAAGCACGCCGTACTAACCACTTGCGTACATACTTTTGAATGATAACCACAGCGACTCTCCTTCGTCTTTCATCCTTTTGGCGTTGTACCTCTTTTTCCCATGAAGCTTCAAGATCATAGAATAATCTTCTACACTTATCAACTTCTCGTTCTAGAACCCCCAAACCATGGCTTAGTATTTCGCATCGTTGATCTACAATCCTCCTCTGTTCTCTCTCCCTTAGTGAATACATGACACAGATAGGGGAAAAAAACAAGAAGACGATGAACAAGAATAGAGTTTATAGCATGAAGAACATTGATTTAGACTCGAGAATACAAATCTGACTTTTGTTTGGACCAGAACTTATCGAAAAACAAACTAATGCGAGGGTGATGAAAATGACTCAAACAACAGCCAAGTATCAAAATATGATGATAGTATAATGGCAGGAACCAAAATCAACAGAAACAAAACAAGTTTTGAAAGATAACACCAAACAGACCCGTTACGACAAAACAAGACCTAATTCGGGAAACCTAAGGAAACCGATATCCAAATGACCTCGAATTTAATTTGTATTATTACAATACTATGAAATCACCAAAAATCAATTTATAGGTCGTTCTCTTATTTCTAGGCACCCAAACTCCTTGTATGATCAGTTTGCGGCAGAATTGATCCTCCAATTAAAACCTCCAGAAGCCGGAATCAAAATATGCCCAAATTTATTATATGGTGCGATCTCATCCCCAATACACATAATATGAAGTTTCAACTGATTCTAAGGTGTTTTTCTTACGGCTCACTAATAGTAGTGTTTCTGCGGCAGAATTGAACCTCGAATTAAAACCTCAAGCAAACAATATCGAAATATGTCCAAATTTGATATATGATGCGATCTCACCCCAAATAGACTGAATATGAAGTTTAAATTGATTCCAAGGTGTTTTACCTAGGGTTCACTAAGAGTAGTGTTTGTGCGGCAGAATTGAAACTCGAATTAAAACCTCAAGCAAATAATATCAAAATAGGCCCAACTTTGATATATGATGCGATCCCACCCCCAATAGACTGAATATGAAGTTTAAATTGATTCCGAGGTGGTTTGCTTATGGTTCACCAAGATTTGTGTTTTTGCGGCAAAAATTGAATGATCCTTCAAATTTCAACTAATCACTCTTTTCTCTATTTCTTTCTGATTTTTTTTTCTTTTTAACAAACTGATATGATTAGAGACAGTAACAAGATGAAATATAAACTTTTTTTTTTTTTTTTTTGCTTAGATGACACAGACACGATGAACAAAAGATGGATGCAAACACTGAAAAACTTAAGGGACACTAAAAAAAAAACGAAAATAACAGAATGATATGACCTTGTTTCGGAGCCTAGCTCTGATACCAACTGATGCGAACCTCGTGATCACGTGGCCACGCAACCCACAATCAAGATTGAGATCTGATCCCGGAAAGCCGAAATAGTATTAAAGTGAAAAATATTCTTTTGTCTCAGGAGCTAATGAAAGGCTATCATAAATCTACGGGTCCGGCTCGTTGTGCTATGAAAGTAGATCTGATGAAGGCTTATGACTCGGTTCGGTGGGATTTCGTTGATGCTACGTTAATAAAAATGGGATTCCCTAGAACAGTGGTTGATTGGATCATGGTGTGTGTTACATCGTGTCAATTCTCAATCAACGTCAACGGTGAACTTGCAGGTTACTTTCATGGGGGTAGAGGGCTGAGACAAGGTGATCCATTATCTCCATATTTGTTTGTCCTTTGCATGGAAATCCTGTCAGGGCTGTTTTGCAATATGAGTGCCAATCAAAACTTCAAGTTCCACTGGAGATGCAAGAAGGACAAAATTTCTCATCTTTGCTTTGCCGACGACTTGATGATATTCAGCAAAGGGGATGTACACTCAGTTCGTATGATCAAAAATGCACTCATAGAGTTTCAAGATCTATCAGGTCTATATCCAAATCCAAACAAAAGTGACATCTTCTTGAGCGGTGTGTTAGGTGCTGAGAGGGAATAGATTATCAGTATTCTTGGGTTTAGAGAGGGGGAGCTTCCTATGAAATATTTTGGAGTGCCTCTTATCTCGTCCAGACTAAAGGCTGTTGATTGTAAGGGCCTCGTGGATCGAATTACCGCTAAAGTACGACATTGGACCTGCAGAACACTCTCTTTCGCAGGGCGAGTACAACTGATTAACTCAGTTTTATTCTCCATCCAGGTCTATTGGGCATCTCTATTCCTATTACCTGGGCAAGTAGTGAAAAACGTTGAGCAAATTATGAGATCATTTCTTTGGTCAGGTTCAGATATGAGCACTACTAGGGCTAAAGTGGCTTGGGATCAGGTATGTCTTCCAAGAAAGGAGGGGGGGCTAGGCATAAAAAGGATAACAGAATGGAACAAGATTGCCTTGTTGAAACACATTTGGAACTTGTGCAATGACTCGGATGGCTCAATCTGGTCTACTTGGATCAGATCCAATCTCTTGCGAGGTAGGAATTTCTGGACAATCAAGGCCCTAGGAAACTGCTCTTGGGCTTGGGGAAAGATTCTAAAGCTCAGATCCTTAGCATGGCCGAAGATGAAGCACATTATCGGAGATGGAATGACAACCTCTCTATGGTTTGACAATTGGCATCCTCACAACCCGCTCGCTGATACTTACGGTGAACGATTCATCTATGATTCAGGTATGGAACACAATGCGAGAGTGAACGTGCTGATTAATAACTTAGAATGGAGAATTCCTATCACTCATGCTATTGGCTGGCACCCCATTATAGAAGCTATTCCTTCCACATCTACTCCTAAGGGGCAAAAGGATGAGATTGTTTGGTTGGATTCGCCAAATCAGAGTTTCTCGGTCAAAGTAGCTTGGGAACAACTAAGAATTCATCATCAGATGGTTGATTGGCATGACATCGTGTGGTTCAAGAATGCTGTCCCAAGACATGCATTTCTTCTTTGGGTGGCTATCCAACGGAAACTCTCAACGCAGGATAGACTTCATCGGTTTGGTATTCATGGTCCCAATAGGTGCTCACTGTGTCTCCGCAATAATGAAGATCACAACCACTTGTTCTTTGAATGCTCCTTTACGAAAGCATTATGGTGGAATGTTTGTGACAGATGCGACATTCCAAGAATGAAAAAAAGCTTGGATGAATGGATTCGATTGGCCACTGTCTCTTGGCATGGCAAAAGTTTCGTCAACGTTTCTCGTAAACTGGGTTTCGCAGCTACAGTGTATTGTATCTGGCAAGAACGGAACGCAAGGATCTTTGCAGATGTGTCTAAAGCTTCGAATTTGGTTTTTGATCAAATCGAATGTATCATTCGCGATAAGCTTGTTTTGATGAGGAATGTTCAACAAACAGATGAAAACATAAGGATCCAAAGACTTTGGAGGGTCAATAACATGGACTCTTAATTTGATGTTTAGCTGGTTGTTTTTGTACCCCTAGCATATCTAGTTGGTCTAAGTTTTTGTTTTGTTATGTGGCTAGCCTGTAGCTATTTGTTGGTTTTCGTTTCTGTTCACATTGTAAATCTTGGGTATGCCCATTATATTCTTTGTATCATTTTCTTTTAATACATAAGTCAGCTTACCAAAAAAAAATCATCTTCTTTGACCTGAACCTGAAGTGTTCGCCTTATAACCAAGGACTCCTCAACCGGTAATGCTAACTCATCCCCATCACTATCCTCCAATGGTGGCATGCCTTCACAATCAGAACTGTCACTTTCAGATTCCACATCACCATTATCTCTAATCATCATGATTCTCTTGTTTGGACACTCTGAAGCATAATGTCCATGTCCTTGACACCTGAAACATTTAACATAACGAGTACGTTTAGGTTGAGTTTTAGATTTACCTTTGGCATCAGTAGGGACATCAACTTTAGCCTTTGGTGGTTTAGTTCTAGAAGAACCAAAGGATCTTGACCGGACAGTACCCTCTCTCTTTAGATTCGGCTTCCAAGATGATGACGAACCCGAATTAAACGCTGACCGAGCATGCCCTTTCCTAAGTTGACTCTCCACCTTCGTCGCCATATGAACCACATCCTCTAGCTCCACATAGTGCTGTAGCTCAACCGCATTAGCAATATCCCGATTCAACCCATTAAGGAATCTAGCCATGGTGGCTTCTCTATCCTCAACAACATTAGCCCGAATCATTGTTATCTCCATCTCTTTGTGATATTCATCTACTGTCTTATAACCTTGATTCAGACATTGTAGTAGTGGTTTGGCACAAATCGTCTCCTCATTAAGACTTTCATCTCCCCCCAAGTCTGAACGGGTCGCTCGCCATTCCTCCTCCTACTGATCACAATCTGATCCCACCAAATTAATGCATACTCCATAAACTTAATTATCACCAATTTCACCTTTTTTTGTTCAGAATAGCTATGGCAATCAAAAATCCAATCCACCTTTTTCTCCCACTCCAAATAAGCCTCAGGATCGTTTTTACCTTGAAAGCTAGGAATTTTCAGTTTAATGGTGTCTAAGTCTCCATCCATGTCTTCATAAGTGCCCATGCTACGAAAATTCACATTCCTCCTAGCCCTGTTCGGTCCAGACCTGATTCCATGGCCAGCTGATGCAAACTCAAAGTCATCTTCACCTCCATCTGCGTTTTCATCAACAAACTCTTCAAAATCAGATTTAACATTCCGTGCGGCCATACGGACCGTATTTCCCCGGTGATCAGCCCCACTATTCTGTTGCTTAATCGAATTCACCTCATCTTTCAGATCCTTGTACGTCCTAGACAACAACTCAAGTTGCTGGCCTATGGATCGCAATTGGAAAGCTACGTCAACGTTTTGTGTCGCTGATTCGTTGTTTTCAGACATTCTTTGAATCTGCAAAATTTGGTTAGTAGCACAAAATATATCCTCACACCTCTCGTGTATCACACAAAACAAAAATTAAGGCTTTTCACTCTATTAAGCTCTCTACGCCTTTTACCTCACAACTTGCTTTCTTTTGGTTCTTTAGGAACTGAAATCAACAAATCAAAGTCAATAGCTTTCGCAGCGCACTCTAAATATAATTTTCAGACTCAAGAATCAATAAATATACTGAAAACAAAGCAAAACAAAACTAGGATTACGATTTTGCGAGTAGCAATGCAAATTCGTACGAATTATGGACGAAACGAAGACACGAAATAAAACAGAAGCAAATGTTAAGAAAACAATTACTTGACTCCTAGATAACCCAAATATAGCAGAAACAAAAATATTTGGACAAAACTAAACAGCAAAGATCATGTTTTGAAACTTGAGGCAAATCTAACCTATTACGCAATTTTACGAAACAGAATTGAAACCCAGACCAAACGATCTCGAAATGACCTCAAATTCAATATTTAGTATTACAATACTATGAAAACACCAAAAATCAATTTATAGGTCGTTCTATAATGTCTAGGTACCCAAACCCCTTGTATGATCAATTTGCGGCAGAATTGAACCTCCAATTAAAACCTCCAGAAGCCGATATCAAAATAATCCCAAATTTAATATGTGGTGCAATCGCATATCCAATACTCAGAATATGAAGTTTCAATAGATTCCAAGGTGTTTTACCTAGGGTTCACTAAGAGTAGTGTTTTGCGGCAGAATTGAAACTCGAATTAAAACCTCAAGCAAATAATATCAGAATAAGCCCAACTTTGATATATCATGCGATCCCACCCCCAATAGACTGAATATGAAGTTTAAATTGATTCCGAGGTGGTTTGCTTATGGTTCACCAAGATTTGTGTTTCTGCGGCAAACATTGAATGATCCTTCAAATTTCAACTAATCACTATTTTCTCTATTTCTTTCTGATTTTTTTTTCTTTTTAACAAACTGATATGATTAGAGACAGTAACAAGATGAAATATAAACTTTTTTTTTTTTTGCTTAGATGACACAGACACGAAGAACAAGAAGATGGATGCAAACACTGAAAAACTTAAGGGACACTAAAAAAAAACGAAAATAACAGAGATATGACCTTGTTTCGGAGCCTAGCTCTGATACCAACTGATGCGAACCTCGTGATCACGTGGTCACGCAACCCACAATCACGTTGCTATTTCTTTGTTGCAGGGATTTGATGATGTGTTCCCCGACGATACTCCTAGCGGATTACCACCATTGAGGGGGATAGAGCATCAGATTGATTTCATACCCGGAGCTTCAATTGCTAACCGACCAGCTTATAGAAGCAATCCCGAGGAGACGAAGGAGCTTCAAAGGCAAGTTGATGAGCTGATGGAAAAGGGCTACATTCGTGAGAGTATGAGCCCGTGTGCTGTATCCGTGCTACTTGTGCCAAAGAAGGATGGAACATGGAGGATGTGTGTTGATTGCCGAGCCATCAACAACATAACGGTAAAGTATAGACATCCCATTCCTAGGCTTGATGAAATGTTAGATGAGTTACATGGATCCTGTATCTTCTCTAAAATTGACTTGAAAAGTGGGTACCATCAAATTAGGATGAAAGAAGTTGATGAGTGGAAAACAACATTTAAGACTAAACATGGTTTGTATGAATGGTTAGTAATGCCGTTTGGACTTACAAATGCACCTAGTACGTTTATGCGTTTAATGAATCATGTGTTGCGTGCATTCATAGGTAAGTTTGTGGTTGTGTATTTTGATGACATTTTGATATATAGCAAGAACTTAACTGAGCATCTTGATCATTTGCGTA
Source organism: Populus davidiana (assembly GCA_030145905.1). Taxonomy (NCBI): domain Eukaryota; kingdom Viridiplantae; phylum Streptophyta; class Magnoliopsida; order Malpighiales; family Salicaceae; genus Populus; species Populus davidiana. The sequence continues at coordinate 20,529,185 of CM057798.1, read as the reverse complement.
ATGTACTTAGTGTGTTGCGTAGTGAGAAATTGTATGCTAATCTTAAAAAGTGTGCCTTTTGCATGGAGAAAATTGTGTTTCTTGGCTACGTTGTAACTGCACAGGGCATCGAGATGGATGAGGAGAAAGTTAAGGCCATCCGGGATTGGCCTACACCCAAATCAGTAAGTGAGGTAAGGAGTTTTCATGGGTTAGCTAGTTTTTACAGGCGTTTTGTGAAAGATTTCAGCACAATAGCTGCGCCCTTGAATGAAGTTGTTAAAAAGTCGGTTAGGTTTAGATGGGGGGAGGAACAAGAGTTGGCTTTTGTTTTTTTGAAAGACAAATTATGTTCTGCACCTGTTTTGGCTTTACCTGACTTTACGAAAGCATTTGAAATAGAATGTGATGCGTCTGGAATAGGAATAGGTGCTGTTTTGATGCAGGATCGGAGACCTATTGCGTATTTCAGTGAGAAGTTAAGTGGAGCAACCTTGAACTATCCAACTTACGACAAAGAACTCTATGCATTGGTAAGAGCACTTGAGACATGGCAGCATTACTTGTGGCCAAAAGAGTTCGTAATCCATTCGGATCATGAGTCCTTGAAACATCTGAAAGGACAAGGTAAGTTGAATAGGAGGCATGGAAAATGGGTTGAATTCATTGAAACTTTCCCTTACGTAATCAAGTATAAGCAAGGGAAAGAGAACATCGTAGCTGATGCACTCTCGCGCAGGTATGTTCTTTTACACACCATGAATACTAGATTGTTAGGTTTTGAATATGTGAAGGAATTGTATGATAATGACTCTGACTTTGCTGAGATTTATAATGCATGTGGACATTCGGCTTTCGGTAAGTTTTATTTGATGAATGGTTATTTGTTCAAAGAGAATAGATTGTGTGTTCCTGCTAGTTCTTTGCGTGAATTGCTTGTTCGTGAAGCACATGGGGGTGGTTTAATGGGTCACTTTGGGGTTGCGAAAACCTTGGATGTATTGCATGAGCATTTCTATTGGCCAAAGATGAAAAAAGATGTGCAACAAATTTGTGAACAGTGCATTGCTTGTAGAAAGGCAAAATCTAGAGTACAACCGCATGGACTATATACACCACTACCTGTGCCTACTGAACCTTGGGTAGATATCTCTATGGACTTTGTTTTAGGTTTACCTAGGTCAAAGAAAGGTAGAGACTCTATCTTTGTTGTGGTTGATAAATTTTCTAAAATGGCGCATTTCATTGCATGCCATAAAACAGATGATGCCTCTCATATCGCAGACTTGTTCTTTAGAGAGATTGTACGTTTGCATGGCATTCCTAAAAGTATAGTGTCAGATCGTGATGTTAAGTTCCTTAGTTACTTTTGGAAGACCTTATGGGGAAAGTTGGGAACTAAACTCTTATTTTCAACAACATGCCATCCTCAAACAGATGGACAAACTGAGGTAGTGAATAGAACATTATCCCAACTTTTACGTGCTGTAATTCAAAAGAATTTGAAAAGTTGGGAAGAATGTTTGCCTTTTGTTGAGTTTGCTTATAATAGAACTGTGCATTCAACTACTACTTTTTCTCCTTTTGAAATTGTTTATGGTTTTAATCCACTAACTCCTATGGACTTAATTCCTTTACCTTGTGAAGAAAGGGTAAGTTTAGATGGTGAAAAGAAGGCAAAGATGGTGAGAGAACTCCATGAGGGAGTTCGACTACAAATAGAGAAAAAGAACAAACTTTACGCTTCTAAAGCAAATAAGGGATGTAAACTGGTTGTTTTCCAACCCGGTGATTGGGTATGGGTGCACATGCGTAAGGAACGATTTCCTAACCAAAGGAAATCAAAATTACAGCCTCGTGGTGATGGTCCTTTTCAGGTTTTAGAGAGAATCAATGACAACGCATACAAAATTGACCTTCCAGGTGAGTATAGTGTTAGTGCTACCTTTAATGTTGCTGATCTTACTTTGTTTGACACAGATTTTGATTCGAGGTCGAATCCTTTCGAAGGGAGAGGGGATGATGCGGACCAGCCCAGAAACACCAGCAAGGACCCATTACATGTTCCAAATGGACCGATGACACGGTCCAAGACAAAGACATTGAAAGACGCATTGAATGCATTGGTTTTGAAGGTTTCCACCAAGTCAGAATTGGAGTATCAAGAGGAAATCCTAGTACATCTTATCCATGTGCAAGAGGGGTCCAATACAACCTTATTTGGGCCATGAGATAAGAGCTTTATTTTATTTTGTTAGCTACAGCCCAAGGCTTGTTTGGGCTTAATTCATACTTTGTTTTAAGCTAGGATCCAAGGCTTGTTTGGATTAAGTTATGGGCTTTTTATTTTAGGGTTTTGGGCCAGTTTTAAGTGGACCTCATATAAGTCCACATAAAGGGTCCATTAGGGTTAACTTTTCAAGAACTATTTAAACTCATGTAGGCCAAAATTTCGGCAGCTTTGATGATAATTACTTCTGAATTTTTCAGTTTTAACGTGTGAGAGTGATTCTTGCATTCTTCAGTTCTTGAACGAACTGAATCTGACTTATCGAAGATTAACTGGCTTCGTGGCGTCATTCTACTCATTCCAATAGTGTAGGTGCCTTGGGGCAGGTTTCCATTGTGTCGCACTTATATCAGACCTATTTCGGCTTTTCGGGATCAGATCTCAATCTTGATTGTGGGTTGCGTGATCATGAGGTTCGCATCATCTTTCCTTTTTGTAGCTAGGATGAATAAGGAATCCTTGTAAGAAAAGGATTCTGAAACATTTATGAATCCTTGCCACTTGGAAACTATGTTGCAGCCCATTAAAGATCTTTGTAGAGTTAGGAGATTCCCAAAATAAGCTGCCACATCCATTTAGGAAAAGAATCCTAGCCAAATAGGAAGTCCACAAGTCAAAAGGATTTAAATAACAAAACTTGAACAACCTCTATTGACCCGTGTTTGGATGCCTTGACGAACTCTGATTAACATGATATTTTAACCCAAGGTAGGACAGCATGTCAGGAGACTCCATGTAAAATTTCAGCCTAATCCAATGGTAGGATTGAGAATTAGGACTATTGCCGTAAAACTGGATAGTTGCACATTTTACGTCAAAATCCGAATTTGACCTTGCCTGGATCGTATCACAAACGATCTCGGAATGACCTCAAATTCAATATTTAGTAATACAATACTATGTAAACACTAATACTCAATTTATAGGTCGTTCTTTTATGTCTAGGTACCCAAACCCCTTGTATGATCAGTTTGTGGCAGAATTGAACCTCCAATTAAAACCTCCAGAAATCGATATCAAAATAATCCCAAATTTAATATGTGATGCAATCGCATACCCAGTACTCATATAGATTCCAAGGTGTTTTACCTAGGGTTCACTAAGAGTAGTGTTTCTGCGGCAGAATTGGAACTCGAATTAAAACCTCAAGCAAATAATATCAGAATAAGCCCAACTTTGATATATGATGCGATCCCCCCCCCCCAATAGACTGAATATGAAGTTTAAATTGATTCCAAGGTGGTTTGCTTATGGTTCACCAAGATTTGTATTTCTGCGGCAAAAATTGAATGATCCTTCAAATTTCAACTAATCACTCTTTCCTTTATTTCTTTCTGATTTTTTTTTCTTTTTAACAAACTGATATGATTAGAGACAGTAACAAGATGAAATATAAACTTTTCTTCTCTTTTTTTTGTTCTTTTTTTTTGCTTAGATGAAGAATTGGAGTATCAAGAGGAAATCCTAGTACATCTTATCCATGTGCAAGAGGGGTCCAATACAACCTTATTTGGGCCATGAGATAAGAGCTTTATTTTATTTTGTTAGCTACAGCCCAAGGCTTGTTTGGGCTTAATTCATACTTTGTTTTAAGCTAGGATCCAAGGCTTGTTTGGATTAAGTTATGGGCTTTTTATTTTAGGGTTTTGGGCCAGTTTTAAGTGGACCTCATATAAGTCCACATAAAGGGTCCATTAGGGTTAACTTTTCAAGAACTATTTAAACTCATGTAGGCCAAAATTTCGGCAGCTTTGATGATAATTACTTCTGAATTTTTCAGTTTTAACGTGTGAGAGTGATTCTTGCATTCTTCAGTTCTTGAACGAACTGAATCTGACTTATCGAAGATTAACTGGCTTCGTGGCGTCATTCTACTCATTCCAATAGTGTAGGTGCCTTGGGGCAGGTTTCCATTGTGTCGCACTTATATCAGACCTATTTCGGCTTTTCGGGATCAGATCTCAATCTTGATTGTGGGTTGCGTGATCATGAGGTTCGCATCATCTTTCCTTTTTGTAGCTAGGATGAATAAGGAATCCTTGTAAGAAAAGGATTCTGAAACATTTATGAATCCTTGCCACTTGGAAACTATGTTGCAGCCCATTAAAGATCTTTGTAGAGTTAGGAGATTCCCAAAATAAGCTGCCACATCCATTTAGGAAAAGAATCCTAGCCAAATAGGAAGTCCACAAGTCAAAAGGATTTAAATAACAAAACTTGAACAACCTCTATTGACCCGTGTTTGGATGCCTTGACGAACTCTGATTAACATGATATTTTAACCCAAGGTAGGACAGCATGTCAGGAGACTCCATGTAAAATTTCAGCCTAATCCAATGGTAGGATTGAGAATTAGGACTATTGCCGTAAAACTGGATAGTTGCACATTTTACGTCAAAATCCGAATTTGACCTTGCCTGGATCGTATCACAAACGATCTCGGAATGACCTCAAATTCAATATTTAGTAATACAATACTATGTAAACACTAATACTCAATTTATAGGTCGTTCTTTTATGTCTAGGTACCCAAACCCCTTGTATGATCAGTTTGTGGCAGAATTGAACCTCCAATTAAAACCTCCAGAAATCGATATCAAAATAATCCCAAATTTAATATGTGATGCAATCGCATACCCAGTACTCATATAGATTCCAAGGTGTTTTACCTAGGGTTCACTAAGAGTAGTGTTTCTGCGGCAGAATTGGAACTCGAATTAAAACCTCAAGCAAATAATATCAGAATAAGCCCAACTTTGATATATGATGCGATCCCCCCCCCCCAATAGACTGAATATGAAGTTTAAATTGATTCCAAGGTGGTTTGCTTATGGTTCACCAAGATTTGTATTTCTGCGGCAAAAATTGAATGATCCTTCAAATTTCAACTAATCACTCTTTCCTTTATTTCTTTCTGATTTTTTTTTCTTTTTAACAAACTGATATGATTAGAGACAGTAACAAGATGAAATATAAACTTTTCTTCTCTTTTTTTTGTTCTTTTTTTTTGCTTAGATGAAGAATTGGAGTATCAAGAGGAAATCCTAGTACATCTTATCCATGTGCAAGAGGGGTCCAATACAACCTTATTTGGGCCATGAGATAAGAGCTTTATTTTATTTTGTTAGCTACAGCCCAAGGCTTGTTTGGGCTTAATTCATACTTTGTTTTAAGCTAGGATCCAAGGCTTGTTTGGATTAAGTTATGGGCTTTTTATTTTAGGGTTTTGGGCCAGTTTTAAGTGAACCTCATATAAGTCCACATAAAGGGTCCATTAGGGTTAACTTTTCAAGAACTATTTAAACTCATGTAGGCCAAAATTTCGGCAGCTTTGATGATAATTACTTCTGAATTTTTCAGTTTTAACGTGTGAGAGTGATTCTTGCATTCTTCAGTTCTTGAACGAACTGAATCTGACTTATCGAAGATTAACTGGCTTCGTGGCGTCATTCTACTCATTCCAATAGTGTAGGTGCCTTGGGGCAGGTTTCCATTGTGTCGCACTTATATCAGACCTATTTCGGCTTTTCGGGATCAGATCTCAATCTTGATTGTGGGTTGCGTGATCATGAGGTTCGCATCATCTTTCCTTTTTGTAGCTAGGATGAATAAGGAATCCTTGTAAGAAAAGGATTCTGAAACATTTATGAATCCTTGCCACTTGGAAACTATGTTGCAGCCCATTAAAGATCTTTGTAGAGTTAGGAGATTCCCAAAATAAGCTGCCACATCCATTTAGGAAAAGAATCCTAGCCAAATAGGAAGTCCACAAGTCAAAAGGATTTAAATAACAAAACTTGAACAACCTCTATTGACCCGTGTTTGGATGCCTTGACGAACTCTGATTAACATGATATTTTAACCCAAGGTAGGACAGCATGTCAGGAGACTCCATGTAAAATTTCAGCCTAATCCAATGGTAGGATTGAGAATTAGGACTATTGCCGTAAAACTGGATAGTTGCACATTTTACGTCAAAATCCGAATTTGACCTTGCCTGGATCGTATCACAAACGATCTCGGAATGACCTCAAATTCAATATTTAGTAATACAATACTATGTAAACACTAATACTCAATTTATAGGTCGTTCTTTTATGTCTAGGTACCCAAACCCCTTGTATGATCAGTTTGTGGCAGAATTGAACCTCCAATTAAAACCTCCAGAAATCGATATCAAAATAATCCCAAATTTAATATGTGATGCAATCGCATACCCAGTACTCATATAGATTCCAAGGTGTTTTACCTAGGGTTCACTAAGAGTAGTGTTTCTGCGGCAGAATTGGAACTCGAATTAAAACCTCAAGCAAATAATATCAGAATAAGCCCAACTTTGATATATGATGCGATCCCCCCCCCCCAATAGACTGAATATGAAGTTTAAATTGATTCCAAGGTGGTTTGCTTATGGTTCACCAAGATTTGTATTTCTGCGGCAAAAATTGAATGATCCTTCAAATTTCAACTAATCACTCTTTCCTTTATTTCTTTCTGATTTTTTTTTCTTTTTAACAAACTGATATGATTAGAGACAGTAACAAGATGAAATATAAACTTTTCTTCTCTTTTTTTTGTTCTTTTTTTTTGCTTAGATGAAGAATTGGAGTATCAAGAGGAAATCCTAGTACATCTTATCCATGTGCAAGAGGGGTCCAATACAACCTTATTTGGGCCATGAGATAAGAGCTTTATTTTATTTTGTTAGCTACAGCCCAAGGCTTGTTTGGGCTTAATTCATACTTTGTTTTAAGCTAGGATCCAAGGCTTGTTTGGATTAAGTTATGGGCTTTTTATTTTAGGGTTTTGGGCCAGTTTTAAGTGGACCTCATATAAGTCCACATAAAGGGTCCATTAGGGTTAACTTTTCAAGAACTATTTAAACTCATGTAGGCCAAAATTTCGGCAGCTTTGATGATAATTACTTCTGAATTTTTCAGTTTTAACGTGTGAGAGTGATTCTTGCATTCTTCAGTTCTTGAACGAACTGAATCTGACTTATCGAAGATTAACTGGCTTCGTGGCGTCATTCTACTCATTCCAATAGTGTAGGTGCCTTGGGGCAGGTTTCCATTGTGTCGCACTTATATCAGACCTATTTCGGCTTTTCGGGATCAGATCTCAATCTTGATTGTGGGTTGCGTGATCATGAGGTTCGCATCATCTTTCCTTTTTGTAGCTAGGATGAATAAGGAATCCTTGTAAGAAAAGGATTCTGAAACATTTATGAATCCTTGCCACTTGGAAACTATGTTGCAGCCCATTAAAGATCTTTGTAGAGTTAGGAGATTCCCAAAATAAGCTGCCACATCCATTTAGGAAAAGAATCCTAGCCAAATAGGAAGTCCACAAGTCAAAAGGATTTAAATAACAAAACTTGAACAACCTCTATTGACCCGTGTTTGGATGCCTTGACGAACTCTGATTAACATGATATTTTAACCCAAGGTAGGACAGCATGTCAGGAGACTCCATGTAAAATTTCAGCCTAATCCAATGGTAGGATTGAGAATTAGGACTATTGCCGTAAAACTGGATAGTTGCACATTTTACGTCAAAATCCGAATTTGACCTTGCCTGGATCGTATCACAAACGATCTCGGAATGACCTCAAATTCAATATTTAGTAATACAATACTATGTAAACACTAATACTCAATTTATAGGTCGTTCTTTTATGTCTAGGTACCCAAACCCCTTGTATGATCAGTTTGTGGCAGAATTGAACCTCCAATTAAAACCTCCAGAAATCGATATCAAAATAATCCCAAATTTAATATGTGATGCAATCGCATACCCAGTACTCATATAGATTCCAAGGTGTTTTACCTAGGGTTCACTAAGAGTAGTGTTTCTGCGGCAGAATTGGAACTCGAATTAAAACCTCAAGCAAATAATATCAGAATAAGCCCAACTTTGATATATGATGCGATCCCCCCCCCCCCAATAGACTGAATATGAAGTTTAAATTGATTCCAAGGTGGTTTGCTTATGGTTCACCAAGATTTGTATTTCTGCGGCAAAAATTGAATGATCCTTCAAATTTCAACTAATCACTCTTTCCTTTATTTCTTTCTGATTTTTTTTTCTTTTTAACAAACTGATATGATTAGAGACAGTAACAAGATGAAATATAAACTTTTCTTCTCTTTTTTTTGTTCTTTTTTTTTGCTTAGATGACTGTTGCGATGTCGCGGTCGCACAAATTAATTACCCTAGCTTAAAACACAACACACAAGATAGTATAGAGCAAGCAAGGGGTCGATCCCACGAGGAAGATTCAAGTCAGATTTTTATGTTGTTATGCAATTAGGGGGGGTTTGGATGTCATATAGGCTAAAGCAAAATAAAACAGAATACTATCAAACAGAATTTAATAAAATCAGAAAATTATCAAGAGAACAAACCTTGGTCGCAAGCACACATCCACCTATAGAAATCAGAACTGATCCTTGAAACGAAACTCCAGTTTATATTCTGAATTTTTATCTTTTCTTAACGTTAGTTAATTAACGGATCCGTCGTATAACTAACCCTAACCAACAAATAATCACAGTGTCCGCACTAATGATTTAATCCAATGGCAGCCTTAAGATCTAGATAAATTCATTAATCTTAACAACCAAGTTGTCAGCTTATGTTGCTTTGATCGAATGTTCTCCCTAAGTTTAATAACGTAGTTCCGCTACAATTATCAAGCTTAGTTGCTTCACAAGTTTATATACCACAACTCCGGTTTTGATATCAAACTTAGCAATAAATTTTCTACAATAATAACTTAGAGTCCGCTCTAGCAATTAAAATAAACAATCATAGGAAAAAAATAAGCATAGGAGAACAAACATATTCATCATATAAACTGAAAAGAAAAGGTAAAATAAATCTCACAGTTCTTGAAATCCGAAGGTTTTCGTATCCTTGCAACCAAGAAAACAAGTTTAGCCTTGCATGTTTGTTGAATAACTAATCAAAAAGATGGAAGAATGCATGATTTTGGGTTTCTTAGAGGAGGGGGGCGTTTTTCTCTTGTTGGGTGGCTCCCCCCCATCTCTTCTCTCATTCTTTTTATATCCTAGGAAACCCTAGTCTCTATTTTACAAAATAGTCCTCATTTAAGTAGACTGTTTACATTTAAGTACTTCAATAACTATTTTCCTAAAAAAGGAGAAATAGCCTTGCATGAAATCTTCAAGCTTTGACTTAGAGGAGCTAAATTGCTGGAATAAAAACTTGGATATCGGTTTAGATGCTTTGGAACGTAATTTAGATTCGTTTCTTCACGAAACCTCTTTGCTGGCAGAATTCAATTGTCATCTTTAAAAACTCATATCTCTCTCATATGACATCGTTTATAGATGAAATTTGGAGAGTTTATATATCTTTGAGTAAGGAATCCAACACAATTGAGTTTGCATCAATTGGATTTCTGAAGCTCCAGATATTGAATTTTGAATCGAAAAAGGTCATTTGGTCCGGTTTTCAATGGTGGTACGTAAATGGTTATATTTGCGTCATGTTTTGGATGTTCATTTCGGCTGCAAAGCGTTTGGGTACCTAGACATAAGATAAAGACCTATAAATTTATATTCCGTGTTTTCATCATATTTTAATACCAAATACTGAATTTTAGGCAATTTCGAGATGGTTTGGTCTGTGTGTCAATCTTGGTACGCAAAAGGTTAGATTTGCGTCGTGTTGTGGAGGTTCATTGCGGCCACAATGGGTTTGGGTACCTAGACATAACAGAACGACCTATAAATTTATATTCGGTGTTGTCATCGTATTGGAATACGAACAATTGAATTTGAGATCATTGGGAGATCGTTTGGTCCGGGTTTCAATGGTGTTACGTAAAAGGTTAGATTTGCGTCTTGTTTTGGATGTTAATTTCGGCCGCAAAGCGTTCGGGTGCGTAGACATAATAGAACGACCTATAAATTGATATTCGTTGTTGTCATACTATTGTAATACCAAATATTGAATTTCAGGAAATTTCGAGATGGTTTGGTCTGGGTTTCAATCCTGGTACGTAAAAGGTTAGATTGTCGTCATGTTTTGGAGGTTCATTTTGGCCGCAAAGTGTTTGGGTACGTAGACATAAGAGAATGACCTATAAATTTATATTCCGTGTTGTCATCGTATTGTAATACCAAATATTGAATTTTAGGCAATTTCGAGGTGGTTTGGTCTGTGTGTCAATTCTAGTACGCAAAAGGTTAGATTTGCGTCATGTTATGGAGGTTCATTTCGGCCGGAAAGGGTTTGGGTACCTAGACATAAGAGAACGACCTATAAATTTATATTTGGTGTTGTCATCGTATTGGAATACTAACTATTGAATTTGAGGTCATTTGGAGATCGTTCGGTCAGGGTTTCAATCCTTGTACGTAAAAGGTTAGATTTGCATCATGTTTTGGAGGTTCATTTCGGACGCAAAGCGTTTGGGTACCGAGACACAAGAGAACAACCAATAAATTTATATTCGGTGTTTTCATCGTATTGGAATACAAAATATTGAATTTGAGGTCATTTCGAGATGGTTTGGTCGGGGTTTCAATGCTGGTACGTAAAAGTTTAGATTTGCGTCATGTTTTGGAGGTTCATTTCGGCCAAAAAGGGTTTGGGTACCTAGACATAAGAGAACGACCTATAAATTTATATTCGGTGTTGTCATCGTACTGGAATACTAAATATTGAATTTGAGGTCATTTGGAGATCGTTTGCTCGTGGTTTCAATCCTGGTACGTAAAAGGTTAGATTTGCGTCATGTTTTGGAGGTTCATTGCGACCGGAAAGGTTTTGTGATACGGTTCAGCCTTGTGATTCAACCCAAGTAAGGTCAGATTCGGATTTTGGCATAAAAAACGCAACAATCCAAGTTCACGGAAACAATCATAATTCTCGATTTGACCATTGGATCAAGGTAATATTTTGTGTGAACTCTCCAAACATGTTTTTCTACCTTGGGTGGTACTCTAGTCGTGTCGGTGGAATTACCCGACTGGACGTCGTCGGAGTGAAGTACAGTTTCCGCGCTACTCCATGTAAAACAGCCTCCGTAAACTCCTGAAATTTTTTTAGAGCGATCCAACGGTCGGATTTATATTTATGGACCTTTTGAGCCGGTACTCTCGTCGTGTCGGTGGAATTGCCCGACTGAATGTCGTTGGAGTGGAGTACCGATTCCGCGCTACTACACGTAAAACAGCCTTCAGAAACTCCTGAAAAAAATTTTAAAGCGATCCAACGGTCGCATCTATATTTATGGAGCTTTTGACCCGGTATCTAGTCGTGTCGGTGGAATTGCCCGACCGGACGTCGTCGGAGTGCAGTACCGATTCCACGCTCCTCCATGTAAAACAGCCTCCAGAAACTCCTTAAAAACATTTTAGAGCAATCCAACGGTCGCATCTATATTTATGGAGCTTTTGACCCGGTACTCTAGTCGTGTCGATGGAATTGCCCGACCGGATGTCGTCGTAGTGGAGTACCCATTCCGCGTTACTCCATGTAAAACAGCCTCCGGAAACTCCTGAAAAAAATTTTAGAGCGATCTAACGATGGGATCTATAGTTAGGGACCTTTTGAGCCGGTACTCTAGTCGTGTCGGTGGAATTACCCGACTGGACGTCGTCGGAGTGAAGTACAGTTTCGGCGCTCCTCCATGTAAAACAGCCTCCGTAAACTCCTGAAAATTTTTTTAGAGCGATCCAACGGTCGGATATATATTTATGGACCTTTTGACCCGGTAGTCTAGTCGTGTCGGTGGAATTGCCCGACCGGATGTCATCGTAGTGGAGTACCCTTTCCGCGCTACTCCATGTAAAACAGCCTCCGGAAACTCCTGAAAAAATTTTTAGAGCGATCCAACGCTCGAATCTACAGTTATGCAGCTTTTGACCCGGTACTCTAGTCGTGTCGGTGGAATTGCTTGACCGGACATCGTCGGAGTGGAGTACAGATTCCACGCTACTCCATGTAAAACAGCCTCCGAAAACTCCTTAAAAACATTTTAGAGCAATCCAACGGTCGCATCTATATTTATGGAGCTTTTGACCCGGTACTCTAGTCGTGTCGGTGGAATTGCCCGATCGGACGTCATCGGAGTGGAGTACCGATTCCACGCTACTCCATGTTAAACAGCCTTCGGAAACTCACCAAAATTGTTTTTGAGCGATCCAACGGTCGGATCTATATTTATGGAGCTTTTGACCCAGAACTGTAGTCGTGTTGGCGGAATTGCCCGACCGGACGTCGTTGGAGTGGAGTACCGATTACGCACTCCTCCTTGTAAAACAGCCTCCGGAAACTCCTGAAAATTTTTTTAAAGCGATCCAACGGTCGGATCTATAGTTATAGACCTTTTAAGCAGGTACTCTCGTCGGGTCGATGAAATAGCCCGTACGGATGTCACCGGAGTGGAGTACCGATTCCGCGCTACTCCATGTAAAACAGCCTCCAGAAACTCCTTAAAAACATTTTAGAGCAATCCAACGGCCGCATCTATATTTATGGAGCTTTTGACCCGGTACTCTAGTCGTGTCGGTGGAATTGCCCGACCGGATGTCGTCGTAGTGGAGTACCCATTCCGAGCTTCTCCATGTAAAACATCCTCCGGTGTTGCGATGTCGCGGTCGCACAAATTAATTACCCTAGCTTCAAACACAACACACAAGATAATATAGAGCAAGCAAGGGGTCGATCCCACGAGGAAGATTTAGTTCAGATTTTTATGCTATACGTTATGCAATTTGGGGGGGTTGGATGTTATATAGGCTAAAGAAAAATAAAACAGAAAACTATCAAACAAAATTTAATAAAATCAGAAAATTATCAAGAGAACAAACCTTGGTCGCAATCACACATCCACCTATAGAAATCAGAACTGATCCTTGAAATGAAATTCCAGTTTATATTCTGAATTTTTATCTTTTCTTAACGTTGGTTAATTAACGGATCCGCCGTATAACTAACCCTAACCAACAAATAATCACAGTGTCCGCACTAATGATTTAATCCAATGGTAGCCTTAAGATCTAGATAAATTCATTATCTTAACAACTAAGTTGTCAGCTTATGTTGCTTTGATCGAATGTTCTCCCTAAGATTAATAACGTAGATCCGCTACAATTATTAAACTCAGTTGCTTCACAAGTTCATATACCACAACTCCGGTTTTGATATCAAACTTAGCAATAAATTGTCTATAATAATAACTTAGAGTCCGCTCTAGCAATTAAAATAAACAATCATAGGAAAAATAAGCATAGGAGAACAAACATATTCATCATATAAACTGCAAAGAAAAGGTAAAATAGATCTCACAGTTCTTGAAATTCGAAGGTTTCCGTGTCCTTGCAACCAAGAAAATGAGTTTAGCCTTGCATGTTTATTGAACAACTAATCAAAAAGATGGAAGAATGCATGATTTAGGGTTTCTTAGAGTAGGGGGGCGTTTTTCTCCTCTTGGGTGGCTGCCCTCCTTCTCTTCTCTCATTCTTTTTATATGCTAGGAAACCCTAATCTCTATTTTACAAAATAGTCCTCCCTTAAGTAGACAATTTACATTTAAGTAGTTCAATAACTATTTTCCTAAAAACGGAGAAATAGATTTGCATGAAATCTTCAAGCTTTGACTTAGAGGAGCTACATTGCTGAAATAAAAACTTGGATGTCAGTTTAGATGCTTCGGAACGTAATCTGGACTCGTTTCTTCACGAAACCTGTTTGCTGGCAGAATTCAGTTGTCATCTTTGAAAAATCATATCTCCCTCATATGACATATTTTTTGGCTAAAATTTGGAGCGTTTATAGACCTTTGAGTCAGGAATCCAAAACAATTGAGTTTGCATCAATTGGACGTTTTTAGCTCTAGATATTCAAGTCGGACTGACCGAAGGTCAACACTGGCAGATTGCGAGATTTGACTTTGAAAGCTGCGATTTCCATGCTCTTCCTTATTTTATTGTCTTGCCTTAGATGTCCAGAAAGGTATGGATGTTAGCTTTTTAATTCCACTGGAATCACTTCATTTCGACCTTTAGAGCTCACGTTCTGCACAAAACATCGACTGAACGTCAAATCTGCCAATTACCTTCAATTTACTCTTTTTTGCATCTTTCATCCAAAAGTGCCTTCAAAACATAAAACAAAGAATATCGAGGCATTTTATATATAAAACATAGGCAAAGCACTAGTTAAATGTGGGTGAAACTATCGAATAATATGGTTGCATCAAATACCCCCACACTTAGCTCTTGCTCGTCCTCGAGAAAGGATAGGTAAAATCAAATCAAAGTTAAATTAAATCAAATCATTATGACCAATCTCCTAATCTCCCATCAATATCCAAGAATATATGCATTATAAACAAGAACATAATTAAGAAGGATAAATAGTATAAATTTTCATGAATTTATTTACATGCAAACTTCAAAACTCAATTAATTGTCGGGATTTAAATGAAATCTATGCCATGCCAAAGTGATAGGTCCTCTCATTGATATACACTCCAACACTCACGTGTTTAGGGCTTATGTGTTTAAATCTCTCAAATTCAATCAATGAATATGTTCTACCATAAGCTTGCTCTTCAATCTCATCTCCATTACTAACATATTACAAAGCAATGCATGAATCAAAAGGTCTTATTTCCGGTTGTAATGGGACTAAGGTTAAGGTGAGGTAAAAGAGAGTAAAAGAGAAGGTTCAAACCAAAGAAAGTAGAGCATTCTAAAAAAAATAATATTTCAAACAAGATATTCCATCAAAGCACATAAATTTTCCATCTTTAATCACCAATGCTTAACTTTTTTTTTATTTCAAGCTCTTTCAACATAAAATCTTAAGAACATAAAAGAACACTTATTTCTTTCTTTCTTTCTTTCTTTCTTTCTCTCTTTTTTTTGTATTTTTTTTTATTTTCACCTTTGGCAACTTGCTCATATTTTCATCAAGCATCACTTCTTCTTTCTTTTCACATAATTTCCAACTATAATTCCATAAGATATCACAAGTATATGCTCTACTAATCCTTGGCCAGGGGAAAGGGAAACATATATAAAGTTAAGGCTTATACATGGATAAAGCAAAGAAAAGATAAACAAGCTCAAAAGGGGCTCACTAAGGATAATATGCTTTAGGTTGGCTTTTTGGCTCAAGTTGGTTAAAATTCCTATTGCCTTTATCATCTCCATGTATATATGTAATGCGAATGTAATCTCAACAAGATATGAAGCAAGTTCTAGAGATGCATATCATTGAAAGAATGCACAATCAAAGAATATAATGTTGAAGGCTCAAAAGCTTGCATTGGTATTACACTATAAAGTCAACATGGCATATTCTCAAAGTCAATCCCTAAACCAATTAAACCTTAAAATTTGCATGCATACTCCTTCATTTGATTTATATCTTCATCTATCTCAATTAATTCTCATATATAATACTCATATTCTAAAAAACCAATGGGAGTTAAAAAGATCAATCACAATTTTTTTTTTAAGAACAACAAAGAAAACTAAAATAAGAAAACCAAAATTCTCTCAATACCCCCACACTTAAAACACAACATTGTCCTCAATGTTGAAATAAAAGCAAAGGAACACAAGAGAATGAAAAAGAAATTAAAATGTGAAAAAAAATAAAAGATAAGGAAAAAGAAAGCAAATCTGATTATTTTTTTTTCGTGCTGGGTTGCCTCCCAGTAAGCGCTTTTGTTTTATGTCATTGGCTTGACATGTGGCATGCTCATTCTTCATAGATTGGTTCAGCTAACTCTACAGAAGCGGTGAGTTCTACCGTCCAACCTTCATAGAAAGGTTTCAAACGATGCCCATTTACCTTGAGTACTTTGTTGGTTTCTAAACTTGTAATTTCAACTGCACCATAAGGAAAAACATTAGAAACAACAAAGGGTCCAATCCAACGGGAGCGCAACTTTCCAGGAAAAAGTTTCAAACGCGAATGATAAAGAAGGACTTTGTCCCCAACATTAAACTCTTTTCTTGTAATCATTCGGTCATGGAGACTCTTAGTTTTTTCTTTGTAAATCCTTGCATTGTCATAAGCATCATTTCGAATCTCTTCCCACATAACTCCAATCTTTTTAGGCACCAAAAGGATAGGCGCCACCCAATCACTGTCCGTGATGGGGTAAATGACTCCTCCATCATGGAGAATAGTTTGCAAAGCTTGCAAAGCCAATGCTGATTCATGTATGTTTTGGGGAACACATATGTGCCTCTCCATCTCTTTTATCTCGGTAACATCATAGCCATAGCGCAAAGCTATGCTTAATCCATCTTCACTAACAAAATCACAAACTTGCTGCACACACTTATCAACTTGGTCATAGCATGTGATAGAATAAACATTGTTATAAGGATATATCATTGCATCATGAAAATTAAATTCAATTTTATCATCTCCTACCTCCATAGACAAAGTATCCTTACCACAATCAATTTTTGTTTTGACAGTTTTCAAGAATGGTCTCCCAAACAATATAGGAGTATTGTTTGATGAATCATAAGAATCATGTTCCATATCAAGAATATAAAAGTCGCATGGAATGACCAAACTATCAATCTTAACTAGGACATCTTCTATCACACCAAGTGGGTAAACAAAACTACGATCCGCAAGTTGTATTATAATGCTAGTTTTATTCAAAGGCTCAAGACTAAGAGAATCATAAACATGTTTAGGCATAACACTAATGGATGCACCTAAATCGCATAAAGCTCTTTTGAAACTAACATTACCAATAACACATGGGATAGTAAACGCACCTGGATCTTTTTGCTTCAAAGGCATATTCTTTTGAAAAACAGCAGATACAACTTCACCCATACTTACCATTTCATGACCTTTTAGTTTGAAAGCTCTCTTGGTAGTACATAACTCCTTCAAAAATTTGGCATACTTGGGAATTTGCTTGATAGCATCAAGTAAAGGAATGTTGAGTTCCACTTTCCTGAAAACCTCTAAAATTTCTTTTTCTTTGTCCTCTTTCTTTGACCTAGAAGAACTCACAGGAAAGGGTGGAATTGTTTTAAAAATAGAATTCATTGAGTGAGGAGTTACCTTTGGAGTGTTGGTCGATGTTTTAGTTTTTGGAGGAGGAGGATGTTCCTTCTTTGTACTCAATTCAATTTCTATCTCTTCTTCTTCTTCCATCTCAATTTGTTTCGACCTTTTCTCTTCAAGTTCTTTCCCACTTCGCAGCATGATCGCACTAACATTCTCTTTTGGATTCAATGCTTGGGAGGGCAATTTTCCATTCATTTGTGCTTCCAATTTCCCCACACTTGAAGCTACTTGCCCCATTTGCTTCTCCAAGTTGTGAATACTTGACCTTGTTTCCTGTTGAAAAGACATGATGTTTTGTTGCAAAGTCACAGTGTTAGAAGCCAAAGTTTTCATCATCTCACGAAGATCATCATTGGATGAAGACCCCATAACATTGGAGTTTGTGAATGGAGGGGGCTGTCTTGCTTGATAATTCTGTTGGGATTGAAATCCACTGGGATGGAATTGTCGGCCTTGATTGCCTTGTTGAGGTTGGTTCCCATACCGTAGGTTAGGATGATCTCTCCATCCAGGATTGTACGTGTGGGAAAAAGGATCATACTTACGCTGAGGTTGTCCATTAAATGCTCCATCAACTGCATTAGCTTGTTCAATGTAATCTTCTTGCATTGTTGGGCACATATCTGAAGTATGTCCTTGTAAGGAGCATATGCTACAAGCTTTCACCTGTTGTACATTGCCACAAGCCAAAGAACGCACAAGAGAAGTAAGATCATTAACTTTATTCTCAAGGTTAGAAATACTTACCTCATTTACTCGTTTGTTTGCGAAGTCTCCACGAGTGCCAAACTGTTTTGAGTTGGCTGCCATGTTTGAGATTAATTGGCGTGCAGCCTCGGGTGTCTTATCTACCAATGCCCCTCCACGGTCAGTAGGTATCAATCCTTCATAGAAATATTGAATGAGCAGCTGATCGGGTATTTGATGATGAGGGCATTGAATACACAGTTGCTCAAATCTTTCCCAATACTCGGAAAGTGTCTCTCCATGAGATTGTCGAATCCCACATATTTCTTTTCTTATGTTGGCAACTCGAGATGCTGGGAAATACTTCTCAAGGAAGATCTTTTTCATGCCATTCCAAGTTCCAATTGAACCTGGGAGAATGGAGAAAAGCCATGCTTTTGCTGCCCCTTTTAAAGAGAAAGGGAAAGCTTTCAACTTAACCTGTTCTTCGTCAACTCCATTTGGTTTCATGCCAACACAAACCATATGGAACTCCTTGAGATGAGTATGAGGATCTTCTCCTGCAAGACCATTAAATGTTGGTAGCAAATGTATAAAACCAGATTTGAGCTCAAAGTTTACACTATTGTCGATGTTTATGCACAATGGCTGATTTTCCACATTAGGAGCAGCAAGCTCCTTGAGTGTTTGTTGTCATGCATTAGCCATGGTGTTAAGGCGAGCTTCCTTTCGTAACCTGCGTAAAGTTTTTTCTATTTCGAGATCTAACTGCACTTGACTTTGATTAGTAGAACGGGTTACTGGCATAAAGCATCAAGAAAACTCAAAAGAAACCAACCACGCAAGAGATCGAAAACAATGCAAATTGTACGAAAATCTTACGTTAGAAAACTAAAACTGCCTAAAAACCCTAGAAAACAGCGGAATTTGGCCTCGATAGAGTGGGGCTAGTGGTTTACCACTAGTTCTGTTTAGAACGTCGTTTCCCTTCAAGAACCAAAATACCAAAACCTAATTCCACCAAAAAATCTGTTTTGAACAGTACCGTTGCCGCAAGTGAACAGTACCGCCGCAAGCAAAAATTCTGTTTCTCTTTTTTTTTTTCAGAAATATAAATAACAATCACAGCAACTAAAAATAACAGTAAAAGCACAAAAATCAACTAAAATTGGCGCCAAAATTTGTTGCGATGTCGCGGTCGCACAAATTAATTACCCTAGCTTCAAACACAACACACAAGATAATATAGAGCAAGCAAGGGGTCGATCCCACGAGGAAGATTTAGTTCAGATTTTTATGCTATACGTTATGCAATTTGGGGGGGTTGGATGTTATATAGGCTAAAGAAAAATAAAACAGAAAACTATCAAACAAAATTTAATAAAATCAGAAAATTATCAAGAGAACAAACCTTGGTCGCAATCACACATCCACCTATAGAAATCAGAACTGATCCTTGAAATGAAATTCCAGTTTATATTCTGAATTTTTATCTTTTCTTAACGTTGGTTAATTAACGGATCCGCCGTATAAATAACCCTAACCAACAAATAATCACAGTGTCCGCACTAATGATTTAATCCAATGGCAGCCTTAAGATCTAGATAAATTCATTATCTTAACAACTAAGTTGTCAGCTTATGTTGCTTTGATCGAATGTTCTCCCTAAGATTAATAACGTAGATCCGCTACAATTATTAAACTCAGTTGCTTCACAAGTTCATATACCACAACTCCGGTTTTGATATCAAACTTAGCAATAAATTGTCTATAATAATAACTTAGAGTCCGCTCTAGCAATTAAAATAAACAATCATAGGAAAAATAAGCATAGGAGAACAAACATATTCATCATATAAACTGCAAAGAAAAGGTAAAATAGATCTCACAGTTCTTGAAATTCGAAGGTTTCCGTGTCCTTGCAACCAAGAAAATGAGTTTAGCCTTGCATGTTTATTGAACAACTAATCAAAAAGATGGAAGAATGCATGATTTAGGGTTTCTTAGAGTAGGGGGGCGTTTTTCTCCTCTTGGGTGGCTGCCCTCCTTCTCTTCTCTCATTCTTTTTATATGCTAGGAAACCCTAATCTCTATTTTACAAAATAGTCCTCCCTTAAGTAGACAATTTACATTTAAGTAGTTCAATAACTATTTTCCTAAAAACGGAGAAATAGATTTGCATGAAATCTTCAAGCTTTGACTTAGAGGAGCTACATTGCTGAAATAAAAACTTGGATGTCGGTTTAGATGCTTCGGAACGTAATCTGGACTCGTTTCTTCACGAAACCTGTTTGCTGGCAGAATTCAGTTGTCATCTTTGAAAAATCATATCTCCCTCATATGACATCTTTTTTGGCTAAAATTTGGAGCGTTTATAGACCTTTGAGTCAGGAATCCAAAACAATTGAGTTTGCATCAATTGGACGTTTTTAGCTCTAGATATTCAAGTCGGACTGACCGAAGGTCAACACTGGCAGATTGCGAGATTTGACTTTGAAAGCTGCGATTTCCATGCTCTTCCTTATTTTATTGTCTTGCCTTAGATGTCCAGAAAGGTATGGATGTTAGCTTTTTAATTCCACTAGAATCACTTCATTTCGACCTTTAGAGCTCACGTTCTGCACAAAACATCGACTGAACGTCAAATCTGCCAATTACCTTCAATTTACTCTTTTTTGCATCTTTCATCCAAAAGTGCCTTCAAAACATAAAACAAAGAATATCAAGGCATTTTATATATAAAACATAGGCAAAGCACTAGTTAAATGTGGGTGAAACTATCGAATAATATGGTTGCATCATCCGGAAACTCTTGAAAATTTTTTTGGAGCGATCCAATGGTCGCATCTATATTTATGGAGCTTTTGACCTGGTACTCTAGTCATGTCGGTGGAATTGCCCGACCAGAAGTCGTCAGAGTGGAGTACCGATTCCGCGATCCGCTATGTGAAACAGCCTTCGGAAACTCTTGAAAAACTTTTTAGAGCGATCCAACGGTCGGATATATAGTTATAAATCTTTTGAGTCCATACTCTCATCGGGTCGATGGAATAGCCCGAACGGATGTCGTTAGAGTGGAGTACTGATTCCATGCTACACTACCTAAAGTAGCCTTCGGAAACTCCTGAAAAACATTTTAGAGCGATCCAACAGTCGGATCTATGTTTACGGACGTTTTGAACCGGTACTCTAGTCGTGTCGGTGCAATTGCCCGACCGGACGTCGTCGGAGTGGAGTACCGATTCCGCGGTTCTCCACGTAAAACAGCCTCCGGAAAGTCCTGAAAAATTTTTTAGAGCGATCCGAAGGTTGGATCTATAGTTATGGACCTTTTAAGCCGGTACTCTAGTCGTGTCGGTGGAATTGCCAAACAGGACATCGTCGGAGTGGAGTACAGATTCCACGCTGCTCCATATAAAACAGCCTCCGGGAAGTTCTGAAACACATTTTAGAGCGATCCAACGGTCGCATCTATATTTATAGAGCTTTTGACCCGGTACTCTAGTCGTGTCGGTGGAATTGCCCGACCGGACGTCGTCGGAGTGGAGTACCCATTCCGCGCTACTCCATGTAAAACAGCCTCTCTAAACTCCTGAAAAAAAATTTAAAGCGATCCAACGGTCACATCTATATTTATGGAGCTTTTGACCCGGTACTCTAGTCTTGTCGGTGGAATTGCCCGACCGGACGTCATCGGAGTGGAGTACCGATTCCGCGCTACTCCATGTTAAACAGCCTTCGGAAAACTCACCAAAATTGTTTTTGAGCGATCCAACGGTCGGATCTATATTTATGGAGCTTTTGACCCAGAACTGTAGTCGTGTTGGCGGAATTGCCCGACCGGACATCGTCGGAGTGGAGTATCGATTACGCGCTCTTCCATGTAAAACAGCCTCCGGAAACTCCTGAAAATTTTTTTAAAGCGATCCAACGGTCGGATCTATAGTTATGGACCTTTTGAGCCGATACTCTCGTCGGGTCAATGGAATAGCCCGAACGGATGTCGTCGGAGTGGAGTACTGATTCCATGCTACACTACATAAAGTAGCCTTCGGGAACTCCTGAAAAAAATTTTAGAGCGATCCAACGGTCGGATCTATGTTTATGGACCTTTTGAACCGGTACTCTAGTCGTGTCGGTGGAATTGCCCAACCGGACGTCGTCGGAGTGGAGTACCGATTCCGCGATACTCCAAGTAAAACAGCCTCCGAAAACTCCTGAAAATTTTTTTAGAGCGATCCACCGGTCGGATCTATAGTTATGGACCTTTTAAGCCGGTACTCTAGTCGTGTCGGTGGAATTGCCCGACAAGACATCGTCGAAGTGGAGTATAGATTCCGCGCTGCTCCATGTAAAAGCGATCCAACGGTCGGATCTATAGTTATAGACCTTTTAAGCCGGTACTCTAGTCGTGTCGGTGGAATTGCTCGACAAGACACCGTCGGAGTGGAGTACATATTCCGCGCTGCTCCATGTAAAACAGCCTCCGGAAAGTTTTGAAAAAAAAATTAGAGCGATCCCACGATCGCATCTATATTTATGGAGCTTTTGACCCGGTACTCTAGTCGTGTCGGTGGAATTGCCCGACCGGACGTCGTCAGAGTACAGTACCCATTCCGCGCTACTCCATGTAAAATAGACTCAGGAAACTCCTGAAAAAAAATTTAGAGCGATCCAACCGTCGGATCTATAGTTATGGACCTTTTGAGTCGGTACTCTCGTCGGGTCGATGGAATAGGCCGAACGGATGTCGCCGGAGTGGAGTACCGATTCCATGCTACACTACATAAAATAGCCTTCGGAAACACCTGAAACACATTTTAGAGCGATCCAACGGTCGCATCTATATTTATGGACCTTTTGAGCCGGTACTCTAGTCGTGTCGGTGGAATTGCCCGACCGGACGTCGTCGAGGTGGAGTACCGATTCCACGCTACTCCACGTAAAACAGCCTCCAGAAACTCTTGAACACTTTTTTAGAGCGATCCAACGGTCGGATTTATAGTTATGGACCTTTTAAGCCGGTACTATAGTCGTGTCAGTGGAATTGCCCGACAAGACATCGTCGGAGTGGAGTACATATTCCGTGCTACTCCATGTAAAACAACCTCCAGAAAGTTTTGAAAAAAAAGTTAGAGCGATCCAACGATCGCATCTATATTTATGGAGCTTTTGACCGTGTACTCTAGTCGTGTCGGTGGAATTGCCCGACCGGACGTCGTCGGAGTGCAGTACCGATTCAGCGCTACTCCACGTAAAACAACCTCCGGAAACTACTGAAAAACATTTTAGAGCGATCCAACGGTCGCATCTATTTTTATGGAGCTTTTGACCCGGTACTCTAGTCGTTTCGGTGGAATTGCCCGACAGGACATCCTCGGAGTGGAGTACCGATTCCTCGCTACTGCACGTAAAACAGCCTCCGGAAACTGCTGAAAAAATTTTTACAGCGATCCAACGGTCGCATCTATATATATGGAGCTTTTGACCCAGTACTCTAGTCGTGTCTGTGGAATTGCCCGACCGGACGACGTCGGAGTGGAGTGTTGATTCCGCGCTCCTCCACGTGAAACAACCTCCGGAAACTCCTGTAAAAAATTTTAGAGCGATCCAACGGCCGCATCTATATTTATGGAGCTTTTGACCCGGTACTCTAGTCGTGTCGGTGGAATTGCCCGACCGGACGTCGTCGGAGTGGAGTACCCAGTCGGCGCTACTTCGTGTAAAACAGCATCCAGAAACTCCTGAAAAAAATTTTAGAGTGATACAATGGTCGCATCTATATTTCTGGACCTTTTGACCCGGTACTCTAGTCGTGTCGGTGGAAGTGCCCGACCGGACGTCGTCGGAGTGCAGTACCCATTCCGCGCTACTCCATGTAAAACAGCCTCAGGAAACTCCTGAAAAAAATTTTAGAGCGATCCAACCGTCTAATCTATAGTTATGGACCTTTTGAGGCGGTACTCTCGTCGGGTCGATGGAATAGCCCGAACGGATGTCGCCGGAGTGGAGTACCGATTCCATGCTACACTACATAAAATAGCCTTCGGAAACACCTGAAACACATTTTAGAGCGATCCAACGGTCGGATCTATATTTATGGACCTTTTGAGCCGATACTTTAGTCGTGTCGGTGGAATTGCCTAACCGGACGTTGTCGGAGTGCAGTACCGATTCAGCGCTACTCTACGTAAAACAACCTTCGGAAACTACTGAAAAACATTTTAGAGCGATCCAACGGTCGCATCTATATTTATGGACCTTTTGACCCGGTACTCTAGTCGTGTTGGTGGAATAGCCCGATCGGACGTTGTCGGAGTGGAGTGCCGATTCCGCGTTCCTCCATGTAAAAGAGCCTCTGGAAACTCCTGAAAAAAATTTTAGAGCGATCCAACGGTCAGATCTATAGTTATGGACCTTTTGAGTCGGTACTCTCGTCGGATTGATAGAATAGCCCGAACGGATGTCGTCGGAGTGGAGTACTGATTCCATGCTACACTACATAAAATAGCCTTCGGAAACTCTTGTAATAAATTTTAGAGCGATCTAACGGTCGGATCTATGTTTATTGAGGTTTTGATCTTGTACTTTAGTCGTCTTGGTGGAATTGCCCGACCGGACATCGTCGTAGTGGAGTACCGATTACGCGTTACTCCATTTAAAACAGCCTCCGGAAACTCCTGAAAAAATATTTGAGCGATCCCACGGTGGATCTATCGTTATGGAGCTTTTGAGTCGGTACTCTCGTCGGGTCGATGGAATAGCCCGAACGTATGTCGTCGGAGTGGAGTACTGATTCCATGCTACACTACATAAAATAGCCTTCGGAAAGTTCTGAAAGAAAATTTAGAGCGATCCAACGGTCGCATCTATTTTTATGGAGCTTTTGACCCGGTACTCTAGTCGTGTCAGTGGAAGTGCCCGACCGGTCGTCGTCGGAGTAGAGTACCCATTCCGCGTTACTCCATGTAAAACAGCCTCCGGAAACCATTGAAAAATATTTTAGAGCGATCCAACGGTCGCATCTATGTTTATGGACCTTTTGAATCGGTACTGTAGTCGTGTCTGTGGAATTGCCCGACCGGACGTCGTCGGAGTGGGGTACCGAGTCCGCGGTACTCCATGTAAAACAGCCTCCAGAAACTTCTGAAAAAATATTTGAGCGATCCAACGGTCGGATTTATAGTTAAGGAGCTTTTAAGGCGGTACTCTAGTCGTGGCAGTGGAAGTTTCCGACAGGAAATCGTCGCAATGGAGTACCGATTCCACGCTATTCCATGTAAAACAGCCTCCGGAAACTCTTGAAAAAAAATTTAGAGCGATCCATCGGTCGCATCTATATTTATAGAGGTTTTGATCTGGTACTTTAGTCGTCTCGGTGGAATTGCCCGACCGGACGTTGTCGGAGTAGAGTACCGATTCCACGCTACTCCATGTAAAATAGCCTCCGGAAACCCATGACAAAATTTTTAGAGCGATCCAACGGTCGGATCTATATTTATGGACCTTTTGAGCCGGTACTCTAGTCGTCTCGGTGGAATTGCCCGACCGGACGTCGTCGGAGTGGAGTACCGATTCCGCAATACTCCATGTAAAACAACCTCCGGAAACTCCTGAAAACATATTTGAGCGATCCAACGGTCGGATCTATAGTTATGGCTCTTTTGAGCCGGTACTTTAGTCGTGTCGGTGGAATTCTTGACCGGACGTCGTCAGAGTGGAGTACAGTTTCCGCCCTCCTCTATGTAAAACAGCCTCTGGACACTCCTGAAAATTTTTTTAGAGCGATCCAACGCTCAGATCTACAGTTATGGACCTTTTAAGACGGTACTCTACTTGTGTCGGTGGAATTGCTCGATCGGACGTCGTCGGAGTGGAGTACCGATTCCGCGCTACTCCATGTAAAACAGCCTCCGGAAACTCCTTAAAAACATTCTAGAGCGATCCAACGGTCGGATCTATGTTTATTGAGGTTTTGATCCAGTACTTTAGTCGTCTCGGTGGAATTGCCCGACCGGACATCGTCGTAGTGGAGTGCCGATTCTGCGCTCCTCCATGTAAAAGAGCCTCCGAAAACTCCTGAAAAGATTTTTAGAGCGATCCAACAGTCGGATCTATAGTTATAGACCTTTTGAGTCGGTACTCTCATCAGGATGATGGAATAGCCCAAACGGATGTCGTCGGAGTGGAGTACTGATTCCATGGTACACTACATAAAATAGCCTTTGGAAACTCCTGAAAAATCTTTTAAAGTGATCCAACGGTGGGATCTATGTTTATGGACCTTTTGAACCGGTACTGTAGTCGTGTCGGTGGAATTGCCCGATCGGACGTCGTCGGAGTGGGGTATCGATTCCGCGATACTCCATGTAAAACAGCCTTCGGAAACTACTGAAAAACATTTTAGAGCGATCCAACGGTCGCATCTATATTTATGGAGCTTTTGACCTGGTACTCTAGTCGTGTCCGTGGAAGTACCCGACCGGACGTCGTTAGAGTGGAGTACCCATTCTGCGCTACTCCATGTAAAAAAGCCTCCGGAAACTACTGAAAAACATTTTAAAGTGATCCAACGGTCGCATCTATATTTATGGAGCTTTTGACCCGGTACTCTAGTCGTGTCTGTGGAATTGCCCGACCGGATGTCGTCGGAGTGGAGTACCTAGTCTGCGCTACTCCGTGTAAAACAACCTCTGGAAACTCCTGAAAAAAATTTTAGAGTGATACAACGGTCGCATCTATATTTATGGACCTTTTGACCCGGTACTCTAGTCGTGTCGGTGGAATAGCCCGACCGGACGTTGTCGGAGTAGAGTACCGATTCCACGCTACTCCATGTAAAACAGCCTCCGAAAACCCAGGACAAAATTTTTAGAGCGATCCAACGGTCGGATCTATATTTATGGACCTTTTGAGCCGCTACTCTAGTCGTCTCGGTGGAATTGCCCGACCGGACGTCGTCGGAGTGGAGTACCGATTCCGCGATACTCCATGTAAAACAACCTCCGGAAACTCCTGAAAACATATTTGAGCGATCCAACGGTCGGATCTATAGTTATGGCTCTTTTGAGCTGGTACTTTAGTCGTGTCGGTGGAATTCTCGACCGGACGTCGTCAGAGTGGAGTACAGTTTCCGCCCTCCTCCATGTAAAACAGCCTCTGGAAACTCTTTAAAAAAATTTTAGAGCGATCCAACGCTCGGATCTACAGTTATGGACCTTTTAAGACGGTACTCTACTTGCGTCGGTGGAATTGCCCGACCGGACGTCGTCGGAGTGGAATACCGATTCCGCGCTATTCTTTGTAAAATAGCCTCCGGAAACCCATGACAGAATTTTTAGAGCGATCCAACAGTCGGATCTATATTTGTGGACCTTTTGAGCCGGTACTCTACTTGTGTCGGTGGAATTGCTCGATCGGACGTCGTCGGAGTGGAGTACCGATTCCGCGCTACTCCATGTAAAACAGCCTCCGGAAACTCCTTAAAAACATTCTAGAGCGATCCAACGGTCGGATCTATGTTTATTGAGGTTTTGATCCAGTACTTTAGTCGTCTCGGTGGAATTGCCCGACCGGACATCGTCGTAGTGGAGTGCCGATTCTGCGCTCCTCCATGTAAAAGAGCCTCCGAAAACTCCTGAAAAGATTTTTAGAGCGATCCAACGGTCGGATCTATAGTTATGGACCTTTTGAGTCGGTACTCTCGTCAGGATGATGGAATAGCCCAAACGGATGTCGTCGGAGTGGAGTACTGATTCCATGGTACACTACATAAAATAGCCTTTGGAAACTCCTGAAAAATCTTTTAAAGTGATCCAACGGTGGGATCTATGTTTATGGACCTTTTGAACCGGTACTGTAGTCGTGTCGGTGGAATTGCCCGATCGGACGTCGTCGGAGTGGGGTACCGATTCCGCGATACTCCATGTAAAACAGCCTTCGGAAACTACTGAAAAACATTTTAGAGCGATCCAACGGTCGCATCTATATTTATGGAGCTTTTGACCTGGTACTCTAGTCGTGTCCGTGGAAGTACCCGACCGGACGTCGTTAGAGTGGAGTACCCATTCTGCGCTACTCCATGTAAAAAAGCCTCCGGAAACTACTGAAAAACATTTTAAAGTGATCCAACGGTCGCATCTATATTTATGGAGCTTTTGACCCGGTACTCTAGTCGTGTCTGTGGAATTGCCCGACCGGATGTCGTCGGAGTGGAGTACCTAGTCTGCGCTACTCCGTGTAAAACAACCTCTGGAAACTCCTGAAAAAAATTTTAGAGTGATACAACGGTCGCATCTATATTTATGGACCTTTTGACCCGGTACTCTAGTCGTGTCGGTGGAATAGCCCGACCGGACGTTGTCGGAGTAGAGTACCGATTCCACGCTACTCCATGTAAAACAGCCTCCGAAAACCCAGGACAAAATTTTTAGAGCGATCCAACGGTCGGATCTATATTTATGGACCTTTTGAGCCGCTACTCTAGTCGTCTCGGTGGAATTGCCCGACCGGACGTCGTCGGAGTGGAGTACCGATTCCGCGATACTCCATGTAAAACAACCTCCGGAAACTCCTGAAAACATATTTGAGCGATCCAACGGTCGGATCTATAGTTATGGCTCTTTTGAGCTGGTACTTTAGTCGTGTCGGTGGAATTCTCGACCGGACGTCGTCAGAGTGGAGTACAGTTTCCGCCCTCCTCCATGTAAAACAGCCTCTGGAAACTCTTTAAAAAAATTTTAGAGCGATCCAACGCTCGGATCTACAGTTATGGACCTTTTAAGACGGTACTCTACTTGCGTCGGTGGAATTGCCCGACCGGACGTCGTCGGAGTGGAATACCGATTCCGCGCTATTCTTTGTAAAATAGCCTCCGGAAACCCATGACAGAATTTTTAGAGCGATCCAACAGTCGGATCTATATTTGTGGACCTTTTGAGCCGGTACTCTACTTGTGTCGGTGGAATTGCTCGATCGGACGTCGTCGGAGTGGAGTACCGATTCCGCGCTACTCCATGTAAAACAGCCTCCGGAAACTCCTTAAAAACATTCTAGAGCGATCCAACGGTCGGATCTATGTTTATTGAGGTTTTGATCCAGTACTTTAGTCGTCTCGGTGGAATTGCCCGACCGGACATCGTCGTAGTGGAGTGCCGATTCTGCGCTCCTCCATGTAAAAGAGCCTCCGAAAACTCCTGAAAAGATTTTTAGAGCGATCCAACGGTCGGATCTATAGTTATGGACCTTTTGAGTCGGTACTCTCGTCAGGATGATGGAATAGCCCAAACGGATGTCGTCGGAGTGGAGTACTGATTCCATGGTACACTACATAAAATAGCCTTTGGAAACTCCTGAAAAATCTTTTAAAGTGATCCAACGGTGGGATCTATGTTTATGGACCTTTTGAACCGGTACTGTAGTCGTGTCGGTGGAATTGCCCGATCGGACGTCGTCGGAGTGGGGTACCGATTCCGCGATACTCCATGTAAAACAGCCTTCGGAAACTACTGAAAAACATTTTAGAGCGATCCAACGGTCGCATCTATATTTATGGAGCTTTTGACCTGGTACTCTAGTCGTGTCCGTGGAAGTACCCGACCGGACGTCGTTAGAGTGGAGTACCCATTCTGCGCTACTCCATGTAAAAAAGCCTCCGGAAACTACTGAAAAACATTTTAAAGTGATCCAACGGTCGCATCTATATTTATGGAGCTTTTGACCCGGTACTCTAGTCGTGTCTGTGGAATTGCCCGACCGGATGTCGTCGGAGTGGAGTACCTAGTCTGCGCTACTCCGTGTAAAACAACCTCTGGAAACTCCTGAAAAAAATTTTAGAGTGATACAACGGTCGCATCTATATTTATGGACCTTTTGACCCGGTACTCTAGTCGTGTCGGTGGAATAGCCCGACCGGACGTTGTCGGAGTAGAGTACCGATTCCACGCTACTCCATGTAAAACAGCCTCCGAAAACCCAGGACAAAATTTTTAGAGCGATCCAACGGTCGGATCTATATTTATGGACCTTTTGAGCCGCTACTCTAGTCGTCTCGGTGGAATTGCCCGACCGGACGTCGTCGGAGTGGAGTACCGATTCCGCGATACTCCATGTAAAACAACCTCCGGAAACTCCTGAAAACATATTTGAGCGATCCAACGGTCGGATCTATAGTTATGGCTCTTTTGAGCTGGTACTTTAGTCGTGTCGGTGGAATTCTCGACCGGACGTCGTCAGAGTGGAGTACAGTTTCCGCCCTCCTCCATGTAAAACAGCCTCTGGAAACTCTTTAAAAAAATTTTAGAGCGATCCAACGCTCGGATCTACAGTTATGGACCTTTTAAGACGGTACTCTACTTGCGTCGGTGGAATTGCCCGACCGGACGTCGTCGGAGTGGAATACCGATTCCGCGCTATTCTTTGTAAAATAGCCTCCGGAAACCCATGACAGAATTTTTAGAGCGATCCAACAGTCGGATCTATATTTGTGGACCTTTTGAGCCGGTACTCTACTTGTGTCGGTGGAATTGCTCGATCGGACGTCGTCGGAGTGGAGTACCGATTCCGCGCTACTCCATGTAAAACAGCCTCCGGAAACTCCTTAAAAACATTCTAGAGCGATCCAACGGTCGGATCTATGTTTATTGAGGTTTTGATCCAGTACTTTAGTCGTCTCGGTGGAATTGCCCGACCGGACATCGTCGTAGTGGAGTGCCGATTCTGCGCTCCTCCATGTAAAAGAGCCTCCGAAAACTCCTGAAAAGATTTTTAGAGCGATCCAACGGTCGGATCTATAGTTATGGACCTTTTGAGTCGGTACTCTCGTCAGGATGATGGAATAGCCCAAACGGATGTCGTCGGAGTGGAGTACTGATTCCATGGTACACTACATAAAATAGCCTTTGGAAACTCCTGAAAAATCTTTTAAAGTGATCCAACGGTGGGATCTATGTTTATGGACCTTTTGAACCGGTACTGTAGTCGTGTCGGTGGAATTGCCCGATCGGACGTCGTCGGAGTGGGGTACCGATTCCGCGATACTCCATGTAAAACAGCCTTCGGAAACTACTGAAAAACATTTTAGAGCGATCCAACGGTCGCATCTATATTTATGGAGCTTTTGACCTGGTACTCTAGTCGTGTCCGTGGAAGTACCCGACCGGACGTCGTTAGAGTGGAGTACCCATTCTGCGCTACTCCATGTAAAAAAGCCTCCGGAAACTACTGAAAAACATTTTAAAGTGATCCAACGGTCGCATCTATATTTATGGAGCTTTTGACCCGGTACTCTAGTCGTGTCTGTGGAATTGCCCGACCGGATGTCGTCGGAGTGGAGTACCTAGTCTGCGCTACTCCGTGTAAAACAACCTCTGGAAACTCCTGAAAAAAATTTTAGAGTGATACAACGGTCGCATCTATATTTATGGACCTTTTGACCCGGTACTCTAGTCGTGTCGGTGGAATAGCCCGACCGGACGTTGTCGGAGTAGAGTACCGATTCCACGCTACTCCATGTAAAACAGCCTCCGAAAACCCAGGACAAAATTTTTAGAGCGATCCAACGGTCGGATCTATATTTATGGACCTTTTGAGCCGCTACTCTAGTCGTCTCGGTGGAATTGCCCGACCGGACGTCGTCGGAGTGGAGTACCGATTCCGCGATACTCCATGTAAAACAACCTCCGGAAACTCCTGAAAACATATTTGAGCGATCCAACGGTCGGATCTATAGTTATGGCTCTTTTGAGCTGGTACTTTAGTCGTGTCGGTGGAATTCTCGACCGGACGTCGTCAGAGTGGAGTACAGTTTCCGCCCTCCTCCATGTAAAACAGCCTCTGGAAACTCTTTAAAAAAATTTTAGAGCGATCCAACGCTCGGATCTACAGTTATGGACCTTTTAAGACGGTACTCTACTTGCGTCGGTGGAATTGCCCGACCGGACGTCGTCGGAGTGGAATACCGATTCCGCGCTATTCTTTGTAAAATAGCCTCCGGAAACCCATGACAGAATTTTTAGAGCGATCCAACAGTCGGATCTATATTTGTGGACCTTTTGAGCCGGTACTCTACTTGTGTCGGTGGAATTGCTCGATCGGACGTCGTCGGAGTGGAGTACCGATTCCGCGCTACTCCATGTAAAACAGCCTCCGGAAACTCCTTAAAAACATTCTAGAGCGATCCAACGGTCGGATCTATGTTTATTGAGGTTTTGATCCAGTACTTTAGTCGTCTCGGTGGAATTGCCCGACCGGACATCGTCGTAGTGGAGTGCCGATTCTGCGCTCCTCCATGTAAAAGAGCCTCCGAAAACTCCTGAAAAGATTTTTAGAGCGATCCAACGGTCGGATCTATAGTTATGGACCTTTTGAGTCGGTACTCTCGTCAGGATGATGGAATAGCCCAAACGGATGTCGTCGGAGTGGAGTACTGATTCCATGGTACACTACATAAAATAGCCTTTGGAAACTCCTGAAAAATCTTTTAAAGTGATCCAACGGTGGGATCTATGTTTATGGACCTTTTGAACCGGTACTGTAGTCGTGTCGGTGGAATTGCCCGATCGGACGTCGTCGGAGTGGGGTACCGATTCCGCGATACTCCATGTAAAACAGCCTTCGGAAACTACTGAAAAACATTTTAGAGCGATCCAACGGTCGCATCTATATTTATGGAGCTTTTGACCTGGTACTCTAGTCGTGTCCGTGGAAGTACCCGACCGGACGTCGTTAGAGTGGAGTACCCATTCTGCGCTACTCCATGTAAAAAAGCCTCCGGAAACTACTGAAAAACATTTTAAAGTGATCCAACGGTCGCATCTATATTTATGGAGCTTTTGACCCGGTACTCTAGTCGTGTCTGTGGAATTGCCCGACCGGATGTCGTCGGAGTGGAGTACCTAGTCTGCGCTACTCCGTGTAAAACAACCTCTGGAAACTCCTGAAAAAAATTTTAGAGTGATACAACGGTCGCATCTATATTTATGGACCTTTTGACCCGGTACTCTAGTCGTGTCGGTGGAATAGCCCGACCGGACGTTGTCGGAGTAGAGTACCGATTCCACGCTACTCCATGTAAAACAGCATCCGAAAACCCAGGACAAAATTTTTAGAGCGATCCAACGGTCGGATCTATATTTATGGACCTTTTGAGCCGCTACTCTAGTCGTCTCGGTGGAATTGCCCGACCGGACGTCGTCGGAGTGGAGTACCGATTCCGCGATACTCCATGTAAAACAACCTCCGGAAACTCCTGAAAACATATTTGAGCGATCCAACGGTCGGATCTATAGTTATGGCTCTTTTGAGCTGGTACTTTAGTCGTGTCGGTGGAATTCTCGACCGGACGTCGTCAGAGTGGAGTACAGTTTCCGCCCTCCTCCATGTAAAACAGCCTCTGGAAACTCTTTAAAAAAATTTTAGAGCGATCCAACGCTCGGATCTACAGTTATGGACCTTTTAAGACGGTACTCTACTTGCGTCGGTGGAATTGCCCGACCGGACGTCGTCGGAGTGGAATACCGATTCCGCGCTATTCTTTGTAAAATAGCCTCCGGAAACCCATGACAGAATTTTTAGAGCGATCCAACAGTCGGATCTATATTTGTGGACCTTTTGAGCCGGTACTCTACTTGTGTCGGTGGAATTGCTCGATCGGACGTCGTCGGAGTGGAGTACCGATTCCGCGCTACTCCATGTAAAACAGCCTCCGGAAACTCCTTAAAAACATTCTAGAGCGATCCAACGGTCGGATCTATGTTTATTGAGGTTTTGATCCAGTACTTTAGTCGTCTCGGTGGAATTGCCCGACCGGACATCGTCGTAGTGGAGTGCCGATTCTGCGCTCCTCCATGTAAAAGAGCCTCCGAAAACTCCTGAAAAGATTTTTAGAGCGATCCAACGGTCGGATCTATAGTTATGGACCTTTTGAGTCGGTACTCTCGTCAGGATGATGGAATAGCCCAAACGGATGTCGTCGGAGTGGAGTACTGATTCCATGGTACACTACATAAAATAGCCTTTGGAAACTCCTGAAAAATCTTTTAAAGTGATCCAACGGTGGGATCTATGTTTATGGACCTTTTGAACCGGTACTGTAGTCGTGTCGGTGGAATTGCCCGATCGGACGTCGTCGGAGTGGGGTACCGATTCCGCGATACTCCATGTAAAACAGCCTTCGGAAAATACTGAAAAACATTTTAGAGCGATCGAACCGTCGCATCTATATTTATGGAGCTTTTGACCTGGTACTCTAGTCGTGTCCGAGGAAGTGCCCGACCGGACGTCATCAGAGTGGAGTACCCATTTCGCGCTACTCCATGTAAAACAGCCTCCGGAAACTACTAAAAAACATTGTAGAGCGATCCAACGGTCGCATCTATATTTATGGAGCTTTTGACCCGGTACTCTAGTCGTGTCTGTGGAATTGCCCGACCGGATGTCGTCGGAGTGGAGTACCTAGTCTGCGCTACTCCGTGTAAAACAACCTCTGGAAACTCCTGAAAAAAATTTTAGAGTGATACAACGGTCGCATCTATATTTATGGACCTTTTGACCCGGTACTCTAGTCGTGTCGGTGGAATAGCCCGACCGGACGTTGTCGGAGTAGAGTACCGATTCCACGCTACTCCATGTAAAACAGCCTCCGAAAACCCAGGACAAAATTTTTAGAGCGATCCAACGGTCGGATCTATATTTATGGACCTTTTGAGCCGCTACTCTAGTCGTCTCGTTGGAATTGCCCGACCGGACGTCGTCGGAGTGGAGTACCGATTCCGCGATACTCCATGTAAAACAACCTCCGGAAACTCCTGAAAACATATTTGAGCGATCCAACGGTCGGATCTATAGTTATGGCTCTTTTGAGCTGGTACTTTAGTCGTGTCGGTGGAATTCTCGACCGGACGTCGTCAGAGTGGAGTACAGTTTCCGCCCTCCTCCATGTAAAACAACCTCTGGAAACTCTTTAAAAAAATTTTAGAGCGATCCAACGCTCGGATCTACAGTTATGGACCTTTTAAGACGGTACTCTACTTGCGTCGGTGGAATTGCCCGACCGGACGTCGTCGGAGTGGAATACCGATTCCGCGCTATTCTTTGTAAAATAGCCTCCGGAAACCCATGACAGAATTTTTAGAGCGATCCAACAGTCGGATCTATATTTGTGGACCTTTTGAGCCGGTACTCTACTTGTGTCGGTGGAATTGCTCGATCGGACGTCGTCGGAGTGGAGTACCGATTCCGCGCTACTCCATGTAAAACAGCCTCCGGAAACTCCTTAAAAACATTCTAGAGCGATCCAACGGTCGGATCTATGTTTATTGAGGTTTTGATCCAGTACTTTAGTCGTCTCGGTGGAATTGCCCGACCGGACATCGTCGTAGTGGAGTGCCGATTCTGCGCTCCTCCATGTAAAAGAGCCTCCGAAAACTCCTGAAAAGATTTTTAGAGCGATCCAACGGTCGGATCTATAGTTATGGACCTTTTGAGTCGGTACTCTCGTCAGGATGATGGAATAGCCCAAACGGATGTCGTCGGAGTGGAGTACTGATTCCATGGTACACTACATAAAATAGCCTTTGGAAACTCCTGAAAAATCTTTTAAAGTGATCCAACGGTGGGATCTATGTTTATGGACCTTTTGAACCGGTACTGTAGTCGTGTCGGTGGAATTGCCCGACCGGACATCGTCGGAGTGGGGTACCGATTCTGCGATAGTCCATGTAAAATAGCCTTCGGAAAATACTGAAAAACATTTTAGAGCGATCGAACCGTCGCATCTATATTTATGGAGCTTTTGACCTGGTACTCTAGTCGTGTCCGAGGAAGTGCCCGACCGGACGTCATCAGAGTGGAGTACCCATTTCGCGCTACTCCATGTAAAACAGCCTCCGGAAACTACTAAAAAACATTGTAGAGCGATCCAACGGTCGCATCTATATTTATGGAGCTTTTGACCTGGTACTCTAGTCGTGTGGGTGGAATTGCCCGACCGGACGTCGTCGGAGTGGAGTACCGATTCCGCGATACTCCATGTAAAACAGCCTTCGGAAACTACTGAAAAACATTTTAGAGCGATCCACTGGTCACATCTCTATTTATGGAGCTTTTGACCCGGTACTCTAGTCGTGTCGGTGGAATTGCCCGACCGGACGTCGTCAGAGTGGAGTACCCAGTCGGCGCTACTTCGTGTAAAACAGCATCCAGAAACTCCTGAAAAAAATTTTAGAGTGATACAACGGTCGCATCTATATTTCTGGACCTTTTGACCCGGTACTCTAGTCATGTCGGTGGAATTGCCCGACCGGACGTCGTCGGAGTGGAGTACCCAGTCTGTGCTACTCCGTGTAAACCAGCCTCCGGAAACTCCTGAAAAATTTTTTAGAGTGATACAACGGTCGCATCTATATTTATGGACCTTTTGACCCGGTACTCTAGTCGTGTCGGTAGAATAGCCCGACTGGACATTGTCGGAGTGGAGTGCCGATTCTGCGCTCCTCCATGTAAAAGAGCCTCCGAAAACTCCTGAAAAAATTTTTAGAGCGATCCAACGGTCGGATCTATAGTTAAGGACCTTTTGAGTCGGTACTCTCGTCGGGATGATGGAAAATTGCCCAAACGGATGTCGTCAGAGTGGAGTACTGATTCCATGCTACACTACATAAAATAGCTGATACAGTTCAGCCATGTGATACGACAACAGTCATAATTCTCAATCTGACCGTTGGATCGGGATAATATTTTATGTGGACTCTCCAGACATATCTTACTACCTTGGGTTAAACATTCAAGTCAATCGAAGTTCGAGAAGGAACCACAATACTGGTCAACGGAGGCTGTACGGATTTTGTTATTTACTTCCTTTTGACTTGTGGACTTCCTATTTGGTTAGGATTCTTTTCCTACAAGGATGTGGCAGCTGGCTTTGGGAATTTCCTAGTTCCACAAGGATCTTTAATGAGCTGCAATATAATCTACAAGTGTGGTTGTGATTCATTAATGTTTCGGAATCCTTTTCTTATAGGGATTCCTTATTCATCCTACCTACACAAGGAAAGAAGGGCTGGTGGTATTTAATGACAGATTAGTTATTTTTATTATTTTCTTTAATGTTTGGGCTTAATTAAAACTTTGTTTTGAGCTAGGGTCCAAGGCTTGTTTGGATCAGGTTATGGGCTTTCCAGTTTAGGGTTTTGGGCCAGTTTTGAGTGGACCTCATATAAGTCCACAATAAGGGGTCCGTTAGGGTTAACTTTTCAAGAACTATTTAAACTCATGTAAGCCACAATTTCGGCAGCTTTTGATGAATATTATTCTGAATTTTTCAGTTTTAACGTGTGAGAGTGATTCTTGCATTCTTCAGTTCTTGAACGAACTGAATCTGACTTATCGAAGATTAACTGGCTTCGTGGCGTCATTCTACTCATTCCAATAGTGTTGGTGCCTTGGGGCAGGTTTCCATTGTGTCACACTCCTATCAGACCTCTTTCGGCTTTCCGGGATCAGATCTCAATCTTGATTGTGGGTTGCGTGACCACGTGATCACGAGGTTTGCATCAGTTGGTATCAGAGCTAGGCTCCGAAACAAGGTCATATCATTTTGTTATTTTTGTTTTTTTTTTCTTTAGTGTTCCCTTAAGTTTTTTCAGTGTTTGCGTCCATCTTCTTGTTTTTCGAGTCTGCGTCATCTAAGCAAAAAAAAAAAAAAATTTATGTGTCATTTGGTTACTGTCTCTAATCATATCAGTTTATTAAAAAGAAAAAATAATAAAGAAAGAAATAGAAAAAAGAGTGATTCGTTCTAAGGACAAACAAACTCAGTCCAAGAAGCCCAATTGTATGCTGCCAAATTGTCTTTGTGTTCTGCTGTTGAATTTGTTCCAATGGTTAGCTCTGACATTGAACAACACAATGGAGTTAAATCTGGACATACCTTACAATTAGAGCTCCAAGATATGCTAAATAGTCTTGACATGAATCCTGTGTTGGGTTCTAAAGTTGATGAGTTGAATGTTGGGTCTAAGCAACAAGAACAGCTACACCTTAGCCCCAAATTGAATTTTTTAAATGCTTTGAAGGGCTCTGATGTTGATGACAATAAGGGTAGGATGTCCCTTGATATGAATCCAGTCCGTAACTTGCATTTTGCCCCCCCCCCGCAATAACTGATGGCCGTGTGACAGTAGCTCCTCCACTTGATGTGTTTGAGGATGGCTGTGAACTTTGGAAATCCACTCTAGTTGGTCATTTCGTGGGTCAGAAATTACCCTATCCTGTTGTTAATTCTATTGCCAAAAGAATATGGGGCTCCCACGGTCTATCCGAAGTTTTATCTTCTGATAATGGTTTCTTTCTCTTCACTTTTGATTCTGTCGATCGCGCCACAAATGTTCTGGAGAGAGCCCCATGGCATATGGCCAACAGACCTTTGGTGCTTAAACGTTAGCATCCGAACATGCAATTTTTGAAAGATGATCTGGATAGAGTTCCGGTATGGGTTAAGCTCTATAATGTTCCTCTCGAGTATTGGACTGTTAAGGGGTTGAGTTGTGTAGCGAGTGCTATTGGGGTTCCCCTTCATGCTGACCTTACTACATTGTTGCGTAAAAGGCTTAGCTACGCAAGAGTTTGCGTTGAGATAGAAGCTTCGAAAACGCTGGTGAAGGAATACGACCTTCGCTGTCCAAATGAGTTATTCATAACAATATCAGCGGATTATGAATGGATACCGTCAAGGTGCAATAATTGCAATGTCTTTGGACATACCACAGGGATATGTGCTACCAGTAAAGTTGATGATCGTACAATGGGGGCAGAGGGCAAAAGGAAAATAGGAGCTGTGAACTCTAAACCTGCAGATAATAAGCAGAATCAGCTTCAATGGCAGGTAGTTGGTAAACGAAATAAGGGTGTTACGATTGGTGAGAATGATTGTTTGGAATCTAAAGAGCTTAATTGTAATGAGAATGGTTGTTTAGCATCTGCTTTACATATTGCTAATTGTCATACGAATGAAACAGCGACATCAGATGTGCCCAATGCTGGTTGTTATGAAGATGAAAATCCTACCTCTCCTATTGTTTTGAAGAGTTTATGAGCAGACATGGTGCCGGAGGAAGGGGCTGCATGTACTTCTTTAGATCAAAGTTTAACCATATGTAATCCAATTGCTTATGCAACCATGAACCCTGTTAGTCATGAGGTGAATGTTGATATTGGAGCTATGGGAGGTAATACAGGTAAGGAAAACGATGATGAGGAGTCGACGTCACTGATCCCAACAAGTCTGTAAAGTCCGATTTCTTCTGATGGGGAAACTTTTATTAATCAGTTAGCTAGCAAGGCTAGAGACTCTCTAGAGAAAAAGAAAACGGGTTCTCCAGGCTTTTCAAAGAAGAGTAAGAAATCTGGCTCCTCGAGGGGGGGCAAGTCAAGGTAATCAGTGTGTGGCTGTTTGGTACTCCTCTCTATTTCCCTATGATTATTGGATGTTGGAATGTTAGAGGTTTGAATGATCCCATAAAGCATTCAGAACTGCGTCAGCTCATCCATCAAGAGAGGATGGTTTTTTTTGGTTTGGTTGAAACTCGGGTTAGAGACAGGAATAAAGATAATGTTTCGCAACTTCTTCTGCGTAATTGGTCATTCTTGTATAATTATGATTTCTCTTGTCGTGGTCGTATTTGGGTTTGTTGGAATGCTGATGTGGTGAAGGTGGATGTCTGCGGTATGTCAGACCAGGCTATCCATGTTTCTGTCACTATATTAACTACCAATATCTATTTTAATACTTCAATCATTTATGGAGACAATAATGCATCCTTACGTGAGACATTATGGTCTGATATAGTGAGTCGTAGTGATACGGTTCAGCCCTGTGATATGACCCAAGTAAGGTTAGATTCGGATTTTGGCGTAAAAAGCGCAACAGTCCAGGTTTACGGCAACAGTCATAATTCACAATCCGACCATTGGATCGGGCTAATATTTTATGTGGACTCTCTAGACATATCTTACT
The DNA here is from genome assembly GCA_030145905.1 of Populus davidiana. Taxonomy (NCBI): domain Eukaryota; kingdom Viridiplantae; phylum Streptophyta; class Magnoliopsida; order Malpighiales; family Salicaceae; genus Populus; species Populus davidiana. The sequence continues at coordinate 20,489,124 of CM057798.1, read as the reverse complement.
ACCTTGGGTTAAAAATTCAGGTCAATCGGAGGTCGGGAAGGAACCGCAATACTGGTCAACAGAGGCTGTACGGATTTTGTTATTTACTTCCATTTTACTTGTGGACTTCCTATTTGATTAGGATTCTTTTCCTACAAGGATGTGGCAGCTGGTTTTGGGAATTTCCTAGTTCCACAAGGATCTTTAATGAGCTGCAATTTAATCTACAAGTGTGGCAGTGATTCATTAATGTTTCGAAATCCTTTTCTTATAAGGATTCCTTATTCATCCTAGCTACACAAGGAAAGAAGGGCTGGTGGTATTTAATGACAGATTAGTTATTTTTATTATTTTCTTTCATGTTTGGGCTTAATTAAAACTTTGTTTTGAGCTAGGGTCCAAGGCTTGTTTGGATCAGGTTATGGGCTTTTCAGTTTAGGGTTTTGGGCTAGTTTTGAGTGGACTTCATATAAGTCCACATAAAAGGTCCATTAGGGTTAATTTTTCAAGAACTATTTAAACTCATGTAAGCCACAATTTCGGCAGCTTTGATGATAATTACTTCTGAATTTTTCAGTTTTAACGTGTGAGAGTGATTCTTGCATTCTTCAGTTCTTGAACGAACTGAATCTGACTTATCGAAGATTAACTGGCTTCGTGGCGTCATTCTACTCATTCCAATAGTGTTGGTGCCTTGGGGCAGGTTTCCATTGTGTCACACTCCTATCAAACCTCTTTCGGCTTTCCGGGATCAGATCTCAATCTTGATTGTGGGTTGCGTGACCACGTGATCACGAGGTTCGCATCAGTTGGTATCCGAGCTAGGCTCCGAAACAAGGTCATATCATTCTGTTATTTTCGTTTATTTTAGTGTCCCTTAAGTTTTTCAGTGTTTGCATCCATCTTGTTCTTCGTGTCTGTGTCATCTAAGCAAAAAAAAAAAAAAATTATATTTCATCTTGTTACTGTCTCTAATCATATCAGTTTGTTAAAAAGAAAAAAAAAATCAGAAAGAAATAGAGAAAAGAGTGATTAGTTGAAATTTGAAGGATCATTCAATTTTTATCGCAGAAACACAAATCTTGGTGAACCATAAGCAAACCACCTCGAAATCAATTTAAACTTCATATTCAGTCTATTGGGGGTGGGATTGCATGATATATCAAAGTTGGGCTTATTTTGATATTATTTGCTTGAGGTTTTAATTCGAGTTTCAATTCTGCCGCAAAACACTACTCTTAGTGAACCCTAGGTAAAACACCTTGGAATCTATTGAAACTTCATATTCTGAGTATTGGGTATGCGATTGAACCACATATTAAATTTGGGATTATTTTGATATCGGCTTCTGGAGGTTTTAATTGGAGGTTCAATTCTGCTGCAAACTGATCATACAAGGGGTTTGGGTACCTAGACATAATAGAACGACCTAAAAATTGATTTTTGGTGATTTCATAGTATTTCAATACTACATATTAAATTCGAGGTCATTTGGATATCGGTTTCTTTAGGTTCTTGAACTGGGTCTTGTTTTGTCGTAACGGGTCTGTTTGGTGTTATCTTTCAAAACTTGTTTTGTTTCTGTTTATTTCATTCCTTCCATTATACTATCATCATATTTTGATATTTGGTTGTTGTTTGAGTCATTTTCATCACTTTTCGCATTTGTTTGTTTTTTTTCCCGATAAGTTCTGGTCCAAACAAAAGTCAGATTCGTAATCTAAAATCTAAATCAGTGTTCTTCCTGTTATAAACTCTATTCTTTTCGTCGTCTTCTTGTTTTTTTTTCCTATCTGTGTCATGTATTCACTAAGGGAGAGGGAACAGAGGAGGATTGTAGATCAACGATGCGAAATACTAAGCCATGGTTTGGGGGTTCTAGAACGAGAAGTTGATAAGTGTAGAAGATTATTCTATGATCTTGAAGCTTCATGGGAAAAAGAGGTACAACGCCAAAAGGATGAAAGACGAAGGAGAGTCGTTGTGGTTATCATTCAAAAGTATCTACGCAAGTGGTTAGTACGGCGTGCTTATTTGAAATTCTTGTCAGTCACTACTTCTATACAGTGTTGTTGGAGAAAGGTGTTAGCAATAAGGGGATTCCGAAGGCTTAAACAAGAGGCTACTGAAGTCACCATTAACGATATTCAAGATTCGAGGGCGAATCTTCTTGAAGAGGGAGGGAATGATACGGTTCAGCCCTGTGATACGACCCAAGTAAGGTTAGATTCGGATTTTGGCGTAAAAAGCGCAACAGTCCAGGTTTAGGAAACAATCATAATTCACAATCCGACCGTTGGATCGGGCTAATATTTTATGTGGACTCTCTAGACATATCTTACTACCTTGGGTTAAAAATTCAGGTCAATCGGAGGTCGGGAAGGAACCGCAATACTGGTCAACGGAGGCTGTACGGATTTTGTTATTTACTTCCATTTTACTTTTGGACTTCCTATTTGATTAGGATTCTTTTCCTACAAGGATGTGGCAGCTGGTTTTGGGAATTTCCTAGTTCCACAAGGATCTTTAATGAGCTGCAATTTAATCTACAAGTGTGGCAGTGATTCATTAATGTTTCGAAATCCTTTTCTTATAAGGATTCCTTATTCATCCTAGCTACACAAGGAAAGAAGGGCTGGTGGTATTTAATGACAGATTAGTTATTTTTATTATTTTCTTTCATGTTTGGGCTTAATTAAAACTTTGTTTTGAGCTAGGGTCCAAGGCTTGTTTGGATCAGGTTATGGGCTTTTCAGTTTAGGGTTTTGGGCTAGTTTTGAGTGGACTTCATATAAGTCCACATAAGAGGTCCATTAGGGTTAATTTTTCAAGAGCTATTTAAACTCATGTAAGCCACAATTTCAGCAGCTTTAATGATTATTATTCTGAATTTTTCAGTTTTAACGTGTGAGAGTGATTCTTGCATTCTTCAGTTCTTGAACGAACTGAATTTGACTTATCGAAGATTGACTGGCTTCGTGGCGTCATTCTACTCATTCCAATAGTGTTGGTGCCTTGGGTCAGGTTTCCATTGTGTCGCACTCCTATCAGACCTATTTCGGCTTTCCGGGATCAGATCTCAATCTTGATTGTGGGTTGCGTGACCACGTGATCACGAGGTTCGCATCACGTAGTGATGCATGAGAGTCAACCCCATGGATTCTTATGGGTGACTTTAATGCTATCCGCAACCCGTCAGAAAGGTCAGGAGGGTCTACTACGTGGGATGGTCAGATGTACAGGTTGGAAACATGTATTCGAGATGCGAAAGTGGATGATCTTCGGTATTCTGGTATGCATTATACATGGACGAACCAATGTATTGAGAATCGGATTATGCGGAAGCTAGATAGAGTGCTTGTGAATGAGAAGTGGAATCTGCACTTCCCATTGTCGGAAGCGAGATTCTTGCCTGCTGGTATTTCAGATCATTCTCCCATAGTGGTAAAGGTTACTGGCAATGTTCAGAACATAAAGAAACCATTCAGATTCTTTGATATGTGGATGGATCATGACGAGTTCATGCCCTTGGTGAAGAAAGTATGGGATCAGCATTTGGGGGGTTGTCCAATGTATCAGTTGTGTTGCAAACTAAGGAAGCTAAAGCAGGAACTTAAACATTTCAATAAGACTCACTTCTCCAATATATCAGATAGAGTCAAAGATGCAAAAGATCAAATGGATAAGGCTCAACAGGAGCTGCATACAGCGCCTGAGAATCCAACTTTACGCATGCGCGAAAGAGATGCTGTTCGTAACTATGGTTCTACGGTCAGGGCGGAAGAGAGTTTTTTCAAACAAAAGGCAAGGATGCAATGGCTTAGCTTGGGGGATCAGAATACTAGCTACTTCCACAAATCAGTAAATGGAAGACAGAATAGAAATAAGCTTCTCTCCGTTACAAGGGAGGATGGGGAAGTCGTTGAAGGACACGAGGCAGTCAAATCAGAAGTAATTGCATACTTCCAGCGTGTGTTGGGAGTGAATCAGATGCCTAGGGTCTTGAACGAGGAAGTGATGCAATCGGCAATTAACTGCAAACTATCTTCGACTCAACAGCATGAACTAGCACAAGAAGTAACAAGGGAGGAGATTAAGAATGCTATGTTTAGTTTGAAAAACAACAAAGCCCCTGGCCCGGATGGCTTCAACGCAGGTTTCTTCAAAAGAATGTGGCATATAGTGGGGGAAGATGTAATCAAAGCTGTTAGCTCCTTCTTTCAGACTTGTAGAATGCTTAAAGAAATGAATGCTACATCCATTTCCCTTATCCCTAAAGTTGCTAATCCTACGAGGTTGACAGATTTTTGTCCTATATCTTGCTGCAATACAGTATACAAATGCATCGCGAAGATTCTAGCTGGGAGAATGAAAGTTGTTTTGCCGTCCTTAGTAGGTCCGTATCAGACAGCTTTTATCTCTGGACGGAGAATCAGCGACAATATTCTTTTGTCTCAGGAGCTAATGAAAGGCTATCATAAATCTACAGGTCCGGCTCGTTGTGCTATGAAAGTAGATCTGATGAAGGCTTATGACTCGGTTCGGTGGGATTTTGTTGATGCTACGTTAATAAAAATGGGATTCCCTAGAACAGTGGTTGACTGGATCATGGTGTGTGTTACATCGTGTCAATTTTCAATCAACGTCAACGGTGAACTTGCAGGTTACTTTCATGGGGGTAGAGGGCTGAGACAAGGTGATCCATTATCTCCATATTTGTTTGTCCTTTGCATGGAAATCCTATCAGGGCTGTTCTGCAATATGAGTGCCAATCAAAACTTCAAGTTCCACTAGAGATGCAAGAAGGACAGAATTTCTCATCTTTGCTTTGCCGACGACTTGATGATATTCAGCAAAGGGGATGTACACTCAGTTCGTATGATCAAAAATGCACTCATAGAGTTTCAAGATCTATCAGGTCTATATCCAAATCCAAACAAAAGTGACATCTTCTTGAGCGGTGTGTTAGGTGCTGAGAGGGAACAGATTATCAATATTCTTGGGTTTAGAGAGGGGGAGCTTCCTATGAAATATTTGGGAGTGCCTCTTATCTCGTCCAGACTAAAGGCTGTTGATTGTAAGGGCCTCGTGGATCGAATTACCGCTAAAGTTCGACATTGGACCTGCAGAACACTCTCTTTCGCAGGGCGAGTACAACTGATTAACTCAGTTTTATTCTCCATCCAGGTCTATTGGGCATCTCTATTCCTATTACCTGGGCAAGTAGTGAAAAACATTGAGCAAATTATGAGATCCTTTCTTTGGTCAGGTTCAGATATGAGCACTACTAGGGCTAAAGTGGCTTGGGATCAGGTATGTCTTCCAAGAAAGGAGGGGGGGCTAGGCATAAAAAGGATAACAGAATGGAACAAGATTGCCTTGTTGAAACACATTTGGAACTTGTGCAATGACTCAGATGGCTCAATCTGGTCTACTTGGATCAGATCCAATCTCTTGCGAGGTAGGAATTTCTGGACATTCAAGGCGCCAGGAAGCTGCTCTTGGGCTTGGGGAAAGATTCTAAAGCTCAGATCCTTAGCATGGCCGAAGATGAAGCACATTATCGGAGATGGAATGACAACCTCTCTATGGTTTGACAATTGGCATCCTCACAGCCCGCTCGCTGATACTTACGGTGAAAGATTCATTTATGATTCAGGTATGGAACATAACGCGAGAGTGAACGTGCTGATTAATAACTTAGAATGGAATTCCTATCACTCACGCTCTTGGCTGGCACCCCATTATAGAAGCTATTCCTTCCACCTCTACTCCTAATGGGCAAAAAGATGAGATTGTGTGGTTGGATTCGCCAAATCAGAGTTTCTCGGTCAAAGTAGCGTGGGAGCAACTAAGAATTCATCGTCAAATGGTTGATTGGCATGACATTGTGTGGTTCAAGAATGCTGTCCCAAGACATGCATTTCTTCTTTGGGTGGCTATCCAACGGAAACTCTCAACGCAGGATAGACTTCATCGGTTTGGTATTCATGGTCCCAATAGGTGCTCACTCTGTCTCCGCAATAATGAAAATCACAACCACTTATTCTTTGAATGCTCCTTTACGAAAGCATTATGGTGGAATGTTTGTGACAAATGCGACATTCCAAGAATGACAAAAAGCTTGGATGAATGGATTCGTTTGGCCACTGTCTCTTGGCATGGCAAAAGTTTCGTCAACTTTTCTCGTAAACTGGGTTTCGCAGCTACAGTGTATTGTATCTGGCAAGAACGGAACGCAAGGATCTTTGCAGATGTGTCTAAAGCTTCGAATTTGGTTTTTGATCAAATCGAATGTATCATTCGCGATAAGCTTGTTTTGATGAGGAATGTTCAACAAACAGATGAAAACATAAGGATCCAAAGACTTTGGAGGGTCAATAACATGGACTCTTAATTTGATGTTTAGCTGGTTGTTTTTGTACCCCTAGCATATCTAGATGGTCTAAGTTTTTGTTTTGTTATGTGGCTAGCCTGTAGCCATTTGTTGGTTTTCGTTTTTGTTCACATTGTAAATCTTGGGTATGCCCATTATATTCTTTGTATCATTTTCTTTTAATACATAAGTCAGCTTACCAAAAAAAAAAAAAAGAGTGATTAGTTGAAATTTGAAAGATCATTCAATTTTTGCCGCAGAAACACAAATCTTGGTGAACCATAAGCAAACCACCTCCGAATCAATTTAAACTTCATATTCAGTCTATTGGGGGTGGGATAGGATCATATATCAAATTTGGGCTTATTCTGATATTATTTGCTTGAGGTTTTAATTCGAGGTTCAATTCTGCCGCAAAAACACAACTATTAATGAACCATAAGCAAACCACCTTAGAATCAATTGAAACTTCATATTATGTGTATTGGGGATGAGATAGCACCATATATTAAATTTGGGCTTATTTTGATATCGGCTTCTGGAGGTTTTAATTGGAGGTTCAATTCTGCCGCAAATTGATCATACAAGGATTTTAGGTACCTAGAAATAAGAGAACGACCTATAAATTGATTTTTAGTGTTTACATAGTATTTTAATACTATATATTAAATTCGAGGCCATTTGGATATCGGTTTCTTTAGGTTCCTAAATTGGGTCTTGTTTTGTCGTAACGGGTCTGTTTGGTGTTATCTTTCAAAACTTGTTTTGTTTCTGTTGATTTCGTTCCTGCCATTATATACTATCATCATATTTTGATATTTGGCTATTGTTTGAGTCATTTTCATCACTTTCGCATTTGTTTGTTTCTTTTTCCGATAAGTTCTGGTCCAAACAAAAGTCAGATTCGTAATCTCGAATCTAAATAGTGTTCTTCCAGTTATAAACTCTATTCTTTTCGTCGTCTTCTTGTTTTTTTTTTCCCCTATCTGTGTCATGTATTCACTAAGGGAGAGGGAATAGAGAAGGATTGTAGATCAACGATGTGAAAAACTAAGCCATGGTTTGGGGTTTCTAGAACGACAAGTTGATAAGTGTAGAAGATTAGTTTATGATCTTCAAGCTTCTTGGGAAAAAGAGGTACAACGCCAAAAAGGATGAAAGAAGAAGGAGATTCGTTGTGGTTATCATTCAAAAGTATGTACGCAAGTGGTTAGTACGGCGTGCTTATTTGAAATTCTTGTCAGTCACTACTTCTATACAGTGTTGTTGGAGAAAGGTGTTAGCAAGAAGGGGATTCCGAAGGCTTAAAGAAGAGGCTACTGCAGTCACTATTAATCATATACAAGATTCGAGGGCGAATCTTCTTGAAGAGGGAGGGAATGATACGGTTCAGCCATGTGATACGACCCAAGTAAGGTCAGATTTGGATTTTGGCGTAAAGAGCGCAACAATCCAGGTTTACGGCAACAATCATAATTCTCAATCTGACCGTTGGATCGGGATAATATTTTATGTGGACTCTCCAGACATATCTTACTACCTTGGATTAAACATTCAGGTCAATCGAAGTTCGAGAAGGAACCACAATACTGGTCAACGGAGGCTGTACGGATTTTGTTATTTACTTCCTTTTGACTTGTGGACTTCCTATTTGGTTAGGATTCTTTTCCTACAAGGATGTGGCAGCTGGCTTTGGGAATTTCCTAGTTCCACAAGGATCTTTAATGAGCTGCAATATAATCTACAAGTGTGGCTGTGATTCATTAATGTTTCGGAATCCTTTTCTTATAGGGATTCCTTATTCATCCTAGCTACACAAGGAAACAAGGGCTGGTGGTATTTAATGACAGATTAGTTATTTTTATTATTTTCTTTAATGTTTGGGCTTAATTAAAACTTTGTTTTGAGCTAGGGTCCAAGGCTTGTTTGGATCAGGTTATGGGCTTTCCAGTTTAGGGTTTTGGGCCAGTTTTGAGTGGACCTCATATAAGTCCACAATAAGGGGTCCGTTAGGGTTAACTTTTCAAGAACTATTTAAACTCATGTAAGCCACAATTTCGGCAGCTTTTGATGAATATTATTCTGAATTTTTCAGTTTTAACGTGTGAGAGTGATTCTTGCATTCTTCAGTTCTTGAACGAACTGAATCTGACTTATCGAAGATTAACTGGCTTCGTGGCGTCATTCTACTCATTCCAATAGTGTTGGTGTCTTGGGGCAGGTTTCCATTGTGTCACACTCCTATCAGACCTCTTTCGGCTTTCCGGGATCAGATCTCAATCTTGATTGTGGGTTGCGTGACCATGTGATCACGAGGTTCGCATCAATAGCCTTCAGAAACTCCTGAAAAAATTTTTTAGAGCGATCCAACAGTTGGATCTATACTTATGGACCTTTTAAACCGGTACTTTAGTCCTGTCGGTGGAATTGACCGACCGGACGTCGTCGGAGTGGGGTACCGATTCCGTGATACTCCATGTAAAACAGCCTCCGGAAACTCCTGAAAAAATATTTGAGCGATCCAACGGTCGCATTTATATTTATGGACCTTTTGACCCGGTACTCTAGTCGTGTCGGTGGAATTGCCCGACCGGACGTTGTTGGAGTGGAGTGCCGATTCCGCGCTCCTACATGTAAAAGAGCCTCCGGAAACTCCTGAAAAACTTTTTAGAGCGATCCAACGGTCGGATCTTTAGTTATGGACCTTTTGAGTCGGTACTCTCGTCGGGATGATGGAATAGCCCGAACGGATATCGTCGGAGTGGAGTACTGATTCCATGCTACACTACATAAAACAGCCTTCGGAAACTCTTGAAAAAAATTTTAGAGCGATCTAATGGTCGGATCTATGTTTATTGAGGTTTTGATCCAGTACTTTAGTCGTCTCGGTGGAATTGCCCGACCGGACATCGTCGTAGTGGAGTACCGATTCCGCGATACTCCATGTAAAACAGCCTCCGAAAACTCCTGAAAAAATATTTGAGCGATCCCACGGTCGGATCTATCGTTATGGAGCTTTTGAGTCGGTACTCTCGTCGGGTCGATGGAATAGCCCGAACGTATGTCGTCGGAGTGGAGTACTGATTCCACACTACTCCATGTAAAACAACCTCCGGAAACTCATGAAAAAAATTTTAAACCGATCCAACGGTCGGATCTATATTTGTGGACCTTTTGAGCCGTTACTCTGGTCATCTCGGTGGAATTGCCCGGCCGGACATCGTCGGAGTGGAGTACCGATTCCGCGATACTCCATGTAAAACAGCCTCCGGAACTCATGAAAAAATTTTTAAAGCGATCCAACGGTCGGATCTATATTTATGGACCTTTTGAGGCAGTACTCTAGTCGTGTCGGTGGAATTGCCCGACCGGACGTCGTCGGAGTAGAGTACCGATTCCGCGCTACTCCATGTCAAACAGCCTTTGGAAACTCCTGAAAAACATTTTAGAGCGATCCAACGGTCGGATCTATTTTTGTGGACCTTTTGAGCCGGTACTCTAGTGGTGTCGGTGGAATTGCACGACCGGACGTCATCAGAGTGGAGTACCGATTCCGCGCTACTCTATGTAAAACAGCCTACGGAAACTACTGAAAATTTTTTAGAGCGATCCAACGGTCGGATCTAAATTTACGGACTTTTTGAGCCGGTACTCTAGTCGTCTCGGTGGAATTGCCCGACCGGACGTCGTTGGAGTGGAGTACCGATTCGGCGCTGCTCCATGTAAAAGAGCCTTCGAAAAGTACTGAAAACAAATTTTAGAGCGATCCAACGGTCGGATCTATTTTTGTGGACCTTTTGAGCCATTACTCTAGTCATCTCGGTGGAATTGCCCGGCCGGACATCGTCGGAGTGGAGTACTGATTCCGCGATAATCCATGTAAAACAGCCTCCGGAAACTCATGAAAAAAATTTTAAAGCGATCCAACGGTCATATCTATATTTATGGACCTTTTGAGGCAGTACTCTAGTCGTGTCGATGGAATTGGCCGACCGGAAGTTGTCGGAGTTGAGTACCGAGTCCGCGCTACTCAATGTCAAACATCCTTCGGAAACTCCTGAAAAAATTTTTAGAGCGATCCAACGGTCGGATCTATATTTATGGACCTTTTAGGATGGTACTCTAATCATGTCAGTGGAATTGCCCGACCGGACGTCGTCGGAGTGGAGTAACGATTCCACGCTTCTCCATGTAAAAGAGCCTCCGGAAACTACTGAAAAATATTTTAGAGCGATCCAATGGTCGGATCTATATTTATGGACCTTTTGAGCCGGTACTCTAGTCGTGTTGGAGGAATTGCCCGACCGAACGTCGTCGGAGTGGAGTACCGATTCCGCGCTACTCCATGTAAAACAGCCTCCGGAAACTCATCAAAAAAATTTTAAAGCGATCCAACGGTCGTATCTATATTTGTGGACCTTTTGAGCCGTTACTCTAGTCATCTCGGTGGAATTGCCCGACCGGACATCGTCGGAGTGGAGTACCGATTCCACGCTACTCCATGTAAAACAGCCTCCGGAAACTCATGAAAAAAATTTTAAAGCGATCCAACGGTCGGATCTATATTTATAGACCTTTTAGGATGGTACTCTAGTCGTGTCGGTGGAATTGCCCTACCGGACGTCGTCGGAGTGGAGTACCGATTCCGCGCTGCTCCATGTAAAAGAGCCTCCGAAAACTACTGAAAAAAAATTTTAGAGCGATCCAACGGTCGGATCTATATTTATGGACCTTTTGAGCCGGTACTCTAGTCGCCTCGGTGGAATTGCCGACGGGACGTCGTCGGAGTGGAGTACCAATTCCGCGCTACTCCATGTAAAATAGCCTCCGTAAAGTCATGAAATTTTTTTTGAAGCGATCCAACGGTCGGATCTATATTTGTGGACCTTTTGAGCCGTTACTCTAGTCCGCTCGGTGGAATTGCCCGACTGGACATCGTCGGAGTGGAGTACTGATTCCACACTACTCCATGTAAAACAGCCTCCAAAAACTCATGAAAAAAATTTTAAAGCGATCAAACGGTCGGATCTATATTTGTGGACCTTATGAACCGTTACTCTGGTCATGTCAGTGGAATTGCCCGACCGGACGTCGTCGGAGTGGAGTAACGATTCCACGCTTCTCCATGTAAAAGAGCCTCCGGAAACTACTGAAAAATATTTTAGAGCGATCCAATGGTCGGATCTATATTTATGGACCTTTTGAGCCGGTACTCTAGTCGTGTTGGAGGAATTGCCCGACCGAACGTCGTCGGAGTGGAGTACCGATTCCGCGCTACTCCATGTAAAACAGCCTCCGGAAACTCATCAAAAACATTTTAAAGCGATCCAACGGTCGTATCTATATTTGTGGACCTTTTGAGCCGTTACTCTAGTCATCTCGGTGGAATTGCCCGACCGGACATCGTCGGAGTGGAGTACCGATTCCACGCTACTCCATGTAAAACAGCCTCCGGAAACTCATGAAAAACATTTTAAAGCGATCCAACGGTCGGATCTATATTTATAGACCTTTTAGGATGGTACTCTAGTCGTGTCGGTGGAATTGCCCTACCGGACGTCGTCGGAGTGGAGTAACAATTCTGCGCTTCTCCATGTAAAAGATCCTCCGGAAACTACTGAAACATTTTTATAGAGCGATCCAACGGTCGAATCTATATTTATGGACCTTTTGAGCCGGTACTCTAGTCGTCTCGGTGGAATTGCCCGACCGGACATCGTCGGAGTGGAGTACCGATTCCGCGCTCTCCATGTAAAACAGCCTCCGGAAACTCATGAAAAAAATTTTAAACCGATCCAACGGTCGGATCTATATTTATGGACCTTTTGAGGCAGTACTCTAGTCGTGTCGGTGGAATTGCCCGACCGGACGTCGTCGGAGTAGAGTACCGATTCCACGCTACTCCATGTAAAACAACCTTTGGAAACTCCTGAAAAACATTTGAGAGCGATCCAACGGTCGGATCTATTTTTGTGGACCTTTTGAGCCGGTACTATAGTGGTGTCAGTGGAATTGCGCGACCGGACGTCGTCAGAGTGGAGTACCGATTCCGCGCTACTCTATGTAAAACAGCCTCCGGAAACTACTGAAAATTTTTTAGAGCGATCCAACGGTCGGATCTAAATTTATGGACTTTTTGAGCCGGTACTCTAGTCGTCTCGGTGGAATTGCCCGACCGGACGTCGTTGGAGTGGAGTACCGATTCGGCGCTGCTCCATGTAAAAGAGCCTCCGAAAAGTACTGAAAAAAAATTTTAGAGCGATCCAACGGTCGGATCTATTTTTGTGGACCTTTTGAGCCATTACTCTAGTCATCTCGGTGGAATTGCCCGGCCGGACATCGTCGGAGTGGAGTACTGATTCCGCGATAATCCATGTAAAACAGCCTCCGGAAACTCATGAAAAAAATTTTAAAGCGATCCATCGGTCATATCTATATTTATGGACCTTTTGAGGCAGTACTCTAGTCGTGTCGATGGAATTGGCCGACCGGAAGTTGTCGGAGTGGAGTACCGAGTCCGCGCTACTCAATGTCAAACATCCTTCGGAAACTCCTGAAAAACTTTTTAGAGCGATCCAACGGTCGGATCTATATTTATGGACCTTTTAGGATGGTACTCTAATCATGTCAGTGGAATTGCCCGACCGGACGTCGTCGGAGTGGAGTAACGATTCCACGCTTCTCCATGTAAAAGAGCCTCCGGAAACTACTGAAAAATATTTTAGAGCGATCCAATGGTCGGATCTATATTTATGGACCTTTTGAGCCGGTACTCTAGTCGTGTTGGAGGAATTGCCCGACCGAACGTCGTCGGAGTGGAGTACCGATTCCGCGCTACTCCATGTAAAACAGCCTCCGGAAACTCATCAAAAACATTTTAAAGCGATCCAACGGTCGTATCTATATTTGTGGACCTTTTGAGCCGTTACTCTAGTCATCTCGGTGGAATTGCCCGACCGGACATCGTCGGAGTGGAGTACCGATTCCACGCTACTCCATGTAAAACAGCCTCCGGAAACTCATGAAAAACATTTTAAAGCGATCCAACGGTCGGATCTATATTTATAGACCTTTTAGGATGGTACTCTAGTCGTGTCGGTGGAATTGCCCTACCGGACGTCGTCGGAGTGGAGTAACAATTCCGCGCTTCTCCATGTAAAAGATCCTCCGGAAACTACTGAAACATTTTTATAGAGCCATCCAACGGTCGAATCTATATTTATGGACCTTTTGAGCCGGTACTCTAGTCGTCTCGGTGGAATTGCCCGACCGGACATCGTCGGAGTGGAGTACCGATTCCGCGCTCTCCATGTAAAACAGACACCGGAAACTCATGAAAAAAATTTTAAACCGATCCAACGGTCGGATCTATATTTATGGACCTTTTGAGGCAGTACTCTAGTCGTGTCGGTGGAATTGCCCGACCGGACGTCGTCGGAGTAGAGTACCGATTCCACGCTACTCCATGTAAAACAACCTTTGGAAACTACTGAAAAACATTTCAGAGCGATCCAACGGTCGGATCTATTTTTGTGGACCTTTTGAGCCGGTACTATAGTGGTGTCAGTGGAATTGCGCGACCGGACGTCGTCAGAGTGGAGTACCGATTCCACGCTACTCTATGTAAAACAGCCTCCGGAAACTACTGAAAATTTTTTAGAGCGATCCAACGGTCGGATCTAAATTTATGGACTTTTTGAGCCGGTACTCTAGTCGTCTCGGTGGAATTGCCCGACCGGACGTCGTTGGAGTGGAGTACCGATTCGGCGCTGCTCCATGTAAAAGAGCCTCCGAAAAGTACTGAAAAAAAATTTTAGAGCGATCCAACGGTCGGATCTATTTTTGTGGACCTTTTGAGCCATTACTCTAGTCATCTCGGTGGAATTGCCCGGCCGGACATCGTCGGAGTGGAGTACTGATTCCGCGATAATCCATGTAAAACAGCCTCCGGAAACTCATGAAAAAATTTTTAAACCGATCCAACGGTCGGATCTATATTTATGGACCTTTTGAGGCAGTACTCTAGTCGTGTCGGTGGAATTGCCCGACCGGACGTCGTCGGAGTGGAGTAACAATTCCGCGCTTCTCCATGTAAAAGATCCTCCGGAAACTACTGAAACATTTTTGTAGAGCGATCCAACGGTCGAATCTATATTTATGGACCTTTTGAGCCGGTACTCTAGTCGTCTCGGTGGAATTGCCCGACAGGACATCGTCGGAGTGGAGTACCGATTGCGCGCTCTCCATGTAAAACAGCCTCCGGAAACTCATGAAAAAATTTTTAAACCGATCCAACGGTCGGATCTATATTTATGGACCTTTTGAGGCAGTACTCTAGTCGTGTCGGTGGAATTGCCCGACCGGACGTCGTCGGAGTAGAGTACCGATTCCGCGCTACTCCATGTAAAACAGCCTCCGGAAACTCATGAAAAATTTTTTAGAGCGATCCAACGGTCGATCTATATTTATAGACCTTTTAGGATGGTACTCTAGTCGTTTCGGTGGAATTGCCCGACCGGACGTCGTCGGAGTGGAGTACCGATTTCGCGCTGCTCCATGTAAAAGAGCCTCCGAAAACTACTGAAAAAACATTTTAGAGCGATCCAACGGTCGGATCTATATTTATGGACCTTTTGAGCCGGTACTCTAGTCGTCTCGGTGGAATTGCCGACGGGACGTCGTCGGAGTGGAGTACCAATTCCGCGCTACTCCATGTAAAACAGCCTCCGTAAACTCATGAAAAAATTTTTGAAGCGATCCAACGGTCGGATCTATATTTGTGGACCCTTTGAGCCGTTACTCTAGTCCGCTCGGTGGAATCGCCCGACTGGACATCGTCAGAGTGGAGTACTGATTCCACACTACTCCATGTAAAACAGCCTCCGGAAACTCATGAAAAAACTTTTAAAGCGATCCAACGGTCGGATCTATATTTATGGACCTTCTGAGTCGGTATTCTAGTCGTGTGGGTGGAATTGCGCGACCGGACGTCGTCGGAATGGAGTACCGATTCCGCGATACTCCATGTAAAACAGACTCTGGAAACTACTGAAAAACATTTCAGAGCGATCCAACGGTCGGATCTATTTTTGTGGACCTTTTGAGTCGGTACTCTAGTCATCTCGGTGGAATTGCCCGACCGGACATTGTCCGAGTGGAGTACCGATCCACGCTACTCCATGTAAAACAGCCTCCGGAAACTCATGAAAAACTTTTTAGAGCGATCCCACGGTCGGATCTATATTTATAGACCTTTTAGGATGGTACTATAGTCGTGTCGGTGGAATTGCCCGACCGGACGTCGTCGGAGAGGAGTACCGATTCCGCGCTGCTCCATGTAAAAGAGCCTCCGAAAACTACTGAAAAAAAATTTTAGAACGATCCAACGGTCGTATCTATATTTATGGACCTTTTGAGCCGGTACTCTAGTCGTCTCGGTGGAATTGCCGACGGGACGTCGTCGGAGTGGAGTACCAATTCCGCGCTACTCCATGTAAAACAGCCTCCGTAAACTCATGAAAATTTTTTTGAAGCGATCCAACGGTCGGATCTATATTTGTGGACCGTTTGAGCCGTTACTCTAGTCCGCTCGGTGGAATTGCCCGACTGGACATCGTCGGAGTGGAGTACTGATTCCACACTACTCCATGTAAAACAGCCTCCGGAAACTCATGAAAAAAATTTTAAAGCGATCAAACGGTCGGATCTATATTTGTGGACCTTTTGAGCCGTTACTCTGGTCATCTCGGTGGAATTGCCCGGCCGGACATCGGCGGAGTGGAGTACCGAATCCGCGATACTCCATGTAAAACAGCCTCCGGAAACTCATGAAAAAAATGTTAAAGCGATCCAACGGTCGGATCTATATTTATGGACCTTTTGAGGCAGTATTCTATTCGTGTCGGTGGAATTGCCCGACCGGACGTCGTCGGAGTAGAGTACCGATTCCGCGCTACTCCATGTAAAACAGCCTCCGGGAACTACTGAAAAACATTTCAGAGCGATCCAACGGTCGGATCTATTTTTGTGGACCTTTTGAGTCGGTACTCTAGTCATCTCGGTGGAATTGCCCGACCGGACATCGTCTGAGTGGAGTACCGATTCCACGCTACTCCATGTAAAACAGCCTCCGGAAACTCATGAAAAAAATATTTAGAGCGATCCAACGGTCGATCTATAATTATAGACCTTTTATGATGGTACTCTAGTCGTGTCGGTGGAATTGCCCGACCGGACGTCGTCGGAGTGGAGTAACGATTCCGCGCTTCTCCATGTAAAAGAGCCTCCGAAAACTACTGAAAAAAAATTTTAGAGCGATCCAACGGTCGGATCTATATTTACGGACCTTTTGAGCCGGTACTCTAGTCGTCTCGGTGGAATTGCCGACGGGACGTCGTCCGAGTGGAGTACCCATTCCGCGCTACTCCATGTAAAACAGCCTCCGTAAACTCATGAAAAACATTTTGAAGCGATCCAACGGTCGTATCTATATTTGTGGACCTTTTGAGCCGTTACTCTAGTCCTCTCGGTGGAATTGCCCGACTGGACATTGTCGGAGTGGAGTACTGATTCCACACTACTCCATGTAAACCAACCTCCGGAAACTCATGAAAAAAATTTTAAAGCGATCAAACGGTCAGATCTATATTTGTGGACCTTTTGAGCCGTTACTCTGGTCATCTCGGTGGAATTGCCCGGACGGACATCGGCGGAGTGGAGTACCGAATCCGCGATACTCCATGTAAAACAGCCTCCGGAAACTCATGAAAAAAATGTTAAAGCGATCCAACGGTCGGATCTATATTTATGGACCTTTTGAGGCAGTACTCTAGTCGTGTCGGTGGAATTGCCCGACCGGACGTCGTCGGAGTGGAGTAACGATTCCGCGCTTCTCCATGTAAAAGAGCCTCCGAAAACTACTGAAAAAAAATTTTAGAGCGATCCAACGGTCGGATCTATATTTACTGACCTTTTGAGCCGGTACTCTAGTCGTCTCGGTGGAATTGCCGACGGGACGTCGTCCGAGTGGAGTACCCATTCCGCGCTACTCCATGTAAAACAGCCTCCGTAAACTCATGAAAAACATTTTGAAGCGATCCAACGGTCGTATCTATATTTGTGGACCTTTTGAGCCGTTACTCTAGTCCTCTCGGTGGAATTGCCCGACTGGACATTGTCGGAGTGGAGTACTGATTCCACACTACTCCATGTAAACCAACCTCCGGAAACTCATGAAAAAAATTTTAAACCGATCCAACGGTCGGATCTATATTTGTGGACCTTTTGAGCCGTTACTCTGGTCATCTCGGTGGAATTGCCCGGCCGGACATCGTCGGAGTGGAGTACCGATTCTGCGATACTCCATGTAAAACAGCCTCCGGAAACTCATGAAAAAAATTTTAAAGCGATCCAACGGTCGGATCTATATTTATGGACCTTTTGAGGCAGTACTCTAGTCGTGTCGGTGGAATTGCCCGACCGGACGTCGTCGCAGTAGAGTACCGATTCCGCGCTACTCCATGTCAAACAGCCTCCGGAAACTCATGAAAAAAATTTTAGAGCGATCCAACGGTCGGATCTATATTTATAGACCTTTTAGGATGGTACTCTAGTCGTGTCGGTGGAATTGCCCGACCGAACGTCGTCGGAGTCGAATACCGATTCCGCGCTGCTCCATGTAAAAGAGCCTCCGAAAACTACTCAAAAAAAATTTTAGAGCGATCCAACGGTCGGATCTATATTTATGGACCTTTTGAGCCGGTACTCTAGTCGTCTCGGTGGAATTGCCGACGGGACGTCGTCGGAGTGGAGTACCAATTCCGCGCTACTCCATGTAAAACAGCCTCCGTAAACTCATGAAAAATATTTTGAAGCGATCCAACGGTCGGATCTATATTTGTGGACCTTTTGAGCCGTTACTCTAGTCCTCTCGGTGGAATTGCCCGACTGGACATCGTCGGAGTGGAGTACTGATTCCACACTACTCCATGTAAAACAGCCTCCGGAAACTCATGAAAAAAAATTTAAAGCGATCAAACGGTCGGATCTATATTTGTGGACCTTTTGAGCCGTTACTCTGGTCATCTCGGTGGAATTGCCCGGCCGGACATCGTCGGAGTGGAGTACCGAATCCGCGATACTCCATGTAAAACAGCCTCCGGAAACTCATGAAAAAAATGTTAAAGCGATCCAACGGTCGGATCTATATTTATGGACCTTTTGAGGCAGTACTCTAGTCGTGTCGGTGGAATTCCCCGACCGGACGTCGTCGGAGTAGAGTACCGATTCCACGCTACTCCATGTAAAACAGCCTCCGGAAACTACTGAAAAACATTTCAGAGCGATCCAACGGTCGGATCTATTTTTGTGGACCTTTTGAGTCTGTACTCTAGTCATCTCGGTGGAATTGCCCGACCGGACATCGTCCGAGTGGAGTACCGATTCCACGCTACTCCATGTAAAACAGCCTCCGGAAACTCATGAAAAAATTTTTAGAGCGATCCAACGGTCGGATCTATATTTATAGACCTTTTAGGATGGTACTCTAGTCGTGTCGGTGGAATTGCCCGACCGGACATCGTCGGAGTGGAGTACCGATTCCGCGCTGCTCCATGTAAAAGAGCCTCCGAAAACTACTCAAAAACAATTTTAGAGCGATCCAACGGTCGTATCTATATTTATGGACCTTTTGAGCAGGTACTCTAGTCGTCTCGGTGGAATTGCCCGGCCGGACATCGTCGGAGTGGAGTACCGATTCTGCGATACTCCATGTAAAACAGCCTCCGGAAACTCATGAAAAAAATTTTAAAGCGATCCAACGGTCGGATCTATATTTATGGACCTTTTGAGGCAGTACTCTAGTCGTGTCGGTGGAATTGCCCGACCGGACGTCGTCGGAGTAGAGTACCGATTCCGCGCTACTCCATGTCAAACAGCCTCCGGAAACTCATGAAAAAAATTTTAGAGCGATCCAACGGTCGGATCTATATTTATAGACCTTTTAGGATGGTACTCTAGTCGTGTCGGTGGAATTGCCCGACCGAACGTCGTCGGAGTCGAGTACCGATTCCGCGCTGCTCCATGTAAAAGAGCCTCCGAAAACTACTCAAAAAAAATTTTAGAGCGATCCAACGGTCGGATCTATATTTATGGACCTTTTGAGCCGGTACTCTAGTCGTCTCGGTGGAATTGCCGACGGGACGTCGTCGGAGTGGAGTACCAATTCCGCGCTACTCCATGTAAAACAGCCTCCGTAAACTCATGAAAAATATTTTGAAGCGATCCAACGGTCGGATCTATATTTGTGGACCTTTTGAGCCGTTACTCTAGTCCTCTCGGTGGAATTGCCCGACTGGACATCGTCGGAGTGGAGTACTGATTCCACACTACTCCATGTAAAACAGCCTCCGGAAACTCATGAAAAAAAATTTAAAGCGATCAAACGGTCGGATCTATATTTGTGGACCTTTTGAGCCGTTACTCTGGTCATCTCGGTGGAATTGCCCGGCCGGACATCGTCGGAGTGGAGTACCGAATCCGCGATACTCCATGTAAAACAGCCTCCGGAAACTCATGAAAAAAATGTTAAAGCGATCCAACGGTCGGATCTATATTTATGGACCTTTTGAGGCAGTACTCTAGTCGTGTCGGTGGAATTGCCCGACCGGACGTCGTCGGAGTAGAGTACCGATTCCACGCTACTCCATGTAAAACAGCCTCCGGAAACTACTGAAAAACATTTCAGAGCGATCCAACGGTCGGATCTATTTTTGTGGACCTTTTGAGTCTGTACTCTAGTCATCTCGGTGGAATTGCCCGACCGGACATCGTCCGAGTGGAGTACCGATTCCACGCTACTCCATGTAAAACAGCCTCCGGAAACTCATGAAAAAATTTTTAGAGCGATCCAACGGTCGGATCTATATTTATAGACCTTTTAGGATGGTACTCTAGTCGTGTCGGTGGAATTGCCCGACCGGACATCGTCGGAGTGGAGTACCGATTCCGCGCTGCTCCATGTAAAAGAGCCTCCGAAAACTACTCAAAAACAATTTTAGAGCGATCCAACGGTCGTATCTATATTTATGGACCTTTTGAGCCGGTACTCTAGTCGTCTCGGTGGAATTGCCGACGGGACGTCGTCGGAGTGGAGTACCAATTCCGCGCTACTCCATGTAAAAAAGCCTCCGTAAACTCATGAAAAATATTTTGAAGCGATCCAACGGTCGGATCTATATTTGTGGACCTTTTGAGCCGTTACTCTAGTCCTCTCGGTGGAATTGCCCGACTGGACATCGTCGGAGTGGAGTACTGATTCCACACTACTACATGTAAAACAGCCTCCGGAAACTCATGAAAAAATTTTTAAAGCGATCAAACGGTCGGATCTATATTTGCGGACCTTTTGAGCCGTTACTCTGGTCATCTCGGTGGAATTGCCCGGCCGGACATCGTCGGAGTGGAGTACCGATTCCGCGATACTCCATGTAAAACAGCCTCCGGAAACTCATGAAAAATATTTTAAAGCGATCCAACGGTCGGATCTATATTTATGGACCTTTTGAGGCAGTACTCTTGTCGTGTCGGTGGAATTGCCCGATCGGACGTCGTCGGAATAGAGTACCGATTCCACGCTACTGCATGTAAAACAGCCTTCGCAAACTCCTGAAAAAATTTTTAGAGCGATCCAACGGTCGGATCTATTTTTGTGGACCTTTTGAGCCGGTACTCTAGTCGTGTCGGTGGAATTGCGCGACCGGACGTCGTCAGAGTGGAGTACCGATTCCGCGCTACTCTTTGTAAAACAGCCTCCGGAAACTACTGAAAATTTTTAGAGCGATCCAACGGTCGGATCTAAATTTATGGAGTTTTTGAGCCGGTACTCTAGTCTTCGCGGTGGAATTGCCCGACCGGACGTCGTTGGAGTGGAGCACCGATTCGGCGCTGCTCCATGTAAAAGAGCCTCCGAAAAGTACTGAAAAAAAATTTTAAAGCGATCCAACGGTCGGATCTATTTTTGTGGACCTTTTGAGCCATTACTCTAGTCATCTCGGTGGAATTGCCCGGCTGGACATCGTCAGAGTGGAGTACTGATTCCGCGATACTCCATGTAAAACAGCCTCCGGAAACTCATGAAATTTTTTTTAAAGCGATCCAACGGTCATATCTATATTTATGGACCTTTTGAGGCAGTACTCTAGTCGTGTAGCTGGAATTGAACGACCGGACGTCGTCGGAGTGCAGTACCGATTCCGCGCTACTCCATGTAAAACAGCCTTCGAAAACTCTTAAAAAAAATTTTAGAGCGATCCAACGGTCGGATCTATATTTGATGGACCTTTTAGGATGGTACTCTAGTCGTGTCGGTGGAATTGGCCGACCGGATGTCGTCGGATTGGAGTACCGAGTCCGCGCTACTCAATGTCAAACAGCCTTCGGAAACTCCTGAAAAAATTTTTAGAGCGATCCAACGGTCGGATCTATATTTATGGACCTTTTAGGATGGTACTCTAGTCAAGTCAATAGAATTGCCCGACCGGACGTCGTCGGAATGGAGTAACGATTCCACGCTTCTCCATGTAAAAGAGCCTCCGGAAACTACTGAAAAATATTTTAGAGCGATCCAACGGTCGGGTCTATATTTATGGACCTTTTGAGCCGGTACTCTAGTCGTGTCGGAGGAATTGCCCGACCGAACGTCGTCGGAGTGGAGTACCGATTCTGCGCTACTCCATGTAAAACAGCCTCCGGAAACTCATGAAAAAATTTTTAATGCGATCCAACGGTCGGATCTATATTTATAGACCTTTTAGGATGGTACTCTAGTCGTGTCGGTGGAATGGACCTACCGGACGTCGTCGGAGTGGAGTAACCAGTCCGCACTTCTCCATGTAAAAGATCCTCCGGAAACTACTGAAAAATTTTTTAGAGCGATCCAACGGTCGAATCTATATTTATGGACCTTTTGAGCCGGTACTCTAGTCGCCTCGGTGGAATTGCGCGACCGGACGTCGTCGGAGTGGAGTACCAATTCCGCGCTACTCCATGTAAAAAAGCCTCCGTAAACTCATGAAAAATATTTTGAAGCGATCCAACGGTCGGATCTATATTTATGGACTTTTTGAGCCGGTACTCTAGACCTCTCGGTGGAATTGCCCGACTGGACGTCGTCGGAGTGGAGTACCGATTCGGCGCTGCTCCATGTAAAACAGCCTCCAGAAACTCATGAAAAAAATTTTACACCGATCCAACGGTCGGATCTATATTTGTGGACCTTTTGAGCTGTTACTCTGGTCATCTCGGTGGAATTGCCCGGCCGGACATCGTCGGAGTGGAGTACCGATTCTGCGATACTCCATGTAAAACAGCCTCCGAAAACTCATGAAAAAAATTTTAAAGCGATCCAACGGTCGGATCTATATTTATGAACCTTTTGAGGCAGTACTCTAGTCGTGTCGGTGGAATTGCCCGACCGGACGTCGTCGGAGTAGAGTACCGATTCCGCGCTACTCCATGTAAAACAGCCTTTGGAAACTCCTGAAAAAAATTTTAGAGCGATCCAACGGTCGGATCTATTTTTGTGGACCTTTTGAGCCGGTACTCTAGTCGTGTCGGTGGAACGGCGCGACCGGACGTCGTCAGAGTGGAGAACCGATTCCGCGTTGCTCCATGTAAAACAGCCTTTGGAAACAACTGAAAATTTTTTAGAGCGATCCAACGGTCGGATCTATATTTATGGACCTTTTGAGGCAGTACTCTAGTCGTGTCGGTGGAATTGGCCGACCGGAAGTTGTCGGAGTGGAGTACCGATTCCGCGCTACTCCATGTAAAACAGCCTCCGGAAACTACTGAAAAATATTTTAGAGCGATCCAACGGTCGGATCTATATTTATGGACCTTTTGAGCCGGTACTCTAGTCGTCACGGTGGAATTGCCCGACCGGACATCGTCGGAGTGGAGTACCGATTCCGCGATACTCCATGTCAAACAGCCTCCAGAAACTCATGAAAATTTTTTTAAAGCGATCCAACGGTCATATCTATATTTATGGACCTTTTGAGGCAGTACTCTAGTCGTGTCGGTGGAATTGGCCGACCGGACGTCGTCGGAGTGGAGTTACGATTCCACGCTTCTCCATGTAAAAGAGCCTCCGGAAACTACTGAAAAATATTTTAGAGCGATCCAATGGTCGGATCTATATTTATGGACCTTTTGAGCCGGTACTCTAGTCGTGTTGGAGGAATTGCCCGACCGGACGTCGTCGGAGTGGAGTACCGATTCCGCGCTACTCCATGTAAAACAGCCTCCGGAAACTCATCAAAAAAATTTTAAAGCGATCCAACGGTCGTATCTAAATTTTTGGACCTTTTGAGCCGTT
This sequence comes from Populus davidiana, assembly GCA_030145905.1. NCBI lineage: Eukaryota > Viridiplantae > Streptophyta > Magnoliopsida > Malpighiales > Salicaceae > Populus > Populus davidiana. Next base: position 20,465,392 of record CM057798.1, on the reverse strand, counting down.
ACTCTAGTCATCTCGGTGGAATTGCCCGACCGGACATCGTCGGAGTGGAGTACCGATTCCACGCTACTCCATGTAAAACAGCCTCCGGAAACTCATGAAAAAAATTTTAAAGCGATCCAACGGTCGTATCTATATTTATAGACCTTTTAGGATGGTACTCTAGTCGTGTCGGTGGAATTGCCCTACCGGACGTCGTCGGATTGGAGTAACAATTCCGCGCTTCTCCATGTAAAAGATCCTCCGGAAACTACTGAAAAATTTTTTAGAGCGATCCAACGGTCGAATCTATATTTATGGACCTTTTGAGCCGGTACTCTAGTCGTCTCGGTGGAATTGCCCGACCGGACATCGTCGGAGTGGAGTACCGATTCCGCACTCTCCATGTAAAACAGCCTCCGGAAACTCATGAAAAAATTTTTAAAGCGATCCAACGGTCGGATCTATATTTATGGACCTTCTGAGTCGGTACTCTAGTCGTGTCGGTGGAATTGCCCGACCGGACGTCGTCGGAGTGGAGTACCGATTCCGCGGTGCTTCATGTAAAAGAGCCTCCGAAAACTACTGAAAAACATTTTTAGAGCGATCCAACGGTCAGATCTATATTTGTGGACCTTTTGATCCGGTACTCTAGTCGTCACGGTGGAATTGCCCGACGGGACGTCGTCGGAGTGGAGTACCGATTCCGCGCTACTCCATGTAAAACAGCCTCTGGAAACTACTGAAAAACATTTCAGAGCGATCCAACGGTCGGATCTATATTTATGGACCTTTTGAGCCGGTACTCTAGTCGTCTCGGTGGAATTGCCGACGGAACGTCGTCAGACTGGAGTACCCATTCCGCGCTACTCCATGTAAAACAGCCTCCGTAAACTCATGAAAAAAATTTTGAAGCGATCCAACGGTCGGATCTATATTTGTTGACGTTTTGAGCCGTTACTGTAGTCCTCTCGGTGGAATTGCCCGACTGGACATCGTCGGAGTGGAGTACTGTTTCCACACTACTCCATGTAAAACAGCCTCCGGAAACTCATGAAAAAAATTTTAAAGCGATGAAACAGTCGTATCTATATTTGTGGACCTTTTGAGCCGTTACTCTAGTCGTCTCGGTGGAATTGCCGACGGGACGTCGTCGGAGTGGAGTACCGATTCTGCGCTCCTCCATGTAAAACAGCCTCCGAAAACTACTGAAAAACATTTCAGAGCGATCCAACGGTCGGATCTATTTTTATGGACCTCTTGAGCCGGTACTCTAGTCATCTCGGTGGAATTGCCCGACCGGACATGGTCCGAGTGGAGTACCGATTCCACGCTACTCCATGTAAAACAGCCTCCGGAAACTCATGAAAAAATTTTTAGAGCGATCCAACGGTCGGATCTATATTTATATACCTTTTAGGATGGTACTCTAGTCGTGTCGGTGGAATTGCGCGACCGGACGTCGTCGGAGTGGAGTACCGATTCCATGCTACTCCATGTAAAACAGCCTCCGGAAACTCATGAAAAAAATTTTAAACCGATCCAACGGTCGGATCTATATTTATGGACCTTTTGAGTCGGTATTCTAGTCGTGTCGGTGGAATTGCCCGACCGGACGTCGTTGGAGTGGAGTACCGATTCCGCGCTACTCCATGTAAAACAGCCTTCGGAAACTACTGAAAAATATTTCAGAGCGATCCAACGGTCGGATCTATTTTTGTGGACCTTTTGAGTCGGTACTCTAGTCATCTCGGTGGAATTGCCCGACCGGACATCGTCCGAGTGGAGTACCGATTCCACGCTACTCCATGTAAAACAGCCTCCGGAAACTCATGAAAAAATTTTTAGAGCGATCCAACGGTCGGATCTATATTTATAGACCTTTTAGGATGGTACTCTAGTCGTGTCGGTGCAATTGCCCGACCGGACGTCGTCGGAGTGGAGTACCGATTCCGCGCTGCTCCATGTAAAAGATCCTTCGAAAACTACTGAAAAATATTTTAGAGCAATCCAACGGTCGGATCTATTTTTATGGACCTTTTGAGCCGGTACTCTAGTCGTGTTGGAGGAATTGCCCGACCGAACGTCGTCGGAGTGGAGTACCAATTCCGCGCTACTCCATGTAAAACAGCCTCCGGAAACTCATCAAAAAAATTTTAAAGCGATCCAACGGTCGTATCTATATTTGTGGACCTTTTGAGCCGTTACTCTAGTCGTCTCGGTGGAATTGCCGACGGGACGTCGTCGGAGTGGAGTACCAATTCCGCGCTACTCCATGTACAACAGCCTCCGTAAACTCATGAAAAAAATTTTGAAGCGATCCAACGGTCGGATCTATATTTGTTGACGTTTTGAGCCGTTACTGTAGTCCTCTCGGTGGAATTGCCCGACTGGACATCGTGGGAGTGGAGTACTGATTCCACGCTACTCCATGTAAAACAGCCTCCGGAAACTACTGAAAAGCATTTCAGAGCGATCCAACGGTTTGATCTATTTTTATGGACCTTTTGAGGCAGTACTCTAGTCGTGTCGGTCGAATTGCCCGACCGGACATCGTCCGAGTGGAGTACCGATTCCACGCTACTCCATGTAAAACAGCCTCCGGAAACTCATGAAAAAATTTTTAGAGCGATCCAACGGTCGGATCTATATTTATAGACCTTTTAGGATGGTACTCTAGTCGTGTCGGTGGAATTGCCCGACCGGACGTCGTCGGAGTGGAGTACCAATTCCGCGCTACTCCATGTAAAACAGCCTCCGGAAACTCATGAAAAAATTTTTAGAGCGATCCAACGGTCAGATCTATATTTATAGACCTTTTAGGATGGTACTCTAGTCGTGTCGGTGGAATTGCCCGACCGGACGTCGTCGGAGTGGAGTACCGATTCCGCGCTGCTCCATGTAAAAGAGCCTCCGAAAACTACTGAAAAATATTTTAGAGCAATCCAACGGTCGGATCTATATTTATGGACCTTTTGAGCCGGTACTCTAGTCGTGTTGGAGGAATTGCCCGACCGAACGTCGTCGGAGTGGAGTACGAATTCCGCGCTACTCCATGTAAAACAGCCTCCGGAAACTCATCAAAAACATTTAAAGCGATCCAACGGTCGTATCTATATTTGTGGACCTTTTGAGCCGTTACTCTAGTCATCTCGGTGGAATTGTCCGACCGGACATCGTAGGAGTGGAGTACCGATTCCACGCTACTCCATGTCGGAAACTCATGAAAATTTTTTTTAAGCGATCCAACGGTCGGATCTATATTTATAGACCTTTTAGGATGGTACTCTAGTCGTGTCGGTGGAATTGCCCTACCGGACGTCGTCGGAGTGGAGTAACAATTCCTCGCTTCTCCATGTAAAAGATCCTCCGGAAACTACTGAAAAAACTTTTAGAGCGATCCAACGGTCGAATCTATATTTATGGACCTTTTGAGCCGGTACTCTAGTCGTCTCGATGGAATTGCCCGGCCGGACATCGTCGGAGTGGAGTACTGATTCCGCGATACTCCATGTAAAACAGCCTCCGGAAACTCATGAAAATTTTTTTAAAGCGATCCAACGGTCATATTTATATTGATGGACCTTTTGAGGCAGTACTCTAGTGGTGTAGCTGGAATTGCCCGACCGGACGTCGTCGGGGTGGAGTACCGATTCCGCGCTACTCCATGTAAAATAGCCTTCGAAAACTCCAAAAAAAATTTTTAGAGCGATCCAACGGTCGGATCTATATTTGATGGACCTTTTAGGATGGTACTCTAGTCGTGTCGGTGGATTTGGCCGACCGGATGTCGTCGGAGTGGAGTAACAATTCCGCGCTTCTCCATGTTAACCAGCCTCCGGAAACTCATGAAAAAAATTTTAAAGCGATCCAACGGTCGGATCTATATTTATGGGCCTTCTGAGTCGGTACTCTAGTCGTGTCGGTATTTATGGACCTTTTTAGCCGGTACTCTAGTCGTCTCGGTGGAATTGCCCGACGGGACGTCGTCGGAGTGGAGTACCGATTCCGCGCTACTCCATGTAAAACAGCCTTCGGAAACTACTGAAAAACATTTCAGAGCGATCCAACGGTCGGATCTATTTTTATGGACCTTTTGAGCCGGTACTCTAGTCGTGTGGGTGGAATTGCGCGACCGGACATCGTCGGAGTGGAGTACCGATTCCGCGATACTCCATGTAAAACAGCCTCCGGAAACTCATGAAAATTTTTTTAAAGTGATCCAACGGTCGGATCTATATTTATGGACCTTTTGAGTCGGTATTCTAGTCGTGTCGGTGGAATTGCCCTACCGGACATCGTCTGAGTGGAGTACCGATTCCACGCTACTCCATGTAAAACAGCCTCCGGAAACTCATGAAAAAATTTTTAGAGCGATCCAACGATCGGATCTATATTTATAGACCTTTTAGGATGGTACTCTAGTCGTGTCGGTGGAATTGCCCGACAGGACGTCGTCGGAGTGGAGTACCGATTCCGCGCTTCTCCATGTAAAAGAGCCTCTGAAAACTACTGAAAAAAATTTTTAGAGCGATCCAACGGTCGGATCTATATTTATGGACCTTTTGAGCCGGTACTCTAGTCGTCTCGGTGGAATTGCCCGACTGGACATCGTCGGAGTGGTGTACTGATTCCACACTACTCCATGTAAAACAGCCTCCGGAAACTCATGAAAAAAATTTTAAAGCGATCAAACGGTCGGATCTATATTTATGGACCTTTTGAGGCAGTACTCTAGTCATGTCGGTGGAATTGCCCGACCGGACGTCGTCGGAGTAGAGTACCGATTCCGCGCTACTCCATGTAAAACAGCCTTTGGAAACTCCTGAAAAAAATTTTAGAGCGATCCAACGGTCGGATCTATTTTTGTGGACCTTTTGAGCCGGTACTCTAGTCGTGTCGGTGGATTTGCGCGACCGGACGTCGTCAGAGTGGATAACCGATTCCGCGCTACTCTATGTAAAACAGCCTCCGAAAACTACTGAAAATTTTTTAGAGCGATCCAACGGTCGGATCTAAATTTATGGACCTTTTGAGCCGGTACTCTAGTCGTCTCGGTGGAATTGCCCGACCGGACGTCGTTGGAGTGGAGTACCGATTCGGCGCTGCTCCATGTAAAAGAGCCTCCGAAAAGTACTGAAAAAAAATTTTAGAGCGATCCAACGGTCGGATCTATATTTATGGACCTTTTGAGCCGGTACTCTAGTCCTCTCGGTGGAATTGCCCGACTGGACATCGTCGGAGTGGAGTACTGATTCCACACTACTCCATGTAAAACAGCCTCCGGAAACTCATGAAAAAAATTTTAAAGCGATCCAACGGTCGGATCTATATTTATGGACCTTTTGAGCCGTTACTCTGGTCATCTCGGTGGAATTGCCCGGCCGGACATCGTCGGAGTGGAGTACCGATTCCGCGATACTCCATGTAAAACAGCCTCCGGAAACTCATGAAAAAAATTTTAAAGCGACCCAACGGTCGAATCTATATTTATGGACCTTTTGAGGCAGTACTCTAGTCGTGTCGGTGGAATTGCCCGACCGGACGTCGTCGGAGTAGAGTACCAATTTCGCGCTACTACATGTTAAACAGCCTTTGGAAACTCCTGAAAAACATTTTAGAGCGATCCAACGGTCGGATCTATTTTTGTGGACCTTTTGAGCCGGTACTCTAGTCGTGTCGGTGGAATTGCGCGATCGGACGTCGTCAGAGTGGAGAACCGATTCCACGCTACTCTATGTAAAACAACCTCCGGAAACTACTGAAAATTTTTTAGAGCGATCCAACGGTCGGATCTAAATTTATGGACTTTTTGAGCCGGTACTCTAGTCGTCTCGGTGGAATTGCCCGACCGTACGTCGTTGGAGTGGAGTACCGATTCGGCGCTGCTCCATGTAAAACAGCCTCCGGAAACTCATGAAAAAACTTTTAAAGCGATCCAACGGTCATATCTATATTTATGGACCTTTTGAGGCAGAACTCTAGTCGTGTCGGTGGAATTGCCAAACCGGACGTCGTTGGAGTGGAGTACTGATTCCGCGCTACTCCATGTAAAACAGCCTCAGGAAACTACTGAAAAACATTTCAGAGCGATCCAACGGTCGGATTTTTTTTTGTGGACCTTTTGAGTCGGTACTCTAGTCATCTCGGTGGAATTGCTGGACCGGACATCGTCCGAGTGGAGTACCGATTCCGCGCTACTCCATGTAAAACAGCCTCCGAAAACTACTAAAAAAAATTTTAGAGCGATCCAACGGTCGGATCTATATTTATGGACCTTTTGAGCCGGTACTCTAGTCGTCTCGGTGGAATTGCCCGACTGGACATCGTCGGAGTGGAGTACTGATTCCACACTACTCCATGTAAAACAGCCTCCGGAAACTCATGAAAAATTTTTTAAAGCGATCCAACGGTCGGATGTATATTTATGTACCTTTTGAGGCAGTACTCTAGTCATGTCGGTGGAATTGCCCGACCGGACGTCGTCGGAGTAGAGTACCGATTCCGCGCTACTCCATGTAAAACAGCCTTTGGAAACTCCTGAAAAAAATTTTAGAGCGATCCAACGGTCGGATCTATTTTTGTGGACCTTTTGAGCCGGTACTCTAGTCGTGTCGGTGGAATTACGCGACCGGACGTCGTCCGAGTGGAGAACCGATTCCGCGCTACTCTATGTAAAACAGCCTCCGAAAACTACAGGAAATTTTTTAGAGCGATCCAACGGTCGGATCTATATTTATGGACCTTTTGAGCCTGTACTCTAGTCGTCTCGGTGGATTTGCCGACGGGACATCGTCGTAGTGGAGTACCAATTCCGCGCTCCTCCATGTAAAACAGCCTCCGTAAACTCATGAAAAAAATTTTGAAGCGATCCAATGGTCGGATCTATATTTGTGGACCTTTTGAGCCGTTACTCTAGTCCTCTCGGTGGAATTGCCCGACTGGACATCGTCGGAGTGGAGTACTGATTCCACACTACTCCATGTAAAACAGCCTCCGGAAACTCATGAAAAATTTTTTAGAGCGATCCAACGGTCGGATCTATATTTATAGACCTTTTAGGATGGTACTCTAGTCGTGTCGGTGGAATTGCCCGACCGGACGTTGTCGGAGTAGAGTACCGATTCCACGCTACTACATGTAAAACAGCTTTCGGAAACTCCTGAAAAATTTTTTAGAGCGATCCAACGGTCGGATCTATTTTTGTGGTCCTTTTGAGTCGGTACTCTAGTAATCTCGGTGGAATTGCCCGACCGGACATCGTCGGAGTGGAGTACCGATTCCACGCTACTCCATGTAAAACAGCCTCCGGAAACTCATAAAAAACTTTTTAGAGCGATCCAACGGTCGGATCTATATTTATAGACCTTTTAGGAAGGTACTCTAGTCGTGTCGGTGGAATTGCGCGTCCGGACGTCGTCAGAGTGGAGTACCGATTCCGCGATACTCTATGTAAAACAGCCTCCGGAAACTACTGAAAATGTTTTAGAGCGATCCAACGGTCGGATCTATATTTATGGACCTTTTGAGCCGGTAGTCTAGTCGTGTCGGTGGAATTGCGCGACCGGACGCCGTCGGGGTGGAGTACCGATTCCGTGCTACTCCATGTAAAACAGCCTCCAGAAACTCATGAAAAAAATTATAAAGCGATCCAACGGTCGGATCTATATTTGTGGACCTTTTGAGGCGGTACTCTAGTCGTGTCGGTGGAATTGCCCGACCTGACGTCGTCGGAGTGGAGTACCGATTCCGCGCTGCTCCATGTAAAAGAGCCTCCGAAAAATACTGAAAAAAAATTTCAGAGCGATCCAACGGTCGGATATATGTTTATGGACCTTTTGAGCCGGTACTCTAGTCGTGTCGGAGGAATTGCCGGACCGAACGTCGTCGGAGTGGAGTACCGATTCCGCGCTACTCCATGTAAAACAGCCTCCGGAAACTCATCAAAAAAAATTTTAATGCCATCCAACGGTCGGATCTATATTTGTGGACCTTTTGAGCCGTTACTCTAGTCATCTCGGTGGAATTGCCTGACCGGACATCGTCGGAGTGGAGTACCGATTCCACGCTACTCCATGTAAAACAGCCTCCGGAAACTCATGAAAAATATTTTAGAGCGATCCAATGGTCGGATCTATATTTATAGACCTTTTAGGATGGTACTCTAGTCGTGTCGGTGGAATTGCCTTACCTGACGTTGTCGGAGTGGAGTAACAATTCCGCGCTTCTCCATGTAAAAGATCCTCCGGAAACTACTGAAAAAAATTTTAGAGCGATCAAACGGTCGCATCTATATTTATGGACCTTTTGAGCCGGTACTCTAGTCGTCTCGGTGGAATTGCCCGACCGGACATCGTCGGAGTGGAGTACCGATTCCGCGCTACTCCATGTAAAACAGCCTCCGGAAACTCAAGGAAAAAATTTTAAAGCGATCCAATGGTCGGATCTATATTTATGGACCTTTTGAGGCGGTACTCTAGTCGTGTCGGTGGAATTGCCCGACCTGACGTCGTCGGAGTGGAGTACCGATTCCGCGCTGCTCCATGTAAAAGAGCCTCCGAAAAATACTGAAAAAAAATTTTAGTGCGATCCAACGGTCGGATCTATATTTATGGACCTTTTGAGCCGGTACTCTAGTCGTGTCGGAGGAATTGCCTGACCGAACGTCGTCGGAGTGGAGTACCGATTCCGCGCTACTCCATGTAAAACAGCCTCCGGAAACTCAAGGAAAAAATTTTAAAGCGATCCAACGGTCGGATCTATATTTATGGACCTTTTGAGGCGGTACTCTAGTCGTGTCGGTGGAATTGCCCGACCTGACATCGTCGGAGTGGAGTACCGATTCCGCGCTGCTCCATGTAAAAGAGCCTCCGAAAAATACTGAAAAAAATTTTATTGAGCGATCCAACGGTCGGATCTATATTTATGGACCTTTTGAGCCGGTACTCTAGTCGTGTCGGAGGAATTGCCGGACCGAACGTCGTCGGAGTGGAGTACCGATTCCGCGCTACTCCATGTAAAACAGCCTCCGGAAACTCATCAAAAAAAATTTTAATGCGATCCAACGGTCGGATCTATATTTGTGGACCTTTTGAGCCGTTTCTCTAGTCATCTCGGTGGAATTGCCTGACCGGACATCGTCGGAGTGGAGTACGGATTCCACGCTACTCCATGTAAAACAGCCTCCGGAAACTCATGAAAAACATTTTAGAGCGATCCAACGGTCGGATCTATATTTATAGACCTTTTAGGATGGTACTCTAGTCGTGTCGGTGGAATTGCCCTACCGGACGTCGTCGGAGTGGAGTAACAATTCCGCGCTTCTCCATGTAAAAGATCCTCCGGAAACTACTGAAAATTTTTTTAGAGCGATCAAACGGTCGAATCTATATTTATGGACCTTTTGAGCCGGTACTCTAGTCATCTCGGTGGAATTGCCCGACCAAACATCGTCGGAGTGGAGTACCGATTCCGCGCTACTCCACGTAAAAGAGCCTCCGAAAAAAACTGAAAATTTTTTTAAAGCAATCCAACGGTCGGATCTATATTTATGGACCTTTTGAGCCGGTATTCTAGTCGTGTCGGTGGAATTGCCCGACCGGACGTCGTCGGAGTGGAGTACCGATTCCGCGCTACTCCATGTAAAACAGCCTTCGGAAACTCATGAAAATTTTTTTAGAGCGATCCAACGGTCGGATCTATTTTTGTGGACCTTTTGAGCCGGTACTCTAGTCGTGTCGGTGGAATTGCCCGACCGGACGTCGTCGGAGTGGAGTACCGATTCCGCGCTACTCCATGTAAAACAGCCTTCGGAAACTCATGAAAATTTTTTTAGAGCGATCCAACGGTCGGATCTATTTTTGTGGACCTTTTGAGCCGGTACTCTAGTCGTGTCGGTGGAATTGCCCGGCCGGACATCGTCGGAGTGGAGTACTGATTCCGCGATACTCCATGTAAAACAGCCTCCGGAAACTCATGAAAAAAATTTTAAAGCGATCCAACGGTCGTATCTATATTTATGGACCTTTTGAGGCAGTACTCTAGTCGTCTCGGTGGAATTGCCCGACCGGACGTCGTCGGAGTGGAGTACCGATTCCGCGCTACTCCATGTAAAACAGCCTTCGAAAACTACTAAAAATTTTTTTAGAGCGATCCAACGTTCGGATCTATAGTTATGGACCTTTTAGGATGCTACTCTAGTCATGTCAGTGGAATTGCCCGACCGGACGTCGTCGGAGTGGAGTAACGATTCCACGCTTCTCCATGTAAAAGAGCCTCCGGAAACTACTGAAAAATATTTTAGAGCGATCCAACGGTCGGATCTATATTTATAGACTTTTTAGGATGGTACTCTAGTCGTGTCGGTGGAATTGCCTTACCAGACGTCGTCGGAGTGGAGTAACAATTCCGCGCTTCGCCATGTAAAAGATCCTTCGGAAACTACTGAAAAAATTTTTTAGAGCGATCCAACGGTCGGATCTATTTTTGTGGACCTTTTGAGCCCTTACTCTAGTCATCTCGGTGGAATTGCCCGGCCGGACATCGTCGGAGTGGAGTACTGATTCCGCGATACTCCATGTAAAACAGCTTCTGGAAACTCATGAAAAATTTTTAAAGCGATCCAACGGTCGTATCTATATTTATGGACCTTTTGAGGCAGTACTCTAGTCGTCTCGGTGGAATTGCCCGACCGGACGTCGTCGGAGTGGAGTACCGATTCCGCGCTACTCCATGTAAAACAGCCTTCGAAAACTACTGAAAATTTTTTTAGAGCGATCCAACGGTCGGATCTATGTTTATGGACCTTTTAGGATGCTACTCTAGGCATGTCAGTGGAATTGCCCAACCGGACGTCGTCGGAGTGGAGTAACGATTCCACGCTTCTCCATGTAAAAGAGCCTCCGGAAACTACTGAAAAATATTTTAGAGCGATCCAACGGTCGGATCTATATTTATAGACTTTTTAGGATGGTACTCTAGTCGTGTCGGTGTGCCCTACCGGACGTCGTCGGAGTGGAGTAACAATTCCGCGCTTCTCCATGTAAAAGATCCTCCGGAAACTACTGAAAAAAATTTTTAGAGCGATCCAACGGTCGGATCTATTTTTGTGGACCTTTTGAGCCCTTACTCTAGTCGTCTCGGTGGAATTGCCCGGCCGGACATCGTCGGAGTGGAGTACTGATTCCGCGATACTCCATGTAAAACAGCTTCTGGAAACTCATGAAAAATTTTTAAAGCGATCCAACGGTCGTATCTATATTTATGGACCTTTTGAGGCAGTACTCTAGTCGTCTCGGTGGAATTGCCCGACCGGACGTCGTCGGAGTGGAGTACCGATTCCGCGCTACTCCATGTAAAACAGCCTTCGAAAACTACTGAAAATTTTTTTAGAGCGATCCAACGGTCGGATCTATGTTTATGGACCTTTTAGGATGCTACTCTAGGCATGTCAGTGGAATTGCCCCACCGGACGTCGTCGGAGTGGAGTAACGATTCCACGCTTCTCCATGTAAAAGAGCCTCCGGAAACTACTGAAAAATATTTTAGAGCGATCCAACGGTCGGATCTATATTTATAGACTTTTTAGGATGGTACTCTAGTCGTGTCGGTGGAATTGCCCTACCGGACGTCGTCGGAGTGGAGTAACAATTCCGCGCTTCTCCATGCAAAAGATCCTCCGGAAACTACTGAAAAATTTTTTAGAGCGATCCAACGGTCGGATCTATATTTATGGACCTTTTGAGCCGGTACTCTAGTCGTCTCGGTGGAATTGCCCGACCGGACATCGTCGTAGTGGAGTACCGATTCCGCGCTACTCCACGTAAAACAGCCTCCGGAAACTAATGAAAAAAAATTTAAAGCGATCCAACGGTCGGATCTATATTGATGGACCTTTTGAGCCGGTACTCTAGTCGTGTCCGTGGAATTGCCCGACCGAACGTCGTTGGAGTGGAGTACCGATTCCGCGCTGCTCCATCTAAAAGAGCATCCGAAAACTACTGAAAAAATTTTTTTAGAGCAATCCAACGGTCGGATCTATATTTATGGACCTTTTGAGCCGGTACTCTAGTCGTCGCGGTGGAATTGCCCGACGGGACGTCGTCGGAGTGGAGTACCGATTCCACCCTACTCCATGTAAAACAGCCTCCGGAAAATCATGAAATTTTTTTTCACCGATCCAACGGTCGGATCTATATATAAAGACCTTTTAGGATGGTACTCTAGTCCTGTCGGTGGAGTTGCCCGACCGGACGTCGTCGGAGTGGAGTAACAATTCCGCGCTTCTCCATGTAAAAGATCCTACGGAAACTACTGAAAATTGTGTTAGAGCGATCCAACGGTCGGATCTATATTTATGGACCTTTTGAGACGGTACTCTAGTCGTTTCAGTGGAATTGCTCGACGGGACGTCGTCGGAGTGGAGTACCGATTCCGCACTACTCCATGTAAAACAGCCTCCGGAAACTCATGAAAAACATTTTAGAGCGATCCAACGGTCGGATCTATATTTATAGACCTTTTAGGATGGTACTCTAGTCGTGTCGGTGGAATTGCCCTACCGGACGTCGTCGGAGTGGAGTAACAATTCCGCGCTTCTCCATGTAAAAGATCCTCCGGAAACTACTGAAATTTTTTTTAGAGCGATCAAACAGTCGAATCTATATTTATGGACCTTTTGAGCCGGTACTCTAGTCATCTCGGTGGAATTGCCCGACCAAACATCGTCGGAGTGGAGTACCGATTCCGCGCTACTCCACGTAAAAGAGCCTCCGAAAAAAACTGAAAATTTTTTTAAAGCAATCCAACGGTCGGATCTATATTTATGGACCTTTTGAGCCGGTATTCTAGTCGTGTCGGTGGAATTGCCCGACCGGACGTCGTCGGAGTGGAGTACCGATTTCGCGCTACTCCATGTAAAACAGCCTTCGGAAACTCATGAAAACTTTTTTAGAGCGATCCAACGGTCGGATCTATTTTTGTGGACCTTTTGAGCCGGTACTCTAGTCGTGTCGGTGGAATTGCCCGGCCGGACATCGTCGGAGTGGAGTACTGATTCCGCGATACTCCATGTAAAACAGCCTCCGGAAACTCATGAAAAAAATTTTAAAGCGATCCAACGGTCGTATCTATATTTATGGACCTTTTGAGGCAGTACTCTAGTCGTCTCGGTGGAATTGCCCGACCGGACGTCGTCGGAGTGGAGTACCGATTCCGCGCTACTCCATGTAAAACAGCCTTCGAAAACTTCTAAAATTTTTTTTAGAGCGATCCAACGTTCGGATCTATAGTTATGGACCTTTTAGGATGCTACTCTAGTCATGTCAGTGGAATTGCCCGACCGGACGTCGTCGGAGTGGAGTAACGATTCCACGCTTCTCCATGTAAAAGAGCCTCCGGAAACTACTGAAAAATATTTTAGAGCGATCCAACGGTCGGATCTATATTTATAGACTTTTTAGGATGGTACTCTAGTCGTGTCGGTGGAATTGCCCTACCAGACGTCGTCGGAGTGGAGTAACAATTCCGCGCTTCGCCATGTAAAAGATCCTCCGGAAACTACTGAAAAAATTTTTTTGAGCGATCCAACGGTCGGATCTATTTTTGTGGACCTTTTGAGCCCTTACTCTAGTCATCTCGGTGGAATTGCCCAGCCGGACATCGTCGGAGTGGAGTACTGATTCCGCGATACTCCATGTAAAACAGCTTCTGGAAACTCATGAAAAAATTTTAAAGCGATCCAACGGTCGTATCTATATTTATGGACCTTTTGAGGCAGTACTCTAGTCGTCTCGGTGGAATTGCCCGACCGGACGTCGTCGGAGTGGAGTACCGATTCCGCGCTACTCCATGTAAAACAGCCTTCGAAAACTACTGAAAATTTTTTTATAGCGATCCAACGGTCGGATCTATGTTTATGGACCTTTTAGGATGCTACTCTAGGCATGTCAGTGGAATTGCCCCACCGGACGTCGTCGGAGTGGAGTAACGATTCCACGCTTCTCCATGTAAAAGAGCCTCCGGAAACTACTGAAAAATATTTTAGAGCGATCCAACGGTCGGATCTATATTTATAGACTTTTTAGGATGGTACTCTAGTCGTGTCGGTGGAATTGCCCTACCGGACGTCGTCGGAGTGGAGTAACAATTCCGCACTTCTCCATGCAAAAGATCCTCCGGAAACTACTGAAAAAAATTTTAGAGCGATCCAACGGTCGGATCTATATTTATGGACCTTTTGAGCCGGTCCTCTAGTCGTCTCGGTGGAATTGCCCGACCGGACATCGTCGTAGTGGAGTACCGATTCCGCGCTACTCCACGTAAAACAGCCTCCGGAAACTAATGAAAAAAAATTTAAAGCGATCCAACGGTCGGATCTATATTGATGGACCTTTTGAGCCGGTACTCTAGTCGTGTCCGTGGAATTGCCCGACCGAACGTCGTTGGAGTGGAGTACCGATTCCGCGCTGCTCCATCTAAAAGAGCATCCGAAAACTACTGAAAAAAATTTTTTAGAGCAATCCAACGGTCGGATCTATATTTATGGACCTTTTGAGCCGGTACTCTAGTCGTCGCGGTGGAATTGCCCGACGGGACGTCGTCGGAGTGGAGTACCGATTCCACCCTACTCCATGTAAAACAGCCTCCGGAAAATCATGAAAATTTTTTTCACCGATCCAACGGTCGGATCTATATATAAAGACCTTTTAGGATGGTACTCTAGTCCTGTCGGTGGAGTTGCCCGACCGGACGTCGTCGGAGTGGAGTAACAATTCCGCGCTTCTCCATGTAAAAGATGCTACGGAAACTACTGAAAATTGTTTTAGAGCGATCCAACGGTCGGATCTATATTTATGGACCTTTTGAGACGGTACTCTAGTCGTTTCAGTGGAATTGCTCGACGGGACGTCGTCGGAGTGGAGTACCGATTCCGCGCTACTCCATGTAAAACAGCCTCCGGAAACTCATGAAATTTTTTTTAAAGCAATCCAACGGTCGGATCTATATTTATGGACCTTTTGAGTCGGTATTCTAGTCGTGTCGGTGGAATTGCCCGACCGGACGTCGTTGGAGTGGAGTACCGATTCCGCGCAACTCCATGTAAAACAGCCTCCGGAAACTACTAAAAAACATTTCAGAGCGACCCAACGGTCGGATCTATTTTTTTGGACCTTTTGAGTCGGTACTCTAGTCATCTCGGTGGAATTGCCCGACCGGACATCGTCCGAGTGGAGTACCGATTCCACGCTACTCCATGTAAAACAGCCTCCGGAAACTCATGAAAAAACTTTTAAAGCGATCCAACGGTCGGATCTATATTTATGGACCTTTTAAGCCGGTACTCTAGTCGTGTCGGTGGAATTGCCCAACCGGACGTCGTCAGAGTGGAGGAACGAGTCCGCGCTCTTCCATGTAAAACAACCTCCGGAAACTCCTGAAAAATTTGTTAGAGCGATACAACGGTCGGATCTATATTTATGGACCTTTTAGGATGGTACTCTAGTCGTGTCGGTGGAATTGCCCGATCGGACGTCGTCGGAGTGGAGTACCGATTCCACGCTACTCGATGTAAAACAGCCTCCGGAAACTCATGAAAAAACTTTTAAAGCGATCCAACGGTCGGATCTATATTTATGGACCTTTTGAGCCGGTACTCTAGTCGTGTCCGTGGAATTGCCCGACCGGACGTCGTCGGAGTGGAGTACCGATTCCGCGCTTCTCCATGTAAAAGAGCCTCCGAAAACTACTGAAAAAAAAATTTTAGAGCGATCCAACTGTCGAATCTATATTTATGGACCTTTTGAGCCGGTACTCTAGTCGTCTCGGTGGAATTGCCCTACGGGACGTTGTAGGAGTGGAGTACCGAGTCCACGCTACTCCATGTAAAACAGCCTCCGGAAAATCATGAAATTTTTTTTCAGCGATCCAACGGTCGGATCTATATATATAGACCTTTTAGGATGGTACTCTAGTCGTGTCGGTGGAGTTGCCCGACCGGATGTCGTCGGAGTGGAGTAGCGAGTCCACGCTACTCAATGTCAAACAGCCTTCGGAAACTCCTGAAAAAATTTTTAGAGCGATCCAACGGTCGGATCTATATTTATGGACCTTTTAGGATGGTACTCTAGTCATGTCAGTGGAATTGCCCGACCGGACATCGTCGGAGTGGAGTAACGATTGCATGCTTCTCCATGTAAAAAAGCCTCCGGAAACTACTGAAAAATATTTTAGAGCGATCCAACGGTCGGATCTATATTTATGGACCTTTTGAGCCGGTACTCTAGTGGTGTCGGTGGAATTGCCCGACCGGACGTCGTCGGAGTGGAGTACCGATTCCGCGCTACTCCATGTAAAACAGCCTCCGAAAACTCATGAAAAAAATTTTAAAGCGATCCAATGGTCGGATCTATATTTGGGGACCTTTTGAGCTGTTACTCTAGTCATCTCGGTGGAATTGCCCGACCGGACATCGTCCGAGTGGAGTACCGATTCCATGCTACTCCATGTAAAATAGCCTCCGGAAATTCATGAAAAACTTTTTAGAGCGATCCAACGGTCGGATCTATATTTATAGACCTTTCAGGATGGTACTCTACTCGTGTCGGTGGAATTTCCCGACCGGACGTCGTCGGAGTGGTGTAACAATTCCGCACTTCTCCTTGTAAAAGATCCTCCGGAAACTACTGAAAATTGTTTTAGAGCGATCCAACGGTCGGATCTATATTTATGGACCTTTTGAGTCGGTATTCTAGTCGTGTCGGTGGAATTGCCCGACCGGACGTCGTTGGAGTGGAGTACCGATTCCGCGCAACTCCATGTAAAACAGCCTCCGGAAACTACTGAAAAACATTTCAGAGCGACCCAACGGTCGGATCTATTTTTTTGGACATTTTGAGGCGGTACTCTAGTCATCTCGGTAGAATTGCCCGACCGGACATCGTCCGAGTGGAGTACCGATTCCACGCTACTCCATGTAAAACAGCCTCCGGAAACTCATGAAAAAACTTTTAAAGCGATCCAACGGTCGGATCTATATTTATGGCCTTTTGAGCCGGTACTCTAGTCGTGTCGGTGGAATTGCCCGCCGGAAGTCGTTGGAGTGGAGTACCAATTCCGCGCTGCTCCATGTAAAAGAGCCTCCGAAAAGTATTGAAAATTTTTTTTAGAGCGATTTAACAGTCGGATCTATACTTATAGACCTTTTAGGATGGTACTCTAGTCGTGTCGGTGGAATTGCCCGACCGGATGTCGTCGGAGTGGAGTACCGATTCCGTGTTGCTCCATGTAAAAGAGCCTCCGAAAACTACTGAAAAAACATTTTAGGGCGATCCAACGGTCGGATCTATATTTATGGACCTTTTGAGCCGGTACTCTAGTCGTCTCGGTGGAATTGCCCTACGGGATGTTGTAGGAGTGGAGTACTGATTCCACGCTACTCCATGTAAAACAGCCTCCGGAAAATCATGAAAATGTTTTTCAGCGATCCAACAGTCGGATCTATATATATAGACCTTTTAGGATGGTACTCTAGTCGTGTCGGTGGAGTTGCCCGACCGGATGTCGTTGGAGTGGAGTAGCGAGTCCACGCTACTCAATGTCAAACAGCCTTCGGAAACTCCTGAAAAAAATTTTAGAGCGATCCAACGGTCGGATCTATATTTATGGACCTTTTAGGATGGTACTCTAGTCATGTCAGTGGAATTGCCCGACCGGACATCGTCGGAGTGGAGTAACGATTGCATGCTTCTCCATGTAAAAAAGCCTCCGGAAACTACTGAAAAATATTTTAGAGCGATCCAACTGTCGGATCTATATTTATGGACCTTTTGAGCCGGTACTCTAGTGGTGTCGGTGGAATTGCCCGACCGGACGTCGTCGGAGTGGAGTACCGATTCCGCGCTACTCCATGTAAAACAGCCTCCGAAAACTCATGAAAAAAATTTTAAAGCGATCCAATGGTCGGATCTATATTTGGGGACCTTTTGAGCTGTTACTCTAGTCATCTCGGTGGAATTGCCCGACCGGACATCGTCCGAGTGGAGTACCGATTCCATGCTACTCCATGTAAAATAGCCTCCGGAAATTCATGAAAAACTTTTTAGAGCGATCCAACGGTCGGATCTATATTTATAGACCTTTCACGATGGTACTCTACTCGTGTCGGTGGAATTGCCCGACCGGACGTCGTCGGAGTGGTGTAACAATTCCGCACTTCTCCTTGTAAAAGATCCTCCGGAAACTACTGAAAATTGTTTTAGAGCGATCCAACGGTCGGATCTATGTTTATGGACCTTTTGAGCCGGTACTCTAGTCGTGTCGGAGGAATTGCCGGACCGAACGTCGTCGGAGTGGAGTACCGATTCCGCGCTACTCCATGTAAAACAGCCTCCGAAAACTCATCAAAAAATTTTTTAATGCGATCCAACGGTCGGATCTATATTTGTGGACCTTTTGAGCCGTTACTCTAGTCATCTCGGTGGAATTGCCTGACCGGACATCGTCGGAGTGGAGTACCGATTCCACGCTACTCCATGTAAAACAGCCTCCGGAAACTCATGAAAAACATTTTAGTGCGATCCAACGGTCGGATCTATATTTATAGACCTTTTAGGATGGTACTCTAGTCGTGTCGGTGGAATTGCCTTACCGGACGTGGTCGGAGTGGAGTAACAATTCCGCGCTTCTCCATGTAAAAGATCCTCCGGAAACTACTGAAAAAATTTTTAGAGCGATCAAACGGTCGGATCTATATTTATGGACCTTTTGAGCCGGTACTCTAGTCGTCTCGGTGGAATTGCCCGACCGGACATCGTCGGAGTGGAGTACCGATTCCGCGCTACTCCATGTAAAACAGCCTCCGGAAACTCAAGGAAAAAATTTTAATGCGATCCAACGGTCGGATCTATATTTATGGACCTTTTGAGGCGGTACTCTAGTCGTGTCGGTGGAATTGCCCGACCTGACGTCGTCGGAGTGGAGTACCGATTCCGTGCTGCTCCATGTAAAAGAGCC
Organism: Populus davidiana; assembly: GCA_030145905.1. Classification (NCBI taxonomy): domain Eukaryota; kingdom Viridiplantae; phylum Streptophyta; class Magnoliopsida; order Malpighiales; family Salicaceae; genus Populus; species Populus davidiana. The sequence goes on along the minus strand of CM057798.1, from coordinate 20,446,405 downwards.
TCCGAAAAATACTGAAAAAATTTTTTTGAGCGATCCAACGGTCGGATCTATATTTATGGACCTTTTGAGCCGATACTCTAATCGTGTCGGAGGAATTGCCGGACCGAACGTCGTCGGAGTGGAGTACCGATTCCGCGCTACTCCATGTAAAACAGCCTCCGGAAACTCATCAAAAAAAATTTTAATGCGATCCAACGGTCGGATCTATATTTGTGGACCTTTTGAGCCGTTTCTCTAGTCATCTCGGTGGAATTGCCTGACCGGACATCGTCGGAGTGGAGTACCGATTCCACGCTACTCCATGTAAAACAGCCTCCGGAAACTCATGAAAAACATTTTAGAGCGATCCAACGGTCGGATCTATATTTATAGACCTTTTAGGATGGTACTCTAGTCGTGTCGGTGGAATTGCCCTACCGGACGTCGTCGGAGTGGAGTAACAATTCCGCGCTTCTCCATGTAAAAGATCCTCCGGAAACTACTGAAAATTTTTTTAGAGCGATCAAACGGTCGAATCTATATTTATGGACCTTTTGAGCCGGTACTCTAGTCATCTCGGTGGAATTGCCCGACCAAACATCGTCGGAGTGGAGTACCGATTCCGCGCTACTCCACGTAAAAGAGCCTCCGAAAAAAACTGAAAATTTTTTTAAAGCAATCCAACGGTCGGATCTATATTTATGGACCTTTTGAGCCGGTATTCTAGTCGTGTCGGTGGAATTGCCCGACCGGACGTCGTCGGAGTGGAGTACCGATTTCGCGCTACTCCATGTAAAACAGCCTTCGGAAACTCATGAAAACTTTTTTAGAGCGATCCAACGGTCGGATCTATTTTTGTGGACCTTTTGAGCCGGTACTCTAGTCGTGTCGGTGGAATTGCCCGGCCGGACATCGTCGGAGTGGAGTACTGATTCCGCGATACTCCATGTAAAACAGCCTCCGGAAACTCATGAAAAAAATTTTAAAGCGATCCAACGGTCGTATCTATATTTATGGACCTTTTGAGGCAGTACTCTAGTCGTCTCGGTGGAATTGCCCGACCGGACGTCGTCGGAGTGGAGTACCGATTCCGCGCTACTCCATGTAAAACAGCCTTCGAAAACTACTAAATTTTTTTTTAGAGCGATCCAACGTTCGGATCTATAGTTATGGACCTTTTAGGATGCTACTCTAGTCATGTCAGTGGAATTGCCCGACCGGACGTCGTCGGAGTGGAGTAACGATTCCACGCTTCTCCATGTAAAAGAGCCTCCGGAAACTACTGAAAAATATTTTAGAGCGATCCAACGGTCGGATCTATATTTACAGACTTTTTAGGATGGTACTCTAGTCGTGTCGGTGGAATTGCCCTACCAGACGTCGTCGGAGTGGAGTAACAATTCCGCGCTTCGCCATGTAAAAGATCCTCCGGAAACTACTGAAAAAAAATTTTAGAGCGATCCAACGGTCGGATCTATTTTTGTGGACCTTTTGAGCCCTTACTCTAGTCATCTCGGTGGAATTGCCCGGCCGGACATCGTCGGAGTGGAGTACTGATTCCGCGATACTCCATGTAAAACAGCTTCTGGAAACTCATGAAAAAATTTTAAAGCGATCCAACGGTCGTATCTATATTTATGGACCTTTTGAGGCAGTACTCTAGTCGTCTCGGTGGAATTGCCCGACCGGACGTCGTCGGAGTGGAGTACCGATTCCGCGCTACTCCATGTAAAACAGCCTTCGAAAACTACTGAAAATTTTTTTAGAGCGATCCAACGGTCGGATCTATATTTATGGACCTTTTAGGATGCTACTCTAGGCATGTCAGTGGAATTGCCCGACCGGACGTCGTCGGAGTGGAGTAACGATTCCACGCTTCTCCATGTAAAAGAGCCTCCGGAAACTACTGAAAAATATTTTAGAGCGATCCAACGGTCGGATCTATATTTATAGACTTTTTAGGATGGTACTCTAGTCGTGTCGGTGGAATTGCCCTACCGGACGTCGTCGGAGTGGAGTAACAATTCCGCGCTTCTCCATGCAAAAGATCCTCCGGAAACTACTGAAAAATTTTTTAGAGCGATCCAACGGTCGGATCTATATTTATGGACCTTTTGAGCCGGTACTCTAGTCGTCTCGGTGGAATTGCCCGACCGGACATCGTCGTAGTGGAGTACCGATTCCGCGCTACTCCACGTAAAACAGCCTCCGGAAACTAATGAAAAACATTTTAAAGCGATCCAACGGTCGGATCTATATTGATGGACCTTTTGAGCCGGTACTCTAGTCGTGTCCGTGGAATTGCCCGACCGGACGTCGTCGGAGTGGAGTACCGATTCCGCGCTGCTCCATCTAAAAGAGCATCCGAAAACTACTGAAAAAAATTTTTTAGAGCGATCCAACGGTCGGATCTATATTTATGGACCTTTTGAGCCGGTACTCTAGTCGTCGCGGTGGAATTGCCCGACGGGACGTCGTCGGAGTGGAGTACCGATTCCACCCTACTCCATGTAAAACAGCCTCCGAAAAATCATGAAAAATTTTTTCACCGATCCAACAGTCGGATCTATATATAAAGACCTTTTAGGATGGTACTCTAGTCGTGTCGGTGGAGTTGCCCGACCGGACGTCGTCGGAGTGGAGAAACAATTCCGCGCTTCTCCATGTAAAAGATCCTACGGAAACTACTGAAAATTGTTTTAGAGCGATCCAACGGTCGGATCTATATTTATGGACCTTTTGAGATGGTACTCTACTCGTGTCGGTGGAATTGCTCGACCGGACGTCGTCGGAGTGGAGTACCGATTCCGCGCTACTCCATGTAAAACAGCCTCCGGAAACTCATGAAATTTTTTTTAAAGCAATCCAACGGTCGGATCTATATTTATGGACCTTTTGAGTCGGTATTCTAGTCGTGTCGGTGGAATTGCCCGACCGGACGTCGTTGGAGTGGAGTACCGATTCCGCGCAACTCCATGTAAAACAGCCTCCGGAAACTACTGAAAAACATTTCAGAGCGACCCAACAGTCGGATCTATTTTTTTGGACCTTTTGAGTCGGTACTCTAGTCATCTCGGTGGAATTGCCCGACCGGACATCGTCCGAGTGGAGTACCGATTCCACGCTACTCCATGTAAAACAGCCTCCGGAAACTCATGAAAAAACTTTTAAAGCGATCCAACGGTCGGATCTATATTTATGGACCTTTTGAGCCGGTACTCTAGTCGTGTCGGTGGAATTGCCCGCCGGACGTCGTTGGAGTGGAGTACCAATTCCGCACTGCTCCATGTAAAAGAGCCTCCGAAAAGTATTGAAAATTTTTTTTAGAGCGATTTAACAGTCGGATCTATACTTATAGACCTTTTAGGATGGTACTCTAGTCGTGTCGGTGGAATTGCCCGACCGGACGTCGTCGGAGTGGAGTACCGATTCCGCGCTGCTCCTTGTAAAAGATCCTCCGGAAACTACTGAAAATTGTTTTAGAGCGATCCAACGGTCGGATCTATATTTATGGACCTTTTGAGCCGGTACTCTAGTCGTGTCGGTGGAATTGCCCGCCGGAAGTCGTTGGAGTGGAGTACCAATTCCGCGCTGCTCCATGTAAAAGAGCCTCCGAAAAGTATTGAAAATTTTTTTTAGAGCGATTTAACAGTCGGATCTATACTTATAGACCTTTTAGGATGGTACTCTAGTCGTGTCGGTGGAATTGCCCGACCGGACGTCGTCGGAGTGGAGTGCCGATTCCGCGCTGCTCCATGTAAAAAAGCCTCCGAAAACTACTGAAAAAACATTTTAGGGCGATCCAACGGTCGGATCTATATTTATGGACCTTTTGAGCCGGTACTCTAGTCGTCTCGATGGAATTGCCGACGGGACGTCGTCGGAGTGGAGTACCGATTCCGCGCTACTCCATGTAAAACAGCCTCCGTAAACTCATGAAAATTGTTTTAAAGCAATCCAACGGTCGGATCTATATTTATGGACCTTTTGAGCCGGTACTCTAGTCGTCTCGATGGAATTGCCGGCGGGACGTCGTCGGAGTGGAGTACCGATTCCGCGCTACTCCATGTAAAACAACCTCCGTAAACTCATGAAAATGTTTTTAAAGCGATCCAACGGTCGGATCTATATTTGTGGACCTTTTGAGCCGTTACTTTAGTCCTCTCGGTGGAATTGCCCGCCCGAACATCGTCGGAGTGGAGTACCGATTCCACGCTACTCCATGTAAAACAGCCTCCGGAAACTCAAGAAAAAACTTTAAAGCGATCCAACGGTCGGATCTATATTTATAGACCTTTTGAGGCGGTACTCTAGTCGTGTCGGTGGAATTGCCCAGCCGGACGTCGTTAGAGTGGAGGAACGAGTCTGCGCTCTTCCATGTAAAACAGCCTCCGGAAACTCCTGAAAAATTTGTTAGAGCGATACAACGGTCGGATCTATATTTATGGACCTTTTAGGATGGTACTCTAGTCGTGTCGGTGGAATTGCCCGATCGGACGTCGTCGGTGTGGAGTACCGATTCCACGCTACTCGATGTAAAACAGCCTCCGGAAACTCATGAAAAAACTTTTAAAGCCATCCAACGGTCGGATCTATATTTATGGACCTTTTGAGCCGGTACTCTAGTCGTGTCCGTGGAATTGCTCGACCGGACATCGTTGGAGTGGAGTACCGATTCCGCGCTGCTCCATGTAAAAGAGCCTCCGAAAACTACTGAAAAAAAAATTTTAGAGCGATCCAACGGTCGGATCTATATTTATGGACCTTTTGAGCCGGTACTCTAGTCGTCTCGGTGGAATTGCCCTACGGGACGTTGTAGGAGTGGAGTACTGATTCCACGCTACTCCATGTAAAACAGCCTCCGGAAAATCATGAAAATGTTTTTCAACGATCCAACAGTCGGATCTATATATATAGACCTTTTAGGATGGTACTCTAGTCGTGTCGGTGGAGTTGCCCGACCGGATGTCGTCGGAGTGGAGTAGCGAGTCCACGCTACTCAATGTCAAACAGCCTTCGGAAACTCCTGAAAAAATTTTTAGAGCGATCCAACGGTCGGATCTATATTTATGGACCTTTTAGGATGGTACTCTAGGCATGTCAGTGGAATTGCCCGACCGGACATCGTCGGAGTGGAGTAACGATTGCATGCTTCTCCATGTAAAAAAGCCTCCGGAAACTACTGAAAAATATTTTAGAGCGATCCAACGGTCGGATCTATATTTATGGACCTTTTGAGCCGGTACTCTAGTTGTGTCGGTGGAATTGCCCGACCGGACATCGTCGGAGTGGAGTACCGATTCCGCGCTACTCCATGAAAAACAGCCTCCGAAAACTCATGAAAAAAATTTTAAAGCGATCCAATGCTCGGATCTATATTTGGGGACCTTTTGAGCTATTACTCTAGTCATCTCGGTGGAATTGCCCGACCGGACATCGTCCGAGTGGAGTACCGATTCCATGCTACTCCATGTAAAATAGCCTCCGGAAATTCATGAAAAACTTTTTAGAGCGATCCAACGGTCGGATCTATATTTATAGACCTTTCAGGATGGTACTCTACTCGTGTCGGTGGAATTGCCCGACCGGACGTCGTCGGAGTGGTGTAACAATTCCGCACTTCTCCTTGTAAAAGATCCTCCGGAAACTACTGAAAATTGTTTTAGAGCGATCCAACGGTCGGATCTATATTTATGGACCTTTTGAGTCGGTATTCTAGTCGTGTCGGTGGAATTGCCCGACCGGACATCGTCCGAGTGGAGTACCGATTCCACGCTACTCCATGTAAAACAGCGTCCGGAAACTCATGAAAAAACTTTTAAAGCGATCCAACGGTCGGATCTATATTTATGGACCTTTTGAGCCGGTATTCCAGTCGTGTCGGTGGAATTGCCCGACCGGACGTCGTTGGAGTGGAGTACCGATTCCATGCTACTCCATGTAAAACAGCCTCCGGAAACTCATGAAAAAATTTTTAGAGCGATCCAACGGTCGGATCTATATTTATGGACCTTTTGAGCCGGTATTCTAGTCGTGTCGGTGGAATTGCCCGACCGGACGTCGTTGGAGTGGAGTACCGAGTCCGCGCTACTCCAAGTAAAACAGCCTCCGGAAACTACTGAAAAACATTTCAGAGCGACCCAACGGTCGGATCTATTTTTTTGGACATTTTGAGGCGGTACTCTAGTCATCTCGGTGGAATTGCCCGACCGGACATCGTCCGAGTGGAGTACCGATTCCACGCTACTCCATGTAAAACAGCCTCCGGAAACTCATGAAAAAACTTTTAGAGCGATCCAACGGTCGGATCTATATTTATGGACCTTTTGAGCCGGTACTCTAGTCGTGTCGGTGGAATTGCCCGACCGGACGTCGTTGGAGTGGAGTACCGATTCCGCGCTACTCCAAGTAAAACAGCCTCCGGAAACTCCTGAAAAATTTGTTAGAGCGATACAACGGTCGGATCTATATTTATGGACCTTTTAGGATGGTACTCTAGTCGTGTCGGTGGAATTGCCCGATCGGACGTCGTCGGAGTGGAGTACCGATTCCACGCTACTCCATGTAAAACAGCCTCCGGAAACTAATGAAAAATTTTTAGAGCGATCCAACGGTCGGATCTATTTTTATGGACCTTTTGAGCCGGTACTCTAGTCCTCTCGGTGGAATTGCTCGACCGGACATCGTTGGAGTAGAGTACCGATTCCACGCTACTACATGTAAAACAGCCTCCGAAAACTCATGAAAAAAATTTTAAAGCGATCCAACGGTCGGATCTATATTTATAGACCTTTTGAGGCGGTACTCTAGTCGTGTCGGTGGAATTTCCCAACTGGACGTCGTCGGACTGGAGTACCGAGTCCGCGTTATCCCATGTAAAACAACCTTCAGAAACTCCTGAAAAACATTTTAGTGCGATCCAACGGTCGGATCTATATTTATGGATCTTTTAGGATGGTACTCTAGTCGTGTCGGTGAATTTGCCCGACCGGACGTCGTCGGAGTGGAGTACCGATTTGTGAAACCCTGGAAATTTATAATTTAAATATGTAGATGTATAAACCCTCATGTAAACATAAGGTTGAAAGTTGTAATATTTCAATGAGTAATGCAAAACCAAGATTTGAAATAATAGATAAATAATGATATATAATGAAAGAGATGACCTCTATAAAATGAATTTTGGTTTAGAATTCATAAGGACAGAGAAACTGGTAACGTGTTTTGATGGATAAAATAATGAGAAAAATAACAAAAAATAAGTGAGGTAATAAAGAATGCATTATAATAAATGATAGTGCAATGAAAAAGGATAGGACTGAAGGTGCAAGCACCGATTAAAAATCAGTGACGTTATTTTGAAATGGTAATAAGCCCGATAAATAAATAAAGGTGGAAATCCTAAAATGAATACATTTCAAAATAATAAAATGACCGTAAAAGTTTAGAAGGATAATTGATATGATTTTTGTTTGTGAAGATTGAACAAGAAAAATCTAGATTGTTTATGAAAAGTCGTGAACTGAATAAGTTTATATTAGGACGCAGAATTCTCAATCTAATGATAGGATCGGGATGAAATTTTGCATGAAGTCTATTAATGTGTTCCTACCTTGGTTTAATATCTCATCCCAATCGGAGTTTGGTAAAGACTAACGATTTAATCAGAAATAAACCAGATAGTTTACATGAAAAATAAAATAAAATACATAAAAGCATGAATGAGGGACAAAATTGTAATTATGAAAAAGGAGCCTATAAAACTGCAAAGGCCACCAGTTAAAAAAAAAAGAATAATAAATAAATTTGAAGAAGAGAAAAACGGATAGAGAGAGAGCTGGAGATTTTGGAGTAACACCAAGAATACTCCGGTAGCCATATCTCAGGATTCCACCGTTGGATCAAGCTAAGTTTTGGATATGGTATTCTCATTACTCGTATCTACGAACTGACCGGAGAGATTGAAAGGAACACACTTCAGTTGACAGAAATCATCATCGGAAATTGCCTGAAAAACAAAAAGGAAATGCACCTGCAGGGCAGTTTGGTCTCCGGACGATGTCTCTCTCTTCCACCGTTGGATCAAGCTACGTTTTGTATATGTTGTCCTTATTACACGTATATACGAACTGACCGGAGGGATTGGAAGTAACACACTCCATTTGACAGACATCATCATCGGCAATTTCCTGAAAAACAAAAAGGAAATGCACCTGCAGGGCAGTTTGGTCGTCGGCCGATTTCTATCTCTTCCACCGTTGGATCGTGCTTAGTTTTGGATATGTGGTGCAACTATATGTGACCTACATTCTGGACGGTGAAGATCGGAAAATCACTCTCCGGCAAGGTTTAGTTCATGTTGAACAGTAGCTCGTCCATTTTCAGGTTAGTTCGGTTTTATTCAGATCTATGGAGATCCAACCGTTGGATTATTCTGATTTTGAGATATATTGTACAAAACACAATGATATGTATTCTGACCGTAGGGTTCAAGGAAATAATCAAAGGTGGACGAGTTGTTGCTATTTGAATCTATTGCTAGTCTTAGTAAAATATTTAGGAAGCTTGATTTAATTACATGTTTTGATGAAATTAGAATTGTGTGGGTGTAGGGTTTATGTAAGATATAATGGTAAAATGTGCTCTTGTTATTAGTGTTGTTATAGATTAATTGTGTTGTAAAATGTGTTAGGGAAGTTTTGAAATTTGGATGAAGGGACATTGAGTTTGTTGATTTGATGGATATATATTTTTAGGCATTATTGGGTCTAGTGGCAATTGAAAGAAAAACTTGAAGAAAACTTTATCCTCCATTTAATGCAAAGATTCGGCCTAAACATATAAATGAGAGGATGAGCTTAATTGTTTTAATTGCTATGGAATTTGAGTTGAATGAGGTTAGAATAGATATGAAATGAATTGGTAAAGGTTTATATGGAATAATTAAAAAGGACATCATCCCTAACCATGAATGAAGGCATTCGGCCAAGAGTTGGTTTGATGGGGTGTTACATTTGGTATCAGAGCCGAGGACGGCTCGTCTTAAGATGGGGGGATTGTAAGATCCCACATCGGAAGCGAGTGTCCAGAGCCAGGGCCTTATAAGTGCATGCTCACCTTGACTAGTAAGACGCGTTAGAAAACCGTGCGGGTTGCTCCCCTAGTGGTAGGCTACGGCTCAGGCCAGGGGGTGGGCCCAAAGCGGACAATATCTTGCTAGTGAGGTGGGGTGTTACACGATTCCACGCTACTCCATGTAAAAGAGCCTCCGGAAACTCATGACAAAAGTTTTAGAGCAATCCAACAGTCGGATCTATATTTATGGACCTTTTAGGATGGTACACTAGTCGTGTCGGTGGAATTGTCCGACCGGACATCGTCAGAGTGGAGTAACGATTCCGCGCTTCTCCATGTAAAAGAGCCTCCGGAAACTACTAAAAATTTTTTTAGAGCGATCCAACGGTCGGATCTATATTTATGGACCTTTTGAGGCGGTACTCTAGTCGTGTAGGTGGAATTGCCCGACCGGACGTCGTCGGAGTGGAGTACCGATTCTGTGCTACTCCATGTAAAACAACCTCCGGAAACTCATGAAAAAACTTTTAAAGCGATCCAACGGTCGGATCTATATTTATGGACCTTTTGAGCCGGTACTCTAGTCGTGTCGGTGGAATTGCCCGACCGGACGTCGTTGGAGTGGAGTACCGATTCCGCGCTACTCCATGTAAGACAGCCTCCGGAAACTACTGAAAAACATTTCAGAGCGATCCAACGGTCGGATCTATTTTTGTGGACCTTTTGAGCCGGTAATCTAGTCGTGTCGGTGGAAGTGCGCGACCGGACGTCGTTGGAGTGGAGTACCGATTCCACGCGACTCCATTTAAAACAGCCTCCGGAAACTACTGAAAAATTTTTAGAGCGATCCAACGGTCGGATCTATATTTATGGACCTTTTGAGCCGGTACTCTAGTCATCTCTGTGGAATTGCCCGACCGGACATCGTGGGAGTGGAGTACCGATTCCACGCTACTACATGTAAAACAGCCTCCGGAAACTCATGAAAAAAATTTTAAACCGATCCAACGGTCAGATCTATATTTATAGACCTTTTGAGGCGGTACTCTAGTCGTGTCGGTGGAATTGCCCGACTGGACGTCGTCGGAGTGGAGTACCGATTCCGCACTACAACATGTAAAACAGCCTCCGGAAACTCCTGAAAATTTTTTTAGTGCGATCCAACGGTCAGATCTATATTTATGGATCTTTTAGGATGGTACTATAGTCGTGTCGGTGGAATTGCCCTACCGGACGTCGTCGGCGTGGAGTAACGATTCCGCGCTTCTCCATGTAAAAGAGCCTCCGGAAACTATTGAAAAAACTTTTAGAGCGATCCAACAGTCGGATCTATATTTATGGACCTTTTGAGCCGGTACTCTAGTCGTCTCGGTGGAATTGCCCGACCAGACGTCGTCGGAGTTGAGTACCGATTCCACGCTACTACATGTAAAATAGCCTCCGAAAACTCATGAAAAAAATTTTAAAGCGATCCAACGGTTGGATCTATATTTATAGACCTTTTGAGGCGATACTCTAGTCGTGTCGGTGGAATTGCTAGACTGGACGTCGTCGGAGTGGAGTACCGAGTCCGCGCTATTCCATGTAAAACAGTCTTCGGAAACTCCTGAAAAAATTTTTAGTGCGATCCAACGGTCGAATCTATATTTATCGATCTTTTAGGATGGTACTCTAGTCGTGTCGGTGGAATTGCCCGACCGGACGTCGTCGGAGAGGAGTATCGATTCCACGCTACTCCATGTAAAAGAGCCTCCGGACACTAATGAAAATTTTTATAGAGCGATCCAACAGTCGGATCTATATTTATGGACCTTTTAGGATGGTACTCTAGTCGTGTCGGTGGAATTGCCCGACCGAACGTCGTCAAAGTGAAGGACCGAGTCCGCGCTATTCCAGGTAAAACATCCTCCGGAAACTACTAAAAAAATTTTTAGAGCGATCCAACGGTCGGATCTATATTTATGGACCTTTTGAGCCGGTACTCTAGTCGTCTCGGTGGAATTGCCCGACTGGACGTCGTCGGAGTGGAGTACCGATTCCACGCTACTACATGTAAAACAGCCTCCGAAAACTCATGAAAAAAATTTTAAAGCGATCCAACGGTCGGATCTATATTTATAGACCTTTTGAGGCGGTACTCTAGTCGTGTCGGTGGAATTGCCCGACCGGACGTCGTTGGAGTGGAGTACCGAGTCCGCGCTTTTCCATGTAAAACAGCCTTCGAAAACTCCTGAAAATTTTTTTAGTGGGATCCAACGGTCGGATCTATATTTATGGATCTTTTAGGATGGTACTCTAGTCGTGTCGGTCGAATTTCCCGACCGGACGTCGTCGGAGTGGAGTAACGATTCCGCGCTTCTCCATGTAAAAGAGCCTCCGGAAACTTCTAAAAACAATTTTAGAGCGATCCAACGGTCGGATCTATATTTATGGATCTTTTGAGCCGGTACTATAGTCGTCTCGGTGGAATTGCCCGACTGGACATCGTCGGAGTGGAGTACCGATTCCACGCTACTACATGTAAAACAGCCTCCGGAAACTCATGAAACAATTTTTAGAGCGATCCAACGGTCGGATCTATATTTATGGACCTTTTGAGGCGGTACTCTAGTCGAGTCGGTGGAATTGCCCGACTGGACGTCGTCGGAGTGGAGTAACGATTCCGCGCTTCTCCATGTAAAAGAGCCTCCGGAAACTACTAAAATTTTTTTTAGAGCGATCCAACGGTCGGATCTATATTTATGGACCTTTTGAGCTGGTAGTCTAGTTCTCTCGGTGGAATTGCCCGACTGGACGTCGTCGGAGTGGAGTACCGATTCCTCGCTACAACATGTAAAACAGCCTCCGGAAAGTCATGAAAAAAAATTTAAAGCGATCCAACGGTCGGATCTATATTTATGGATCTTTTAGGATGGTACTCTAATCGTGTCGGTGGAATTGCCCGACCGGACGTCATCGGAGTGGAGTAACGATTCCGCGCTTCTCCATGTAAAAGAGCCCCCGGAAACTATTGAAAAAACTTTTAGATTGATCCAACAGTCGGATCTATATTTATGGACCTTTTAGGATGGTACTCTAGTCGTGTCGGTGGAATTGTCGGATCGGACATCGTCGGAGTGGAGTAACGAGTCCGCGCTTCTCCATGTAAAAGAGCCTCCGGAAACTACTAAAAATTTTTTTAGAGCGATCCAACGGTCGGATCTATATTTATGGACCTTTTGAGCTGGTGCTCTAGTCGTCTCGGTGGAATTGCCCGACCGGACGTCGTCGGAGTGGAGTACCGCTTCCGCGCTACAACATGTAAAACAGCCTCCGGAAACTCATGAAAAAAAATTTAAAGCGATCCAACGGTCGGATCTATATTTCTGGACCTTTTGAGCCGGTACTCTAGTCGTGTCGGTGCAATTGCCCGACCGAACGTCGTCGTAGTGAAGTACCGATTCCGCGCTGCTCCATGTAAAAGAGCCTCCGAAAACTACTGAAAAGTTTTTTTAGAGCGATCCAACGGTCGGATCTATTTTTGTGGACCTTTTGAGCCGGTAATCTAGTCGTGTCGGTGGAAGTGCGCGACCGGACGTCGTTGGAGTGGAGTACCGATTCCACGCGACTCCATTTAAAACAGCCTCCGGAAACTACTGAAAAATTTTTAGAGCGATCCAACGGTCGGATCTATATTTATGGACCTTTTGAGCCGGTACTCTAGTCATCTCTGTGGAATTGCCCGACCGGACATCGTGGGAGTGGAGTACCGATTCCACGCTACTACATGTAAAACAGCCTCCGGAAACTCATGAAAAAAATTTTAAACCGATCCAACGGTCCGATCTATATTTATAGACCTTTTGAGGCGGTACTCTAGTCGTGTCGGTGGAATTGCCCGACTGGACATCGTCGGAGTGGAGTACCGATTCCGCACTACAACATGTAAAACAGCCTCCGGAAACTCCTGAAAATTTTTTTAGTGCGATCCAACGGTCAGATCTATATTTATGGATCTTTTAGGATGGTACTATAGTCGTGTCGGTGGAATTGCCCTACCGGACGTCGTCGGCGTGGAGTAACGATTCCGCGCTTCTCCTTGTAAAAGAGCCTCCGGAAACTATTGAAAAAACTTTTAGAGCGATCCAACAGTCGGATCTATATTTATGGACCTTTTGAGCCGGTACTCTAGTCGTCTCGGTGGAATTGCCCGACCAGACGTCGTCGGAGTTGAGTACCGATTCCACGCTACTACATGTAAAATAGCCTCCGAAAACTCATGAAAAAAATTTTAAAGCGATCCAACGGTTGGATCTATATTTATAGACCTTTTGAGGCGATACTCTAGTCGTGTCGGTGGAATTGCTAGACTGGACGTCGTCGGAGTGGAGTACCGAGTCCGCGCTATTCCATGTAAAACAGTCTTCGGAAACTCCTGAAAAAATTTTTAGTGCGATCCAACGGTCGAATCTATATTTATCGATCTTTTAGGATGGTACTCTAGTCGTGTCGGTGGAATTGCCCGACCGGACGTCGTCGGAGAGGAGTATCGATTCCACGCTACTCCATGTAAAAGAGCCTCCGGACACTAATGAAAATTTTTATAGAGCGATCCAACAGTCGGATCTATATTTATGGACCTTTTAGGATGGTACTCTAGTCGTGTCGGTGGAATTGCCCGACCGAACGTCGTCAAAGTGAAGGACCGAGTCCGCGCTATTCCAGGTAAAACATCCTCCGGAAACTACTAAAAAATTTTTTAGAGCGATCCAACGGTCGGATCTATATTTATGGACCTTTTGAGCCGGTACTCTAGTCGTCTCGGTGGAATTGCCCGACTGGACGTCGTCGGAGTGGAGTACCGATTCCACGCTACTACATGTAAAACAGCCTCCGAAAACTCATGAAAAAAATTTTAAAGCGATCCAACGGTCGGATCTATATTTATAGACCTTTTGAGGCGGTACTCTAGTCGTGTCGGTGGAATTGCCCGACCGGACGTCGTTGGAGTGGAGTACCGAGTCCGCGCTTTTCCAAGTAAAACAGCCTTCGAAAACTCCTGAAAATTTTTTTAGTGGGATCCAACGGTCGGATCTATATTTATGGATCTTTTAGGATGGTACTCTAGTCGTGTCGGTCGAATTTCTCGACCGGACGTCGTCGGAGTGGAGTAACGATTCCGCGCTTCTCCATGTAAAAGAGCCTCCGGAAACTTCTAAAAACAATTTTAGAGCGATCCAACGGTCGGATCTATATTTATGGATCTTTTGAGCCGGTACTATAGTCGTCTCGGTGGAATTGCCCGACTGGACATCGTCGGAGTGGAGTACCGATTCCACGCTACTACATGTAAAACAGCCTCCGGAAACTCATGAAACAATTTTTAGAGCGATCCAACGGTCGGATCTATATTTATGGACCTTTTGAGACGGTACTCTAGTCGAGTCGGTGGAATTGCCCGACCGGACGTCGTCGGAGTGGAGTAACGATTCCGCGCTTCTCCATGTAAAAGAGCCTCCGGAAACTACTAAAATTTTTTTTAGAGCGATCCAACGGTCGGATCTATATTTATGGACCTTTTGAGCTGGTAGTCTAGTTCTCTCGGTGGAATTGCCCGACTGGACGTCGTCGGAGTGGAGTACCGATTCCTCGCTACAACATGTAAAACAGCCTCCGGAAAGTCATGAAAAAAAATTTAAAGCGATCCAACGGTCGGATCTATATTTATGGATCTTTTAGGATGGTACTCTAATCGTGTCGGTGGAATTGCCCGACCGGACGTCATCGGAGTGGAGTAACGATTCCGCGCTTCTCCATGTAAAAGAGCCCCCGGAAACTATTGAAAAAACTTTTAGAGCGATCCAACAGTCGGATCTATATTTATGGACCTTTTAGGATGGTACTCTAGTCGTGTCGGTGGAATTGTCGGATCGGACATCGTCGGAGTGGAGTAACGAGTCCGCGCTTCTCCATGTAAAAGAGCCTCCGGAAACTACTAAAAATTTTTTTAGAGCGATCCAACGGTCGGATCTATATTTATGGACCTTTTGAGCTGGTGCTCTAGTCGTCTCGGTGGAATTGCCCGACCGGACGTCGTCGGAGTGGAGTACCGCTTCAGCGCTACAACATGTAAAACAGCCTCCGGAAACTCATGAAAAAAAATTTAAAGCGATCCAACGGTCGGATCTATATTTCTGGACCTTTTGAGCCGGTACTCTAGTCGTGTCGGTGCAATTGCCCGACCGAACGTCGTCGTAGTGAAGTACCGATTCCGCGCTGCTCCATGTAAAAGAGCCTCCGAAAACTACTGAAAAAATTTTTTAGAGCGATCCAACGGTCGGATCTATTTTTGTGGACCTTTTGAGTCGTTATTCTAGTCATCTCGGTGGAATTTCCCGGCCGGACATCGTCGGAGTGGAGTACCGATTCCACAGTACTCCATGTAAAACAGGCTCCGGAAACTCAAGAAAAAATTTTAAAGCGATCCAACGGTCGGATCTATATTTAGACACCTTTTGAGGCGGTACTCTAGTCGTGTCGGTGGAATTGCCCAACCGGACGTCGTCAGAGTGGAGGACCGAGTCCGCGCTATTGCATGTAAAACAGCCTTCGGGAACTACTGAAAAATTTGTTAGAGCGATCCAACGGTCGGATCTATATTTATGGACCTTTTAGGATGGTACTCTAGTCGTGTCGGTGGAATTGCCCGACCGGACGTCGTCGGAGTGGAGTACCGATTCCACGCTACTCCATGTAAAACAGCCTCCGGAAACTCATGAAAAAACTTTTAAAGCGAGCCAACGGTCGGATCTTTATTTATGGACCTTTTGAGCCGTTACTCTAGTCGTGTCGGTGGAATTGCCCGCCGGACGTCGTTGGAGTAGAGTACCGATTCCGCTCTGCTCCATGTAAAAGAGCCGCCAAAAAGTACTGAAAAAAATTTTTTGAGCGATCCAACGGTCGGATCTATTTTTTTGGACCTTTTAGGATGGTACTCGAGTCGTGTCGGTGGAATTGGCCTACCGGATGTCGTCGGAGTGGAGTACCGAGACCGCGCTACTCCATGTAAAACAGCCTTCGGAAACACCTGTAAAATTTGTTAGAGCGATCCAACGGTCGGATCTATATTTATGAAACTTTTAGGATGGTACTCTAGTCGTGTCGGTGGAATTGCCCGACCGGACGTCGTCGGAGTGGACTAACGATTCCGCGCTTCTGCACGTAAAAGAGCCTACGGAAACTACTGAGAAAACTTTTAGAGCGATCCAACGGTTGGATCTATATTTATGGACCTTTTAGGATGGTACTCTAGTCGTGTCGGTGGAATGACGCGACCGGACGTCGTCGGAGTGGAGTAACGATTCCGCGCTTCTCCATGTAACATAGCCTCCGGAAACTACTGAAAAATATTTTATAGCGATCCAACGGTCGGATCTATATTTATGGACCTTTTGAGTCGGTACTCTAGTCGTCTCGGTGGAATTGCCCAACCGGACGTCGTCGGAGTGGAGAACCGAGTCCACGCTACTCCATGTAAAATAGGCTCCGGAAACTCATGAAAAAAATTTTAAAGCGATCCAACGGTCGGATTTATATTTATAGACCTTTTGAGGCGGTACTCTAGTCGTGTAGGTGGAATTGCCCGACCGGACGTCGTCGGAGTGGAGTACCGATTCTGTGCTACTCCATGTAAAACAACCTCCGGAAACTATTGAAAAATTTTTAGAGCGATCCAACGGTCGGATCTATATTTATGGACCTTGTGAGCCGGTACTCTAGTCGTGTCGGTGGAATTGCCCGACCGGATGTCGTCGGAGTGGAGTACCGAGTACATGCTATTCCATGTAAAACAGCTTTCGGAAACTCCTAAAAAAATTTTAGAGCGATTCAACGGTCGGATCTATATTTATGGACCTTTTAGGATGGTACTCTAGTCGTGTCCTTGGAATTGCCCGACCGGACGTCGTCGGAGTGGAGTAACGATTCCGCGCTTCTCCATGTAAAACAGCCTCCGGAAACTACTGAAAAATGTTTTAGAGCGATCCAACAGTCGGATCTATATTTATGGACCTTTTAGGATGGTACTCTAGTCGTGTCCTTGGAATTGCCCGACCGGACGTCGTCGGAGTGGAGTAACGATTCCGCGCTTCTCCATGTAAAACAGCCTCCGGAAACTACTGAAAAGTTTTTTAGAGCGATCCAACGGAAGGATCTATATTTATGGACCTTTTAGGATGGTACTCTAGTCGTGTCGGTGGAATTGCCCGACCGGACGTCGTCGGAGTGGAGTAACGATTCCGCGCTTCTCCATGTAAAAGAGCCTCCGGAAACTACTGAAAAGTTTTTTAGAGCGATCCAACGGTCGGATCTATATTTATGGACCTTTTAGGATGGTACTCTAGTCGTGTCGGTGGAATTGGCCGACCGGACGTCGTCGTAGTAGAGTAATGATTCCGCGCTTCTCCATGGAAAAGAGCCTCCGGAAACTACTAAAAAGTTTTTTAGAGCGATCCAACGGTCGGATCTATATTTATGGACCTTCTGAGCCGGTACTCTAGTCGTCTCGGTGGAATTGCCCGACCGGACGTCGTCGGAGTGGAGTACCGATTCCACGCCACTCCATGTAAAACAGCCTTCGGAAACGCCTGAAAAAAATTTTAGAGCGATCCAACGGTCGGATCTATATTTATGAACCTTTTGAGGCGGTTCTCTAGTCGTGTCGGTGGAATTGCCCGACCGGACGTCGTCGGAGTGGAGTACCGATTCCATACTACTCCATGTAAAACAACCTTCGGAAACTCCTGAAAAAAATTTTAGAGCGATCCAACGGTCGGATCTATATTTATGGACCTTGTGAGCCGGTACTCTAGTCGTGTCGGTGGAATTGCCCGACCGGATGTCGTCGGAGTGGAGTACCGAGTACATGCTATTCCATGTAAAACAGCTTTCGGAAACTCCTAAAAAAATTTTAGAGCGATTCAACGGTCGGATCTATATTTATGGACCTTTTAGGATGGTACTCTAGTCGTGTCCTTGGAATTGCCCGACCGGACGTCGTCGGAGTGGAGTAACGATTCCGCGCTTCTCCATGTAAAACAGCCTCCGGAAACTACTGAAAAATGTTTTAGAGCGATCCAACAGTCGGATCTATATTTATGGACCTTTTAGGATGGTACTCTAGTCGTGTCCTTGGAATTGCCCGACCGGACGTCGTCGGAGTGGAGTAACGATTCCGCGCTTCTCCATGTAAAACAGCCTCCGGAAACTACTGAAAAGTTTTTTAGAGCGATCCAACGGAAGGATCTATATTTATGGACCTTTTAGGATGGTACTCTAGTCGTGTCGGTGGAATTGCCCGACCGGACGTCGTCGGAGTGGAGTAACGATTCCGCGCTTCTCCATGTAAAAGAGCCTCCGGAAACTACTGAAAAGTTTTTTAGAGCGATCCAACGGTCGGATCTATATTTATGGACCTTTTAGGATGGTACTCTAGTCGTGTCGGTGGAATTGGCCGACCGGACGTCGTCGTAGTAGAGTAATGATTCCGCGCTTCTCCATGGAAAAGAGCCTCCGGAAACTACTAAAAAGTTTTTTAGAGCGATCCAACGGTCGGATCTATATTTATGGACCTTCTGACCCGGTACTCTAGTCGTCTCGGTGGAATTGCCCGACCGGACGTCGTCGGAGTGGAGTACCGATTCCACGCCACTCCATGTAAAACAGCCTTCGGAAACGCCTGAAAAAAATTTTAGAGCGATCCAACGGTCGGATCTATATTTATGAACCTTTTGAGGCGGTTCTCTAGTCGTGTCGGTGGAATTGCCCGACCGGACGTCGTCGGAGTGGAGTACCGATTCCATACTACTCCATGTAAAACAACCTTCGGAAACTCCTGAAAAAAATTTTAGAGCGATCCAACGGTCGGATCTATATTTATGGACCTTTTAGGATGGTACTCTAGTCGTGTCGGTGGAATTGGCCGACCGGACGTCGTCGTAGTAGAGTAACGATTCCGCGCTTCTCCATGTAAAAGAGCCTCCGGAAACTACTGAAAAAACTTTTAAAGCGATCCAACGGTCGGATATATAATTTATGGACGTTCTGAGCCGGTACTCTAGTCGTGTCGGTGGAATTGCCCGACCGGACGTCGTCGGAGTGGAGTACCGAGTCCGCGCTACTCCATGTAAAACAGCCTCCGGAAACTACTGAAAAACATTTTAGAGCGATCCAACGGAAGGATCTATATTTATGGACCTTTTAGGATGGTACTCTAGTCCTGTCGGTGGAATTGCCCGACCGGACGTCGTCGGAGTAGAGTAACGATTCCGCGCTTCTCCATGTAAAAGAGCCTCCGGAAACTACTGAAAAACATTTTAGAGCGATCCAACGGAAGGATCTATATTTATGGACCTTTTAGGATGGTACTCTAGTCGTGTCGGTGGAATTGCCCGACCGGACGTCGTCGGAGTGGAGTAACGATTCCGCGCTTCTCCATGTGAAAGAGCCTCCGGAAACTACTGAAAAGTTTTTTAGAGCGATCCAACGGAAGGATCTATATTTATGGACCTTTTAGGATGGTACTCTAGTCGTGTCGGTGGAATTGCCCGACCGGACGTCGTCGGAGTGGAGTAACGATTCCGCGCTTCTCCATGTAAAAGAGCCTCCGGAAACTACTGAAAAGTTTTTTAGAGCGATCCAACGGTCGGATCTATATTTATGGACCTTTTAGGATGGTACTCTAGTCGTGTCGGTGGAATTGGCAACCGGACGTCGTCGGAGTGGAGTAACGATTCCACGCTTCTCCATGTGAAAGAGCCTCCGAAAACTACTGAAAAAACTTTTAGAGCGATCCAACGGTCGGATCTATATTTATGGGCCTTTTAGGATGGTACTCTAGTCGTGTCGGTAGAATTGGCCAACCGGACGTCGTCGTAGTAGAGTAACGATTCCGCGCTTCTCCATGTAAAAGAGCCTCCGGAAACTACTGAAAAAACTTTTAAAGCGATCCAACGGTCGGATCTATATTTATGGACGTTCTGAGCCGGTACTCTAGTCGTGTCGGTGGAATTGGCCGACCGGACGTCGTCGTAGTAGAGTAATGATTCCGCGCTTCTCCATGGAAAAGAGCCTCCGGAAACTACTAAAAAGTTTTTTAGAGCGATCCAACGGTCGGATCTATATTTATGGACCTTCTGACCCGGTACTCTAGTCGTCTCGGTGGAATTGCCCGACCGGACGTCGTCGGAGTGGAGTACCGATTCCACGCCACTCCATGTAAAACAGCCTTCGGAAACGCCTGAAAAAAATTTTAGAGCGATCCAACGGTCGGATCTATATTTATGAACCTTTTGAGGCGGTTCTCTAGTCGTGTCGGTGGAATTGCCCGACCGGACGTCGTCGGAGTGGAGTACCGATTCCATACTACTCCATGTAAAACAACCTTCGGAAACTCCTGAAAAAAATTTTAGAGCGATCCAACGGTCGGATCTATATTTATGGACCTTTTGAGGCGGTTCTCTAGTCGTGTCGGTGGAATTGCCCGACCGGACGTCGTCGGAGTGGAGTACCGATTCCACGCTACTCCATGTAAAACAGTCTTCGTAAACTCCTAAAAAAAATTTAAGAGCGATCCAACGGTCGGATCTATATTTATGGACCTTTTAGGATGGTACTCTAGTCGTGTCGGTGGAATTGGCCAACCGGACGTCGTCGTAGTAGAGTAACGATTCCGCGCTTCTCCATGTAAAAGAGCCTCCGGAAACTACTGAAAAAACTTTTAAAGCGATCCAACGGTCGGATCTATATTTATGGACGTTCTGAGCCGGTACTCTAGTCGTGTCGGTGGAATTGCCCGACCGGACGTCGTTGGAGTGGAGTACCGAGTCCGCGCTACTCCATGTAAAACAGCCTCCGAAAACTACTGAAAAACATTTTAGAGCGATCCAACGGAAGGATCTATATTTATGGACCTTTTAGGATGGTACTCTAGTCGTGTCGGTGGAATTGCCCGACCGCACGTCGTCGGAGTGGAGTAACGATTCCGCGCTTCTCCATGTAAAAGAGCCTCCGGAAACTACTGAAAAACATTTTAGAGCGATCCAACGGAAGGATCTATATTTATGGACCTTTTAGGATGGTACTCTAGTCGTGTCGGTGGAATTGCCCGACCGGACGTCGTCGGAGTGGAGTAACGATTCCGCGCTTCTCCATGTAAAAGAGCCTCCGGAAACTACTGAAAAGTTTTTTAGAGCGATCCAACGGAAGGATCTATATTTATGGACCTTTTAGGATGGTACTCTAGTCGTGTCGGTGGAATTGCCCGACCGGACGTCGTCGGAGTGGAGTAACGATTCCGCGCTTCTCCATGTAAAAGAGCCTCCGGAAACTACTGAAAAGTTTTTTAGAGCGATCCAACGGTCGGATCTATATTTATGGACCTTTTAGGATGGTACTCTAGTCGTGTCGGTGGAATTGGCAACCGGACGTCGTCGGAGTGGAGTAACGATTCCACGCTTCTCCATGTGAAAGAGCCTCCGAAAACTACTGAAAAAACTTTTAGAGCGATCCAACGGTCGGATCTATATTTATGGGCCTTTTAGGATGGTACTCTAGTCGTGTCGGTAGAATTGCCCGACCGGACGTCGTCGGGGTGGAGTAACGATTCCGCGCTTCTCCATGTAAAAGAGCCTCTGGAAACTACTGAAAAGTTTTTTAGAGCGATCCAACGGTCGGATCTATATTTATGGACCTTCTGAGCCGGTACTCTAGTCGTCTCGGTGGAATTGCCCGACCGGACGTCGTCGGAGTGGAGTACCGATTCCACGCCACTCCATGTAAAACAGCCTTCGGAAACTCCTGAAAAAAAATTTTAGAGCGATCCAACGGTCGGATCTATATTTATGGACCTTTTGAGGCGGTTCTCTAGTCGTGTCGGTGGAATTGCCCGACCGGACGTCGTCGGAGTGGAGTACCGATTCCACGCTACTCCATGTAAAACAGTCTTCGTAAACTCCTAAAAAAAATTTAAGAGCGATCCAACGGTCGGATCTATATTTATGGACCTTTTAGGATGGTACTCTAGTCGTGTCGGTGGAATTGGCCAACCGGACGTCGTCGTAGTAGAGTAACGATTCCGCGCTTCTCCATGTAAAAGAGCCTCCGGAAACTACTGAAAAAACTTTTAAAGCGATCCAACGGTCGGATCTATATTTATGGACGTTCTGAGCCGGTACTCTAGTCGTGTCGGTGGAATTGCCCGACCGGACGTCGTTGGAGTGGAGTACCGAGTCCGCGCTACTCCATGTAAAACAGCCTCCGGAAACTACTGAAAAACATTTTAGAGCGATCCAACGGAAGGATCTATATTTATGGACCTTTTAGGATGGTACTCTAGTCGTGTCGGTGGAATTGCCCGACCGCACGTCGTCGGAGTGGAGTAACGATTCCGCGCTTCTCCATGTAAAAGAGCCTCCGGAAACTACTGAAAAACATTTTAGAGCGATCCAACGGAAGGATCTATATTTATGGACCTTTTAGGATGGTACTCTAGTCGTGTCGGTGGAATTGCCCGACCGGACGTCGTCGGAGTGGAGTAACGATTCCGCGCTTCTCCATGTAAAAGAGCCTCCGGAAACTACTGAAAAGTTTTTTAGAGCGATCCAACGGAAGGATCTATATTTATGGACCTTTTAGGATGGTACTCTAGTCGTGTCGGTGGAATTGCCCGACCGGACGTCGTCGGAGTGGAGTAACGATTCCGCGCTTCTCCATGTAAAAGAGCCTCCGGAAACTACTGAAAAGTTTTTTAGAGCGATCCAACGGTCGGATCTATATTTATGGACCTTTTAGGATGGTACTCTAGTCGTGTCGGTGGAATTGGCAACCGGACGTCGTCGGAGTGGAGTAACGATTCCACGCTTCTCCATGTGAAAGAGCCTCCGAAAACTACTGAAAAAACTTTTAGAGCGATCCAACGGTCGGATCTATATTTATGGGCCTTTTAGGATGGTACTCTAGTCGTGTCGGTAGAATTGCCCGACCGGACGTCGTCGGGGTGGAGTAACGATTCCGCGCTTCTCCATGTAAAAGAGCCTCTGGAAACTACTGAAAAGTTTTTTAGAGCGATCCAACGGTCGGATCTATATTTATGGACCTTCTGAGCCGGTACTCTAGTCGTCTCGGTGGAATTGCCCGACCGGACGTCGTCGGAGTGGAGTACCGATTCCACGCCACTCCATGTAAAACAGCCTTCGGAAACTCCTGAAAAAAAATTTTAGAGCGATCCAACGGTCGGATCTATATTTATGGACCTTTTGAGGCGGTTCTCTAGTCGTGTCGGTGGAATTGCCCGACCGGACGTCGTCGGAGTGGAGTACCGATTCCACGCTACTCCATGTAAAACAGTCTTCGTAAACTCCTAAAAAAAATTTAAGAGCGATCCAACGGTCGGATCTATATTTATGGACCTTTTAGGATGGTACTCTAGTCGTGTCGGTGGAATTGGCCAACCGGACGTCGTCGTAGTAGAGTAACGATTCCGCGCTTCTCCATGTAAAAGAGCCTCCGGAAACTACTGAAAAAACTTTTAAAGCGATCCAACGGTCGGATCTATATTTATGGACGTTCTGAGCCGGTACTCTAGTCGTGTCGGTGGAATTGCCCGACCGGACGTCGTTGGAGTGGAGTACCGAGTCCGCGCTACTCCATGTAAAACAGCCTCCGGAAACTACTGAAAAACATTTTAGAGCGATCCAACGGAAGGATCTATATTTATGGACCTTTTAGGATGGTACTCTAGTCGTGTCGGTGGAATTGCCCGACCGCACGTCGTCGGAGTGGAGTAACGATTCCGCGCTTCTCCATGTAAAAGAGCCTCCGGAAACTACTGAAAAGGTTTTTAGAGCGATCCAACGGTCGGATCTATATTTATGGACCTTTTAGGATGGTACTCTAGTCGTGTCGGTGGAATTGGCAACCGGACGTCGTCGGAGTGGAGTAACGATTCCACGCTTCTCCATGTAAAAGAGCCTCCGGAAACTACTGAAAAAACTTTTAGAGCGATCCAACGGTCGGATCTATATTTATGGGCCTTTTAGGATGGTACTCTAGTCGTGTCGGTGGAATTGCCCGACCGGACGTCGTCGGGGTGGAGTAACGATTCCGCGCTTCTCCATGTAAAAGAGCCTCTGGAAACTACTGAAAAGTTTTTTAGAGCGATCCAACGGAAGGATCTATATTTATGGACCTTTTAGGATGGTACTCTAGTCGTGTCGGTGGAATTGCCCGACCGGACGTCGTCGGAGTGGAGTAACGATTCCGCGCTTCTCCATGTAAAAGAGCCTCCGGAAACTACTGAAAAGTTTTTTAGAGCGATCCAACGGTCGGATCTATATTTATGGACCTTTTAGGATGGTACTCTAGTCGTGTCGGTGGAATTGGCAACCGGACGTCGTCGGAGTGGAGTAACGATTCCACGCTTCTCCATGTAAAAGAGCCTCCGGAAACTACGGAAAAAACTTTTAGAGCGATCCAACGGTCGGATCTATATTTATGGGCCTTTTAGGATGGTACTCTAGTCGTGTCGGTGGAATTGCCCGACCGGACGTCGTCGGGGTGGAGTAACGATTCCGCGCTTCTCCATGTAAAAGAGCCTCTGGAAACTACTGAAAAGTTTTTTAGAGCGATCCAACGGAAGGATCTATATTTATGGACCTTTTAGGATGGTACTCTAGTCGTGTCGGTGGAATTGCCCGACCGGACGTCGTCGGAGTGGAGTAACGATTCCGCGCTTCTCCATGTAAAAGAGCCTCCGGAAACTACTGAAAAGTTTTTTAGAGCGATCCAACGGTCGGATCTATATTTATGGACCTTTTGAGGCGGTTCTCTAGTCGTGTCGGTGGAATTGCCCGACCGGACGTCGTCGGAGTGGAGTAACGATTCCGCGCTTCTCCATGTAAAAGAGCCTCCGGAAACTACTGAAAAGTTTTTTAGAGCGATCCAACGGAAGGATCTATATTTATGGACCTTTTAGGATGGTACTCTAGTCGTGTCGGTGGAATTGGCAACCGGACGTCGTCGGAGTGGAGTAACGATTCCACGCTTCTCCATGTAAAAGAGCCTCCGGAAACTACTGAAAAAACTTTTAGAGCGATCCAACGGTCGGATCTATATTTATGGGCCTTTTAGGATGGTACTCTAGTCGTGTCGGTGGAATTGCCCGACCGGACGTCGTCGGGGTGGAGTAACGATTCCGCGCTTCTCCATGTAAAAGAGCCTCTGGAAACTACTGAAAAGTTTTTTAGAGCGATCCAACGGTCAGATCTATATTTATGGACCTTCTGAGCCGGTACTCTAGTCGTCTCGGTGGAATTGCCCGACCGGACGTCGTCGGAGTGGAGTACCGATTCCACGCCACTCTATGTAAAACAGCCTCCGGAAACTACTGAAAAACATTTTAGAGCGATCCAACGGAAGGATCTATATTTATGGACCTTTTGAGGCGGTTCTCTAGTCGTGTCGGTGGAATTGCCCGACCGGACGTCGTCGGAGTGGAGTACCGATTCCGCGCTACTCCATGTAAAACAGCCTCCGGAAACTACTGAAAAACATTTTAGAGCGATCCAACGGAAGGATCTATATTTATGGACCTTTTAGGATGGTACTCTAGTCGTGTCGGTGGAATTGCCCGACCGGACGTCGTCGGAGTGGAGTAACGATTCCGCGCTTCTCCATGTAAAAGAGCCTCCGGAAACTACTGAAAAGCTTTTTAGAGCGATCCAACGGTCGGATCTATATTTATGGACCTTTTAGGATGGTACTCTAGTCGTGTCGGTGGAATTGGCAACCGGACGTCGTCGGAGTGGAGTAACGATTCCACGCTTCTCCATGTAAAAGAGCCTCCGGAAACTACTGAAAAAACTTTTAGAGCGATCCAACGGTCGGATCTATATTTATGGGCCTTTTAGGATGGTACTCTAGTCGTGTCGGTGGAATTGCCCGACCGGACGTCGTCGGGGTGGAGTAACGATTCCGCGCTTCTCCATGTAAAAGAGCCTCTAGAAACAACTGAAAAGTTTTTTAGAGCGATCCAACGGTCGGATCTATATTTATGGACCTTCTGAGCCGGTACTCTAGTCGTCTCGGTGGAATTGCCCGACCGGACGTCGTCGGAGTGGAGTACCGATTCCACGCCACTCCATGTAAGACAGCCTCCGGAAACTGATGAAAAAAATTTTAAAGCGATCCAACGGTCGGATCTATATTTATGGACCTTTTGAGGCGGTTCTCTAGTCGTGTCGGTGGAATTGCCCGACCGGACGTCGTCGGAGTGGAGTACCGATTTCGCGCTACTCCATGTAAAACAGCCTTCGGAAACTCCTGAAAAAATTTTTAGAACGATCCAACGGTCGGATCTATATTTATGGACCTTTTGAGCCGGTACTCTTGTGGTGTTGGTGGAATTGCCCGACCGGACGTCGTCGGAGTGGAGTACCGATTCCACGCTACTCCATGTAAAACAGCCTCCGGAAAGTCATGAAAAAAAATTTAAAACGATCCAACGGTCGGATCTATATTTATGGACCTTTTGCGGTGGTACTCTAGTCGTGGCGGTGGAATTGCCCGACCGGACGTCGTCGGAGTGGAGTACCGATTCGACGCTACTCCATTTAAAACAGCCTCCGAAAAGTACTGAAATTTTTTTAGAGCGATCCAACGGTCGGATCTATATTTATGGACCTTTTAGGATGGTACTCTAGTCGTGTCGGTGGAATTGCCCGACCGGACGTCGTCGGGGTGGAGTAACGATTCCGCGCTTCTCCATGTAAAAGAGCCTCTGGAAACTACTGAAAAGTTTTTTTGAGCGATCCAACGGTCGGATCTATATTTATGGACCTTCTGAGCCGGTACTCTAGTCGTCTCGGTGGAATTGCCCGACCGGACGTCGTCGGAGTGGAGTACCGATTCCACGCCACTCTATGTAAAACAGCCTCCGGAAACTCCTGAAAAAAATTTTAGAGCGATCCAACGGTCGGATCTATATTTATGGACCTTTTGAGGCGGTTCTCTAGTCGTGTCGGTGGAATTGCCCGACCGGACGTCGTCGGAGTGGAGTACCGATTCCGCGCTTCTCCATGTAAAACAGCCTCCGGAAACTACTGAAAAACATTTTAGAGCGATCCAACGGAAGGATCTATATTTATGGACCTTTTCGGATGGTACTCTAGTCGTGTCGGTGGAATTGCCCGACCGGACGTCGTCGGAGTGGAGTAACGATTCCGCGCTTCTCCATGTAAAAGAGCCTCCGGAAACTACTGAAAAGTTTTTTAGAGCGATCCAACGGAAGGATCTATATTTATGGACCTTTTAGGATGGTACTCTAGTCGTGTCGGTGGAATTGCCCGACCGGACGTCGTCGGAGTGGAGTAACGATTCCGCGCTTCTCCATGTAAAAGAGCCTCCGGAAACTACTGAAAAGTTTTTTAGAGCGATCCAACGGTCGGATCTATATTTATGGACCTTTTAGGATGGTACTCTAGTCGTGTCGGTGGAATTGGCAACCGGACGTCGTCGGAGTGGAGTAACGATTCCACGTTTCTCCATGTAAAAGAGCCTCCGGAAACTACTGAAAAAACTTTTAGAGCGATCCAATGGTCGGATCTATATTTATGGGCCTTTTAGGATGGTACTCTAGTCGTGTCGGTGGAATTGCCCGACCGGACGTCGTCGGGGTGGAGTAACGATTCCGCGCTTCTCCATGTAAAAGAGCCTCTGGAAACTACTAAAAAGTTTTTTAGAGCGATCCAACGGTCGGATCTATATTTATGGACCTTCTGAGCCGGTACTCTAGTCGTCTCGGTGGAATTGCCCGACCGGAGGTCGTCGGAGTGGAGTACCGATTCCACGCCACTCCATGTAAAACAGCCTGCGGAAACTCCTGAAAAAAATTTTAGAGCGATCCAACGGTCGGATCTATATTTATGGACCTTTTGAGGCGGTTCTCTAGTCGTGTCGGTGGAATTGCCCGACCGGACGTCGTCGGAGTGGAGTACCGATTCCGCGCTACTCCATGTAAAACAGCCTCCGGAAACTACTGAAAAACATTTTAGAGCGATCCAACGGAAGGATCTATATTTATGGACCTTTTAGGATGGTACTCTAGTCGTGTCAGTGGAATTGCCCGACCGGACGTCGTCGGAGTGGAGTAACGATTCCGCGCGTCTCCATGTAAAAGAGCCTCCGGAAACTACTGAAAAATTTTTTAGAGCGATCCAACGGTCGGATCTATATTTATGGACCTTTTAGGATGGTACTCTAGTCGTGTCGGTGGAATTGGCAACCGGACGTCGTCGGAGTGGAGTAACGATTCCACGTTTCTCCATGTAAAAGAGCCTCCGGAAACTACTGAAAAAACTTTTAGAGCGATCCAACGGTCGGATCTATATTTATGGGCCTTTTAGGATGGTACTCTAGTCGTGTCGGTGGAATTGCCCGACCGGACGTCGTCGGGGTGGAGTAACGATTCCGCGCTTCTCCATGTAAAAGAGCCTCTAGAAACAACTGAAAAGTTTTTTAGAGCGATCCAACGGTCGGATCTATATTTATGGACCTTCTGAGCCGGTACTCTAGTCGTCTCGGTGGAATTGCCCGACCGGACGTCGTCGGAGTGGAGTACCGATTCCACGCCACTCCATGTAAGACAGCCTCCGGAAACTGATGAAAAAAATTTTAAAGCGATCCAACGGTCGGATCTATATTTATGGACCTTTTGAGGCGGTTCTCTAGTCGTGTCGGTGGAATTGCCCGACCGGACGTCGTCGGAGTGGAGTACCGATTTCGCGCTACTCCATGTAAAACAGCCTTCGGAAACTCCTGAAAAAATTTTTAGAACGATCCAACGGTCGGATCTATATTTATGGACCTTTTGAGCCGGTACTCTTGTGGTGTTGGTGGAATTGCCCGACCGGACGTCGTCGGAGTGGAGTAACGATTCCGCGCGTCTCCATGTAAAAGAGCCTCCGGAAACTACTGAAAAATTTTTTAGAGCGATCCAACGGTCGGATCTATATTTATGGACCTTTTAGGATGGTACTCTAGTCGTGTCGGTGGAATTGGCAACCGGACGTCGTCGGAGTGGAGTAACGATTCCACGCTTCTCCATGTAAAAGAGCCTCCGGAAACTACTGAAAAAACTTTTAGAGCGATCCAACGGTCGGATCTATATTTATGGGCCTTTTAGGATGGTACTCTAGTCGTGTCGGTGGAATTGCCCGACCGGACGTCGTCGGGGTGGAGTAACGATTCCGCGCTTCTCCATGTAAAAGAGCCTCTGGAAACTACTGAAAAGTGTTTTAGAGCGATCCAACGGTCGGATCTATATTTATGGACCTTCTGAGCCGGTACTCTAGTCGTCTCGGTGGAATTGCCCGACCGGACGTCGTCGGAGTGGAGTACCGATTCCACGCCACTCTATGTAAAACAGCCTCCGGAAACTCCTGAAAAAATTTTTAGAGCGATCCAACGGTCGGATCTATATTTATGGACCTTTTGAGGCGATTCTCTAGTCGTGTCGGTGGAATTGCCCGACCGGACGTCGTCGGAGTTGAGTACCGATTCCGCGCTTCTCCATGTAAAACAGCCTCCGGAAACTACTGAAAAACATTTTAGAGCGATCCAACGGAAGGATCTATATTTATGGACCTTTTAGGATGGTACTCTAGTCGTGTCGGTGGAATTGCCCGACCGGACGTCGTCGGAGTGGAGTAACGATTCCGCGCTTCTCCATGTAAAAGAGCCTCCGGAAACTACTGAAAAGTTTTTTAGAGCGATCCAACGGTCGGATCTATATTTATGGACCTTTTAGGATGGTACTCTAGTCGTGTCGGTGGAATTGGCAACCGGACGTCGTCGGAGTGGAGTAACGATTCCACGCTTCTCCATGTAAAAGAGCCTCCGGAAACTACTGAAAAAACTTTTAGAGCGATCCAACGGTCAGATCTATATTTATGGGCCTTTTAGGATGGTACTCTAGTCGTGTCGGTGGAATTGCCCGACCGGACGTCGTCGGGGTGGAGTAACGATTCCGCGCTTCTCCATGTAAAAGAGCCTCTGGAAACTACTGAAAAGTTTTTTAGAGCGATCCAACGGTCGGATCTATATTTATGGACCTTCTGAGCCGGTACTCTAGTCGTCTCGGTGGAATTGCCCGACCGGACGTCGTCGGAGTGGAGTACCGATTCCACGCCACTCCATGTAAGACAGCATCCGGAAACTGATGAGAAAAATTTTAAAGCGATCCAACGGTCGGATCTATATTTATGGACCTTTTGAGGCGGTTCTCTAGTCGTGTCGGTGGAATTGCCCGACCGGACGTCGTCGGAGTGGAGTACCGATTCCGCGCTACTCCATGTAAAACAGCCTTCAGAAACTCCTGAAAAAATTTTTAGAACGATCCAACGGTCGGATCTATATTTATGGACCTTTTGAGCCGGTACTCTAGTGGTGTTGGTGGAATTGCCCGACCGGACATCGTCGGAGTGGAGTACCGATTCCACGCTACTCCATGTAAAACAGCCTCCGGAAAGTCATGAAAAAAAATTTAAAACGATCCAACGGTCGGATCTATATTTATGGACCTTTTGCGGTGGTACTCTAGTCGTGGCGGTGGAATAGCCCGACCGGACGTCGTCGGAGTGGAGTACCGATTCGACGCTACTCCATTTAAAACAGCCTCCGAAAACTACTGAAATTTTTTTAGAGCGATCCAACGGTCGGATCTATATTTATGGACCTTTTAGGATGGTACTCTAGTCGTGTCGGTGGAATTGCCCGACCGGACGTCGTCGGGGTGGAGTAACGATTCCGCGCTTCTCCATGTAAAAGAGCCTCTGGAAACTACTGAAAAGTTTTTTAGAGCGATCCAACGGTCGGATCTATATTTATGGACCTTATGAGCCGGTACTCTAGTCGTCTCGGTGGAATTGCCCGACCGGACGTCGTCGGAGTGGAGTACCGATTCCACGCCACTCCATGTAAGA
This sequence comes from Populus davidiana, assembly GCA_030145905.1. Lineage (NCBI taxonomy): Eukaryota > Viridiplantae > Streptophyta > Magnoliopsida > Malpighiales > Salicaceae > Populus > Populus davidiana. The sequence goes on along the minus strand of CM057798.1, from coordinate 20,415,338 downwards.
CAGCCTCCGGAAACTGATGAAAAAAATTTTAAAGCGATCCAACGGTCGGATCTATATTTATGGACCTTTTGAGGCGGTTCTCTAGTCGTGTCGGTGGAATTGCCCGACCGGACGTCGTCGGAGTGGAGTACCGATTCCGCGCTTCTCCATGTAAAACAGCCTTCGGAAACTCCTGAAAAAATTTTTAGAACGATCCAACGGAAGGATCTATATTTATGGACCTTTTGAGCCGGTACTCTAGTGGTGTTGGTGGAATTGCCCGACCGGACGTCGTCGGAGTGGAGTACTGATTCCACGCTACTCCATGTAAAACAGCCTCCGGAAAGTCATGAAAAAAAATTTAAAACGATCCAACGGTCGGATCTATATTTATGGACCTTTTGAGGCGGTTCTCTAGTCGTGGCGGTGGAATTGCCCGACCGGACGTCGTCGGGGTGGAGTACCGATTCCGCGCTACTCCATGTAAAACAGCCTCCGGAAACTACTGAAAAACATTTTAGAGCGATCCAACGGAAGGATCTATATTTATGGACCTTTTAGGATGGTACTCTAGTCGTGTCGGTGGAATTGCCCTACCGGACGTCGTCGGGGTGGAGTAACGATTCCGCGCTTCTCCATGTAAAAGAGCCTCTGGAAACTACTGAAAAGTTTTTTAGAGCGATCCAACGGTCGAATCTATATTTATGGACCTTTTGAGCCGGTACTCTAGTGGTGTTGGTGGAATTGCCCGACCGGACGTCGTCGGAGTGGAGTACGGATTCCACGCTACTCCATGTAAAACAGCCTCCGGAAAGTCATGAAAAAAAATTTACAACGATCCAACGGTCAGATCTATATTTATGGACCTTTTGCGGCGGTACTCTAGTCGTGGCGGTGGAATTGCCCGGCCGGACGTCGTTGGAGTGGAGAACCGATTCCGCGCTACTCCATGTAAAACAGCTTCCGGAAACTCATGAAATTTTTTTTAAAGCGATCCAACGGTCGGATCTATATTTATGGACCTTTTGATGCGGTACTCTAGTCGTGTCTGTGGAATTGCCCGACTGGATGTCGTCGGAGTGGAGTACCGATTCCGCGCTACTCCATGTAAAACAGCCTTCGGAAACTCCTGAAAAACTTTTTAGAGCGATCCATAGGTCAGATCTATATTCAGGGACCTTTTAGGATGGTACTCTAGTCGTGTCCGTGGAAGGGACCGACCGGATGTCGTAGAAGTGGAGTATCGAGACCACACTACTCCATGTAAAACAGCCTTCGGAAACTCCTGAAAAATTTTCAGAGCGATCCAACGGTCGGATCTATATTTATGGACCTTTTAGGATGGTACTCTAGTCGTGTCCGTGGAATTCCCTGACCGGACGTCGTCGGAGTGGAGTAACGATTCCGCGCTACTCCATGTAAAACAGCCTCCGGAAACTACTGAAAAATTTTCAGAGCGATCCAACGGTCGGATCTATATTTATGGACATTCTGAGCCGGTACTCTAGTCGTCTCGGTGGAATTGCCCGACCAGACATCGTTAGAGTGGAGTACCGATTCCACGCAACTCCATGTAAGACAGCCTCCGGAAACTGATGAAAAAATTTTTAAAGCGATCCAACGATCGGATCTATATTTATAAACCTTTTGAGGCGGTACTCTAGTCGTGTCGGTGGAATTGCCCGACCGGACGTCATCGGAGTGGAGTACCGATTCCACGCTACTCCATGTAAAACAGCCTCCGGAAACTCATGAAAAACATTTTAGAGCGATCCAACGGAAGGATCAATTTTTGTGGACCTTTTGAGCCGGTACTCTAGTCGTGTCGGTGGAATTGCCCGACCGGACGTCGTCGGAGTGGACTACCGATTCCGCGCTACTCCATGTAAAACAGCCTCCGGAAACTCCTAAAAAACATTTTAGAGCGATCCAACGGTCGGATCTATATTTGTGGACCTTTTGAGCCGTTACTCTAGTCATCTCGGTGGAATTGCCCGACCGGACATCGTCAGAGTGGAGTACGGATGCCACGCTACTCCATGTAAAACAGCCTCCGGAAACTCATGAAAAACATTTTAGAGCGATCCAACGGAAGGATCTATTTTTGTGGACCTTTTGAGCCGGTACTCTAGTCGTGTCGGTGGAATTGCCCGACCGGACGTCGTCGGAGTGGACTACCGATTCCGCGCTACTCCATGTAAAACAGCCTCCGGAAACTCCTGAAAAACATTTTAGAGCGATCCAACGGTCGGATCTATATTTGTGGACCTTTTGAGCCGTTACTCTAGTCATCTCGGTGGAATTGCCCGACCGGACATCGTCAGAGTGGAGTACGGATGCCACGCTACTCCATGTAAGACAGCCTCCGGAAACTGATGAAAAAAATTTTAAAGCGATCCAACGGTCGGATCTATATTTATAAACCTTATGAGGCGGTACTCTAGTCGTGTCGGTGGAATTGCCCGACCGGACGTCATCTGAGTGGAGTACCGATTCCACGCTACTCCATGTAAAACAGCCTCCGGAAACTCATGAAAAACATTTTAGAGCGATCCAACGGAAGGATCTATTTTTGTGGACCTTTTGAGCCGGTACTCTAGTCGTGTCGGTGGAATTGCCCGACCGGACGTCGTCGGAGTGGACTACCGATTCCACGCTACTCCATGTAAAACAGCCTCCGGAAACTGATGAAAAAAATTTTAAAGCGATCCAACGATCGGATCTATATTTATAAACCTTTTGAGGCGGTACTCTAGTCATCTCGGTGGAATTGCCCGACCGGACATCGTCAGAGTGGAGTACCGATTCCGCGCTACTCCATGGAAGACAGCCTCCGGAAACTGATGAAAAAAATTTTAAAGCGATCCAACGGTCGGATCTATATTTATAAACCTTTTGAGGCGGTACTCTAGTCGTGTCGGTGGAATTGCCCGACCGGACGTCATCGCAGTAGAGTACCGATTCCACGCTACTCCATGTAAAACAGCCTCCGGAAACTCATGAAAAAAAATTTAAAGCGATCCAACGGTCGGATCTATATTTATGGACCTTTTGAGCCGGTACTCTAGTCGTGTCGGTGGAAATGCCCGACCGGACGTCCTCGGAATGGAGTACCGATTCCACGCTACTCCATGTAAAACAGCCTCCGAAAACTACTAAAAATTTTTTTAGAGCGATTCAACGGTCGGATCTATATTTATGGACCTTTTAGGGTGGTACTCTAGTCGTGTTGGTGGAATTGCCCGACCGGATGTCGTCGAAGTGGAGTACCGAGTTCGCGCTCTTCCATGTAAAACAGCCTTCGGAAACTCCTGAAAATTTTTTTAGAGTGATCCAACGGTCGGATCTATTTTTGTCGACCTTTTGAGCCGTTACTCTAGTCATCTCGGTGGAATTGCCCGACCGGACATCGTCAGAGTGGAGTACCGATTCCCCCGCTACTCCATGTAAGACAGCCTCCGGAAACTGATGAAAAAAATTTTAAAGCGATCCTACGGTCGGATCTATATTTATAAACCTTTTGAGGCGGTACTCTAGTCGTGTCGGTGGAATTGCCCGACCGGACGTCGTCCGAGTGGAGTACCGATTCCAAGTTACTCCATGTAAAACAGCCTCCGGAAACGCATGAAAAAAAATTTAAAACGATCCAACGGTCGGATCTATATTTATGGACCTTTTGAGCCGGTACTCTATTCGTGGCGGTGGAATTGCCCGACCGGACGTCGTCGGAGTGGAGTACCGATTCCACGCTACTCCATGTAAAACAGCCTCCGAAAACTACTGAAAATATTTTTAGAGCGATCCAACGGTCGGATCTATATTTATAGACCTTTTAGCATGGTACTCTAGTCGTGTTGGTGGTCATCTCGGTGGAATTGCCCGGCCGGACGTCGTCGGAGTGGAGTACCGATTCCGCGCTACTCCATGTAAAACAGCTTCCGAAAACTCATGAAAATTTTTTTAAAGCGATCCAACGGTCGGATCTATATTTATGGACCTTTTGATGCGGTACTCTAGTCGTGTCGGTGGAATTGCCCGACCGGATGTCGTCGGAGTGGAGTACCGATTCCGCGCTACTCCATGTAAAACAGCCTTCGGAAACTCCTGAAAAACTTTTTAGAGCGATCCAACGGTCAGATCTATATTCAGGGACCTTTTAGGATGGTACTCTAGTCGTGTCTGTGGAAGGGACCGACCGGATGTCGTCGGAGTGGAGTATCGAGACCACACTACTCCATGTAAAACAGCCTTCGGAAACTCCTGAAAAATTTTCAGAGCGATCCAACGGTCGGATCTATATTTATGGACCTTTTAGGATGGTACTCTAGTCGTGTCCGTGGAATTCCCTGACCGGACGTCGTTGGAGTGGAGTAACGATTCTGCGCTACTCCATGTAAAACAGCCTCCGGAAACTACTGAAAAATTTTCAGAGCGATCCAACGGTCGGATCTATATTTATGGACATTCTGAGCCGGTACTCTAGTCGTCTCGGTGGAATTGCCCGACCAGACATCGTTAGAGTGGAGTACCGATTCCACGCAACTCCATGTAAGACAGCCTCCGGAAACTGATGAAAAAATTTTTAAAGCGATCCAACGATCGGAACTATATTTATAAACCTTTTGAGGCGGTACTCTAGTCGTGTCGGTGGAATTGCCCGACCGGACGTCATCGGAGTGGAGTACCGATTCCACGCTACTCCATGTAAAACAGCCTCCGGAAACTCATGAAAAACATTTTAGAGCGATCCAACGGAAGGATCTATTTTTGTGGACCTTTTGAGCCGGTACTCTAGTCGTGTCGGTGGAATTGCCCGACCGGACGTCGTCGGAGTGGACTACCGATTCCGCGCTACTCCATGTAAAACAGCCTCCGGAAACTCCTGAAAAACATTTTAGAGCGATCCAACGGTCGGATCTATATTTGTGGACCTTTTGAGCCGTTACTCTAGTCATCTCGGTGGAATTGCCCGACCGGACATCGTCAGAGTGGAGTACCGATTCCACGCTACTCCATGTAAGACAGCCTCCGGAAACTGATGAAAATTTTTTTAAAGGGATCCAACGGTCGGATCTATATTTATAAACCTTTTGAGGCGGTACTCTAGTCGTGTCGGTGGAATTGCCCGACCGGACGTCATTGGAGTGGAGTACCGATTCCACGCTACTCCATGTAAAACAGCCTCCGGAAACTCATGAAAAACATTTTAGAGCGATCCAACGGAAGGATCTATTTTTGTGGACCTTTTGAGCCGGTACTCTAGTCGTGTCGGTGGAATTGCCCGACCGGACGTCGTCGGAGTGGACTACCGATTCCACGCTACTCCATGTAAAACAGCCTCCGGAAACTCCTGAAAAACATTTTAGAGCGATCCAACGGTCGGATCTATATTTGTGGACCTTTTGAGCCGTTACTCTAGTCATCTCGGTGGAATTGCCCGACCGGACATCGTCAGAGTAGAGTACCGATTCCACGCTACTCCATGTCAGACAGGCTCCGGAAACTGATGAAAAAAATTTTAAAGCGATCCAACGGTCGGATCTATATTTATGGACCTTCTGAGCCGGTACTCTAGTCGTGTCGGTGGAATTGCCCGACCGGATGTCGTCGGAGTGGAGTACAGATTCCACGCTACTCCATGTAAAATTGCCTCCGGAAACTCATGAAAAAATTTTAAAGCGATCCAACGGTCGGATCTATATTTATGGACCTTTTGAGGCGGTACTCTAGTCGTGTCGGTGGAATTGCCCGACCGGACGTCGTCGGAGTGGAGTACTGATTCCACGCTACTCCATGTAAAACAGCTTCCGAAAACTCATGATATTTTTTTTAAAGCGATCCAACAGTCGGATCTATATTTATGGACCTTTTGAGCCGGTACTCTAGTCGTGTCGGTGGAATTGGCCGACCGGACGTCGTCGGAGTGGAGTACCGATTCCGCGCTACTCCATGTAAAACAGCCTACGGAAACTCCTGAAAAAAATTTTTAAACGATCCAACGGTCAGATCTATATTTATGGACCTTTTAGGATGGTACTCTAGTCGTCTCGGTGGAATTGCCCGACCGGACGCCGTCGGAGTGGAGTACCGATTCCGCGCTACTCCATGTAAAACAGCCTCCGGAAACTACTGAAAAACATTTTAGAGCGATCGAACGGTCGGATCTATATTTATGAACCTTCTGAGCCAGTACTCTAGTCGTCTCGGTGGAATTGCCCGACCGGACGTCGTAGGAGTGGAGTACCGATGCCACGCTACTCCATGTAAAACAGCCTGCGGAAACTCCTGAAAAAAATTTTAAAGCGATCCAACGGTCGGATCTATCTTTATGGACCTTTTAGGATGGTACTCTAGTCGTGTCGGTGGAATTGACCGACCGGATGTCGTCGGAGTGGAGTACCGAGACCACGCTACTCCATGTAAAACAGCCTTCGGAAACTTCTGAAAAATTTTCAGAGCGATCCAACGGTCGGATCTATATTTATGGACCTTTTAGGATGGTACTCTAGTCGTGTCCGTGGAATTCCCCGACCGGACGTCGTCGGAGTGGAGTAACGATTCCGCGCTTCTCCATGTAAAAGAGCCTCCGGAAACTACTGAAAAAAAATTTTAGAGCGATCCAACGGTCGAATCTATATTTATGGACCTTCTGAGCCGGTACTCTAGTCATCTCGGTGGAATTGCCCGACCGGACTCCGTCGGAGTGGAGTACCGATTCCGCGCTACTCCATGTAAAACAGCCTCCGAAAACTACAGAAAAACATTTTAGAGCGATCCAACGGCCGGATCTATTTTTGTGGACCTTTTGAGCCGGTACTCTAGTCGTGTCGGTGGAATTGCCCGACCGGATGTCGTCGGAGTGGAGTACAGATTCCACGCTACTCCATGTAAAACAGCTTCCGGAAACTCCTGAAAAAATTTTTAGAGCGATCCAACGGTTGGATCTATATTTATGGACTTTTTAGGGTGGTACTCTAGTCGTGTCGGTGGAATTGCCCGACCGGACGTCGTCGGTGTGGAGTACCGATTCCGCGCTACTCCTGTAAAACAGCCTCCGAAAACTACAGAAAAACATTTTAGAGCGATCCAACGGTCGGATCTATATTTGTTGCCCTTTTGAGCCGTTACTCTAGTCATCTCGGTGGAATTGCCCGACCGGACATCGACAGAGTGGAGTACCGATTCCACACTACTCCATGTAAGACAGCCTCCGGAAACTCATGAAAAAATTTTTAAAGCGATCCAACGGTCAGGTCTATATTTATGGACCTTTTAGGATGGTACTCTAGTCGTCTCGGTGGAATTGCCCGACCGGACGCCGTCGGAGTGGAGTACCGATTCCGCGCTACTCCATGTAAAACAGCCTCCGGAAACTACTGAAAAACATTTTAGAGCGATCCAACGGTCGGATCTATATTTAAGAGTCTTCTGAGCCGGTACTCTAGTCGTCTCGGTGGAATTGCCCGACCGGACGTCGTAGGAGTGGAGTACCGATTCCGCGCTACTCCATGTAAAACAGCCTCCGGAAACTACTGAAAAACATTTTAGAGCGATCCAACGGCCGGATCTATTTTTGTGGACCTTTTGAGGCGGTACTCTAGTCGTGTCGGTGGAATTGCCCGACCGGACGTCGTAGGAGTGGAGTACCGATGCCACGCTACTCCATGTAAAATAGCCTCCGGAAACTCATGAAAAAAATTTTAAAGCGATCCAACGGTCGGATCTATATTTATGGACCTTTTGAGGCGGTACTCTAGTCGTGTCGGTGGAATTGCCCGATCGGACGTCGTCGGAGTGGAGTACGGATTCCACGCTACTCCATGTAAAACAGCTTCCGGAAACTCATGAAAATTTTTTTAAAGCGATCCAACGGTCGGATCTATATTTATGGACCTTTTGAGCCGGTACTCTAGTCGTGTCGGTGGAATTGGCCGACCGGACGTCGTCGGAGTGGAGTACCGATTCCGCGCTACTCCATGTAAAACAGCCTGCGGAAACTCCTGAAAATTTTCAGAGCGATCCAATGGTCGGATCTATATTTATGGACCTTCTGAGCCGGTACTCTAGTCGTGTCGGTGGAATTGGCCGACCGGACGTCGTCGGAGTGGAGTACCGATTCCGCGCTACTCCATGTAAGATAGCCTCCGGAAACTCATGAAAAACATTTTAAAGCGATCCAACGGTCAGATCTATATTTATGGACCTTTTAGGATGGTACTCTAGTCGTCTCGGTGGAATTGCCCGACCGGATGTCGTCGGAGTGGAGTACCGAATCCGCGCTCCTCCATGTAAAACATCCTTCGGAAACTACTGAAATTTTTTTTAGAGAGATCCAACGGTCGGATCTATATTTATGAACCTTCTGAGCCAGTACTCTAGTCGTCTCGGTGGAATTGCCCGATCAGACGTTGTAGAAGTGGAGTACCGATGCCACGCTACTCCATGTAAAACAGCCTCCGGAAACTACAGAAAAACATTTTAGAGCGATCCAACGGTCGGATCTATATTTGTTGCCCTTTTGAGCAGTTACTCTAGTCATCTCGGTGGAATTGCCCGACCAGACATCGACAGAGTGGAGTACCGATTCCACGCTACTCCATGTAAGACAGCCTCCGGAAACTCATGAAAAAAATTTTAAAGCGATCCAACGGTCGGATCTATATTTATGGACCTTTTGATGCGGTACTCTAGTCGTGTCGGTGGAATTGCCCGACCGGATGTCGTCGGAGTGGAGTACCGATTCCGCGCTACTCCATGTAAAACAGCCTTCGAAAACTCCTGAAAAACTTTTTAGAGCGATCCAACGGTCAGATCTATATCCAGGGACCTTTTAGGATGGTACTCTAGTCGTGTCCGTGGAAGGGACCGACCAGATGTCGTCGTAGTGGAGTACCGAGACCACACTACTCCATGTAAAACAGCCTTCGGAAACTCCTGAAAAACTTTTTAGAGCGATCCAACGGTCGGATCTATCTTTATGGACCTTTTAGGATGGTACTCTAGTCGTGTCGGTGGAATTGACCGACCGGATGTCGTCGGAGTGGAGTATCGAGACCACGCTACTCCATGTAAAACAGCCTTCGGAAACTTCTGAAAAATTTTCAGAGCGATCCAACGGTCGGATCTATATTTATGGACCTTTTAGGATGGTACTCTAGTCGTGTCCGGGGAATTCCCCGACCGGACGTCGTCGGAGTGGAGTAACGATTCCGCGCTTCTCCATGTAAAAGAGCCTCCGGAAACTACTGAAAAAAATTTTAGAGCGATCCAACGGTCGGATCTATATTTATGGACCTTCTGAGCCGGTACTCTAGTCATCTCGGTGGAATTGCCCGACCGGACTCCGTCGGAGTGGAGTACCGATTCCGCGCTACTCCATGTAAAACAGCCTCCGGAAACTACTGAAAAACATTTTAGAGCGATCCAACGGCCGGATCTATTTTTGTGGACCTTTTGAGCCGGTACTCTAGTCGTGTCGGTGGAATTGCCCGACCGGATGTCGTCGGAGTGGAGTACAGATTCCACGCTACTCCATGTAAAACAGCTTCCGGAAACTCCTGAAAAATTTTTAGAGCGATCCAACGGTTGGATCTATATTTATGGACCTTTTAGGGTGGTACTCTAGTCGTGTCGGTGGAATTGCCCGACCGGACGTCGTCGGTGTGGAGTACCGATTCCGCGCTACTCCTGTAAAACAGCCTCCGGAAACTACAGAAAAACATTTTAGAGCGATCCAACGGTCGGATCTATATTTGTTGCCCTTTTGAGCAGTTACTCTAGTCATCTCGGTGGAATTGCCCGACCAGACATCGACAGAGTGGAGTACCGATTCCACGCTACTCCATGTAAGACAGCCTCCGGAAACTCATGAAAAAAATTTTAAAGCGATCCAACGGTCGGATCTATATTTATGGACCTTTTGATGCGGTACTCTAGTCGTGTCGGTGGAATTGCCCGACCGGATGTCGTCGGAGTGGAGTACCGATTCCGCGCTACTCCATGTAAAACAGCCTTCGAAAACTCCTGAAAAACTTTTTAGAGCGATCCAACGGTCAGATCTATATTCAGGGACCTTTTAGGATGGTACTCTAGTCGTGTCCGTGGAAGGGACCGACCGGATGTCGTCGTAGTGGAGTACCGAGACCACACTACTCCATGTAAAACAGCCTTCGGAAACTCCTGAAAAACTTTTTAGAGCGATCCAACGGTCGGATCTATCTTTATGGACCTTTTAGGATGGTACTCTAGTCGTGTCGGTGGAATGGACCGACCGGATGTCGTCGGAGTGGAGTACCGAGACCACGCTACTCCATGTAAAACAGCCTTCGGAAACTTCTGAAAAATTTTCAGAGCGATCCAACGGTCGGATCTATATTTATGGACCTTTTAGGATGGTACTCTAGTCGTGTCCGGGGAATTCCCCGACCGGACGTCGTCGGAGTGGAGTAACGATTCCGCGCTTCTCCATGTAAAAGAGCCTCCGGAAACTACTGAAAAAAATTTTAGAGCGATCCAACGGTCGGATCTATATTTATGGACCTTCTGAGCCGGTACTCTAGTCATCTCGGTGGAATTGCCCGACCGGACTCCGTCGGAGTGGAGTACCGATTCCGCGCTACTCCATGTAAAACAGCCTCCGGAAACTACTGAAAAACATTTTAGAGCGATCCAACGGCCGGATCTATTTTTGTGGACCTTTTGAGCCGGTACTCTAGTCGTGTCGGTGGAATTGCCCGACCGGATGTCGTCGGAGTGGAGTACAGATTCCACGCTACTCCATGTAAAACAGCTTCCGAAAACTCCTGAAAAATTTTTAGAGCGATCCAACGGTTGGATCTATATTTATGGACCTTTTAGGGTGGTACTCTAGTCGTGTCGGTGGAATTGCCCGACCGGACGTCGTCGGTGTGGAGTACCGATTCCGCGCTACTCCTGTAAAACAGCCTCCGGAAACTACAGAAAAACATTTTAGAGCGATCCAACGGTCGGATCTATATTTGTTGCCCTTTTGAGCCGTTACTCTAGTCATCTCGGTGGAATTGCCCGACCGGACATCGACAGAGTGGAGTACCGATTCCACGCTACTCCATGTAAGACAGCCTCCGGAAACTCATGAAAAAAATTTTAAAGCGATCCAACGGTCAGATCTATATTTATGGACCTTTTAGGATGGTACTCTAGTCGTCTCGGTGGAATTGCCCGACCGGACGCCGTCGGAGTGGAGTACCGATTCCGCGCTACTCCATGTAAAACAGCCTCCGGAAACTACTGAAAAACATTTTAGAGCGATCCAACGGTCAGATCTATATTTATGGACCTTTTAGGATGGTACTCTAGTCGTCTCGGTGGAATTGCCCGACCGGATGTCGTCGGAGTGGAGTGCCGAATCCGCGCTCCTCCATGTAAAACAGCCTTCGGAAACTACTGAAAAACATTTTAGAGCGATCCAACGGTCAGATCTATATTTATGGACCTTTTAGGATGGTACTCTAGTCGTCTCGGTGGAATTGCCCGACCGGATGTCGTCGGAGTGGAGTGCCGAATCCGCGCTCCTCCATGTAAAACAGCCTTCGGAAACTACTGAAATTTTTTTTAGAGAGATCCAACGGTCGGATCTATATTTATGAACCTTCTGAGCCGGTACTCTAGTCGTCTCGGTGGAATTGCCCGACCGGACGTCGTAGGAGTGGAGTACCGATGCCACGCTACTCCATGTAAAATAGCCTCCGGAAACTCATGAAAAAAATTTTAAAGCGATCCAACGGTCGGATCTATATTTATGGACCTTTTGAGGCGGTACTCTAGTCCTGTCGGTGGAATTGCCCGACCGGACGTCGTCGGAGTGGAGTACGGATTCCACGCTACTCCATGTAAAACAGCTTCCGGAAACTCATGAAAATTTTTTTAAAGCGATCCAACGGTCGGATCTATATTTATGGACCTTTTAAGCCGGTACTCTAGTCGTGTCGGTGGAATTGGCCGACCGGACGTCGTCGGAGTGGAGTACCGATTCCGCGCTACTCCATGTAAAACAGCCTGCGGAAACTCCTGAAAATTTTCAGAGCGATCCAACGGTCGGATCTATATTTATGGACCTTCTGAGCCGGTACTCTAGTCGTGTCGGTGGAATTGGCCGACCGGACGTCGTCGGAGTGGAGTACCGATTCCGCGCTACTCCATGTAAGATAGCCTCCGGAAACTCATGAAAAAACTTTTAAAGCGATCCAACGGTCAGATCTATATTTATGGACCTTTTAGGATGGTACTCTAGTCGTCTCGGTGGAATTGCCCGACCGGATGTCGTCGGAGTGGAGTACCGAATCCGCGCTCCTCCATGTAAAACATCCTTCGGAAACTACTGAAATTTTTTTTAGAGAGATCCAACGGTCGGATCTATATTTATGAACCTTCTGAGCCAGTACTCTAGTCGTCTCGGTGGAATTGCCCGATCGGACGTTGTAGAAGTGGAGTACCGATGCCACGCTACTCCATGTAAAACAGCCTCCGGAAACTACAGAAAAACATTTTAGAGCGATCCAACGGTCGGATCTATATTTGTTGCCCTTTTGAGCAGTTACTCTAGTCATCTCGGTGGAATTACCCGACCGGACATCGACAGAGTGGAGTACCGATTCCACGCTTCTCCATGTAAGACAGCCTCCGGAAACTCATGAAAAAATTTTTAAAGCGATCCAACGGTCAGATCTATATTTATGGACCTTTTAGGATGGTACTCTAGTCGTCTCGGTGGAATTGCCCGACCGGATGTCGTCGGAGTGGAGTACCGAATCCGCGCTCCTCCATGTAAAACAGCCTTCGGAAACTACTGAAATTTTTTTTAGAGAGATCCAACAATCGGATCTATATTTATGAACCTTCTGAGCCGGTACTCTAGTCGTCTCGGTGGAATTGCCTGGCCGGACGTCGTAGGAGTGGAGTATCGATGCCACGCTACTCCATGTAAAATAGCCTCCGGAAACTCATGAAAAAAATTTTAAAGCGATCCAACGGTCAGATCTATATTTATGGACCTTTTGAGGCGGTACTCTAGTCGTGTCGGTGGAATTGCCCGACCGGACGTCGTCGGAGTGGAGTACGGATTCCACGCTACTCCATGTAAAACAGCTTCCGGAAACTCATGAAAATTTTTTTAAAGCGATCCAACGGTCGGATCTATATTTATGGACCTTTTGAGCCGGTACTCTAGTCGTTTAGGTGGAATTGGCCGACCGGACGTCGTCGGAGTGGAGTACCGATTCCGCGCTACTCCATGTAAAACAGCCTGCGGAAACTCCTGAAAATTTTCAGAGCGATCCAACGGTCGGATCTATATTTATGGACCTTCTGAGCCGGTACTCTAGTCGTGTCGGGGGAATTGGCCGACCGGACGTCGTCGGAGTGGAGTACCAATTCCGCGCTACTCCATGTAAAACAGCCTGCGAAAACTCCTGAAAAAATTTTTAGAGCGATCCAACGGTCAGATCTATATTCAGGGACCTTTTAGGATGGTACTCTAGTCGTGTCCGTGGAAGGGACCGACCGGATGTCGTCGTAGTGGAGTACCGAGACCACACTACTCCATGTAAAACAGCCTTCGGAAACTCCTGAAAAACTTTTTAGAGCGATCCAACGGTCGGATCTATCTTTATGGACCTTTTAGGATGGTACTCTAGTCGTGTCGGTGGAATGGACCGACCGGATGTCGTCGGAGTGGAGTACCGAGACCACGCTACTCCATGTAAAACAGCCTTCGGAAACTTCTGAAAAATTTTCAGAGCGATCCAACGGTCGGATCTATATTTATGGACCTTTTAGGATGGTACTCTAGTCGTGTCCGGGGAATTCCCCGACCGGACGTCGTCGGAGTGGAGTAACGATTCCGCGCTTCTCCATGTAAAAGAGCCTCCGGAAACTACTGAAAAAAATTTTAGAGCGATCCAACGGTCGGATCTATATTTATGGACCTTCTGAGCCGGTACTCTAGTCATCTCGGTGGAATTGCCCGACCGGACTCCGTCGGAGTGGAGTACCGATTCCGCGCTACTCCATGTAAAACAGCCTCCGGAAACTACTGAAAAACATTTTAGAGCGATCCAACGGCCGGATCTATTTTTGTGGACCTTTTGAGCCGGTACTCTAGTCGTGTCGGTGGAATTGCCCGACCGGATGTCGTCGGAGTGGAGTACAGATTCCACGCTACTCCATGTAAAACAGCTTCCGAAAACTCCTGAAAAATTTTTAGAGCGATCCAACGGTTGGATCTATATTTATGGACCTTTTAGGGTGGTACTCTAGTCGTGTCGGTGGAATTGCCCGACCGGACGTCGTCGGTGTGGAGTACCGATTCCGCGCTACTCCTGTAAAACAGCCTCCGGAAACTACAGAAAAACATTTTAGAGCGATCCAACGGTCGGATCTATATTTGTTGCCCTTTTGAGCCGTTACTCTAGTCATCTCGGTGGAATTGCCCGACCGGACATCGACAGAGTGGAGTACCGATTCCACGCTACTCCATGTAAGACAGCCTCCGGAAACTCATGAAAAAAATTTTAAAGCGATCCAACGGTCAGATCTATATTTATGGACCTTTTAGGATGGTACTCTAGTCGTCTCGGTGGAATTGCCCGACCGGACGCCGTCGGAGTGGAGTACCGATTCCGCGCTACTCCATGTAAAACAGCCTCCGGAAACTACTGAAAAACATTTTAGAGCGATCCAACGGTCAGATCTATATTTATGGACCTTTTAGGATGGTACTCTAGTCGTCTCGGTGGAATTGCCCGACCGGATGTCGTCGGAGTGGAGTGCCGAATCCGCGCTCCTCCATGTAAAACAGCCTTCGGAAACTACTGAAAAACATTTTAGAGCGATCCAACGGTCAGATCTATATTTATGGACCTTTTAGGATGGTACTCTAGTCGTCTCGGTGGAATTGCCCGACCGGATGTCGTCGGAGTGGAGTGCCGAATCCGCGCTCCTCCATGTAAAACAGCCTTCGGAAACTACTGAAATTTTTTTTAGAGAGATCCAACGGTCGGATCTATATTTATGAACCTTCTGAGCCGGTACTCTAGTCGTCTCGGTGGAATTGCCCGACCGGACGTCGTAGGAGTGGAGTACCGATGCCACGCTACTCCATGTAAAATAGCCTCCGGAAACTCATGAAAAAAATTTTAAAGCGATCCAACGGTCGGATCTATATTTATGGACCTTTTGAGGCGGTACTCTAGTCCTGTCGGTGGAATTGCCCGACCGGACGTCGTCGGAGTGGAGTACGGATTCCACGCTACTCCATGTAAAACAGCTTCCGGAAACTCATGAAAATTTTTTTAAAGCGATCCAACGGTCGGATCTATATTTATGGACCTTTTAAGCCGGTACTCTAGTCGTGTCGGTGGAATTGGCCGACCGGACGTCGTCGGAGTGGAGTACCGATTCCGCGCTACTCCATGTAAAACAGCCTGCGGAAACTCCTGAAAATTTTCAGAGCGATCCAACGGTCGGATCTATATTTATGGACCTTCTGAGCCGGTACTCTAGTCGTGTCGGTGGAATTGGCCGACCGGACGTCGTCGGAGTGGAGTACCGATTCCGCGCTACTCCATGTAAGATAGCCTCCGGAAACTCATGAAAAAACTTTTAAAGCGATCCAACGGTCAGATCTATATTTATGGACCTTTTAGGATGGTACTCTAGTCGTCTCGGTGGAATTGCCCGACCGGATGTCGTCGGAGTGGAGTACCGAATCCGCGCTCCTCCATGTAAAACATCCTTCGGAAACTACTGAAATTTTTTTTAGAGAGATCCAACGGTCGGATCTATATTTATGAACCTTCTGAGCCAGTACTCTAGTCGTCTCGGTGGAATTGCCCGATCGGACGTTGTAGAAGTGGAGTACCGATGCCACGCTACTCCATGTAAAACAGCCTCCGGAAACTACAGAAAAACATTTTAGAGCGATCCAACGGTCGGATCTATATTTGTTGCCCTTTTGAGCAGTTACTCTAGTCATCTCGGTGGAATTACCCGACCGGACATCGACAGAGTGGAGTACCGATTCCACGCTTCTCCATGTAAGACAGCCTCCGGAAACTCATGAAAAAATTTTTAAAGCGATCCAACGGTCAGATCTATATTTATGGACCTTTTAGGATGGTACTCTAGTCGTCTCGGTGGAATTGCCCGACCGGATGTCGTCGGAGTGGAGTACCGAATCCGCGCTCCTCCATGTAAAACAGCCTTCGGAAACTACTGAAATTTTTTTTAGAGAGATCCAACAATCGGATCTATATTTATGAACCTTCTGAGCCGGTACTCTAGTCGTCTCGGTGGAATTGCCTGGCCGGACGTCGTAGGAGTGGAGTATCGATGCCACGCTACTCCATGTAAAATAGCCTCCGGAAACTCATGAAAAAAATTTTAAAGCGATCCAACGGTCAGATCTATATTTATGGACCTTTTGAGGCGGTACTCTAGTCGTGTCGGTGGAATTGCCCGACCGGACGTCGTCGGAGTGGAGTACGGATTCCACGCTACTCCATGTAAAACAGCTTCCGGAAACTCATGAAAATTTTTTTAAAGCGATCCAACGGTCGGATCTATATTTATGGACCTTTTGAGCCGGTACTCTAGTCGTTTAGGTGGAATTGGCCGACCGGACGTCGTCGGAGTGGAGTACCGATTCCGCGCTACTCCATGTAAAACAGCCTGCGGAAACTCCTGAAAATTTTCAGAGCGATCCAACGGTCGGATCTATATTTATGGACCTTCTGAGCCGGTACTCTAGTCGTGTCGGGGGAATTGGCCGACCGGACGTCGTCGGAGTGGAGTACCAATTCCGCGCTACTCCATGTAAAACAGCCTGCGAAAACTCCTGAAAAAATTTTTAGAGCGATCCAACGGTCAGATCTATATTCAGGGACCTTTTAGGATGGTACTCTAGTCGTGTCCGTGGAAGGGACCGACCGGATGTCGTCGTAGTGGAGTACCGAGACCACACTACTCCATGTAAAACAGCCTTCGGAAACTCCTGAAAAACTTTTTAGAGCGATCCAACGGTCGGATCTATCTTTATGGACCTTTTAGGATGGTACTCTAGTCGTGTCGGTGGAATGGACCGACCGGATGTCGTCGGAGTGGAGTACCGAGACCACGCTACTCCATGTAAAACAGCCTTCGGAAACTTCTGAAAAATTTTCAGAGCGATCCAACGGTCGGATCTATATTTATGGACCTTTTAGGATGGTACTCTAGTCGTGTCCGGGGAATTCCCCGACCGGACGTCGTCGGAGTGGAGTAACGATTCCGCGCTTCTCCATGTAAAAGAGCCTCCGGAAACTACTGAAAAAAATTTTAGAGCGATCCAACGGTCGGATCTATATTTATGGACCTTCTGAGCCGGTACTCTAGTCATCTCGGTGGAATTGCCCGACCGGACTCCGTCGGAGTGGAGTACCGATTCCGCGCTACTCCATGTAAAACAGCCTCCGGAAACTACTGAAAAACATTTTAGAGCGATCCAACGGCCGGATCTATTTTTGTGGACCTTTTGAGCCGGTACTCTAGTCGTGTCGGTGGAATTGCCCGACCGGATGTCGTCGGAGTGGAGTACAGATTCCACGCTACTCCATGTAAAACAGCTTCCGAAAACTCCTGAAAAATTTTTAGAGCGATCCAACGGTTGGATCTATATTTATGGACCTTTTAGGGTGGTACTCTAGTCGTGTCGGTGGAATTGCCCGACCGGACGTCGTCGGTGTGGAGTACCGATTCCGCGCTACTCCTGTAAAACAGCCTCCGGAAACTACAGAAAAACATTTTAGAGCGATCCAACGGTCGGATCTATATTTGTTGCCCTTTTGAGCCGTTACTCTAGTCATCTCGGTGGAATTGCCCGACCGGACATCGACAGAGTGGAGTACCGATTCCACGCTACTCCATGTAAGACAGCCTCCGGAAACTCATGAAAAAAATTTTAAAGCGATCCAACGGTCAGATCTATATTTATGGAACTTTTAGGATGGTACTCTAGTCGTCTCGGTGGAATTGCCCGACCGGACGCCGTCGGAGTGGAGTACCGATTCCGCGCTACTCCATGTAAAACAGCCTCCGGAAACTACTGAAAAACATTTTAGAGCGATCCAACGGTCAGATCTATATTTATGGACCTTTTAGGATGGTACTCTAGTCGTCTCGGTGGAATTGCCCGACCGGATGTCGTCGGAGTGGAGTGCCGAATCCGCGCTCCTCCATGTAAAACAGCCTTCGGAAACTACTGAAAAACATTTTAGAGCGATCCAACGGTCAGATCTATATTTATGGACCTTTTAGGATGGTACTCTAGTCGTCTCGGTGGAATTGCCCGACCGGATGTCGTCGGAGTGGAGTGCCGAATCCGCGCTCCTCCATGTAAAACAGCCTTCGGAAACTAGTGAAATTTTTTTTAGAGAGATCCAACGGTCGGATCTATATTTATGAACCTTCTGAGCCGGTACTCTAGTCGTCTCGGTGGAATTGCCCGACCGGACGTCGTAGGAGTGGAGTACCGATGCCACGCTACTCCATGTAAAATAGCCTCCGGAAACTCATGAAAAAAATTTTAAAGCGATCCAACGGTCGGATCTATATTTATGGACCTTTTGAGGCGGTACTCTAGTCCTGTCGGTGGAATTGCCCGACCGGACGTCGTCGGAGTGGAGTACGGATTCCACGCTACTCCATGTAAAACAGCTTCCGGAAACTCATGAAAATTTTTTTAAAGCGATCCAACGGTCGGATCTATATTTATGGACCTTTTAAGCCGGTACTCTAGTCGTGTCGGTGGAATTGGCCGACCGGACGTCGTCGGAGTGGAGTACCGATTCCGCGCTACTCCATGTAAAACAGCCTGCGGAAACTCCTGAAAATTTTCAGAGCGATCCAACGGTCGGATCTATATTTATGGACCTTCTGAGCCGGTACTCTAGTCGTGTCGGTGGAATTGGCCGACCGGACGTCGTCGGAGTGGAGTACCGATTCCGCGCTACTCCATGTAAGATAGCCTCCGGAAACTCATGAAAAAACTTTTAAAGCGATCCAACGGTCAGATCTATATTTATGGACCTTTTAGGATGGTACTCTAGTCGTCTCGGTGGAATTGCCCGACCGGATGTCGTCGGAGTGGAGTACCGAATCCGCGCTCCTCCATGTAAAACATCCTTCGGAAACTACTGAAATTTTTTTTAGAGAGATCCAACGGTCGGATCTATATTTATGAACCTTCTGAGCCAGTACTCTAGTCGTCTCGGTGGAATTGCCCGATCGGACGTTGTAGAAGTGGAGTACCGATGCCACGCTACTCCATGTAAAACAGCCTCCGGAAACTACAGAAAAACATTTTAGAGCGATCCAACGGTCGGATCTATATTTGTTGCCCTTTTGAGCAGTTACTCTAGTCATCTCGGTGGAATTACCCGACCGGACATCGACAGAGTGGAGTACCGATTCCACGCTTCTCCATGTAAGACAGCCTCCGGAAACTCATGAAAAAATTTTTAAAGCGATCCAACGGTCAGATCTATATTTATGGACCTTTTAGGATGGTACTCTAGTCGTCTCGGTGGAATTGCCCGACCGGATGTCGTCGGAGTGGAGTACCGAATCCGCGCTCCTCCATGTAAAACAGCCTTCGGAAACTACTGAAATTTTTTTTAGAGAGATCCAACAATCGGATCTATATTTATGAACCTTCTGAGCCGGTACTCTAGTCGTCTCGGTGGAATTGCCTGGCCGGACGTCGTAGGAGTGGAGTATCGATGCCACGCTACTCCATGTAAAATAGCCTCCGGAAACTCATGAAAAAAATTTTAAAGCGATCCAACGGTCAGATCTATATTTATGGACCTTTTGAGGCGGTACTCTAGTCGTGTCGGTGGAATTGCCCGACCGGACGTCGTCGGAGTGGAGTACGGATTCCACGCTACTCCATGTAAAACAGCTTCCGGAAACTCATGAAAATTTTTTTAAAGCGATCCAACGGTCGGATCTATATTTATGGACCTTTTGAGCCGGTACTCTAGTCGTTTAGGTGGAATTGGCCGACCGGACGTCGTCGGAGTGGAGTACCGATTCCGCGCTACTCCATGTAAAACAGCCTGCGGAAACTCCTGAAAATTTTCAGAGCGATCCAACGGTCGGATCTATATTTATGGACCTTCTGAGCCGGTACTCTAGTCGTGTCGGGGGAATTGGCCGACCGGACGTCGTCGGAGTGGAGTACCAATTCCGCGCTACTCCATGTAAAACAGCCTGCGAAAACTCCTGAAAAAATTTTTAGAGCGATCCAACGGTCAGATCTATATTCAGGGACCTTTTAGGATGGTACTCTAGTCGTGTCCGTGGAAGGGACCGACCGGATGTCGTCGTAGTGGAGTACCGAGACCACACTACTCCATGTAAAACAGCCTTCGGAAACTCCTGAAAAACTTTTTAGAGCGATCCAACGGTCGGATCTATCTTTATGGACCTTTTAGGATGGTACTCTAGTCGTGTCGGTGGAATGGACCGACCGGATGTCGTCGGAGTGGAGTACCGAGACCACGCTACTCCATGTAAAACAGCCTTCGGAAACTTCTGAAAAATTTTCAGAGCGATCCAACGGTCGGATCTATATTTATGGACCTTTTAGGATGGTACTCTAGTCGTGTCCGGGGAATTCCCCGACCGGACGTCGTCGGAGTGGAGTAACGATTCCGCGCTTCTCCATGTAAAAGAGCCTCCGGAAACTACTGAAAAAAATTTTAGAGCGATCCAACGGTCGGATCTATATTTATGGACCTTCTGAGCCGGTACTCTAGTCATCTCGGTGGAATTGCCCGACCGGACTCCGTCGGAGTGGAGTACCGATTCCGCGCTACTCCATGTAAAACAGCCTCCGGAAACTACTGAAAAACATTTTAGAGCGATCCAACGGCCGGATCTATTTTTGTGGACCTTTTGAGCCGGTACTCTAGTCGTGTCGGTGGAATTGCCCGACCGGATGTCGTCGGAGTGGAGTACAGATTCCACGCTACTCCATGTAAAACAGCTTCCGAAAACTCCTGAAAAATTTTTAGAGCGATCCAACGGTTGGATCTATATTTATGGACCTTTTAGGGTGGTACTCTAGTCGTGTCGGTGGAATTGCCCGACCGGACGTCGTCGGTGTGGAGTACCGATTCCGCGCTACTCCTGTAAAACAGCCTCCGGAAACTACAGAAAAACATTTTAGAGCGATCCAACGGTCGGATCTATATTTGTTGCCCTTTTGAGCCGTTACTCTAGTCATCTCGGTGGAATTGCCCGACCGGACATCGACAGAGTGGAGTACCGATTCCACGCTACTCCATGTAAGACAGCCTCCGGAAACTCATGAAAAAAATTTTAAAGCGATCCAACGGTCAGATCTATATTTATGGAACTTTTAGGATGGTACTCTAGTCGTCTCGGTGGAATTGCCCGACCGGACGCCGTCGGAGTGGAGTACCGATTCCGCGCTACTCCATGTAAAACAGCCTCCGGAAACTACTGAAAAACATTTTAGAGCGATCCAACGGTCAGATCTATATTTATGGACCTTTTAGGATGGTACTCTAGTCGTCTCGGTGGAATTGCCCGACCGGATGTCGTCGGAGTGGAGTGCCGAATCCGCGCTCCTCCATGTAAAACAGCCTTCGGAAACTACTGAAAAACATTTTAGAGCGATCCAACGGTCAGATCTATATTTATGGACCTTTTAGGATGGTACTCTAGTCGTCTCGGTGGAATTGCCCGACCGGATGTCGTCGGAGTGGAGTGCCGAATCCGCGCTCCTCCATGTAAAACAGCCTTCGGAAACTACTGAAATTTTTTTTAGAGAGATCCAACGGTCGGATCTATATTTATGAACCTTCTGAGCCGGTACTCTAGTCGTCTCGGTGGAATTGCCCGACCGGACGTCGTAGGAGTGGAGTACCGATGCCACGCTACTCCATGTAAAATAGCCTCCGGAAACTCATGAAAAAAATTTTAAAGCGATCCAACGGTCGGATCTATATTTATGGACCTTTTGAGGCGGTACTCTAGTCCTGTCGGTGGAATTGCCCGACCGGACGTCGTCGGAGTGGAGTACGGATTCCACGCTACTCCATGTAAAACAGCTTCCGGAAACTCATGAAAATTTTTTTAAAGCGATCCAACGGTCGGATCTATATTTATGGACCTTTTAAGCCGGTACTCTAGTCGTGTCGGTGGAATTGGCCGACCGGACGTCGTCGGAGTGGAGTACCGATTCCGCGCTACTCCATGTAAAACAGCCTGCGGAAACTCCTGAAAATTTTCAGAGCGATCCAACGGTCGGATCTATATTTATGGACCTTCTGAGCCGGTACTCTAGTCGTGTCGGTGGAATTGGCCGACCGGACGTCGTCGGAGTGGAGTACCGATTCCGCGCTACTCCATGTAAGATAGCCTCCGGAAACTCATGAAAAAACTTTTAAAGCGATCCAACGGTCAGATCTATATTTATGGACCTTTTAGGATGGTACTCTAGTCGTCTCGGTGGAATTGCCCGACCGGATGTCGTCGGAGTGGAGTACCGAATCCGCGCTCCTCCATGTAAAACATCCTTCGGAAACTACTGAAATTTTTTTTAGAGAGATCCAACGGTCGGATCTATATTTATGAACCTTCTGAGCCAGTACTCTAGTCGTCTCGGTGGAATTGCCCGATCGGACGTTGTAGAAGTGGAGTACCGATGCCACGCTACTCCATGTAAAACAGCCTCCGGAAACTACAGAAAAACATTTTAGAGCGATCCAACGGTCGGATCTATATTTGTTGCCCTTTTGAGCAGTTACTCTAGTCATCTCGGTGGAATTACCCGACCGGACATCGACAGAGTGGAGTACCGATTCCACGCTTCTCCATGTAAGACAGCCTCCGGAAACTCATGAAAAAATTTTTAAAGCGATCCAACGGTCAGATCTATATTTATGGACCTTTTAGGATGGTACTCTAGTCGTCTCGGTGGAATTGCCCGACCGGATGTCGTCGGAGTGGAGTACCGAATCCGCGCTCCTCCATGTAAAACAGCCTTCGGAAACTACTGAAATTTTTTTTAGAGAGATCCAACAATCGGATCTATATTTATGAACCTTCTGAGCCGGTACTCTAGTCGTCTCGGTGGAATTGCCTGGCCGGACGTCGTAGGAGTGGAGTATCGATGCCACGCTACTCCATGTAAAATAGCCTCCGG
The DNA here is from genome assembly GCA_030145905.1 of Populus davidiana. Classification (NCBI taxonomy): domain Eukaryota; kingdom Viridiplantae; phylum Streptophyta; class Magnoliopsida; order Malpighiales; family Salicaceae; genus Populus; species Populus davidiana. Next base: position 20,392,108 of record CM057798.1, on the reverse strand, counting down.
AAACTCATGAAAAAAATTTTAAAGCGATCCAACGGTCAGATCTATATTTATGGACCTTTTGAGGCGGTACTCTAGTCGTGTCGGTGGAATTGCCCGACCGGACGTCGTCGGAGTGGAGTACGGATTCCACGCTACTCCATGTAAAACAGCTTCCGGAAACTCATGAAAATTTTTTTAAAGCGATCCAACGGTCGGATCTATATTTATGGACCTTTTGAGCCGGTACTCTAGTCGTTTAGGTGGAATTGGCCGACCGGACGTCGTCGGAGTGGAGTACCGATTCCGCGCTACTCCATGTAAAACAGCCTGCGGAAACTCCTGAAAATTTTCAGAGCGATCCAACGGTCGGATCTATATTTATGGACCTTCTGAGCCGGTACTCTAGTCGTGTCGGGGGAATTGGCCGACCGGACGTCGTCGGAGTGGAGTACCAATTCCGCGCTACTCCATGTAAAACAGCCTGCGAAAACTCCTGAAAAAATTTTTAGAGCGATCCAACGGTTGGATCTATATTTATGGACCTTTTAGGGTAGTACTCTAGTCGTGTCGGTGGAATTGCCCGACCGGACGTCGTCGGTGTGGAGTACCGATTCCGCGCTACTCCTGTAAAACAGCCTCCGGAAACTACAGAAAAACATTTTAGAGCGATCCAACTGTCGGATCTATATTTGTTGCCCTTTTGAGCCGTTACTCTAGTCATCTCGGTGGAATTGCCCGACCGGACATCGACAGAGTGGAGTACCGAATCCACGCTACTCCATGTAAGACAGCCTCGGGAAACTCATGAAAAAAATTTTAAAGCGATCCAACGGTCAGATCTATATTTATGGACCTTTTAGAATGGTACTCTAGTCGTCTCGGTGGAATTGCCCGACCGGATGTCGTCGGAGTGGAGTACCGAATCCGCGCTCCTCCATGTAAAACAGCCTTCGGAAACTACTGAAATTTTTTTTAGAGAGATCCAACGATCGGATCTATATTTATGAACCTTCTGAGCCGGTACTCTAGTCGTCTCGGTGGAATTGCCCGGCCGGACGTCGTAGGAGTGGAGTACCGATGCCACGCTACTCCATGTAAAATAGCATCCGGAAACTCATGAAAAAAATTTTAAAGCGATCCAACGGTCGGATCTATATTTATGGACCTTTTGAGGCGGTACTCTAGTCGTGTCGGTGGAATTGCCCGACCGGACGTCGTCGGAGTGGAGTACGGATTCCACGTTACTCCATGTAAAACAGCTTCCGGAAACTCATGAAAATTTTTTTAAAGCGATCCAACGGTCGGATCTATATTTATGGACCTTTTGAGCCGGTACTCTAGTCGTGTCGGTGGAATTGGCCCGACCGGACGTCGTCGGAGTGGAGTACCGATTCCGCGCTACTCCATGTAAAACAGCCTGCGAAAACTCCTGAAAAAATTTTTAGAGCGATCCAACGGTTGGATCTATATTTATGGACCTTTTAGGGTGGTACTCTAGTCGTGTCGGTGGAATTGCCCGACCGGACGTCGTCGGTGTGGAGTACCGATTCCGCGCTACTCCTGTAAAACAGCCTCCGGAAACTTCAGAAAAACATTTTAGAGCGATCCAACGGTCGGATCTATATTTGTTGCCCTTTTGAGCCGTTACTCTAGTCATCTCGGTGGAATTGCCCGACCGAACATCGACAGAGTGGAGTACCGATTCCACGCTACTCCATGTAAGACAGCCCCCGGAAACTCATGAAAAAAATTTTAAAGCGATCCAACGGTCAGATCTATATTTATGGACCTTTTAGGATGGTACTCTAGTCGTCTCGGTGGAATTGCCCGACCGGATGTCGTCGGAGTGGAGTACCGAATCCGCGCTCCTCCATGTAAAACAGCCATCGGAAACTACTGAAATTTTTTTTAGAGAGATCCAACGGTCGGATCTATATTTATGAACCTTCTGAGCCGGTACTCTAGTCGTCTCGGTGGAATTGCCCGACCGGACGTCGTAGGAGTGGAGTACCGATGCCACGCTACTCCATGTAAAATTGCCTCCGGAAACTCATGAAAAAAATTTTAAAGCGATCCAACGGTCGGATCTATATTTATGGACCTTTTGAGGCGGTACTCTAGTCGTGTCGGTGGAATTGCCCGACCGGACGTCGTTGGAGTGGAGTATGGATTCCACGCTACTCCATGTAAAACAGCTTCCGGAAACTCATGAAAAATTTTTTAAAGCGATCCAACGGTCGGATCTATATTTATGGACCTTTTGAGCCGGTACTCTAGTCGTGTCGGTGGAATTGGCCGACCGGACGTCGTCGGAGTGGAGTAACGATTCCGCGCTTCTCCATGTAAAACAGCCTCCGGAAACTACTGAAAAATGTTTTAGAGCGATCCAACGGTCAGATCTATATTTATGGTCCTTCTGAGCCGGTACTCTAGTCGTCTCGGTGGAATTGCCCGACCGGACGTCGTCGGAGTGGAGTACGGATTCCACGCTACTCCATGTAAAACAGCTTCCGGAAACTCGTGAAATTTTTTTTAAAGCGATCCAACGGTCGGATCTATATTTATGGACCTTTTGAGCCGGTACTCTAGTCGTGTCGGTGGAATTGGCCGACCTGACGTCGTCGGAGTGGAGTACCGATTCCGCGCTACTCCATGTAAAACAGCCTGCGGAAACTCCTGAAAATTTTCAGAGCGATCCAACGGTCGGATCTATATTTATGGACCTTCTGAGCCAGTACTCTAGTCGTGTGGGTGGAATTGGCCGACCGGACGTCGTTAGAGTGGAGTACCGATTCCGCGCTACTCCATGTAAAACAGCCTGCGGAAACTCCTGAAAAAATTTTTAGAGCGATCCAACGGTTGGATCTATATTTATGGACCTTTTAGGGTGGTACTCTAGTCGTGTGGGTGGAATTGGCCGACCGGACGTCGTCGGTGTGAAGTACCGATTCCGCGCTACTCCTGTAAAACAGCGTCCGGAAACTACAGAAAAACATTTTATAGCGATCCAACGGTCGGATCTATATTTGTTGCCCTTTTGAGCCGTTACTCTAGTCATCTCGGTGGAATTGCCCGACCGGACATCGACAGAGTGGAGTACCGATTCCACGCTACTCCATGTAAGACAGCCTCCGGAAACTCATGGAAAAAATTTTAAAGTGATCCAACGGTCAGATCTATATTTATGGACCTTTTAGGATGGTACTCTAGTCGTCTCGGTGGAATTGCCCGACCGGATGTCGTCGGAGTGGAGTACCGAATCCGCGCTCCTCCATGTAAAATAGCCTCCGGAAACTCATGAAAAAAATTTTAAACCGATCCAACGGTCGGATCTATATTTATGGACCTTTGGAGCCGGTACTCTAGTCGTGTCGGTGGAATTGCCCGACCGGACGTCGTCGGAGTGCAGTACCGATTCCACGCTACTCCATGTACAACAGCCTGCGGAAACTCCTGAAAAATTTTTTAGAGCGATCCAACGGTCGGATCTATATTTATGGACCTTTTAGGATGGTAATCTAGTCGTGTCGGTGGAATTTCCCGACCGTATGTCGTCGGAGTGGAGTACCGAGTCCGCGCTCCTCCATGAAAAACAGCCTTCGGAAACTCCTGAAAATTTTTTTAGAGAGATCCAACGGTCGGATCTATATTTATGGACCTTCTGAGCCGGTACTCTAGTCGTCTACGTGGAATTGCCCGACCGGACGTCGTCGGAGAGGAGTACCGATTCCGCGCTACTCCATGTAAAACAGCCTTCGGAAACTCCTGAAAAAACTTTTAGAGCGATCCAACTGTCGTATCTATATTTATGGACCTTTTAGGATGGTACTCTAGTCGTGTCGGTGGAATTGGCCGACCGGTTGTCGTCGGAGTGGAGTACCGAGTCCGCGCTATTCCATGTAAAACAACCTTAGGAAACTCCTGAAAAAACTTTTACATCGATCCAACGGTCGGATCTATATTTATGGACCTTTTAGGATGGTACTCTAGTCGTGTAGGTGGAATTGCCCGACCGGACGTCGTCGGAGTGGAGTTCCGATTCCACGCTTCTCCATGTAAAAGAGCCTCTGGAAACTACTGAAAAATTTTTTAGAGCGATCCAACGGTCGGATCTATGTTTATGGACCTTTTGAGCCGGTACTCTAGTCGTCTCGGTGGAATTACCCGACCGGACGTCGTCGGAGTGAAGTACCGATTCTACGCTACTCCATGTAAAACAGCCTCCGGAAACTACTAAAAAACATTTTAGAGCGATCCAACGGCCGGATCTATTTTTGTGGACCTTTTGAGTCGGTACTCTAGTCGTGTCGGTGGAATGGCGCGACCGGACGTCGTCGGAGTGGAGTACCGAGTCCGCGCTCCTCCATGTAAAAGAGCCTTCAGAAACTCCTGAAAATTTTTTTAGAGCGATCCAACGGTCGGATCTATATTTGTGGACCTTTTGAGCCGTTACTCTAGTCATCTCGGTGAAATTGCCCGACCGGATATCATCGGAGTGGAGTACCGATTCCACGCTACCCCATGTAAGACAGCCTCCGGAAACTCATGAAAAAAATTTTAAAGCGATCCAACGGTCGGATCTATATTTATGGACCGTTTGAGCCGGTACTCTAGTCGTGTCGGTGGAATTGCCCGACCGGACGTCGTCGGAGTGGAGTAACGATTCCGCGCTACTCCATGTAAAAGATCCTTCAGAAACTCCTGAAATTTTTTTCAGAGCGATCCAACGGTCGGATCTATATTTATGGACCTTCTAGGATGGTACTCTAGTTGTGTCGGTGGAATTGCCCGACCGGATGTCGTCGGAGTGTAGTATCGAGTCCGCGCTCCTCCATGTAAAAGAGCCTCCGGAAACTCCTGAAATTTTTTTTAGAGCGATCCAACGGTCGGATCTATATTTATGGACCTTTTGAGCCGGTACTCCAGTCGTGTCGGTGGAATTGCCCGACCGGACGTCGTCGGAGTGGAGTACCGAGTCCGCGTTCCTCCATGAAAAAACAGCCTTCGGAAACTCCTGAATTTTTTCTTACAGCGATCCAACGGTCGGATGTATATTTATGGACCTTCTAGGATGGTATTCTAGTCCTGTCGGTGGAATTGCCCGACCGAACGTCGTCGGAGTGGAGTACCGATTCCGCGCTACTCCATGTAAAACAGCCTCCGGAAACTCATGAAAAAATTTTTAAAGCGATCCAGCGGTCGGATCTATATTTGTGGACCTTTTGAGCCGTTACTCTAGTCATCTCGGTGGAATTGCCCGACCCGACATCGTCGGAGTGGAGTAACGATTCCGCGCTTCTCCATGTAAAAGAGCCTCCAGAAACTACTGAAATTTTTTTTAGAGAGATCCAAGGGTCGGATCTATATTTATGGACCGTTTGAGCCGGTACTCTAGTCGTCTCGGTGGAATAGCACGGTCGGACGTCGTCGGAGTGGAGTACCGATTCCGCGTTTCTCAATGTAAAAGAGCCTCCGGAAACTACTGAAAATTTTTTTAGAGTGATCCAACGGTCGGATCTATATTTATAGACCTTTTAGGCGGTACTCTAGTCGTTTCGGTGGAATTGCCCGACCGGACGTCGTCGGAGTGGAGTACCGATTCCGCGCTACTCCATGTAAAACAGCCTCCGGAAACTCATGAAAAAAATTTTAAAGCGATCCAACGGTCGGATCTATATTTGTGGACCTCTTGAGCCGTTACTCTAGTCATCTCGGTGGAATTGCCCGACTGGACGTCGTCGGAGTGCAGTACCAATTCCACGCTACTCCATGTAAAAGAACCTCCGGAAACTACTGAAAATTTTTTTAGAGAGATCCAAGGGTCGGATCTATATTTATGGACCTTTTGAGCCGGTACTCTAGTCATGTCGGTGGAATTACCCGACCGGACGTCGTCGGAGTGGAGTAACGATTCCGCGCTTCTCCATGTAAAAGAGCCTCCGGAAACTACTGAAATTTTTTTTAGAGCGATCCAACTGGCGGATCTATATTTATGGACCTTCTAGGATGGTACTCTAGTCGTGTCGGTGGAATTGCCCGACCGGACGTCGTCGTAGTGGAGTAACGATTCCGCGTTTCTCCATGTAAAAGAGCCTCCGGAAACTACTGAAAAAAATTTTAGAGCGATCCAACGGTCGGATCTATATTTATAGACCTTTTAGGCGGTACCCTAGTCGTGTCGGTGGAATTGCCCGACCGGACGTCGTCGGAATGGAGTACCGATTCCGCGCTACTCCATGTAAAACAGCCTCCGGAAACTACTGAAAAACATTTTAGAGCGATCCAACGGCCGGATCTATTTTTGTGGACCTTTTGAGCCGGTACTCTAGTCGTGTCGGTGGAATCGCGCGACCGGACGTCGTCGGAGTGGAGTACCGATTCCGCACTCCTCCATATAAAACAGCCTCTGGAAACTACAGAAAACTTTTTAGAGCGATCCAACGGTCGGATCTATATTTGTGGACCTTTTGAGCCGGTACTCGAGTCGTGTCGGTGGAATGGCGCGACCGGACGTCGTCGGAGTGGAGTACCGAATCCGCGCTCCTCCATGTAAAACAGCATTCGGAAATTCCTAAAAATTTTTTTAGAGCGATCCAACGGTCGGATCTATATTTATGGACCTTCTAGGATGGTACTCTAGTCCTATCGGTGGAATTGCCCGACCGGACGTCGTCGCAGTGGAGTAACGATTCCGCGCTTCTCCATGTAAAAGAGCCTGTGGAAACTACTGAAAATTTTTTTAGAGCGATCCAACGGTCGGATCTATATTTATGGACCTTTTGAGCCGGTAATCCAGTCGTTTCGGTGGAATTGCTCGACCGGACGTCGTCGGAGTGGAGTACCGATTCCGCGCTACTCCATGTAAAACAGCCTCCGGAAACTCATGAAAATTTTTTTAAAGCGATCTAGTGGTCGGATCTATATTTATGGACCTTTTGAGCCGTTACTCTAGTCATCTCGGTGGAATTGCCCGACCGGACGTCGTCGGAGTGGAGTACCGATTCCACGCTACTCAATGTAAAACAGCCTCCGGAAACTCATGAAAAAAATTTTAAAGCGATCCAATGGTCGGATCTATATTTATGGACCTTTTGAGCCAGTACTCTAGTCGTGTCGATGGAATTGCCCGACCGAACGTCGTCGGAGTGGAGTACCGATTCGGCGTTTCTCCATGTAAAAGAGCCTCCGGAAACTACTGAAAAACATTTTAGAGCGATCCAACGGTCGGATCTATATTTATAGACCTTTTAGGCGGTACTCTAGTCGTTTCGGTGGAATTGCCCGACCGGACGTCGTCGGAGTGGAGTACCGATTCCACGCTTCTCCATGTAAAACAGCCTCCGGAAACTCATGAAAAAAATTTTAAAGCGATCCAACGGTCGGATCTATATTTGTGGACCTTTTGAGCCGTTACTCTAGTCATCTCGGTGGAATTGCCCGACTGGACGTCGTCGGAGTGGAGTACCAATTCCACGCTACTCCATGTAAAACAGCCTCCGGAAACTCATGAAAATTTTTTTAAAGCGATCCAACGATCGGATCTATATTTATGGACCTTTTGAGTATGTACTCTAGTCGTATCGGTTCAATGGCCCGACCTAACGTCGTCGTAGTGGAGTACCGATTCCGCGCTGCTTAATGTAAAAGAGCATCCGAAAACTACTGAAAAAAAACTTTTAGAGCGATCGAACGGTCGGATCTATATTTATGGACCTTTTGAGCAGGTACTCTAGTCATCTCGGTGGAATTGCCCGGCCGGACATCGTCGGAGTGGAGTACCGATTCCACGATACTCCATGTAAAACAGCCTTCGGAAACTACTGAAAATTTTTTTCGAGCGAGCCAACGGTCGGATCTATATTTATGGACCTTTTAGGATGGTACTCTATTCGTGTCAGTGGATTTGCCCGACCGGACGTCGTCGGAGTGGAGTAACGATTCTGTGCTTCTCCATGTAAAAGAGCTTCCGGAAACTACTGAAAAAACTTTTAGAGCGATCCAACGGTTGGGTCTATATTTATGGACCTTTTAGGATGGTACTCTAGTCTAGTCCGTGGAATTGCCCGACCGGACGTCGTCGGAGTGGAGTAACGATTCCACGCTTCTCCACGAAGAAGAGCCTCCGGAAACTACTGAAAATTTTTTTAGAGCGATCCAACGGTCAGATCTATATTTATGGACCTCTTAGGATGGTACTCTAGTCGTGTCGGTGGAATTTCCCGACTGGATGTCGTTGGAGTGGAGTACCGAGTCCGCGCTACTACATGTAAAACAGCCTTCAGAAACTCCTGAAAATTTTTTTAGAGCGAGCCAACGGTCGAATCTATATTTATTGACCTTTTAGGATGGTACTCTAGTCGTGTCCGTGGAATTGCCCGACCGGACGTCGTCGGAGTGGAGTAACGATTCCGTGCTTCTCCATGTAAAACAGCCTCCGAAAACTCATGAAAAAAAAATTAAAGCGATCCAACGGTCGGATCTATATTTATGGACCTTTTGAGCCGTTACTCTAGTCATCTCGGTGGAATTGCCCGCCCGGACATCGTCGGAGGGGAGTACTGATTCCGCGCTACTCCATGTAAAACAGCTTCCGGAAACTCATGAAAAATTTTTTAAAGCGATCCAACGGTCGGATCTATATTTATGGACCTTTTGAGGCGGTACTCTAGTCGTATCGGTGGAATTGCCCGACCGGACGTCGTCGGAGTGGAGTACTGATTCCGCGCTACTCCATCTAAAACACCTTTGGAAACTCCTGAAAAAAAAATTTAGAGCGATCCAACGGTCGGATCTATATTTATGGACCGTTTAGGATGGTATTCTAGTCGTGTCGGTGAAATTGGCCGACCGGATGTCGTCGGAGTGGAGTACCGAGTCCGCGCTACTATATGTAAAACAACCTTCAGAAACTCCTGAAATTTTTTTTAGAGCGACCCAACGGTCGGATCTATATTTATGGACCTTTTAGGATGGTACTCTAGTCGTGTCAGTGGAATTGCCCAACCGGACGTCGTCGGAGTGGAGTAACGATTCCGCGCTTCTCCATGTAAAAGAGCCTCCGGAAACTACAGAAAAAACTTTTAGAGCGATCCAACGGTCGGATCTATATTTATGGACCTTTTAGGATGGTACCCTAGTCGAGTCCGTGGAATTGCCCGACCGGACGTCGTCGGAGTGGAGTAACGATTCCACGCTTCTTCACGAAAAAGAGCCTCCGGAAACTACTGAAAAAACTTTTAGAGCGATCCAACGGTCGGATCTATATTGATGGACCTTTTGAGTCGGTACTCTAGTCGTCTCGGTAAAATTGCGGGACCGGACATCGTCGGAGTGGTGTACCGATTCCACGCTGCTCCATGTAAAACAGCCTCCGTAAACTACTGAAAAAAAATTTAGAGCGAACCAACGGTGGGATCTATTTTTGTGGACCTTTTGAGTCGGTACTCTAGTCGTCTCGGTAAAATTGCCCGACCGGACGTCGTTGGAGTGGACTACCATTTCCACGCTACTCCATGTAAAACAGCCTTCGGAAACTTCTGAAAAAAGATTTAGAGCCATCCAACGGTCGGATCTATATTTATGGACCTTTTAGGATGGTACTCTAGTCGTGTCGGTGGAATTGTCCGACCGGACATCGTCGGAGTGGAGTAACGATTCCGCGCTTCTACATGTAAAAGAGCCTCCGGAAACTACAGAAAAAACATTTAGAGCGATCCAACGGTCGGATCTATATTTATGGACCTTTTAGGATGGTACTCTAGTCGAGTCCGTGGAATTGCCCGACCGGACGTCGTCGGAGTGGAGTACTGATTCCGCGCTACTCCATGTAAAACAGCCTCCGGAAACTCAAGAAAAAAAAATTTAAAGCGATCCAACGGTCGGATCTATATTTATGGACCTTTTCAGCCGGCACTCTAGTCGTCTCGGTGAAATTGCAGACCGGACGTCGTCGGAGTGGAGTACCGATTCCACGCTACTCCATGTAAAACAGCTTCCGGAAACTCATGAAAAAAATTTTAAAGCGATCCAACGGTCGGATCTATATTTATGGACCTTTTCAGCCGGCACTCTAGTCGTCTCGGTGAAATTGCAGACCGGACGTCGTCGGAGTGGAGTACCGATTCCACGCTACTCCATGTAAAACAGCTTCCGGAAACTCATGAAAAAAATTTTAAAGCGATCCAACGGTCGGATCTATATTTATGGACCTTTTGAGGCGGTATACTAGTAGTATCGGTGGAATTGCCCGAACGGACGTCGTCGGAGTGGAGTACCGATTCCGCGCTACTCCATGTAAAACAGCTTCCGGAAACACATGAAATTTTTTTTAAAGCGATCCAACGGTCGGATCTATATTTATGGACCTTTTGAGGTGGTACTCTAGTCGTGTTGGTGGAATTGCCCGACCGGACGTCGTCGGAGTGGACTACCGTTTCCACGCTACTCCATGTAAAACAGCCTTCGGAAACTGCTGAAAAAAGATTTAGAGCCATCCAACGGGTCGGATCTATATTTATGGACCTTTTAGGATGGTACTCTAGTCGTGTCGGTGGAATTGCCCGAGCGGACGTCGTCGGAGTGGAGTAACGATTCCGCGCTTCTCCATGTAAAAGAGCCTCCGGAAACTACTGAAAAAACTTTTAGAGCAATCCAACAGTCGGATCTATAATTATGGACCTTTTAGGACGGTACTCTAGTCGTGTCGGTGGAATTGCCCGACCGGACGTCGTCGGAGAGGAGTAACGATTCAGCGCTACTCCATGTAAGACAGCCTCTGAAAACTCAAGAAACAATTTTTAGAGCGATCCAAACGGTCGGATCTATATTTACGGACCTTTTAGGATGGTACTCTAGTCGTGTCGATGGAATTGCCCGACCGGAAGTCGTTGGAGTGGAGTACCGAGTCCGCGCTATTCCATGTAAAACAGCCTTCGGAAACTCCTGAAAAATTTTTTAGGGCGATCCAACGGTCGGATCTATATTTATAAACCTTTTGAGGCGGTACTCTAGTCGTGTCGGTGGAATTGCCCTACCGGACGTGGTCGGAGTGGAGTACCGATTCCGTCGTACTCCATGTAAAACAGCCTCCGGAAACTCATGAAAAAACTTTTAAAGCGATCCAACGGTCGAATCTATATTTATGGACCTTTTGAGCCGGTACTCTAGTCGTGTCGGTGGAATTGCCCGACCGGACGTCGTTGGAGTGGAGTACCGATTCCTCGCTACTCCACGTAAAACAGCCTCCGGAAACTACAGAAAAACATTTTAGAGCGATCCAACGGTCGGATCTATATTTATGGACCTTTTAGGATGGTACTCTAGTCGTGTCAGTGGAATTGCCCAACCGGACGTCGTCGGAGTGGAGTAACGATTCCGCGCTTCTCCATGTAAAAGAGCCTCCGGAAACTACAGAAAAACCTTTTAGAGCGATCCAACGGTCGGATCTATATTTATGGACCTTTTAGGATGGTACCCTAGTCGAGTCCGTGGAATTGCCCAACCGGACGTCGTCGGAGTGGAGTAACGATTCCACGCTTCTTCACGAAAAAGAGCCTCCGGAAACTACTGAAAAAACTTTTAGAGCGATCCAACGGTCGGATCTATATTGATGGACCTTTTGAGTCGGTACTCTAGTCGTCTCGGTAAAATTGCGGGACCGGACATCGTCGGAGTGGTGTACCGATTCCGCGCTGCTCCATGTAAAACAGCCTCCGGAAACTACTGAAAAAAAATTTAGAGCGAACCAACGGTGGGATCTATTTTTGTGGACCTTTTGAGTCGGTACTCTAGTCGTCTCGGTAAAATTGCCCGACCGGACGTCGTTGGAGTGGACTACCGTTTCCACGCTACTCCATGTAAAACAACCTTCGGAAACTTCTGAAAAAAGATTTAGAGCCATCCAACGGTCGGATCTATATTTATGGACCTTTTAGGATGGTACTCTAGTCGTGTCGGTGGAATTGTCCGACCGGACATCGTCGGAGTGGAGTAACGATTCCGCGCTTCTACATGTAAAAGAGCCTCCGGAAACTACAGAAAAAACATTTAGAGCGATCCAACGGTCGGATCTATATTTATGGACCTTTTAGGATGGTACTCTAGTCGAGTCCGTGGAATTGCCCGACCGGACGTCGTCGGAGTGGAGTACTGATTCCGCGCTACTCCATGTAAAACAGCCTCCGGAAACTCAAGAAAAAAAAATTTAAAGCGATCCAACGGTCGGATCTATATTTATGGACCTTTTCAGCCGGCACTCTAGTCGTCTCGGTGAAATTGCAGACCGGACGTCGTCGGAGTGGAGTACCGATTCCACGCTACTCCATGTAAAACAGCTTCCGGAAACTCATGAAAAAAATTTTAAAGCGATCCAACGGTCGGATCTATATTTATGGACCTTTTGAGGCGGTATACTAGTAGTATCGGTGGAATTGCCCGACCGGACGTCGTCGGAGTGGAGTACCGATTCCGCGCTACTCCATGTAAAACAGCTTCCGGAAACACATGAAATTTTTTTTAAAGCGATCCAACGGTCGGATCTATATTTATGGACCTTTTGAGGTGGTACTCTAGTCGTGTTGGTGGAATTGCCCGACCGGACGTCGTCGGAGTGGACTACCGTTTCCACGCTACTCCATGTAAAACAGCCTTCGGAAACTTCTGAAAAAAGATTTAGAGCCATCCAACGGGTCGGATCTATATTTATGGACCTTTTAGGATGGTACTCTAGTCGTGTCGGTGGAATTGCCCGAGCGGACGTCGTCGGAGTGGAGTAACGATTCCGCGCTTCTCCATGTAAAAGAGCCTCCGGAAACTACTGAAAAAACTTTTAGAGCAATCCAACAGTCGGATCTATAATTATGGACCTTTTAGGACGGTACTCTAGTCGTGTCGGTGGAATTGCCCGACCGGACGTCGTCGGAGAGGAGTAACGATTCAGCGCTACTCCATGTAAGACAGCCTCTGAAAACTCAAGAAAAAATTTTTAGAGCGATCCAAACGGTCGGATCTATATTTACGGACCTTTTAGGATGGTACTCTAGTCGTGTCGATGGAATTGCCCGACCGGAAGTCGTTGGAGTGGAGTACCGAGTCCGCGCTATTCCATGTAAAACAGCCTTCGGAAACTCCTGAAAAATTTTTTAGGGCGATCCAACGGTCGGATCTATATTTATAAACCTTTTGAGGCGGTACTCTAGTCGTGTCGGTGGAATTGCCCTACCGGACGTGGTCGGAGTGGAGTACCGATTCCGTCCTACTCCATGTAAAACAGCCTCCGGAAACTCATGAAAAAACTTTTAAAGCGATCCAACGGTCGAATCTATATTTATGGACCTTTTGAGCCGGTACTCTAGTCGTGTCGGTGGAATTGCCCGACCGGACGTCGTTGGAGTGGAGTACCGATTCCTCGCTACTCCACGTAAAACAGCCTCCGGAAACTACAGAAAAACATTTTAGAGCGATCCAACGGTCGGATCTATATTTATGGACCTTTTAGGATGGTACTCTAGTCGTGTCAGTGGAATTGCCCAACCGGACGTCGTCGGAGTGGAGTAACGATTCCGCGCTTCTCCATGTAAAAGAGCCTCCGGAAACTACAGAAAAAACTTTTAGAGCGATCCAACGGTCGGATCTATATTTATGGACCTTTTAGGATGGTACCCTAGTCGAGTCCGTGGAATTGCCCGACCGGACGTCGTCGGAGTGGAGTAACGATTCCACGCTTCTTCACGAAAAAGAGCCTCCGGAAACTACTGAAAAAACTTTTAGAGCGATCCAACGGTCGGATCTATATTGATGGACCTTTTGAGTCGGTACTCTAGTCGTCTCGGTAAAATTGCGGGACCGGACATCGTCGGAGTGGTGTACCGATTCCGCGCTGCTCCATGTAAAACAGCCTCCGGAAACTACTGAAAAAAAATTTAGAGCGAACCAACGGTGGGATCTATTTTTGTGGACCTTTTGAGTCGGTACTCTAGTCGTCTCGGTAAAATTGCCCGACCGGACGTCGTTGGAGTGGACTACCGTTTCCACGCTACTCCATGTAAAACAGCCTTCGGAAACTTCTGAAAAAAGATTTAGAGCCATCCAACGGTCGGATCTATATTTATGGACCTTTTAGGATGGTACTCTAGTCGTGTCGGTGGAATTGTCCGACCGGACATCGTCGGAGTGGAGTAACGATTCCGCGCTTCTACATGTAAAAGAGCCTCCGGAAACTACAGAAAAAACATTTAGAGCGATCCAACGGTCGGATCTATATTTATGGACCTTTTAGGATGGTACTCTAGTCGAGTCCGTGGAATTGCCCGACCGGACGTCGTCGGAGTGGAGTACTGATTCCGCGCTACTCCATGTAAAACAGCCTCCGGAAACTCAAGAAAAAAAAATTTAAAGCGATCCAACGGTCGGATCTATATTTATGGACCTTTTCAGCCGGCACTCTAGTCGTCTCGGTGAAATTGCAGACCGGACGTCGTCGGAGTGGAGTACCGATTCCACGCTACTCCATGTAAAACAGCTTCCGGAAACTCATGAAAAAAATTTTAAAGCGATCCAACGGTCGGATCTATATTTATGGACCTTTTGAGGCGGTATACTAGTAGTATCGGTGGAATTGCCCGACCGGACGTCGTCGGAGTGGAGTACCGATTCCGCGCTACTCCATGTAAAACAGCTTCCGGAAACACATGAAATTTTTTTTAAAGCGATCCAACGGTCGGATCTATATTTATGGACCTTTTGAGGTGGTACTCTAGTCGTCTACGTGGAATTGCCCGACCGGACGTCGTCGGAGTGGACTACCGTTTCCACGCTACTCCATGTAAAACAGCCTTCGGAAACTTCTGAAAAAAGATTTAGAGCCATCCAACGGGTCGGATCTATATTTATGGACCTTTTAGGATGGTACTCTAGTCGTGTCGATGGAATTGCCCGACCGGAAGTCGTTGGAGTGGAGTACCGAGTCCGCGCTATTCCATGTAAAACAGCCTTCGGAAACTCCTGAAAAATTTTTTAGGGCGATCCAACGGTCGGATCTATATTTATAAACCTTTTGAGGCGGTACTCTAGTCGTGTCGGTGGAATTGCCCTACCGGACGTGGTCGGAGTGGAGTACCGATTCCGTCCTACTCCATGTAAAACAGCCTCCGGATCTATTTTTGTGGATCTTTTGAGCCGGTACTCTAGTCGTGTCGGTGGAATTGCGCGAACGGACGTCGACGGAGTGGAGTACCGATTCCACGCTACTCCATGTAAAAGAGCCTCCAAAAACTACTGAAAATTTTTTTAAAGCGATCCAACGGTCGGATCTATATTTATAGACCTTTGGAGGCGGTACTCTAGTCGTGTCAGTGGAATTGCCCGACCGGACGTCGTCGGAGTGGAGTAATGATTCCGCGCTTCTCCATGTAAAAGAACCTCCGGAAACTACACAAAAAACTTTTAGAGCGATCCAATGGCCGGATCTATATTTATGGACCTTTTAGGATGGTACCCTAGTCGAGTTCGTGGAATTGCTCGACCGGACGTCGTCGGAGTTGAGTAACGATTCCACGCTTCTCCACGAAAAAGAGCCTCCGGAAACTACTGAAAAATTTTTTAGAGCGATCCAACGGTCGGATCTATATTGATGGACCTTTTGAGTCGGTACTCTAGTCGTCTCGGTAAAATTGCGGGACCGGACGTCGTCAGAGTGGAGTACCGATTCCGCGTTGCTCCATGTAAAACAGCCTCTGGAAACTATTGAAAAAAAATATTGAGCGATCCAACGGTCCGATCTATTTTTGTGGACCTTTTGAGGCGTTACTCTAGTCATCTCGGTGGAATTGCCCAGCCGGACATCCTCGGAGTGGAGTACCGATTCCACGCTACTCCATGTAAAACAACTTCCAGAAACACATGAAAAAAATTTTAAAGCGATACAACGGTCGGATCTATATTTATAGACCTTTTGAGGCGGTACTCTAGTCGTGTCGGTGGAATTGCCCGACCGGACGTCGTCGGAGTGGACTACCGTTTCCACGCTACTCCATGTAAAACAGCCTTCGGAAACTTCTGAAAAAATATTTAGAGCCATCCAACGGTCGGATCTATATTTATGGACCTTTTAGGATGGTACTCTAGTCGTGTCGGTGGAATTGCCCGACCGGACATCGTCGGAGTGGAGTAACGATTCCGCGCTTCTACATGTAAAAGAGCCTCCGAAAACTACAGAAAAAACTTTCAGAGTGATCCAACGGTCGGATCTATATTTATGGACCTTTTAGGATGGTACTCTAGTCGAGTCCGTGGAATTGCCCGACCGGACGTCGTCGGAGTGGAGTAACGATTCCACGCTTCTCCACGAACAAGAGCCTCCGGAAACTACTGAAAATTTTTTTAGAGCGATCCAACGGTCGGATCTATATTGATGGACCTTTTAAGCCGGTACTCTAGTCGTCTCCATGAAATTACGGGACCGGACGTCGTCGAAGTGGAGTACCGATTCCGCGCTACTCCATGTAAAACAGCCTCTGGAAACTCAGGAAAAAAAAAATTTAAAGCGATCCAACTGTCGGATCTATATTTATGGACCTTTTCATCCGGTACTCTAGTCGTCTCGGTGAAATTGCGGGACCGGACGTCATCGGAGTGGAGTACCGATTCCGCGCTACTCCATGTAAAACAGCTTCCGGAAACTCATGAAAAAAATTTTAAAGCGATCCAACGGTCGGATCTATATTTATGGACCTTTTGAGGCTGTATACTAGTAGTATCGGTGGAATTGCCCGACCGGACGTCGTCGGAGTGGAGTACCGATTCCGCGCTACTCCATGTAAAACAGCTTCCGGAAACACATGAAAATTTTTATAAAGCGATCCAACGGTCGGATCTATATTTATAGACCTTTTGAGGCGGTACTCTAGTCGTGTCGGTGGAATTGCCCGACCGGACGTCGTCGGAGTGGACTACCGTTTCCATGCTACTCCATGTAAAACAGCCTTCGGAAACTTCTGAAAAAAGATTTAGAGCCATCCAACGGTCGGATCTATATTTATGGACCTTTTAGGATGGTACTCTAGTCGTGTCGGTGGAATTTCCCGAGCGGACGTCGTCGGAGTGGAGTAACGATTCCGCGCTTCTCCATGTAGAAGAGCCTCCGGAAACTACTGAAAAAACTTTTAGAGCCATCCAACGGTCGGAACTATAATTATGGACCTTTTAGGACGGTACTCTAGTCGTGTCAGTGGAATTGCCCGACCGGACGTCGTCGGAGAGGAGTAACGATTCAGTGCTACTCCATGTAAGACAGCCTCTGAAAACTCAAGAAAATTTTTTTAGTGCGATCCAACGGTCGGATCTATATTTACGGACCTTTTAGGATGGTACTCTAGTCGTGTCGATGGAATTGCCGGACCGGAAGTCGTTGGAGTGGAGTATCGAGTCCGCGCTATTCCATGTAAAACAGCCTTCGGAAACTCCTGAAAAACTTTTTAGGGCGATCCAACGGTCGGATCTATATTTATAGACCTTTTGAGGCGGTACTCTAGTCGTGTCGGTGGAATTGCCCGACCGGACGTCGTCGGAGTGGAGTACCGATTCCGTGCTACTCCATGTAAAACAGCCTCCGGAAACTCATGAAAAAACTTTTAAAGCGATCCAACGGTCGGATCTATATTTATGGACCTTTTGAGCCGGTACTCTAGTCGTGTCGGTGGAATTGCCCGACCGGACGTCGTTGGAGTGGAGTACCGATTCCTCGCTACTCCATGTAAAACAGCCTCCGGAAACTACTGAAAAACATTTTAGAGCGATCCAATGGTCGGATCTATTTTTGTGGACCTTTTGAGCCGGTACTCTAGTCGTGTCGGTGGAATTGCGCGAACGAACGTCGACGGAGTGGAGTACCGATTCCACGCTACTCCATGTAAAAGAGCCTCCAAAAACTACTGAAAATTTTTTTAAAGCGATCCAACGGTGGGATCTATATTTATAGACCTTTTGAGGCGGTACTCTAGTCGTGTCGGTGGAATTGCCTGACCGGACGTCGTCGGAGGGGAGTACCGAGTCCGCGCTATTCCATGTAAAACAGCCTTCGGAAACTCCTGAAAAAACTTTTAGAGCGATCCAACGGTCGGATCTATATTTATGGATCTTTTAGGATGCTACTCTAGTCGTGTCGGTGGAATTTCCCAACCGGAAGTCGTCGGAGTGGAGTCCCGAGTCCATGCTATTCCATGTAAAACAGCATTCAGAAACTCCTGAAAAAAATTTTAGAGCGATCCAACGGTCGGATCTATATTTATGGACCTTTTAGGATGGTACTCTAGTCGTGTCAGTGGAATTGCCCGACCGGACGTCGTCGGAGTGGAGTAACGATTCCGCGCTTCTCCATGTAAAAGAGCCTCCGGAAACTACTGAAAAACCTTTTAGAGCGATCCAACGGTCGGATCTATATTTATGGACCTTTTAGGATGGTACTCTAGTCGTGTCGGTGGAATTGCCCGACCGGATGTCGTTGGAGTGGAGTACCGAGTCCATGCTATTCCATGTAAAACAACCTTCGGAAACTCCTGAAAAAAATTTTAGTGCGATCCAACGGTCGGATCTATATTTATGGACCTTTTAGGATGGTACTCTAGTCGTGTCGGTGGAATTTCCCGACCGGACGTCGTCGGAGTGGAGTAACGATTCCGCGCTTCTGCATGTAAAAGAGCCTCCGGAAACTATTGAAAAAACATTTAGAGCGATCAAACGGTCGGATCTATATTTATGGACCTTTTGAGCCGGTACTCTAGTCGTGTCGGTGCAATTCCCGATCGGACGTCGTCGTAGTGGAGTACCGATTCCGCGCTGCTCCATGTAAAAAAGCCTCCGAAAACTATTGAAAATTTTTTTTAGAGCGATCCAACGGTTGGATCTATTTTTGTGGACCTTTTGAGTCGTAATCTAGTCATCTCGATGGAATTGCCCGGCCGAACATCGTCAGAGTGGAGAACCGATTCCGTGATACTCCGTGTAAAACACCCTCCGGAAACACATGAAAATTTTTTTAAAGCGATCCAACGGTCGGATCTATATTTATGGACCTTTTGAGGCAGTACTCTAGTCGTGTCGGTGCAATTGCCCGACTGGGCGTCGTCGGAGTGGAGCACCGATTCTACGCTACTCCATGTAAAACAGCCTTCGGAAACTCCTGAAAAAATTTTTAGAGCGATCCAATGGTCGGATCTATATTTATGGACCTTTTAGGATGGTACTCTAGTCGTGTCGGTGGAATTGCCCGACCGGATGTTGTAACAACCCGGGCTTTCCAAGCCCAAAACACAGTAAATTGTTTTGTTTTTTTTTTTTGCATTCAATCCGCATGGTGTCGGCAATCAATAAATCTAAATTCTCACATCATCAAAATACAATCCATACAATCAACATTTCATTTCAAAGTGAATCTTACACAAACACGTAATATTAAGGTTGCTTGATTTGAAGTTCATATTAAAAATATATACATAGACATGAGTTTACAGTCTTATCCTACTAATAGTCATCACAATTTTAAAGAAAAAGGATCTAATAAAAGTTATACATTCAGTACATTGATCCATACAAAATACATTGTGATTTAAGATACATCTACATAATTCCTTACAAAGTAGGTTCCCGTGTATCGGGTTTCCTAGACATCTCGTTGGTGTGAAGTCCCTGCAGTAGTACAAACATTTAAGAGAATGCAATACTTAATAATAATAAGAATGGTAACTAACGGTTTGGCAATTAAATAAAACATTAACAATTATAATGTCTTCATGTATTTGCTATAACAACTAGTAGTACATATAGATACACAAGTTTTCGGATGCCATTCGCCAAAACTAGTCATTCATTTGTGTCGGCCATCCATCCGGATTCCATGGCGAAAGCTGTGTCGCTGCCGATCCAAAATCGGCAGCCGAAACTGCATTGCTGCCGATCCAGGAATCGGCAGCGAAAACTGTGTTGGTGCCGATCCAGAATCGGCAGCGGAATCTGCGCCGCTGCCGATCCAGAATCGGCAGCGGAAATCTGCGCCGCTGCCGATCCAGAATCGGCAGCGGAAATCTGCGCCGCTGCCGATCCAGAATCGGTAGCGGAATCTGCGCCGCTGCCGATTTCTGCATCGGCAGCGAAGTCACTCTTTTTTTTCCCGGCCATCCATCCGTTTGGATGCCATTAACCGAAGCTAATCAGTCCTTAATCCCGGCCATCCATTCGGACGCCATTAGCCAAAGCTAATCATTCTTTGTCACGGCCATCCGTTTGGATGCCATTAGCCGAAGCTAATCACTCCTTTGTCCCGGCCATCCATTCGGATGCCATTAGCCGAAGCTAATCAATTCTTTGTCCCGGCCATCCCTTCGGACGCCATTAGCCGAAGCTAATCATTCTTTGTCCCGCCCATCCGTTCGGACGCCATTAGCCGAAGCTAATCATTCTTTGTCCCGGCCATCCGTTCGGATGCCATTAGCCGAAGCTAATCAATCTTTAATCAACATTTAAGCGTTCAACAATCTAATATCGGTTCTAACAATATGATAGTACTCAAGTTAAAATATTTCAAGATTCAACGTAAGAAAAGAAAGGTGCAAGTCACCTACCTGCTCCACTTGTGGGTCGTTCCTGTCTTGATGATGGTCCACTCCCGACCGCACCACCTAAGACATCAATGGTCACAAATTAGCACAATTGTATTTATTTTATTTTTGAATCATATTCGGCATCACACTTATTCCAAGAGTTCATATGTTCACATTCAAGTGTTCCATATTTTACACCATCATAACATGAAATTGTTACTAGCATTTAAGTCATTCCTGCCTAGGAGGCTTATTGTAGGAATTCGGCAGCGAGAACTTGTTCGCTGCGGGCTGTCAGTTCGGCAGCGACAACTGTTTCGCTGCCAGCAGCCAGTTCGGCAGCGAAAACTGCATCGCTGTTGGCGCCACAGTTTCGCTGCACAACGCACAACTCGGCAGCGAATATCAATTCGCTGCAGGAAGTTCAGTTGCGGCAGCGAAACAGAATTTCGCTGCGCAACACACAAATCGGCAGCGAATATCAATTCGCTGCAGGAGGTTCCGTTGCGGCAGCGAAACAGAATTTCGCTGCGCAACACACAAATCAACAGCGAATATCAATTCGCTGCAGGAGGTTCAGTTGCGGCAGCGAAACAGAATTTCGCTGCGCAACACACAAATCGGCAGCGAATATCAATTCGCTGCAGGAGGTTCAGTTGCGGCAGTGAAACAGAATTTCGCTGCGCAACACACAAATCGGCAGCGAATATCAATTCGCTGCAGGAGGTTTTGTTGCGGCAACGAAACTGAATTTCGCTGCGCAACACACAAATCAGAACCATCAATTTCAGCACATAGTTCTTCAACAAAATTCCAGCAATAACATCACAGCAGAACACATTAAATTCCAGCAACAACATCACAGCAGAACACATTAAATTCCAGCACTAACATCACAGCAGAACACATTAATTGCAGCAACAATCATCACAGCAGCAACATCACAACAGAACACATTAAATTTCAGCACCAACATCACAGCAGAACACATTTATTTCAGCAACAATCATCATAGCATAACACATTAATTCCAGCAGAACACACACACATGCATGCTGACCTACCCCATAGTTAAAGCCAGCCCTCTACCATGATTTGTTAGATGTTCTGAAATTGACTTTATTTCACTTCTGTTTGCTAGTTCTCCTAGTTAATTTCAGTTTCCTTCATAGCTGGTTTAGGTCTTAGATCAATTTTTCTTAGGGCTTTTCTTCTTCATTTTCGTTTCTGATTTTAAAGGGAAGAGGAAGGGAGTTTCATGACCCATACCTTCTGAATTTAACTAAGTTTGAGGAAGGTTTGACACTATTCTTTTCTCTTCAGCTGCTGGTTCTCCTCCTTCTTCTTCCTCTCATGTTTTCCAGCTCTCTTTTTCCTCTCCTCTATGCAGCTGCCCACTCCTCTCTCAAAGTCTCATCTCTCCCTCACAAGCTCACAAGACACTCTCTAATGGTGTGATTCACGTTTCTGTTGTGAAAGGGGAAGGGAAAAATGACATGCAGCTGCTGGTTTGGGAAGAAGATGAGTCATTCTCTCTCCCCTCTTTGTATTTATACTACCCATCAAATGAATTGGGTTGTTTGGGGGTTGGTTTAGGTGTGTCCTTATCCTTGTTTGGTTTATCTAAAACCAGTTTTACCCCTCCCTCCCAGTTGTGCGTCACTGTTGATTGAGAAATCGGCAGCGAAAACTGCATCGCTCCGATTTCTGCCTCGGCAGCGAAAACTGTGTTGCTGCCGATCTAGAATCGGCAGCAGAAAACTGCGTCGCTGCCGATTTCTGCATCGGCAGCGAAAACTACGTCGCTGCCCCATCCAGAATCGGGAGCGAAAACTGCGTCGCTGCCGAATCTAGAATCGGCAGCGAAAACTGCGTCGCTGCCCAATCCACAATCGGCAGCGAAAACTGCATCGCTGCCGATTTCTGCATCGGCAGCGAAAACTGCGTCGCTGCCGATTTCTGCATCGACAGCGAAAACTGCATTCATCACCATCTATCTCTCTCTCTCTCTTTCTCTTTAAATATATATATATATATATATATATATATTCGTTTGGGTGTTTACAGATGTCATCGGAGTGGAGTACCGAGTCCGCGCTATTCCATGTAAAACAGCGTTCGGAAACTCCTGAAAACAAATTTAGAGCGATCTAACGGTCTGATCTATATTTATGGACCTTTTAGGATGGTACTCTAGTCGTGTCGGTGGAATTGCCCGACCGGACGTCGTCGGAGTGGAGTAACGATTCCGCGCTTCTCCATGTAAATGAGCCTCCGGAAACTACTGAAAATTGTTTTAGAGCGATCCAACGGTCGGATCTATATTTATGGACCTTTTTGAGCCGGTACTCTAGTCGTCTCGGTGGAATTTCCCGACTGGACATCGTCGGAGTGGAGCACCGATTCCACGCTACTACATGTAAAACAACCTCCGGAAACTCAAGAAAAAAATTTAGAACGATCCAACAGTCGGATATATATTTATGGACCTTTTGAGGCGGTACTCTAGTTGTGTCAATGGAATTGCCCGACCTGATGTCGTCGGAGTGGAGTACCGAGTGCGCGCTATTCCATGTAAAACAACCTTCGGAAACTCCTGAAAAAAATTTTAGAGCGATCCAACCGTCGGATCTATATTTATGGACCTTTTAGGATGGTACTCTAGTCGCGTCAGTGGAGTTGCCCGACTGGACGTCCTAGGAGTGGAGCAACGATTCCACGCTTCTCCATGTAAAAGAGCCTCCAGAAACTACTGAAAAACATTTTAGAGCGATCCAACGGTCGGATCTATATTTATGGACCTTTTGAGCCAGTACTCTAATCGTGTCGGTGGAATAGGCCGACCGAATGTCGTCGGAGTGGAGTACCGAGTCCGCGCTATTCCATGTAAAATAGCCTTCGGAAACTCCTGAAAAACTTTTTTTAGCGATGCAACGGTCGGATCTATATTTATGGACGTTTTTGGATGGTACTCTAGTCGTCTTAGTGGAATTGCCCGACCGGACGTCGTCGGAGTGGAGTAACGGTTTCGCGCTTCTCCATGTAAAATAGTCTCTAGAAACTACTGAAAAACATTTTAGAGCGATCCAACGGCCAGATCTATTTTTATGGACCTTTTGGGCCGGTACTCTAGTCGTATCGGTGGAATTGCCCGACCGGACGTCGTCAGAGTGGAGTACCGAGTCCGCGCTGTTCCATGTAAAACAGCCTTCGGAAACTCCTGAAAATTGTTTTAGAGCGATCCAACTGTCGGATCTATATTTATGGAACTTTTAGATTGGTACTCTAGTCGTGTCGGTGGAATTGCCCAACCGGATGTCGTCGGAGTGGAGTAACGAGTCCGCGCTTCTCCATGTAAAAGAGCCTTCGGAAACTACTGAAAAATCTTTTAGAGCGATCCAACGGTCGGATCTATATTTATGGACCTTTTAGGATGGTACTCTAGTCGTGTCGGTGGAATTGCCCGACCGGACGTCGTCGGAGTGGAGTAACGATTCCACGCTTCTCCATGTAAAAGAGCCTCCGGAAACTACTGAAAATTTTTTTAGAGAGAGCCAATGGTCGGATCTATATTTATGGACCTTTTGAGCCGGTACTCTAGTCGTCTCGGTGGAATTGCCCGACCGGACGTCGTCGGAGTGGAGTACCGAGTCCACGCTACTCCATGTAAAATAGCCTCCGGAAACTTATGAAAAAAATTTTAAAGCAATCCAACGGTCGGATCTATATTTATAGACCTTTTGAGGCGGTAATCTAGTCGTATCGGTGGAATTGCCCGACCGGACGTCGTTAGAGTGGAGTACCGAGTCCGCGCTGTTCCATGTAAAACAGCCTTCGGAAACTCCTGAAAATTTTTTTAGAGCGATCCAACTGTCGGATCTATATTTATGGAACTTTTAGGATGGTACTCTAGTCGTGTCGGTGGAATTGCCCAACCGGATGTCGTCGGAGTGGAGTACCGAGTCCGCGCTACTCCATGTAAAACAGCCTTCGGAAATTCCTGAAAATTTTTTTAGAGCGATCCAACGGTCGGATCTATATTTATGGACCTTTTAGGATGGTACTCTAGTCGTGTCTGTGGAATTGCCCGACCGGACGTCGTCGGAGTGGAGTAACGAGTCCGCGCTTCTCCATGTAAAAGAGCCTTCGGAAACTACTGAAAAATCTTTTAGAGCGATCCAACGGTCGGAGCTATATTTATGGACCTTTTAGGATGGTACTCTAGTCGTGTCGGTGGAATTGCCCGACCGGACGTCGTCGGAGTGGAGTAACGATTCCACGCTTCTCCATGTAAAAGAGCCTCCGGAAACTACTGAAAATTTTTTTAGAGAGAGCCAACGGTCGGATCTATATTTATGGACCTTTTGAGCCGGTACTCTAGTCGTCTCGGTGGAATTGCCCGACCGGACGTCGTCGGAGTGGAGTACCGATTCCACGCTACTCCATGTAAAATAGCCTCCGGAAACTCATGAAAAAAATTTTAAAGCGATCCAACGGTCGGATCTATATTTATGGACCTTTTGAGCCGTAACTGTAGTCGTGTCTATGGAATCTCCCGACCGGACGTCGTCGGAGTGGAGTACCGATTCCGCGCTACTCCATGTAAAACAGGCTTCGGAAACTCCTGAAAATTTTTTTAGAGCGATCCAACGGTCGAATCTATATTTATGGACCTTTTAGGATGGTACTCTAGTCGTGTCGGTGGAATTGCCCAACCGGATGTCGTCGGAGTGGAGTACCGAGTCCGCGCTATTCCATGTAAAAGAGCCTTCGAAAACTCCTGAAAAACGTTTTTGAGCGATGCAACGGTCAGATCTATATTTTTGGACGTTTTTGGATGGTACTCTAGTCGTCTCAGTGGAATTGCCCGACCGGACATCGTCGGAGTGGAGTAACGGTTCCGCGTTCTCCATGTAAAACAGTCTCTGGAAACTACTGAAAAACAGCCTTCGGAAACTCCTGAAAAACTTTTTTGAGCGATGCAACGGTCAGATCTATATTTATGGACGTTTTTGGATGGTACTCTAGTCGTCTCAGTGGAATTGCCCGACCGGACGTCGTCGGAGTGGAGTAACGGTTCCGCGCTTCTCCATGTAAAACAGTCTCTAGAAACTACTGAAAAACATTTTAGAGCGATCCAACGGCCAGATCTATTTTTATGGACCTTTTGGGCCGGTACTCTAGTCGTGTCGATGGAATTGCGCGACCGGACATCGTCGGAGTGGAGTACCAAGTCCGCGCTATTCCATGTTAAACAGCCTTCGGAAACTCCTGAAATAATTTTTAGAGCGATCCAACGGTCGGATCTATATTTATGGAACTTTTAGGATGGTACTCTAGTCGTGTCTGTGGAATTGCCCGACCGGACGTCGTCGGAGTGGAGTAACGAGTCCGCGCTTCTCCATGTAAAAGAGCCTTCGGAAAGTACTGAAAAAACTTTTAGAGCGATCCAACGGTCGGATCTATATTTATGGACCTTTTAGGATGGTACTCTAGTCGTGTCGGTGGAATTGCCCGACCGGACGTCGTCGGAGTGGAGTAACGATTCCACACTTCTCCATGTAAAAGAGCCTCCGGAAACTACTGAAAAGTTTTTTAGAGCTATCCAACGGTCGGATCTATATTTATGGACCTTTTGAGCCGGTACTCTAGTCGTCTCGGTGGAATTGCCCGACCGGACATCGTCGGAGTGGAGTACCGATTCCACGCTACTCCATGTAAAACAGCGTCCGAAAACTCATGAAAAAAATTTTAAAGCGATCCAACGGTCGGATCTTTAGTTACGGGTCTTTTGAGCCGGTACTCTAGTCGAGTCTATGAAATTGCTCGACCGGACGTCATCGGTGTGGAGAACCGATTCCGCGCTAATCCATATAAAACACCCTTCGGAAACTCCCGAAAAAAAATGTTAGAGCGATCCAACGGTCAGATCTACAGTTATGAACCTTTTGAAGATTGAACTCTAGTCGTGTCGGTGGATTTTGCCCATCGGACGTCGTCGGAGTGGAGTACCGATTCTGCGCTACTCCATGTTAAACAGCCTCCGGAAACTGTTGAAAAAATATTTGAGCAATCCAACGGTCGGATCTATAGTTATGGACCTTTTAAGACGGTACTGTAGTCGTGTCGGTGGAATTGCGCGACTGGACGTCGTCGGAGTGGAGTATCGATTCCGCGCTACTCCATGTAAAACAACCTATGGAAACTCATGAAAGAAATTGAAGAGCTATGCAACGGTCGGATCTATAGTTATGGACCTTTTAGGATCGTACTCTAGTCGTGTCGGTGGAATTGCCCAACCGGATGTCGTCGGAGTGGAGTACCGAGTCCGCGCTATTCCATGTAAAATAGCCTTCGGAAACTCCTGAAAAACTTTTTTGGGCGATCCAACGGTCAGATCTATATTTATGGACGTTTTTGGATGGTACTCTAGTCGTCTCAGTGGAATTGCCCGACCGGACGTCGTCGGAGTGGAGTAACGGTTCCGCGCTTCTCCATGTAAAACAGTCTCTAGAAACTACTGAAAAACATTTTAGAGCGATCCAACGGCCAGATCTATTTTTATGGACCTTTTGGGCCGGTACTCTAGTCGTGTCGATGGAATTGCGCGACCGGACGTCGTCGGAGTGGAGTACCAAGTCCGCGCTATTCCATGTAAAACAGCCTTCGGAAACTCCTGAAATAATTTTTAGAGCGATCCAACGGTCGGATCTATATTTATGGACCTTTTAGGATGGTACTCTAGTCGTGTCGGTGGAATTGCCCGACCGGACGTCGTCGGAGTGGAGTAACGATTCCACACTTCTCCAAGTAAAAGAGCCTCCGGAAACTACTGAAAATTTTTTTAGAGAGAGCCAACGGTCGGATCTATATTTATGGACCTTTTGAGCCGGTACTCTAGTCGTCTCGGTGGAATTGCCCGACCGGACGTCGTCGGAGCGGAGTACCGATTCCACGCTACTCCATGTAAAATAGCCTCCGGAAACTCATGAAAAAAATTTTAAAGCGATCCAACGGTCGGATCTATATTTATGGACCTTTTGAGCCGTAACTGTAGTCGTGTCTATGGAATCTCCCGACCGGACGTCGTCGGAGTGGAGTACCGATTCCGCGCTACTCCATGTAAAACAGGCTTCGGAAACTCCTGAAAATTTTTTTAGAGCGATCCAACGGTCGAATCTATATTTATGGACCTTTTAGGATGGTACTCTAGTCGTGTCGGTGGAATTGCCCAACCGGATGTCGTCGGAGTGGAGTACCGAGTCCGCGCTATTCCATGTAAAAGAGCCTTCGGAAACTCCTGAAAAACGTTTTTGAGCGATGCAACGGTCAGATCTATATTTTTGGACGTTTTTGGATGGTACTCTAGTCGTCTCAGTGGAATTGCCCGACCGGACATCGTCGGAGTGGAGTAACGGTTCCGCGTTCTCCATGTAAAACAGTCTCTGGAAACTACTGAAAAACAGCCTTCGGAAACTCCTGAAAAACTTTTTTGAGCGATGCAACGGTCAGATCTATATTTATGGACGTTTTTGGATGGTACTCTAGTCGTCTCAGTGGAATTGCCCGACCGGACGTCGTCGGAGTGGAGTAACGGTTCCGCGCTTCTCCATGTAAAACAGTCTCTAGAAACTACTGAAAAACATTTTAGAGCGATCCAACGGCCAGATCTATTTTTATGGACCTTTTGGGCCGGTACTCTAGTCGTGTCGATGGAATTGCGCGACCGGACATCGTCGGAGTGGAGTACCAAGTCCGCGCTATTCCATGTTAAACAGCCTTCGGAAACTCCTGAAATAATTTTTAGAGCGATCCAACGGTCGGATCTATATTTATGGAACTTTTAGGATGGTACTCTAGTCGTGTCTGTGGAATTGCCCGACCGGACGTCGTCGGAGTGGAGTAACGAGTCCGCGCTTCTCCATGTAAAAGAGCCTTCGGAAAGTACTGAAAAAACTTTTAGAGCGATCCAACGGTCGGATCTATATTTATGGACCTTTTAGGATGGTACTCTAGTCGTGTCGGTGGAATTGCCCGACCGGACGTCGTCGGAGTGGAGTAACGATTCCACACTTCTCCATGTAAAAGAGCCTCCGGAAACTACTGAAAAGTTTTTTAGAGCTATCCAACGGTCGGATCTATATTTATGGACCTTTTGAGCCGGTACTCTAGTCGTCTCGGTGGAATTGCCCGACTGGACATCGTCGGAGTAGAGTACCGATTCCACGCTACTCCATGTCAAACAGCCTCCGGAAAGTCATGAAATTTTTTTTAAAGCAATCCAACGGTCGGATCTATATTTATAGACCTTTTGAGGCGGTAATCTAGTCGTATCGGTGGAATTGCCCGACCGGACGTCGTTGGAGTGGAGTACCGAGTCCGCGCTATTCCATGTAAAACAGCCTTCGGAAACTCCTGAAAATTTTTTTAGAGCGATCCAACGGTCGGATCTTTATTTATGGACCTTTTAGGATGGTACTCTAGTCGTGTATGTGGAATTGCCCGACCGGACGTCGTCGGAGTGGAGTAACGAGTCCGCGCTTCTCCATGTAAAAGAGCCTTCGGAAACTACTGAAAAAACTTTTAGAGCGATCCAACGGTCGGATCTATATTTATAGACCTTTTGAGGTGGTAATCTAGTCGTATCGGTGGAATTGCCCGACCGGACATCGTCGGAGTGGAGTACCGAGTCCGCGCTATTCCATGTAAAACAGCCTTCGGAAACTCCTGAAATTTTTTTTAGAGCGATCCAACGGTCGGATCTTTATTTATGGACCTTTTAGGATGGTACTCTAGTCGTGTCGGTGGAATTGCCCAACCGGATGTCGTCGGAGTGGAGTACCGAGTCCGCGCTACTCCATGTAAAACAGCCTTCGGAAACTCCTAAAATTGTTTTAGAGCGATCCAACGGTCGGATCTATATTTATGGACCTTTTAGGATGGTACTCTAGTCGTGTCTGTGGAATTGCCCGACCGGACGTCGTCGGAGTGGAGTAACGAGTACGCGCTTCTCCATGTAAAAGAGCCTTCGGAAACTACTGAAAAAACTTTTAGAGCGATCCAACGGTCGGATCTATATTTATGGACCTTTTAGGATGGTACTCTAGTCGTGTCGGTGGAATTGCCCGACCGGACGTCGTCGGAGTGGAGTAACGATTCCACGCTTCTCCATGTAAAAGAGCCTCCAGAAACTACTGAAAATTTTTTTAGAGAGAGCCAACGGTCGGATCTATATTTATGGACCTTTTGAGCCGGTACTCTAGTCGTCTCGGTGGAATTGCCCGACCGGACGTCGTCGGAGTGGAGTACCGATTCCACGCTACTCCATGTAAAATAGCCTCCGGAAACTCATGAAAAAAATTTTAAAGCGATCCAACGGTCGGATCTATATTTATGGACCTTTTGAGCCGGAACTGTAGACGTGTCTCTGGAATCTCCCGACCGGACGTCGTCGGAGTGGAGTACCGATTCCGCGCTACTCCATGTAAAACAGGCTTCGGAAACTCCTGAAAATTTTTTTAGAGCGATCCAACGGTCGAATCTATATTTATGGACCTTTTAGGATGGTACTCTAGTCGTGTCGGTGGAATTGCCCAACCGGATGTCGTCGGAGTGGAGTACCGAGTCCGCGCTATTCCATGTAAAAGAGCCTTCGGAAACTCCTGAAAAACGTTTTTGAGCGATGCAACGGTCAGATCTATATTTTTGGACGTTTTTGGACGGTACTCTAGTCGTCTCAGTGGAATTGCCCGACCGGACATCGTCGGAGTGGAGTAACGGTTCCGCGTTCTCCATGTAAAACAGTCTCTGGAAACTACTGAAAAACAGCCTTCGGAAACTCCTGAAAAACTTTTTTGAGCGATGCAACGGTCAGATCTATATTTATGGACGTTTTTGGATGGTACTCTAGTCGTCTCAGTGGAATTGCCCGACCGGACGTCGTCGGAGTGGAGTAACGGTTCCGCGCTTCTCCATGTAAAACAGTCTCTAGAAACTACTGAAAAACATTTTAGAGCGATCCAACGGCCAGATCTATTTTTATGGACCTTTTGGGCCGGTACTCTAGTCGTGTCGATGGAATTGCGCGACCGGACATCGTCGGAGTGGAGTACCAAGTCCGCGCTATTCCATGTTAAACAGCCTTCGGAAACTCCTGAAATAATTTTTAGAGCGATCCAACGGTCGGATCTATATTTATGGAACTTTTAGGATGGTACTCTAGTCGTGTCTGTGGAATTGCCCGACCGGACGTCGTCGGAGTGGAGTAACGAGTCCGCGCTTCTCCATGTAAAAGAGCCTTCGGAAAGTACTGAAAAAACTTTTAGAGCGATCCAACGGTCGGATCTATATTTATGGACCTTTTAGGATGGTACTCTAGTCGTGTCGGTGGAATTGCCCGACCGGACGTCGTCGGAGTGGAGTAACGATTCCACACTTCTCCATGTAAAAGAGCCTCCGGAAACTACTGAAAAGTTTTTTAGAGCTATCCAACGGTCGGATCTATATTTATGGACCTTTTGAGCCGGTACTCTAGTCGTCTCGGTGGAATTGCCCGACTGGACATCGTCGGAGTAGAGTACCGATTCCACGCTACTCCATGTCAAACAGCCTCCGGAAAGTCATGAAATTTTTTTTAAAGCAATCCAACGGTCGGATCTATATTTATAGACCTTTTGAGGCGGTAATCTAGTCGTATCGGTGGAATTGCCCGACCGGACGTCGTTGGAGTGGAGTACCGAGTCCGCGCTATTCCATGTAAAACAGCCTTCGGAAACTCCTGAAAATTTTTTTAGAGCGATCCAACGGTCGGATCTTTATTTATGGACCTTTTAGGATGGTACTCTAGTCGTGTATGTGGAATTGCCCGACCGGACGTCGTCGGAGTGGAGTAACGAGTCCGCGCTTCTCCATGTAAAAGAGCCTTCGGAAACTACTGAAAAAACTTTTAGAGCGATCCAACGGTCGGATCTATATTTATAGACCTTTTGAGGTGGTAATCTAGTCGTATCGGTGGAATTGCCCGACCGGACATCGTCGGAGTGGAGTACCGAGTCCGCGCTATTCCATGTAAAACAGCCTTCGGAAACTCCTGAAATTTTTTTTAGAGCGATCCAACGGTCGGATCTTTATTTATGGACCTTTTAGGATGGTACTCTAGTCGTGTCGGTGGAATTGCCCAACCGGATGTCGTCGGAGTGGAGTACCGAGTCCGCGCTACTCCATGTAAAACAGCCTTCGGAAACTCCTAAAATTGTTTTAGAGCGATCCAACGGTCGGATCTATATTTATCGACCTTTTAGGATGGTACTCTAGTCGTGTCTGTGGAATTGCCCGACCGGACGTCGTCGGAGTGGAGTAACGAGTACGCGCTTCTCCATGTAAAAGAGCCTTCGGAAACTACTGAAAAAACTTTTAGAGCGATCCAACGGTCGGATCTATATTTATGGACCTTTTAGGATGGTACTCTAGTCGTGTCGGTGGAATTGCCCGACCGGACGTCGTCGGAGTGGAGTAACGATTCCACGCTTCTCCATGTAAAAGAGCCTCCAGAAACTACTGAAAATTTTTTTAGAGAGAGCCAACGGTCGGATCTATATTTATGGACCTTTTGAGCCGGTACTCTAGTCGTCTCGGTGGAATTGCCCGACCGGACGTCGTCGGAGTGGAGTACCGATTCCACGCTACTCCATGTAAAATAGCCTCCGGAAACTCATGAAAAAAATTTTAAAGCGATCCAACGGTCGGATCTATATTTATGGACCTTTTGAGCCGGAACTGTAGACGTGTCTCTGGAATCTCCCGACCGGACGTCGTCGGAGTGGAGTACCGATTCCGCGCTACTCCATGTAAAACAGGCTTCGGAAACTCCTGAAAATTTTTTTAGAGCGATCCAACGGTCGAATCTATATTTATGGACCTTTTAGGATGGTACTCTAGTCGTGTCGGTGGAATTGCCCAACCGGATGTCGTCGGAGTGGAGTACCGAGTCCGCGCTATT
Source organism: Populus davidiana (assembly GCA_030145905.1). Classification (NCBI taxonomy): domain Eukaryota; kingdom Viridiplantae; phylum Streptophyta; class Magnoliopsida; order Malpighiales; family Salicaceae; genus Populus; species Populus davidiana. Next base: position 20,359,540 of record CM057798.1, on the reverse strand, counting down.
CCATGTAAAAGAGCCTTCGGAAACTCCTGAAAAACGTTTTTGAGCGATGCAACGGTCAGATCTATATTTTTGGACGTTTTTGGACGGTACTCTAGTCGTCTCAGTGGAATTGCCCGACCGGACATCGTCGGAGTGGAGTAACGGTTCCGCGTTCTCCATGTAAAACAGTCTCTGGAAACTACTGAAAAACAGCCTTCGGAAACTCCTGAAAAACTTTTTTGAGCGATGCAACGGTCAGATCTATATTTATGGACGTTTTTGGATGGTACTCTAGTCGTCTCAGTGGAATTGCCCGACCGGACGTCGTCGGAGTGGAGTAACGGTTCCGCGCTTCTCCATGTAAAACAGTCTCTAGAAACTACTGAAAAACATTTTAGAGCGATCCAACGGCCAGATCTATTTTTATGGACCTTTTGGGCCGGTACTCTAGTCGTGTCGATGGAATTGCGCGACCGGACATCGTCGGAGTGGAGTACCAAGTCCGCGCTATTCCATGTTAAACAGCCTTCGGAAACTCCTGAAATAATTTTTAGAGCGATCCAACGGTCGGATCTATATTTATGGAACTTTTAGGATGGTACTCTAGTCGTGTCTGTGGAATTGCCCGACCGGACGTCGTCGGAGTGGAGTAACGAGTCCGCGCTTCTCCATGTAAAAGAGCCTTCGGAAAGTACTGAAAAAACTTTTAGAGCGATCCAACGGTCGGATCTATATTTATGGACCTTTTAGGATGGTACTCTAGTCGTGTCGGTGGAATTGCCCGACCGGACGTCGTCGGAGTGGAGTAACGATTCCACACTTCTCCATGTAAAAGAGCCTCCGGAAACTACTGAAAATTTTTTTAGAGAGAGCCAACGGTCGGATCTATATTTATGGACCTTTTGAGCCGGTACTCTAGTCGTCTCGGTGGAATTTCCCGACCGGCCATCGTCGGAGTAGAGTACCGATTCCACGCTACTCCATGTCAAACAGCCTCCGGAAAGTCATGAAAATTTTTTTAAAGCAATCCAACGGTCGGATCTATATTTATAGACCTTTTGAGGCGGTAATCTAGTCGTATCGGTGGAATTGCCCGACCGGACGTCGTTGGAGTGGAGTACCGAGTCCGCGCTATTCCATGTAAAACAGCCTTCGGAAACTCCTGAAAATTTTTTTAGAGCGATCCAACGGTCGGATCTATATTTATGGACCTTTTAGGATGGTACTCTAGTCGTGTCGGTGGAATTGCCCAACCGGATGTCGTCGGAGTGGAGTACCGAGTCCGCGCTACTCCATGTAAAAGAGCCTTCGGAAACTACTGAAAAATCTTTTAGAGCGATCCAACGGTCGGATCTATATTTATAGACCTTTTAGGATGGTACTCTAGTCGTGTCGGTGGAATTGCCCGACCGGACGTCGTCGGAGTGGAGTAACGATTCCACGCTTGTCCATGTAAAAGAGCCTCCGGAATCTACTGAAAATTTTTTTAGAGAGAGCCAACGGTCGGATCTATATTTATGGACCTTTTGAGCCGGTACTCTAGTCGTCTCGGTGGAATTGCCTGACCGGACGTCGTCGGAGTGGAGTACCGATTCCACGCTACTCCATGTAAAATAGCCTCCGGAAACTCATGAAAAAAATTTTAAAGCGATCCAACGGTCGGATCTATATTTATGGACCTTTTGAGCCGGAACTGTAGACGTGTCTCTGGAATCTCCCGACCGGACGTCGTCGGAGTGGAGTACCGATTCCGCGCTACTCCATGTAAAACAGGTTTCGGAAACTCCTGAAAATTTTTTTAGAGCGATCCAACGGTCGAATCTATATTTATGGACCTTTTAGGATGGTACTCTAGTCGTGTCGGTGGAATTGCCCAACCGGATGTCGTCGGAGTGGAGTACCGAGTCCGCGCTATTCCATGTAAAAGAGCCTTCGGAAACTCCTGAAAAACTTTTTTGAGCGATGCAACGGTCAGATCTATATTTATGGACGTTTTTGGATGGTACTCTAGTCGTCTCAGTGGAATTGCCCGACCGGACGTCGTCGGAGTGGAGTAACGGTTCCGCGCTTCTCCATGTAAAACAGTCTCTGGAAACTACTGAAAAACATTTTAGAGCGATCCAACGGCCAGATCTATTTTTATGGACCTTTTGGGCCGGTACTCTAGTCGTGTCGATGGAATTGCGCGACCGGACGTCGTCGGAGTGGAGTACCAAGTCCGCGCTATTCCATGTAAAACAGCCTTCGGAAACTCCTGAAATAATTTTTAGAGCGATCCAACGGTCGGATCTATATTTATGGACCTTTTAGGATGGTACTCTAGTCGTGTCTGTGGAATTGCCCGACCCGACGTCGTCAGAGTGGAGTAACGATTCCGCGCTTCTCCATGTAAAAGAGCCTCCGGAAACTACTGAAAAGTTTTTTAGAGCTATCCAACGGTCGGATCTATATTTATGGACCTTTTGAGCCGGTACTCTAGTCGTCTCGGTGGAATTGCCCGACCGGACATCGTCGGAGTGGAGTACCGATTCCACGCTACTCCATGTAAAACAGCGTCCGAAAACTCATGAAAAAAATTTTAAAGCGATCCAACGGTCGGATCTTTAGTTACGGGTCTTTTGAGCCGGTACTCTAGTCGAGTCTATGAAATTGCTCGACCGGACGTCATCGGTGTGGAGAACCGATTCCGCGCTAATCCATATAAAACACCCTTCGGAAACTCCCGAAAAAAAATGTTAGAGCGATCCAACGGTCAGATCTACAGTTATGAACCTTTTGAAGATTGAACTCTAGTCGTGTCGGTGGATTTTGCCCATCGGACGTCGTCGGAGTGGAGTACCGATTCTGCGCTACTCCATGTTAAACAGCCTCCGGAAACTGTTGAAAAAATATTTGAGCAATCCAACGGTCGGATCTATAGTTATGGACCTTTTAAGACGGTACTGTAGTCGTGTCGGTGGAATTGCGCGGCTGGACGTCGTCGGAGTGGAGTATCGATTCCGTGCTACTCCATGTAAAACAACCTATGGAAACTCATGAAAGAAATTGAAGAGCTATGCAACGGTCGGATCTATAGTTATGGACCTTTTAGGATCGTACTCTAGTCGTGTCGGTGGAATTGCCCAACCGGATGTCGTCGGAGTGGAGTACCGAGTCCGCGCTATTCCATGTAAAATAGCCTTCGGAAACTCCTGAAAAACTTTTTTGGGCGATCCAACGGTCAGATCTATATTTATGGACGTTTTTGGATGGTACTCTAGTCGTCTCAGTGGAATTGCCCGACCGGACGTCGTCGGAGTGGAGTAACGGTTCCGCGCTTCTCCATGTAAAACAGTCTCTAGAAACTACTGAAAAACATTTTAGAGCGATCCAACGGCCAGATCTATTTTTATGGACCTTTTGGGCCGGTACTCTAGTCGTGTCGATGGAATTGCGCGACCGGACGTCGTCGGAGTGGAGTACCAAGTCCGCGCTATTCCATGTAAAACAGCCTTCGGAAACTCCTGAAATAATTTTTAGAGCGATCCAACGGTCGGATCTATATTTATGGACCTTTTAGGATGGTACTCTAGTCGTGTCTAGGGAATTGCCCGACCGGACGTCGTCGGAGTGGAGTAACGAGTCCGCGCTTCTCCATGTAAAAGAGCCTTTGGAAACTACTGAAAAAACTTTTAGAGCGATCCAACGGTCGGATCTATATTTATGGACCTTTTAGGATGGTACTCTAGTCGTGTCGATGGAATGGCCCGACCGGACGTCATCGGAGTGGAGTAACGATTCCACACTTCTCCATGTAAAAGAGCCTCCGGAAACTACTGAAAATTTTTTTAGAGAGAGCCAACGGTCGGATCTATATTTATGGACCTTTTGAGCCGGTACTCTAGTCGTCTCGGTGGAATTGCCCGACCGGACATCGTCGGAGTAGAGTACCGATTCCACGCTACTCCATGTCAAACAGCCTCCGGAAACTCATGAAAAAAATTTTAAAGCGATCCAACGGTCGGATCTATATTTATAGACCTTTTGAGGCGGTAATCTAGTCGTATCGGTGGAATTGCCCGACCGGACATCGTCGGAGTGGAGTACCGAGTCCGCGCTATTCCATGTAAAACAGCCTTCGGAAACTCCTGAAAATTTTTTTAGAGCGATCCAACGGTCGGATCTATATTTATGGACCTTTTAGGATGGTACTCTAGTCGTGTCGGTGGAATTGCCCAACCGGATGTCGTCGGAGTGGAGTACCGAGTCCGCGCTACTCCATGTAAAACAGCCTTCGGAAACTCCTAAAATTGTTTTAGAGCGATCCAACGGTCGGATCTATATTTATGGACCTTTTAGGATGGTACTCTAGTCGTGTCTGTGGAATTGCCCGACCGGACGTCGTCGGAGTGGAGTAACGAGTACGCGCTTCTCCATGTAAAAGAGCCTTCAGAAACTACTGAAAAAACTTTTAGAGCGATCCAACGGTCGGATCTATATTTATGGACCTTTTAGGATGGTACTCTAGTCGTGTCGGTGGAATTGCCCGACCGGACGTCGTCGGAGTGGAGTAACGATTCCACGCTTCTCCATGTAAAAGAGCCTCCGGAAACTACTGAAAATTTTTTGAGAGAGAGCCAACGGTCGGATCAATATTTATGGACCTTTTGAGATGGTACTCTAGTCGTCTCGGTGGAATTTCCCGACCGGACGTCGTCGGAGTGGAGTACCGATTCCACGCTACTCCATGTAAAATAGCCTCCGGAAACTCATGAAAAACATTTTAAAGCGATCCAACGGTCGGATCTATATTTATGGACCTTTGGAGCTGGAACTGTAGTCGTGTCTGTGGAATTTCCCGACCGGACGTCGTCGGAGTGGAGTACCGATTCCGCGCTACTCCATGTAAAACAGGCTTCGGAAACTCCTCAAAATTTTTTTAGAGCGATCCAACGGTCGATTCTATATTTATGGACCTTTTAGGATGGTACTCTAGCCGTGTCGGTGGAATTGCCCAACCGGATGTCGTCGGAGTGGAGTACCGAGTCCGCGCTACTCCATGTAAAACAGCCTTCGGAAACTCCTGAAAATTTTTTTAGAGCGATCCAACTGTCGGATCTATATTTATGGACCTTTTAGGATGGTACTCTAGTCGTGTCTGGAATTGCCCGACCGGACGTCGTCGGAGTGGAGTAACGAGTCCGCGCTTCTCCATGTAAAAGAGCCTTCGGAAACTACTGAAAAACCTTTTAGAGCGATCCAACGGTCGGAGCTATATTTATGGACCTTTTAGGATGGTACTCTAGTCATGTCGGTGGAATTGCCCGACCGGACGTCGTCGGAGTGGAGTAACGATTCCGCGCTTCTCCATGTAAAAGAGCCTCCGGAAACTACTGAAAATTTTTTTAGAGAGAGCCAACGGTCGGATCTATATTTATGAACCTTTTGAGCCGGTACTCTAGTCGTCTCGGAGGAATTGCCCGCCGGACGTCGTCGGAGTGGAGTACCGATTCCACGCTACTCCATGTAAAATAGCCTCTAGAAACTCATGAAAAACATTTTAAAGCGATCCAACGGTCGGATCTATATTTATGGACCTTTTGAGCCGGAACTGTAGTCGTGTCTGTGGAATTTCCCGACCGGACGTCGTCGGAGTGGAGTAACGAGTCCGCGCTTCTCCATGTAAAACAGCCTTCGGAAACTCCTGAAAATTTTTTTAGAGCGATCCAACTGTCGGATCTATATTTATGGACCTTTTAGGATGGTACTCTAGTCGTGTCGATGGAATGGCCCGACCGGACGTCGTCGGAGTGGAGTAACGATTCCACACTTCTCCATGTAAAAGAGCCTCCGGAAACTACTGAAATTTTTTTTAGAGAGAGCCAACGGTCGGATCTATATTTATGGACCTTTTGAGCCGGTACTCTAGTCGTCTCGGTGGAATTGCCCGACCGGACATCGTCGGAGTAGAGTACTGATTCCACGCTACTCCATGTCAAACAGCCTCCGGAAACTCATGAAAAAAATTTTAAAGCGATCCAACGGTCGGATCTATATTTATAGACCTTTTGAGGCGGTAATCTAGTCGTATCGGTGGAATTGCCCGACCGGACGTCGTCGGAGTGGAGTACCGAGTCCGCGCTATTCCATGTAAAACAGCCTTCGGAAACTCCTGAAAATTTTTTTAGAGCGATCCAACGGTCGGATCTATATTTATGAACCTTTTAGGATGGTACTCTAGTCGTGTCGGTGGAATTGCCCAACCGGATGTCCTCGGAGTGGAGTACCGAGTCCGCGCTACTCCATGTAAAACAGCCTTCGGAAACTCCTGAAAATTTTTTTAGAGCGATCCAACGGTCGGATCTATATTTATGAACCTTTTAGGATCGTACTCTAGTCGTGTCGGTGGAATTGCCCAACCGGATGTCCTCGGAGTGGAGTACCGAGTCCGCGCTACTCCATGTAAAACAGCCTTCGGAAACTCCTGAAAATTTTTTTAGAGCGATCCAACGGTCGGATCTATATTTATGGACCTTTTAGGATGGTACTCTAGTCGTGTCGGTGGAATTGCCCAACCGGATGTCCTCGGAGTGGAGTACCGAGTCCGCGCTACTCCATGTAAAACAGCCTTCGGAAACTCCTGAAAATTTTTTTAGAGCGATCCAACGGTCGTGTAAACACCCAAACGAAAATATATATATGTCTATATATATATATATATATATATTTAAAGAGAAAGAGAGAGAGAAAGATGGTGATGAATGCAGTTTTCGCTGCCGATGCAAAAATCGGCAGCGACGCAGTTTTCGCTGCCGATGCAGAAATCGGCAGCGACGCAGATTTCGCTGCCGATGCAGAAATCGGCAGCGACGCAGTTTTCGCTGCCGATGCAGAAATCGGCAGCGACGCAGATTTCGCTGCCGATGCAGAAATCGGCAGCGACGCAGATTTCGCTGCGGATTCTGGATGGGGCAGCGACGCAGTTTTCGCTGCCGATGCAGAAATCGGCAGCGACGCAGATTTCGCTGCCGATGCAGAAATCGGCAGCGACGCAGTTTTCGCTGCCGATTCTGGATGGGGCAGCGACGCAGTTTTCGCTGCCGATGCTGAAATCGGCAGCGACACAGATTTCGCTGCCGATGCAGAAATCGGCAGCGACGCAGTTTTCGCTGCCGATTTTGGTTTTGGCAGCGACGCAGTTTCGCTGCCGATTCTGGATTGGGCAGCGACGCAGTTTTCGCTGCCGTTGCAGAAATCGGCAGCGACGCAGGTTTCGCTGCCGATGCAGAAATCGGCAGCGACGCAGTTTTCGGCTGCCGATTTCTCAATCAACAGTGACGCACAGCTGGGAGGGAGGGGTAAAACTAGTTTTAGATAAACCAAACAAGGATAAGGACACACCTAAACCAACCCCCAAACAACCCAATTCATTTGATGGGTAGTATAAATACAAAGAGGGGAGAGAGAATGACTCATCTTCTTCCCAAACCAGCAGCTGCATGTCATTCTTCCCTTCCCCTTTCACATCAAAAACGTGAATCAAACTAGTAGAGTGTCTTGTGAGCTTGTGAGGGAGAGATGAGACCTTGAGAGAGGAGTGGGCAGCTGCATAGAGGAGAGGAAAAGAGAGCTGGAAAACGTGAGAGGAAGAAGAAGGAAGAGAACCAGCAGCTGAAGAGAAAAGAATAGTGTCAAACCTTCCTCAAACTTAGTTAAATTCAGAAGGTATGAGTCATGGAACTCCCTTTCCTCTCCCCCTTAAAATCAAAAACGAAAATGAAGAAGAAAAACCCTAAGAAAAAAATTGATCTAAGACCTAAGCCAACTATGGGGGAAACTGAAATTAACTAGGAGAACTAGCAAACAGAAGTGAAATAAAGTCAATTTCAGAACATCTAACAATTATGGTAGAAGCTGGCTTTAACTATGGGGTAGGCCAGCATGCATGTGTGAGTGTGTTCTGCTGAAATTAAATGTGTTCTGTTGTGATGTTGCTGCTAGAATTAATGTGTTCTGTTGTGATGATTGTTGCTGCAATTAATGTGTTCTGTTGTGATGTTCTTGCTGGAATTTAATGTGTTCTGCTGTGATGTTCTTGCTGGAATTTAATGTGTTCTGCTGTGATGTTAGTGCTGGAATTTAATGTGTTATGCTGTGATGTTCTTGCTGGAATTTAATGTGTTCTGCTGTGATGTTAGTACTGGAATTTAATGTGTTCTGCTGTGATGTTATTGCTGGAATTTTGTTGAAGAACTATGTGCTGAAATTGATGGTTCCGAGTTGTGTATTGCGCAGCGAAATTCTGTTTCGCTGCCGCAACGGAACCTCCTGCAGCGAATTGATATTCGCTGCCGATTTGTGTGTTGCGCAGCGAAATTCTGTTTCGCTGCCGCAACGGAACCTGCTGCAGCGAATTGATATTCGCTGCCGATTTGTGTGTTGCGCAGCGAAATTCTGTTTCGCTGCCGCAACTGAACCTCCTGCAGCGAATTGATATTCGCTGCCGATTTGTGTGTTGCGCAGCGAAATTCTGTTTCGCTGCCGCAACGGAACCTGCTGCAGCGAATTGATATTCGCTGCCGATTTGTGTGTTGCGCAGCGAAATTCTGTTTCGCTGCCGCAACGGAACCTGCTGCAGCGAATTGATATTCGCTGCCGATTTGTGTGTTGCGCAGCGAAATTCTGTTTCGCTGCCGCAACTGAATCTCCTGCAGCGAATTGATATTCGCTGCCGATTTGTGTGTTGCGCAGCGAAATTCTGTTTCGCTGCCGCAACGGAACCTGCTGCAGCGAATTGATATTCGCTGCCGATTTGTGTGTTGCGCAGCGAAATTCTGTTTCGCTGCCGCAACGGAACCTGCTGCAGCGAATTGATATTCGCTGCCGATTTGTGTGTTGCGCAGCGAAATTCTGTTTCGCTGCCGCAACGGAACCTGCTGCAGCGAATTGATATTCGCTGCCGATTTGTGTGTTGCGCAGCGAAATTCTGTTTCGCTGCCGCAACGGAACCTGCTGCAGCGAATTGATATTCGCTGCCGATTTGTGTGTTGCGCAGCGAACTGGCAGCCCGCAGCGAACCAGTTCTCGCTGCCGAATTCCTACAATAAGCCTCCTAGGCAGGAATGACTTAAATGCTAGTAACAATCTCATGTTATGATAGTGTAAAATATGGAACACTTGAATGTGAACATATGAACTCTTGAAATAAGTGTGATGATGAGTATGATTCAAAAATAAAATAAATACAACTGTGCTGATTTGTGACCATTGATGTCTTAGGTGGTGCGGTCGGGATTGGACCATCATCAAGACAGGATCGACCCACAGGTGGAGCAGGTAGGTGACTTGCACCTTCCTTTTCTTACGTTGAATCTTGCAATATTTTAACTTGAGTACTATCATATTGTTAGAACCGATATTAGATTGTTGAACGCTTAGATGATGATTAAAGATTGATTAGCTTCGGCTAATGGCATCCAAACGGATGGCCGGGACAAAGAATGATTAGCTTCGGCTAATGGCATCCGAAAGGATGGCCGGGACAAAGGAGTGATTAGCTTCGGCTAATGGCATCCAAACGGATGGCCGGGACAAAGAATGATTAGCTTTGGCTAATGGCGTCCGAATGGATGGCCGGGATGAAGGACTGATTGGCTTCGGCTAATGGCATCCAAACGGATGGATGGCCGGGATAAAAGAGTGACTTCGCTGCCGATGCAGAAATCGGCAGCGACGCAGATTTCCGCTGCCGATTCTGGATCGGCAGCGACGCAGATTTGCGCTGCCGATTCTGGATTGGCAGCGACGCAGATTTGCGCTGCCGATTCTGGATCGGCAGCGACGCAGATTTGCGCTGCCGATTCTGGATCGGCAGCGACGCAGATTGCGCTGCCGATTCTGGATCGGCAGCGACGCAGATTTGCGCTGCCGATTCTGGATCGGCAGCGACGCAGATTTCCGCTGCCGATTCTGGATCGGCAGCAATGCATTTTCTGCTGCCGATTTTGGATCGGCAGCGACGCAGCTTTCGCCATGGATGGCCGACACAAATGAATGACTAGTTTTGGCGAATGGCATCCGAAAACTTGTGTATCTATATGTACTACTAGTTGTTGTAGCAAATACATGAAGAAATTATAATTGTTAATGTTTTATTTAATTGCCAAACCGTGAGTTACCATTCTTATTATTATTAAATATTTGCATTCTCTTAAATGTTTGTACTGCTGCAGGGACTTCACACCAACGAGATGCCTAGGAAACCCGATACACGGGAACCTATTTTGCAAGGAATTATGTAGATGTATCTTAAATCACAATGTATTTTGTATGGATCAATGTACTGAATGTATAACTTTTATTAGATCCTTTTTGTTTAAAATTGTGATGACTATTAGTAGGAGAAGACTGTAAACTCATGTCTATGTATATATTTTTAATATGAACTTCAAATCAAGCAACCTTAATATTACGTGTTTGTGTAAGATTCACTTTGAAATGAAATGTTGATTGTATGGATTGTATTTCGATGATGTGAGGATTTAGATTCATTGATTGCCGGCACCATGTGGATTGAATGCATAAAAAAAAAAAAAAAAATTATTGTGTTTTGGACTTGGAAAGCCGGGTCGTTACAGGTCGGATCTTTATTTATGGACCTTTTAGGATGGTACTCTAGTCGTGTCTGTGGAATTGCCCGACCGGACGTCGTCGGAGTGGAGTAACGAGTCCGCGCTTCTCCATGTAAAAGAGCCTTCGGAAACTACTGAAAAACTTTTTGAGCGATCCAACGGTCGGATCTATATTTATGGACCTTTTAGGATGGTACTCTAGTCGTGTCGGTGGAATTGCCCGACCGGACGTCGTCGGAGTGGAGTAACGATTCCACACTTCTCCATGTAAAAGAGCCTCCGGAAACTACTGAAAATTTTTTTAGAGAGAGCCAACGGTCGGATTTATATTTATGGACCTTTTGAGCCGGTACTCTAGTCGTCTCGGTGGAATTGCCCGACCGGACATCGTCGGAGTAGAGTACTGATTCCACGCTACTCCATGTCAAACAGCCTCCGGAAACTCATGAAAAAAATTTTAAAGCGATCCAACGGTCGGATCTATATTTATGGACCTTTTGAGCCGGAACTGTAGTCGTGTCTGTGGAATTTCCCGACCGGACGTCGTCGGAGTGGAGTACCGATTCCGCGCTACTCCATGTAAAACAGGCTTCGGAAACTCCTAAAAATTTTTTTAGAGCGATCCAACGGTCGATTCTATATTTATGGACCTTTTAGGATGGTACTCTAGCCGTGTCGGTGGAAGTGCCCAACCGGATGTCGTCGGAGTGGAGTACCGAGTCCGCGCTACTCCATGTAAAACAGCCTTCGGAAACTCCTGAAAAATTTTTTAGAGCGATCCAACTGTCGGATCTATATTTATGGACCTTTTAGGATGGTACTCTAGTCGTGTCTGTGGAATTGCCCGACCGGACGTCGTCGGAGTGGAGTAACGAGTCCGCGCTTCTCCATGTAAAAGAGCCTTCGGAAACTACTGAAAAACCTTTTAGAGCGATCCAACGGTCGGAGCTATATTTATGGACCTTTTAGGATGGTACTCTAGTCATGTCGGTGGAATTGCCCGACCGGACGTCGTCGGAGTGGAGTAACGATTCCGCGCTTCTCCATGTAAAAGAGCCTCCGGAAACTACTGAAAATTATTTTAGAGAGAGCCAACGGTCGGATCTATATTTATGAACCTTTTGAGCCGGTACTCTAGTCGTCTCGGAGGAATTGCCCGCCGGACGTCGTCGGAGTGGAGTACCGATTCCACGCTACTCCATGTAAAATAGCCTCTAGAAACTCATGAAAAACATTTTAAAGCGATCCAACGGTCGGATCTATATTTATGGACCTTTTGAGCCGGAACTGTAGTCGTGTCTGTGGAATTTCCCGACCGGACGTCGTCGGAGTGGAGTACCGATTCCGCGCTACTCCATGTAAAACAGGATTCGGAAACTCCTGAAAATTTTTTTAGAGCGATCCAACGGTCGAATCTATATTTATGGACCTTTTAGGATGGTACTCTAGTCGTGTCGGTGGAATTGCCCAACCGGATATCGTCGGAGTGGAGTACCGAGTCCGCGCTACTCCATGTAAAACAGCCTTCGGAAACTCCTAAAATTGTTTTAGAGCGATCCAACGGTCGGATCTATATTTATGGACCTTTTAGGATGGTACTCTAGTCGTGTCTGTTGAATTGCCCGACCGGACGTCGTCGGAGTGGAGTAACGAGTCCGCGCTTCTCCATGTAAAAGAGCCTTCGGAAACTACTGAAAAACCTTTTAGAGCGATCCAACGGTCGGATCTATATTTATGGACCTTTTAGGATGGAACTCTAGTCGTGTCTGTTGAATTGCTCGACCGGACGTCGTCGGAGTGGAGTAACGAGTACACGCTTCTCCATGTAAAAGAGCCTTCGGAAACTACTGAAAAAACTTTTAGAGCGATCCAACGGTCGGATCTATATTTATGGACCTTTTAGGATGGTACTCTAGTCGTGTCGGTGGAATTGCCCAACCGGATATCGTCGGAGTGGAGTACCGAGTCCGCGCTACTCCATGTAAAACAGCCTCCGGAAACTACTAAAATTGTTTTAGAGCGATCCAACGGTCGGATCTATATTTATGGACCTTTTAGGATGGTACTCTAGTCGTGTCTGTTGAATTGCCCGACCGAACGTCGTCGGAGTGGAGTAACGAGTCCGCGCTTCTCCATGTAAAAGAGCCTTCGGAAACTACTGAAAAACCTTTTAGAGCAATCCAACGGTCGGATCTATATTTATGGACCTTTTAGGATGGTACTCTAGTCGTGTCTGTTGAATTGCCCGACCGGACGTCGTCGGAGTGGAGTAACGAGTACGCGCTTCTCCATGTAAAAGAGACTTCGGAAACTACTGAAAAAACTTTTAGAGCGATCCAATGGTCGGATCTATATTTATGGACCTTTTAGGATGGTACTCTAGTCGTGTCGGTGGAATTGCCCGACCGGACGTCGTCGGATTGGAGTAACGATTCCACGCTTCTCCATGTAAAAGAGCCTCCGGAAACTACTGAAAATTTTTTTAGAGAGAGCCAACGGTCGGATCAATATTTATGGACCTTTTGAGCTGGTACTCTAGTCGTCTCGGTGGAATTTCCCGACCGGACGTCGTCGGAGTGGAGTACCGATTCCACGCTACTCCATGTAAAATAGCCTCCGGAAACTCATGAAAAAAATTTTAAAGCGATCCAACGGTCGGATCTATATTTATGGACCTTTTGAGCCGGAACTGTAGTCGTGTCTGTGGAATTTCCCGACCGGACGTCGTCGGAGTGGAGTACCGATTCCGCGCTACTCCATGTAAAACAGGCTTCGGAAACTCCTGAAAATTTTTTTAGAGCGATCCAACGGTCGATTCTATATTTATGGACCTTTTAGGATGGTACTCTAGTCGTGTCGGTGGAATTGCCCAACCGGATGTCGTCGGAGTGGAGTACCGAGTCCGCGCTACTCCATGTAAAACAGCCTTCGGAAACTCCTGAAATTTTTTTTAGAGCGATCCAACTGTCGGATCTATATTTATGGACCTTTTAGGATGGTACTCTAGTCGTGTCTGTGGAATTGCCCGACCAGACGTCGTCGGAGTGGAGTAACGAGTACGCGCTTCTCCATGTAAAAGAGCCTTCGGAAACTACTGAAAAAACTTTTAGAGCGATCCAACGGTCGGATCTATATTTATGGACCTTTTAGGATGGTACTCTAGTCGTGTCGGTGGAATTGCCCGACCGGACGTCGTCGGAGTGGAGTAACGATTCCACACTTCTCCATGTAAAAGAGCCTCCGGAAACTACTGAAAATTTTTTTAGAGAGAGCCAACGGTCGGATCTATATTTATGGACCTTTTGAGCTGGTACTCTAGTCGTCTCGGTGGAATTGCCCGACCGGACGTCGTCGGAGTGGAGTACCGATTCCACGCTACTCCATGTAAAATAGCCTCCGGAAACTCATGAAAAAAATTTTAAAGCGATCCAACGGTCGGATCTATATTTATGGACCTTTTGAGCCGGAACTGTAGTCGTGTCTGTGGAATTTCCCGACCGGACGTCGTCGGAGTGGAGTACCGATTCCGCGCTACTCCATGTAAAACAGGCTTCGGAAACTCCTGAAAATTTTTTTAGAGCGATCCAACGGTCGATTCTATATTTATGGACCTTTTAGGATGGTACTCTAGTCGTGTCGGTGGAATTGCCCAACCGGATGTCGTCGGAGTGGAGTACCGAGTCCGCGCTACTCCATGTAAAACAGCCTTCGGAAACTCCTGAAATTTTTTTTAGAGCGATCCAACTGTCGGATCTATATTTATGGACCTTTTAGGATGGTACTCTAGTCGTGTCTGTGGAATTGCCCGACCAGACGTCGTCGGAGTGGAGTAACGAGTACGCGCTTCTCCATGTAAAAGAGCCTTCGGAAACTACTGAAAAAACTTTTAGAGCGATCCAACGGTCGGATCTATATTTATGGACCTTTTAGGATGGTACTCTAGTCGTGTCGGTGGAATTGCCCGACCGGACGTCGTCGGAGTGGAGTAACGATTCCACGCTTCTCCATGTAAAAGAGCCTCCGGAAACTACTGAAAATTTTTTTAGAGAGAGCCAACGGTCGGATCTATATTTATGGACCTTTTGAGCTGGTACTCTAGTCGTCTCGGTGGAATTGCCCGACCGGACGTCGTCGGAGTGGAGTATCGATTCCACGCTACTCCATGTAAAATAGCCTCCGGAAACTCATGAAAAACATTTTAAAGCGATCCAACGGTCGGATCTATATTTATGGACCTTTTGAGCCGGAACTGTAGTCGTGTCTGTGGAATTTCCCGACCGGACGTCGTCGGAGTGGAGTACCGATTCCGCGCTACTCCATGTAAAACAGGCTTCGGAAACTCCTGAAAATTTTTTTAGAGCGATCCAACGGTCGATTCTATATTTATGGACCTTTTAGGATGGTACTCTAGCCGTGTCGGTGGAATTGCCCAACCGGATGTCGTCGGAGTGGAGTACCGAGTCCGCGCTACTCCATGTAAAACAGCCTTCGGAAACTCCTGAAAATTTTTTTAGAGCGATCCAACTGTCGGATCTATATTTATGGACCTTTTAGGATGGTACTCTAGTCGTGTCTGTGGAATTGCCCGACCGGACGTCGTCGGAGTGGAGTAACGAGTCCGCGCTTCTCCATGTAAAAGAGCCTTCGGAAACTACTGAAAAAACTTTTAGAGCGATCCAACGGTCGGATCTATATTTATGGACCTTTTAGGATGGTACTCTAGTCGTGTCGGTGGAATTGCCCGACCGGACTTCGTCGGAGTGGAGTAACGATTCCACTCTTCTCCATGTAAAAGAGCCTCCGGAAACTACTGAAAATTTTTTTAGAGAGAGCCAACGGTCGGATCTATATTTATGGACCTTTTGAGCCGGTACTCTAGTCGTCTCGGTGGAATTGCCCGACCGGACATCGTCGGAGTAGAGTACTGATTCCACGCTACTCCATGTCAAACAGCCTCCGGAAACTCATGAAAAAAATTTTAAAGCGATCCAACGGTCGGATCTATATTTATAGACCTTTTGAGGCGGTAATCTAGTCGTATCGGTGGAATTGCCCGACCGGAAGTCGTCGGAGTGCAGTACCGAGTCCGCGCTACTCCATGTAAAACAGCCTTCGGAAACTCCTGAAAATTTTTTTAGAGCGATCCAACGGTCGGATCTATATTTATGGACCTTTTAGGATGGTACTCTAGTCGTGTCGGTGGAATTGCCCAACCGGATGTCCTTGGAGTGGAGTACCGAGTCCGCGCTACTCCATGTAAAACAGCCTTCGGAAACTCCTGAAAATTTTTTTAGAGCGATCCAACGGTCGGATCTTTATTTATGGACCTTTTAGGATGGTACTCTAGTCGTGTATGTGGAATTGCCCGACCGGACGTCGTCGGAGTGGAGTAACGAGTCCGCGCTTCTCCATGTAAAAGAGCCTTCGGAAACTACTGAAAAAACTTTTAGAGCGATCCAACGGTCGGATCTATATTTATGGACCTTTTAGGATGGTACTCTAGTCGTGTCGGTGGAATTGCCCGACCGGACTTCGTCGGAGTGGAGTAACGATTCCACTCTTCTCCATGTAAAAGAGCCTCCGGAAACTACTGAAAATTTTTTTAGAGAGAGCCAACGGTCGGATCTATATTTATGGACCTTTTGAGCCGGTACTCTAGTCGTCTCGGTGGAATTGCCCGACCGGACATCGTCGGAGTAGAGTACTGATTCCACGCTACTCCATGTCAAACAGCCTCCGGAAACTCATGAAAAAAATTTTAAAGCGATCCAACGGTCGGATCTATATTTATAGACCTTTTGAGGCGGTAATCTAGTCGTATCGGTGGAATTGCCCGACCGGACGTCGTCGGAGTGGAGTACCGAGTCCGCGCTACTCCATGTAAAACAGCCTTCGGAAACTCCTGAAAATTTTTTTAGAGCGATCCAACGGTCGGATCTATATTTATGCACCTTTTAGGATGGTACTCTAGTCGTGTCGGTGGAATTGCCCAACCGGATGTCCTCGGAGTGGAGTACCGAGTCCGCGCTACTCCATGTAAAACAGCCTTCGGAAACTCCTGAAAATTTTTTTAGAGCGATCCAACGGTCGGATCTTTATTTATGGACCTTTTAGGATGGTACTCTAGTCGTGTATGTGGAATTGCCCGACCGGACGTCGTCGGAGTGGAGTAACGAGTCCGCGCTTCTCCATGTAAAAGAGCCTTCGGAAACTACTGAAAAAACTTTTAGAGCGATCCAACGGTCGGATCTATATTTATGGACCTTTTAGGATGGTACTCTAGTCGTGTCGGTGGAATTGCCCGACCGGACTTCGTCGGAGTGGAGTAACGATTCCACTCTTCTCCATGTAAAAGAGCCTCCGGAAACTACTGAAAATTTTTTTAGAGAGAGCCAACGGTCGGATCTATATTTATGGACCTTTTGAGCCGGTACTTTAGTCGTCTCGGTGGAATTGCCCGACCGGACATCGTCGGAGTAGAGTACTGATTCCACGCTACTCCATGTCAAACAGCCTCCGGAAACTCATGAAAAAAATTTTAAAGCGATCCAACGGTCGGATCTATATTTATAGACCTTTTGAGGCGGTAATCTAGTCGTATCGGTGGAATTGCCCGACCGGACGTCGTCGGAGTGGAGTACCGAGTCCGCGCTACTCCATGTAAAACAGCCTTCGGAAACTCCTGAAAATTTTTTTAGAGCGATCCAACGGTCGGATCTATATTTATGGACCTTTTAGGATGGTACTCTAGTCGTGTCGGTGGAATTGCCCAACCGGATGTCCTCGGAGTGGAGTACCGAGTCCGCGCTACTCCATGTAAAACAGCCTTCGGAAACTCCTGAAAATTTTTTTAGAGCGATCCAACGGTCGGATCTTTATTTATGGACCTTTTAGGATGGTACTCTAGTCGTGTATGTGGAATTGCCCGACCGGACGTCGTCGGAGTGGAGTAACGAGTCCGCGCTTCTCCATGTAAAAGAGCCTTCGGAAACTACTGAAAAAACTTTTAGAGCGATCCAACGGTCGGATCTATATTTATGGACCTTTTAGGATGGTACTCTAGTCGTGTCGGTGGAATTGCCCGACCGGACTTCGTCGGAGTGGAGTAACGATTCCACTCTTCTCCATGTAAAAGAGCCTCCGGAAACTACTGAAAATTTTTTTAGAGAGAGCCAACGGTCGGATCTATATTTATGGACCTTTTGAGCCGGTACTCTAGTCGACTCGGTGGAATTGCCCGACCGGACATCGTCGGAGTAGAGTACTGATTCCACGCTACTCCATGTCAAACAGCCTCCGGAAACTCATGAAAAAAATTTTAAAGCGATCCAACGGTCGGATCTATATTTATAGACCTTTTGAGGCGGTAATCTAGTCGTATCGGTGGAATTGCCCGACCGGACGTCGTCGGAGTGGAGTACCGAGTCCGCGCTACTCCATGTAAAACAGCCTTCGGAAACTCCTGAAAATTTTTTTAGAGCGATCCAACGGTCGGATCTATATTTATGGACCTTTTAGGATGGTACTCTAGTCGTGTCGGTGGAATTGCCCAACCGGATGTCCTCGGAGTGGAGTACCGAGTCCGCGCTACTCCATGTAAAACAGCCTTCGGAAACTCCTGAAAATTTTTTTAGAGCGATCCAACGGTCGGATCTTTATTTATGGACCTTTTAGGATGGTACTCTAGTCGTGTATGTGGAATTGCCCGACCGGACGTCGTCGGAGTGGAGTAACGAGTCCGCGCTTCTCCATGTAAAAGAGCCTTCGGAAACTACTGAAAAAACTTTTAGAGCGATCCAACGGTCGGATCTATATTTATGGACCTTTTAGGATGGTACTCTAGTCGTGTCGGTGGAATTGCCCGACCGGACTTCGTCGGAGTGGAGTAACGATTCCACTCTTCTCCATGTAAAAGAGCCTCCGGAAACTACTGAAAATTTTTTTAGAGAGAGCCAACGGTCGGATCTATATTTATGGACCTTTTGAGCCGGTACTCTAGTCGTCTCGGTGGAATTGCCCGACCGGACATCGTCGGAGTAGAGTACTGATTCCACGCTACTCCATGTCAAACAGCCTCCGGAAACTCATGAAAAAAATTTTAAAGCGATCCAACGGTCGGATCTATATTTATAGACCTTTTGAGGCGGTAATCTAGTCGTATCGGTGGAATTGCCCGACCGGACATCGTCGGAGTGGAGTACCGAGTCCGCGCTATTCCATGTAAAACAGCATTCGGAAACTCCTGAAATTTTTTTTAGAGCGATCCAACGGTCGGATCTTTATTTATGGACCTTTTAGGATGGTACTCTAGTCGTGTCGGTGGAATTGCCCAACCGGATGTCGTCGGAGTGGAGTACCGAGTCCGCGCTACTCCATGTAAAACAGCCTTCGGAAACTCCTAAAATTGTTTTAGAGCGATCCAACGGTCGGAGCTATATTTATGGACCTTTTAGGATGGTACTCTAGTCATGTCGGTGGAATTGCCCGACCGGACGTCGTCGGAGTGGAGTAACGATTCCGCGCTTCTCCATGTAAAAGAGCCTCCGGAAACTACTGAAAATTTTTTTAGAGAGAGCCAACGATCGGATCAATATTTATGGACCTTTTGAGCTGGTACTCTAGTCGTCTCGGTGGAATTTCCCGACCGGACGTTGTCGGAGTGGAGTACCGATTCCACGCTACTCCATGTAAAATAGCCTCCGGAAACTCATGAAAAAAATTTTAAAGCGATCCAACGGTCGGATCTATATTTATGGACCTTTTGAGCCGAAACTGTAGTCGTGTCTGTGGAATTTCCCGACCGGACGTCGTCGGAGTGGAGTACCGATTCCGCGCTACTCCATGTAAAACAGGCTTCGGAAACTCCTGAAAATTTTTTTAGAGCGATCCAACGGTCGATTCTATATTTATGGACCTTTTAGGATGGTACTCTAGCCGTGTCGGTGGAATTGCCCAACCGGATGTCGTCGGAGTGGAGTACCGAGTCCGCGCTACTCCATGTAAAACAGCCTTCGGAAACTCCTGAAAATTTTTTTAGAGCGATCCAACTGTCGGATCTATATTTATGGACCTTTTAGGATGGTACTCTAGTCGTGTCTGTGGAATTGCCCGACCGGACGTCGTCGGAGTGGAGTAACGAGTCCGCGCTTCTCCATGTAAAAGAGCCTTCGGAAACTACTGAAAAACCTTTTAGAGCGATCCAACGGTCGGAGCTATATTTATGGACCTTTTAGGATGGTACTATAGTCGTGTATGTGGAATTGCCCGACCGGACGTCGTCGGAGTGGAGTAACGAGTCCGCGCTTCTCCATGTAAAAGATCCTTCGGAAACTACTGAAAAAACTTTTAGAGCGATCCAACGGTCGGATCTATATTTATGGACCTTTTAGGATGGTACTCTAGTCGTGTCGGTGGAATTGCCCGACCGGACGTCGTCGGAGTGGAGTAACGATTCCACACTTCTCCATGTAAAAGAGCCTCCGGAAACTACTGAAAATTTTTTTAGAGAGATCCAACGGTCGGATCTATATTTATGGACCTTTTGAGCCGGTACTCTAGTCGTCTCGGTGGAATTGCCCGACCGGACATCGTCGGAGTAGAGTACTGATTCCACGCTACTCCATGTCAAACAGCCTCCGGAAACTCATGAAAAAAATTTTAAAGCGATCCAACGGTCGGATCTATATTTATAGACCTTTTGAGGCGGTAATCTAGTCGTATCGGTGGAATTGCCCGACCGGACGTCGTCGGAGTGGAGTACCGAGTCCGCGCTACTCCATGTAAAACAGCCTTCGGAAACTCCTGAAAATTTTTTTAGAGCGATCCAACGGTCGGATCTATATTTATGGACCTTTTAGGATGGTACTCTAGTCGTGTCGGTGGAATTGCCCAACCGGATGTCCTCGGAGTGGAGTACCGAGTCCGCGCTACTCCATGTAAAACAGCCTTAGGAAACTCCTGAAAATTTTTTTAGAGCGATCCAACGGTCGGATCTTTATTTATGGACCTTTTAGGATGGTACTCTAGTCGTGTATGTGGAATTGCCCGACCGGACGTCGTCGGAGTGGAGTAACGAGTCCGCGCTTCTCCATGTAAAAGAGCCTTCGGAAACTACTGAAAAAACTTTTAGAGCGATCCAACGGTCGGATCTATATTTATGGACCTTTTAGGATGGTACTCTAGTCGTGTCGGTGGAATTGCCCGACCGGACGTCGTCGGAGTGGAGTAACGATTCCACACTTCTCCATGTAAAAGAGCCTCCGGAAACTACTGAAAATTTTTTTAGAGAGAGCCAACGGTCGGATCTATATTTATGGACCTTTTGAGCCGGTACTCTAGTCGTCTCGGTGGAATTGCCCGACCGGACATCGTCGGAGTAGAGTACTGATTCCACGCTACTCCATGTCAAACAGCCTCCGGAAACTCATGAAAAAAATTTTAAAGCGATCCAACGGTCGGATCTATATTTATACACCTTTTGAGGTGGTAATCTAGTCGTATCGGTGGAATTGCCCGACCGGACATCGTCGGAGTGGAGTACCGAGTCCGCGCTATTCCATGTAAAACAGCCTTCGGAAACTCCTGAAATTTTTTTTAGAGCGATCCAACGGTCGGATCTTTATTTATGGACCTTTTAGGATGGTACTCTAGTCGTGTCGGTGGAATTGCCCAACCGGATGTCGTCGGAGTGGAGTACCGAGTCCGCGCTACTCCATGTAAAACAGCCTTCGGAAACTCCTAAAATTGTTTTAGAGCGATCCAACGGTCGGATCTATATTTATGGACCTTTTAGGATGGTACTCTAGTCGTGTCTGTGGAATTGCCCGACCGGACGTCGTCGGAGTGGAGTAACGAGTACGCGCTTCTCCATGTAAAAGAGCCTTCGGAAACTACTGAAAAAACTTTTAGAGCGATCCAACGGTCGGATCTATATTTATGGACCTTTTAGGATGGTACTCTAGTCGTGTCGGTGGAATTGCCCGACCGGACGTCGTCGGAGTGGAGTAACGATTCCACGCTTCTCCATGTAAAAGAGCCTCCGGAAACTACTGAAAATTTTTTTAGAGAGAGCCAACGATCGGATCAATATTTATGGAACTTTTGAGCTGGTACTCTAGTCGTCTCGGTGGAATTTCCCGACCGGACGTTGTCGGAGTGGAGTACCGATTCCACGCTACTCCATGTAAAATAGCCTCCGGAAACTCATGAAAAAAATTTTAAAGCGATCCAACGGTCGGATCTATATTTATGGACCTTTTGAGCCGAAACTGTAGTCGTGTCTGTGGAATTTCCCGACCGGACGTCGTCGGAGTGGAGTACCGATTCCGCGCTACTCCATGTAAAACAGGCTTCGGAAACTCCTGAAAATTTTTTTAGAGCGATCCAACGGTCGATTCTATATTTATGGACCTTTTAGGATGGTACTCTAGCCGTGTCGGTGGAATTGCCCAACCGGATGTCGTCGGAGTGGAGTACCGTGTCCGCGCTACTCCATGTAAAACAGCCTTCGGAAACTCCTGAAATTTTTTTTAGAACGATCCAACTGTCGGATCTATATTTATGGACCTTTTAGGATGGTACTCTAGTCGTGTCTGTGGAATTGCCCGACCGGACGTCGTCGGAGTGGAGTAACGAGTACGCGCTTCTCCATGTAAAAGAGCCTTCGGAAACTACTGAAAAAACTTTTAGAGCGATCCAACGGTCGGATCTATATTTATGGACCTTTTAGGATGGTACTCTAGTCGTGTCGGTGGAATTGCCCGACCGGACGTCGTCGGAGTGGAGTAACGATTCCACGCTTCTCCATGTAAAAGAGCCTCCGGAAACTACTGAAAATTTTTTTAGAGAGAGCCAACGGTCGGATCTATATTTATGGACCTTTTGAGCTGGTACTGTAGTCGTGTCTGTGGAATTTCCCGACCGGACGTCGTCGGAGTGGAGTACCGATTCCGCGCTACTCAATGTAAAACAGGCTTCAGAAACTCCTGAAAAATTTTTTAGAGCGATCCAACGGTCGGATCTATATTTATGGACCTTTTAGGATGGTACTCTAGCCGTGTCGGTGGAATTGCCCAACCGGATGTCGTCGGCGTGGAGTACCGAGTCCGCGCTACTCCATGTAAAACAGCCTTCTGTTTCCTGAAAATTTTTTTAGAGCGATCCAACTGTCGGATCTATATTTATGGACCTTTTAGGATGGTACTCTAGTCGTGTCTGGGGAATTGCCCGACCGGACGTCGTCGGAGTGGAGTAACGATTCCGCGCTTCTCCATGTAAAAGAGCCTTCGGAAACTACTGAAAAAACTTTTAGAGCGATCCAACGGTCGGATCTATATTTATGGACCTTTTAGGATGGTACTCTAGTCGTGTCGATGGAATGGCCCGACCGGACGTCGTCGGAGTGGAGTAACGATTCCACACTTCTCCATGTAAAAGAGCCTCCGGAAACTACTGAAAATTTTTTTAGAGAGAGCCAACGGTCGGATCTATATTTATGGACCTTTTGAGCCGGTACTCTAGTCGTCTCGGTGGAATTGCCCGACCGGACATCGTCGGAGTAGAGTACCGATTCCACGCTACTCCATGTCAAACAGCCTCCGGAAACTCATGAAAAAAATTTTAAAGCGATCCAACGGTCGGATCTATATTTATAGACCTTTTGAGGCGGTAATCTAGTCGTATCGGTGGAATTGCCCGACCGGACGTCGTCGGAGTGGAGTACCGAGTCCGCGCTATTCCATGTAAAACAGCCTTCGGAAACTCCTGAAAATTTTTTTAGAGCGATCCAACGGTCGGATCTATATTTATGAACCTTTTAGGATGGTACTCTAGTCGTGTCGGTGGAATTGCCCAACCGGATGTCCTCGGAGTGGAGTACCGAGTCCGCGCTACTCCATGTAAAACAGCCTTCGGAAACTCCTGAAAATTTTTTTAGAGCGATCCAACGGTCGGATCTATATTTATGCACCTTTTAGGATGGTACTCTAGTCGTGTCGGTGGAATTGCCCAACCGGATGTCCTCGGAGTGGAGTACCGAGTCCGCGCTACTCCATGTAAAACAGCCTTCGGAAACTCCTGAAAATTTTTTTAGAGCGATCCAACGGTCGGATCTATATTTATGGACCTTTTAGGATGGTACTCTAGTCGTGTCGGTGGAATTGCCCAACCGGATGTCCTCGGAGTGGAGTACCGAGTCCGCGCTACTCCATGTAAAACAGCCTTCGGAAACTCCTAAAAAATTTTTTAGAGCGATCCAACGGTCGGATCTTTATTTATGGACCTTTTAGGATGGTACTCTAGTCGTGTCTGTGGAATTGCCCGACCGGACGTCGTCGGAGTGGAGTAACGAGTCCGCGCTTCTCCATGTAAAAGAGCCTTCGGAAACTACTGAAAAAACTTTTAGAGCGATCCAACGGTCGGATCTATATTTATGGACCTTTTAGGATGGTACTCTAGTCGTGTCGGTGGAATTGCCAGACCGGACGTCGTCGGAGTGGAGTAACGATTCCACACTTCTCCATGTAAAAGAGCCTCCGGAAACTACTGAAAATTTTTTTAGAGAGAGCCAACGGTCGGATCTATATTTATGGACCTTTTGAGCCGGTACTCTAGTCGTCTTGGTGGAATTGCCCGACCAGACATCGTCGGAGTAGAGTACCGATTCCACGCTACTCCATGTCAAACAGCCTCCGGAAACACATGAAAAAATTTTTAAAGCGATCCAACGGTCGGATCTATATTTATAGACCTTTTGAGGCGGTAATCTAGTCGTATCGGTGGAATTGCCCGACCGGACGTCGTCGGAGTGGAGTACCGAGTCCGCGCTATTCCATGTAAAACAGCCTTCGGAAACTCCTGAAAATTTTTTTAGAGCGATCCAACGGTCGGATCTATATTTATGAACCTTTTAGGATGGTACTCTAGTCGTGTCGGTGGAATTGCCCAACCGGATGTCCTCGGAGTGGAGTACCGAGTCCGCGCTACTCCATGTAAAACAGCCTTCGGAAACTCCTGAAAATTTTTTTAGAGCGATCCAACGGTCGGATCTATATTTATGCACCTTTTAGGATGGTACTCTAGTCGTGTCGGTGGAATTGCCCAACCGGATGTCCTCGGAGTGGAGTACCGAGTCCGCGCTACTCCATGTAAAACAGCCTTCGGAAACTCCTGAAAATTTTTTTAGAGCGATCCAACGGTCGGATCTATATTTATGGACCTTTTAGGATGGTACTCTAGTCGTGTCGGTGGAATTGCCCAACCGGATGTCCTCGGAGTGGAGTACCGAGTCCGCGCTACTCCATGTAAAACAGCCTTCGGAAACTCCTAAAAATTTTTTTAGAGCGATCCAACGGTCGGATCTTTATTTATGGACCTTTTAGGATGGTACTCTAGTCGTGTCTGTGGAATTGCCCGACCGGACGTCGTCGGAGTGGAGTAACGAGTCCGCGCTTCTCCATGTAAAAGAGCCTTCGGAAACTACTGAAAAAACTTTTAGAGCGATCCAACGGTCGGATCTATATTTATGGACCTTTTAGGATGGTACTCTAGTCGTGTCGGTGGAATTGCCAGACCGGACGTCGTCGGAGTGGAGTAACGATTCCACGCTTCTCCATGTAAAAGAGCCTCCGGAAACTACTGAAAATTTTTTTAGAGAGAGCCAACGGTCGGATCAATATTTATGGACCTTTTGAGCTGGTACTCTAGTCGTCTCGGTGGAATTTCCCGACCAGACGTCGTCGGAGTGGAGTACCGATTCCACGCTACTCCATGCCAATAGCCTCCGGAAACTCATGAAAAAAATTTTAAAGCAATCCAACGGTCGGATCTATATTTATGGACCTTTTGAGCCGGAACTGTAGTCGTGTCTGTGGAATTTCCCGACCGGACGTCGTCGGAGTGGAGTACCGATTCCGCGCTACTCCATGTAAAACAGGCTTCGGAAACTCCTGAAAATTTTTTTAGAGCGATCCAAAGGTCGATTCTATATTTATGGACCTTTTAGGATGGTACTCTAGCCGTGTCGGTGGAATTGCCCAACCGGATGTCGTCGGAGTGGAGTACCGAGTCCGCGCTACTCCATGTAAAACAGCCTTCAGAAACTCCTGAAAATTTTTTTAGAGCGATCCAACTGTCGGATCTATATTTATGGACCTTTTAGGATGGTACTCTAGTCGTGTCTGTGGAATTGCCCGACCGGACGTCGTCGGAGTGGAGTAACGAGTCCGCGCTTCTCCATGTAAAAGAGCCTTCGGAAACTACTGAAAAACCTTTTAGAGCGATCCAACGGTCGGAGCTATATTTATGGACCTTTTAGGATGGTACTCTAGTCGTGTCGGTGGAATTGCCCGACCGGACGTCGTCGGAGTGGAGTAACGATTCCGCGCTTCTCCATGTAAAAGAGCCTCCGGAAACTACTGAAAATTTTTTTAGAGAGAGCCAACGGTCGGATCTATATTTATGAACCTTTTGAGCCGGTACTCTAGTCGTCTCGGAGGAATTGCCCGCCGGACGTCGTCGGAGTGGAGTACCGATTCCACGCTACTCCATGTAAAATAGCCTCTAGAAACTCATGAAAAACATTTTAAAGCGATCCAACGGTCGGATCTATATTTATGGACCTTTTGAGCCGGAACTGTAGTCGTGTCTGTGGAATTTCCCGACCGGACGTCGTCGGAGTGGAGTACCGATTCCGCGCTACTCCATGTAAAACAGGATTCGGAAACTCCTGAAAATTTTTTTAGAGCGATCCAACGGTCGAATCTATATTTATGGACCTTTTAGGATGGTACTCTAGTCGTGTCGGTGGAATTGCCCAACCGGATATCGTCGGAGTGGAGTACCGAGTCCGCGCTACTCCATGTAAAACAGCCTTCGGAAACTCCTAAAATTGTTTTAGAGCGATCCAACGGTCGGATCTATATTTATGGACCTTTTAGGATGGTACTCTAGTCGTGTCTGTTGAATTGCCCGACCGGACGTCGTCGGAGTGGAGTAACGAGTCCGCGCTTCTCCATGTAAAAGAGCCTTCGGAAACTACTGAAAAACCTTTTAGAGCGATCCAACGGTCGGATCTATATTTATGGACCTTTTAGGATGGTACTCTAGTCGTGTCTGTTGAATTGCCCGACCGGACGTCGTCGGAGTGGAGTAACGAGTACGCGCTTCTCCATGTAAAAGAGCCTTCGAAAACTACTGAAAAAACTTTTAGAGCGATCCAACGGTCGGATCTATATTTATGGACCTTTTAGGATGGTACTCTAGTCGTGTCGGTGGAATTGCCCGACCGGACGTCGTCGGAGTGGAGTAACGATTCCACGCTTCTCCATGTAAAAGAGCCTCCGGAAACTACTGAAAATTTTTTTAGAGAGAGCCAACGGTCGGATCAATATTTATGGACCTTTTGAGCTGGTACTCTAGTCGTCTCGGTGGAATTTCCCGACCGGACGTCGTCGGAGTGGAGTACCGATTCCACGCTACTCCATGTAAAATAGCCTCCGGAAACTCATGAAAAACATTTTAAAGCGATCCAACGGTCGGATCTATATTTATGGACCTTTTGAGCCGGAACTGTAGTCGTGTCTGTGGAATTTCCCGACCGGACGTCGTCGGAGTGGAGTACCGATTCCGCGCTACTCCATGTAAAACAGGCTTCGGAAACTCCTGAAAATTTTTTTAGAGCGATCCAACGGTCGCATCTATATTTATGGACCTTTTAGGATGGTACTCTAGTCGTGTCGGTGGAATTGCCCAACCGGATGTCGTCGGAGTGGAGTACCGAGTCCGCGCTACTCCATGTAAAACAGCCTTCGGAAACTCCTGAAATTTTTTTTAGAGCGATCCAACTGTCGGATCTATATTTATGGACCTTTTAGGATGGTACTCTAGTCGTGTCTGTGGAATTGCCCGACCAGACGTCGTCGGAGTGGAGTAACGAGTACGCGCTTCTCCATGTAAAAGAGCCTTCGGAAACTACTCAAAAAACTTTTAGAGCGATCCAACGGTCGGATCTATATTTATGGACCTTTTAGGATGGTACTCTAGTCGTGTCGGTGGAATTGCCCGACCGGACATCGTCGGAGTGGAGTAACGATTCCACGCTTCTCCATGTAAAAGAGCCTCCGAAAACTACTGAAAAGTTTTTTAGAGAGAGCCAACGGTCGGATCTATATTTATGGACCTTTTGAGCTGGTACTCTAGTCGTCTCGGTGGAATTGCCCGACCGGACGTCGTCGGAGTGGAGTACCGATTCCACGCTACTTCATGTAAAATAGCCTCCGGAAACTCATGAAAAACATTTTAAAGCGATCCAACGGTCGGATCTATATTTATGGACCTTTTGAGCCGGAACTGTAGTCGTGTCTGTGGAATTTCCCGACCGGACGTCGTCGGAGTGGAGTACCGATTCCGCGCTACTCCATGTAAAACAGGCTTCGGAAACTCCTGAAAATTTTTTTAGAGCGATCCAACGGTCGATTCTA
This sequence comes from Populus davidiana, assembly GCA_030145905.1. Classification (NCBI taxonomy): domain Eukaryota; kingdom Viridiplantae; phylum Streptophyta; class Magnoliopsida; order Malpighiales; family Salicaceae; genus Populus; species Populus davidiana. The sequence goes on along the minus strand of CM057798.1, from coordinate 20,331,474 downwards.
TATTTATGGACCTTTTAGGATGGTACTCTAGCCGTGTCGGTGGAATTGCCCAACCGGATGTCGTCGGAGTGGAGTACCGAGTCCGCGCTACTCCATGTAAAACAGCCTTCGGAAACTCCTGAAAATTTTTTTAGAGCGATCCAACTGTCGGATCTATATTTATGGACCTTTTAGGATGGTACTCTAGTCGTGTCTGTGGAATTGCCCGACCGGACGTCGTCGGAGTGGAGTAACGAGTCTGCGCTTCTCCATGTAAAAGAGCCTTCGAAAACTACTGAAAAACCTTTTAGAGCGATCCAACGGTCGGAGCTATATTTATGGACCTTTTAGGATGGTACTCTAGTCGTGTCGGTGGAATTGCCCGACCGGACGTCGTCGGAGTGGAGTAACGATTCCGCGCTTCTCCATGTAAAAGAGCCTCCGGAAACTACTGAAAATTTTTTTAGAGAGAGCCAACGGTCGGATCTATATTTATGAACCTTTTGAGCCGGTACTCTAGTCGTCTCGGTGGAATCGCCCGCCGGACGTCGTCGGAGTGGAGTACCGATTCCACGCTACTCCATGTAAAATAGCCTCTAGAAACTCATGAAAAACATTTTAAAGCGATCCAACGGTCGGATCTATATTTATGGACCTTTTGAGCCGGAACTGTAGTCGTGTCTGTGGAATTTCCCGACCGGACGTCGTCGGAGTGGAGTACCGATTCCGCGCTACTCCATGTAAAACAGGATTCGGAAACTCCTGAAAATTTTTTTAGAGCGATCCAACGGTCGAATCTATATTTATGGACCTTTTAGGATGGTACTCTAGTCGTGTCGGTGGAATTGCCCGACCGGACGTCGTCGGAGTGGAGTAACGATTCCACGCTTCTCCATGTAAAAGAGCCTACGGAAACTACTGAAAATTTTTTTAGAGAGAGCCAACGGTCGGATCTATATTTATGGACCTTTTGAGCCGGTACTCTAGTCGTGTCTGTGGAACTTCCCGACCGGACATCGTCGGAGTGGAGTACTGATTCCACGCTACTCCATGTAAAAGAGCCTCCAGAAACTACTGAAAATTTTTTTAGAGAGAGCCAACGGTCGGATCTATATTTATGGACCTTTTGAGCCGGTACTCTAGTCGTCTCGGTGGAATTTCCCGACCGGACGTCGTCGGAGTGGAGTACCGATTCCACACTACTCCATGTAAAACAGCCTCTGGAAACTCATGAAAAAAATTTTAAAGCGATCCAACGGTTGGATCTATATTTATGGACCTTTTGAGCCGGTTCTCTAGTCGTGTCAGTGGAATTGCCCGATCGGACGGCGTCGGAGTGGAGTACCGATTCCGCGCTACTGCATGTAAAACAGCCTTCGGAAACTACTGAAAATTTTTTTAGAGCGATCCAACGGTCGGATATATATTTATGGACCTTTTAGGATGGTACTCTAGTCGTGTTGGCGGAATTGCTCGACCGGAGGTCGTCGGAGTGGAATTCCGATTCCGCCCTTCTCCATGTAAAACAGCCTCCGAAAACTCCTCAAACAATTTTTGAGCGATCCAACCGTCGGATCCACACTTATGGACCTTTTAAGACAGTACTATAGTCGTGTCGGTGGAACTTACTGACCGGAAGTCTTCGGAGGGGAGTACCGATTCCACGCTCCTCGATGTAAAACAACCTCCGGAAACTCCTGAAAAAATTTTTAGAGCGATCCAACGGTCGGATCTATATTTATGGACCTTTTAGGATGGTACTCTAGTCGTGTCTGTGGAATTGCCCGACCGGACGTCGTCGGAGTGGAGTAACGAGTACGCGCTTCTCCATGTAAAAGAGCCTTCGGAAACTACTCAAAAAACTTTTAGAGCGATCCAACGGTCGGATCTATATTTATGGACCTTTTAGGATGGTACTCTAGTCGTGTCGGTGGAATTGCCCGACCGGACGTCGTCGGAGTGGAGTAACGATTCCACGCTTCTCCATGTAAAAGAGCCTCCGAAAACTACTGAAATTTTTTTTAGAGAGAGCCAACGGTCGGATCTATATTTATGGACCTTTTGAGCCGGTACTCTAGTCGTCTCGGTGGAATTGCCCGACCGGACGTCGTCGGAGTGGAGTACCGATTCCACGCTACTCCTTGTAAAATAGCCTCCGGAAACTCATGAAAAAAATTTTAAAGCGATCCAACGGTCGGATCTATATTTATGGACCTTTTGAGCCAGAACTCTAGTCGTGTCTGTGGAATTTCCCAACCGGACGTCGTCGGAGTGGAGTACCGATTCCACGCTACTCAATGTAAAACAGGCTTCGGAAACTCCTGAAAATTTTTTTAGAGCGATCCAACGGTCGATTCTATATTTATGGACCTTTTAGGATGGTACTCTAGCCGTGTCGGTGGAATTGCCCAACCGGATGTCGTCGGAGTGGAGTACCGAGTCCGCGCTACTCCATGTAAAACAGCCTTCGGAAACTCCTGAAAATTTTTTTAGAGCGATCCAACTGTCGGATCTATATTTATGGACCTTTTAGGATGGTACTCTAGTCGTGTCTGTGGAATTGCCCGACCGGACGTCGTCGGAGTGGAGTAACGAGTCTGCGCTTCTCCATGTAAAAGAGCCTTCGAAAACTACTGAAAAACCTTTTAGAGCGATCCAACGGTCGGAGCTATATTTATGGACCTTTTAGGATGGTACTCTAGTCGTGTCGGTGGAATTGCCCGACCGGACGTCGTCGGAGTGGAGTAACGAGTACGCGCTTCTCCATGTAAAAGAGCCTTCGGAAACTACTGAAAAAACTTTTAGAGCGATCCAACTGTCGGATCTATATTTATGGACCTTTTAGGATGGTACTCTAGTCGTGTCTGTGGAATTGCCCGACCAGACGTCGTCGGAGTGGAGTAACGAGTACGCGCTTCTCCATGTAAAAGAGCCTTCGGAAACTACTCAAAAAACTTTTAGAGCGATCCAACGGTCGGATCTATATTTATGGACCTTTTAGGATGGTACTCTAGTCGTGTCGGTGGAATTGCCCGACCGGACATCGTCGGAGTGGAGTAACGATTCCACGCTTCTCCATGTAAAAGAGCCTCCGAAAACTACTGAAAATTTTTTTAGAGAGAGCCAACGGTCGGATCTATATTTATGGACCTTTTGAGCTGGTACTCTAGTCGTCTCGGTGGAATTGCCCGACCGGACGTCGTCGGAGTGGAGTACCGATTCCACGCTACTCCATGTAAAATAGCCTCCGGAAACTCATGAAAAACATTTTAAAGCGATCCAACGGTCGGATCTATATTTATGGACCTTTTGAGCCGGAACTGTAGTCGTGTCTGTGGAATTTCCCGACCGGACGTCGTCGGAGTGGAGTACCGATTCCGCGCTACTCCATGTAAAACAGGCTTCGGAAACTCCTGAAAATTTTTTTAGAGCGATCCAACGGTCGATTCTATATTTATGGACCTTTTAGGATGGTACTCTAGCCGTGTCGGTGGAATTGCCCAACCGGATGTCGTCGGAGTGGAGTACCGAGTCCGCGCTACTCCATGTAAAACAGCCTTCGGAAACTCCTGAAAATTTTTTTAGAGCGATCCAACTATCGGATCTATATTTATGGACCTTTTAGGATGGTACTCTAGTCGTGTCTGTGGAATTGCCCGACCGGACGTCGTCGGAGTGGAGTAACGAGTCTGCGCTTCTCCATGTAAAAGAGCCTTCGAAAACTACTGAAAAACCTTTTAGAGCGATCCAACGGTCGGAGCTATATTTATGGACCTTTTAGGATGGTACTCTAGTCGTGTCGGTGGAATTGCCCGACCGGACGTCGTCGGAGTGGAGTAACGATTCCGCGCTTCTCCATGTAAAAGAGCCTCCGGAAACTACTGAAAATTTTTTTAGAGAGAGCCAACGGTCGGATCTATATTTATGAACCTTTTGAGCCGGTACTCTAGTCGTCTCGGTGGAATTGCCCGCCGGACGTCGTCGGAGTGGAGTACCGATTCCACGCTACTCCATGTAAAATAGCCTCTAGAAACTCATGAAAAACATTTTAAAGCGATCCAACGGTCGGATCTATATTTATGGACCTTTTGAGCCGGAACTGTAGTCGTGTCTGTGGAATTTCCCGACCGGACGTCGTCGGAGTGGAGTACCGATTCCGCGCTACTCCATGTAAAACAGGATTCGGAAACTCCTGAAAATTTTTTTAGAGCGATCCAACGGTCGAATCTATATTTATGGACCTTTTAGGATGGTACTCTAGTCGTGTCGGTGGAATTGCCCAACCGGATGTCGTCGGAGTGGAGTACCGAGTCCGCGCTACTCCATGTAAAACAGCCTTCGGAAACTCCTGAAATTTTTTTTAGAGCGATCCAACTGTCGGATCTATATTTATGGACCTTTTAGGATGGTACTCTAGTCGTGTCTGTGGAATTGCCCGACCGGACGTCGTCGGAGTGGAGTAACGAGTACGCGCTTCTCCATGTAAAAGAGCTTTCGGAAACTATTGAAAAAACTTTTAGAGCGATCCAACGGTCGGATCTATATTTATGGACCTTTTAGGATGGTACTCTAGTCGTGTCGGTGGAATTGCCCGACCGGACGTCGTCGGAGTGGAGTAACGATTCCACGCTTCTCCATGTAAAAGAGACTCCGGAAACTACTATAATTTTTTTTAGAGAGAGCCAACGGTCGGATCTATGTTTATGGACCTTTTGAGCCAGTACTCTAGTCATGTCGGTGGAATTTCCCGACCGGACGTCGTCGGAGTGGAGTAACGATTCCACGCTACTCCATGTAAAATAGCCTCCGGAAACTCATGAAAAAAATTTTAAAGCGATCCAACGGTCGGATCTATATTTATGGATCTTTTGAGCCGGTACTCTAGTCGTGTCGGTCGAATTGCCCGACCGGACGTCGTCGGAGTGGAGTAACGATTCCACGCTTCTCCATGTAAAAGAGCCTCCGGAAACTACTGAAAATTTTTTTAGAGAGAGCCAACGGTCGGATCTATATTTATGGACCTTTTGAGCCGGTACTCTAGTCGTGTCTGTGGAATTTCCCGACCGGAAGTCGTCGGAGTGGAGTACTGATTCCACACTACTCCATGTAAAAGAGCCTCCGGAAACTACTGAAAATTTTTTTAGAGAGAGCCAACGGTCGGATCTATATTTATGGACCTTTTGAGCCGGTTCTCTAGTCGTCTCGGTGGAATTTCCCGACCGGACGTCGGCGGAGTGGAGTACCAATTCCACGCTACTCCATGTAGAACAGCCTCCGGAAACTCATGAAAAAAATTTTAAAGCGATCCAACGGTCGGATCTATATTTATGGACCTTTTGAGCCGGTACTCTAGTCGTGTCGGTGGAATTGCCCGACCGGACGTCGTCGGAGTGGAGTAACGATTCCACGCTTCTCCATGTAAAAGAGCCTCCGGAAACTACTGAAAATTTTTTTAGAGAGAGCCAACGGTCGGATCTATATTTATGGACCTTTTGAGCCGGTACTCTAGTCGTCTCAGTGGAATTTCCCGACCGGACGTCGTCGCAGTGGAGTACCGATTCCACGCTACTCCATGTAAAACAGCATCCGAAAACTCATGAAAAAAATTTTAAAGCGATCCAACGGTCGGATCTATATTTATGGACCTTTTGAGCCGGAACTGTAGTCGTGTCTGTGGAATTTCCCGACCGGACGTCGTTGGAGTGGAGTACCGATTCCGCGCTACTCCATGTAAAACAGCCTTCGGAAACTCCTGAAAATTTTTTTAGAGCGATCCAACGGTCGGATCTATATTTATGGACCTTTTAGGATGGTACTCTAGTCGTGTTGGCGGAATTGCTCGACCGGAGGTCGTCGGAGTGGAATTCCGATTCCGCGCTTCTCCATGTAAAACAGCCTCCGGAAACTCCTAAAACAATTTTTGAGCGATCCAACCGTCGGATCTACACTTATGGACCTTTTAAGACAGTACTATTGTCGTGTCGGTGGAACTTACTGACCGGAAGTCGTCGGAGGGGAGTACCGATTCCACGCTCCTCGATGTAAAACAACCTCCGGAAACTCCTGAAAAATGTTTTAGAGCGATCCAACGGTCGGATCTATATTTATGGACCTTTTAGGATGGTACTCTAGTCGTGTCTGTGGAATTGCCCGACCGGACGTCGTCGGAGTGGAGTAACGAGTACGCGCTTCTCCATGTAAAAGAGCCTTCGGAAACTACTCAAAAAACTTTTAGAGCGATCAAACGGTCGGATCTATATTTATGGACCTTTTAGGATGGTACTCTAGTCGTGTCGGTGGAATTGCCCGACCGGACATCGTCGGAGTGGAGTAACGATTCCACGCTTCTCCATGAAAAAGAGCCTCCGAAAACTACTGAAAATTTTTTTAGAGAGAGCCAACGGTCGGATCTATATTTATGGACCTTTTGAGCTGGTACTCTAGTCGTCTCGGTGGAATTGCCCGACCGGACGTCGTCGGAGTGGAGTACCGATTCCACGCTACTCCATGTAAAATAGCCTCCGGAAACTCATGAAAAACATTTTAAAGCGATCCAACGATCGGATCTATATTTATGGACCTTTTGAGCCGGAACTGTAGTCGTGTCTGTGGAATTTCCCGACCGGACGTCGTCGGAGTGGAGTACCGATTCCGCGCTACTCCATGTAAAACAGGCTTCGGAAACTCCTGAAAATTTTTTTAGAGCGATCCAACGGTCGATTCTATATTTATGGACCTTTTAGGATGGTACTCTAGCCGTGTCGGTGGAATTGCCCAACCGGATGTCGTCGGAGTGGAGTACCGAGTCCGCGCTACTCCATGTAAAACAGCCTTCGGAAACTCCTGAAAATTTTTTTAGAGCGATCCAACTGTCGGATCTATATTTATGGACCTTTTAGGATGGTACTCTAGTCGTGTCTGTGGAATTGCCCGACCGGACGTCGTCGGAGTGGAGTAACGAGTCTGCGCTTCTCCATGTAAAAGAGCCTTCGAAAACTACTGAAAAACCTTTTAGAGCGATCCAACGGTCGGAGCTATATTTATGGACCTTTTAGGATGGTACTCTAGTCGTGTCGGTGGAATTGCCCGACCGGACGTCGTCGGAGTGGAGTAACGATTCCGCGCTTCTCCATGTAAAAGAGCCTCCGGAAACTACTGAAAATTTTTTTAGAGAGAGCCAACGGTCGGATCTATATTTATGAACCTTTTGAGCCGGTACTCTAGTCGTCTCGGTGGAATTTCCCGACCGGACGTCGTCGAAGTGGAGTACCGATTCCACGCTACTCCATGTAAAACAGCCTCCGAAAACTCATGAAAAAATTTTTAAAGCGATCCAACGGTCGGATCTATATTTATGGACCTTTTGAGCCGGAACTGTAGTCGTGTCTGTGGAATTTCCCGACCGGACGTCGTTGGAGTGGAGTACCGATTCCGCGCTACTCCATGTAAAACAGCCTTCGGAAACTCCTGAAAATTTTTTTAGAGCGATCCAACGGTCGGATCTATATTTATGGACCTTTTAGGATGGTACTCTAGTCGTGTTGGCGGAATTGCTCGACCGGAGGTCGTCGGAGTGGAATTCCGATTCCGCGCTTCTCCATGTAAAACAGCCTCCGGAAACTCCTAAAACAATTTTTGAGCGATCCAACCGTCGGATCTACACTTATGGACCTTTTAAGACAGTACTATAGTCGTGTCGGTGGAACTTACTGACCGGAAGTCGTCGGAGGGGAGTACCGATTCCACGCTCCTCGATGTAAAACAACCTCCGGAAACTCCTGAAAAATGTTTTAGAGCGATCCAACGGTCGGATCTATATTTATGGACCTTTTAGGATGGTACTCTAGTCGTGTCTGTGGAATTGCCCGACCGGACGTCGTCGGAGTGGAGTAACGAGTACGCGCTTCTCCATGTAAAAGAGCCTTCGGAAACTACTGAAAATTTTTTTAGAGAGAGCCAACGGTCGGATCTATATTTATGGACCTTTTGAGTCGGTACTCTAGTCGTCTCGGTGGAATTGCCCGACCGGACGTCGTCGGAGTGGAGTACCGATTCCACGCTACTCCATGTAAAATGGCCTCCGGAAACTCATGAAAATTTTTTTAGAGAGAGCCAACGGTCGGATCTATATTTATGGACTTTTTGAGCCGGAACTCTAGTCGTGTCTGTGGAATTTCCCGACCGGACGTCGTCGGAGTGGAGTAACGAGTACGCGCTTCTCCATGTAAAAGAGCCTTCGGAAACTACTGAAAAAACTTTTAGAGCGATCCAACTGTCGGATCTATATTTATGGACCTTTTAGGATGGTACTCTAGTCGTGTCTGTGGAATTGCCCGACCGGACGTCGTCGGAGTGGAGTAACGAGTACGCGCTTCTCCATGTAAAAGAGCCTTCGGAAACTACTGAAAAAACTTTTAGAGCGATCCAACGGTCGGATCTATATTTATAGACCTTTTAGGATAGTACTCTAGTCGTGTCGGTGGAATTGCCCGACCGGACGTCGTCGGAGTGGAGTAACGATTCCACGCTTCTCCATGTAAAAGAGACTCCGGAAACTACTATAATTTTTTTTAGAGAGAGCCAACGGTCGGATCTATATTTATGGACCTTTTGAGCCGGTACTCTAGTTGTCTCGGTGGAATTTCCCGACCGGACGTCGTCGGAGTGGAGTACCGATTCCACGCTACTCCATGTAAAATAGCCTTCGGACACTCATGAAAAAAATTTTAAAGCGATCCAACGGTCGGATCTATATTTATGGACCTTTTGAGCCGGTACTGTAGTCGTGTCGGTGGAATTGCCCGACCGGACGTCGTCGGAGTGGAGTAACGATTCCACGCTTCTCCATGTAAAAGAGCCTACGGAAACTACTGAAAATTTTTTTAGAGAGAGCCAACGGTCGGATCTATATTTATGGACCTTTTGAGCCGGTACTCTAGTCGTGTCTGTGGAACTTCCCGACCGGACATCGTCGGAGTGGAGTACTGATTCCACGCTACTCCATGTAAAAGAGCCTCCAGAAACTACTGAAAATTTTTTTAGAGAGAGCCAACGGTCGGATCTATATTTATGGACCTTTTGAGCCGGTACTCTAGTCGTCTCGGTGGAATTTCCCGACCGGACGTCGTCGGAGTGGAGTACCGATTCCACACTACTCCATGTAAAACAGCCTCTGGAAACTCATGAAAAAAATTTTAAAGCGATCCAACGGTTGGATCTATATTTATGGACCTTTTGAGCCGGTTCTCTAGTCGTGTCAGTGGAATTGCCCGATCGGACGGCGTCGGAGTGGAGTACCGATTCCGCGCTACTGCATGTAAAACAGCCTTCGGAAACTCCTGAAAATTTTTTTAGAGCGATCCAACGGTCGGATATATATTTATGGACCTTTTAGGATGGTACTCTAGTCGTGTTGGCGGAATTGCTCGACCGGAGGTCGTCGGAGTGGAATTCCGATTCCGCCCTTCTCCATGTAAAACAGCCTCCGAAAACTCCTCAAACAATTTTTGAGCGATCCAACCGTCGGATCCACACTTATGGACCTTTTAAGACAGTACTATAGTCGTGTCGGTGGAACTTACTGACCGGAAGTCTTCGGAGGGGAGTACCGATTCCACGCTCCTCGATGTAAAACAACCTCCGGAAACTCCTGAAAAATTTTTTAGAGCGATCCAACGGTCGGATCTATATTTATGGACCTTTTAGGATGGTACTCTAGTCGTGTCTGTGGAATTGCCCGACCGGACGTCGTCGGAGTGGAGTAACGAGTACGCGCTTCTCCATGTAAAAGAGCCTTCGGAAACTACTCAAAAAACTTTTAGAGCGATCCAACGGTCGGATCTATATTTATGGACCTTTTAGGATGGTACTCTAGTAGTGTCGGTGGAATTGCCCGACCGGACGTCGTCGGAGTGGAGTAACGAGTCTGCGCTTCTCCATGTAAAAGAGCCTTCGAAAACTACTGAAAAACCTTTTAGAGCGATCCAACGGTCGGAGCTATATTTATGGACCTTTTAGGATGGTACTCTAGTCGTGTCGGTGGAATTGCCCGACCGGACGTCGTCGGAGTGGAGTAACGATTCCACGCTTCTCCATGTAAAAGAGCCTCCGAAAACTACTGAAATTTTTTTTAGAGAGAGCCAACGGTCGGATCTATATTTATGGACCTTTTGAGCCGGTACTCTAGTCGTCTCGGTGGAATTGCCCGACCGGACGTCGTCGGAGTGGAGTACCGATTCCACGCTACTCCTTGTAAAATAGCCTCCGGAAACTCATGAAAAAAATTTTAAAGCGATCCAACGGTCGGATCTATATTTATGGACCTTTTGAGCCAGAACTCTAGTCGTGTCTGTGGAATTTCCCAACCGGACGTCGTTGGAGTGGAGTACCGATTCCACGCTACTCAATGTAAAACAGGCTTCGGAAACTCCTGAAAATTTTTTTAGAGCGATCCAACGGTCGATTCTATATTTATGGACCTTTTAGGATGGTACTCTAGCCGTGTCGGTGGAATTGCCCAACCGGATGTCGTCGGAGTGGAGTACCGAGTCCGCGCTACTCCATGTAAAACAGCCTTCGGAAACTCCTGAAAATTTTTTTAGAGCGATCCAACTGTCGGATCTATATTTATGGACCTTTTAGGATGGTACTCTAGTCGTGTCTGTGGAATTGCCCGACCGGACGTCGTCGGAGTGGAGTAACGAGTCTGCGCTTCTCCATGTAAAAGAGCCTTCGAAAACTACTGAAAAACCTTTTAGAGCGATCCAACGGTCGGAGCTATATTTATGGACCTTTTAGGATGGTACTCTAGTCGTGTCGGTGGAATTGCCCGACCGGACGTCGTCGGAGTGGAGTAACGAGTACGCGCTTCTCCATGTAAAAGAGCCTTCGGAAACTACTGAAAAAACTTTTAGAGCGATCCAACTGTCGGATCTATATTTATGGACCTTTTAGGATGGTACTCTAGTCGTGTCTGTGGAATTGCCCGACCAGACGTCGTCGGAGTGGAGTAACGAGTACGCGCTTCTCCATGTAAAAGAGCCTTCGGAAACTACTCAAAAAACTTTTAGAGCGATCCAACGGTCGGATCTATATTTATGGACCTTTTAGGATGGTACTCTAGTCGTGTCGGTGGAATTGCCCGACCGGACATCGTCGGAGTGGAGTAACGATTCCACGCTTCTCCATGTAAAAGAGCCTCCGAAAACTACTGAAAATTTTTTTAGAGCGATCCAACTGTCGGATCTATATTTATGGACCTTTTAGGATGGTACTCTAGTCGTGTCTGTGGAATTGCCCGACCGGACGTCGTCGGAGTGGAGTAACGAGTCTGCGCTTCTCCATGTAAAAGAGCCTTCGAAAACTACTGAAAAACCTTTTAGAGCGATCCAACGGTCGGAGCTATATTTATGGACCTTTTAGGATGGTACTCTAGTCGTGTCGGTGGAATTGCCCGACCGGACGTCGTCGGAGTGGAGTAACGATTCCGCGCTTCTCCATGTAAAAGAGCCTCCGGAAACTACTGAAAATTTTTTTAGAGAGAGCCAACGGTCGGATCTATATTTATGAACCTTTTGAGCCGGTACTCTAGTCGTCTCGGTGGAATTGCCCGCCGGACGTCGTCGGAGTGGAGTACCGATTCCACGCTACTCCATGTAAAATAGCCTCTAGAAACTCATGAAAAACATTTTAAAGCGATCCAACGGTCGGATCTATATTTATGGACCTTTTGAGCCGGAACTGTAGTCGTGTCTGTGGAATTTCCCGACCGGACGTCGTCGGAGTGGAGTACCGATTCCGCGCTACTCCATGTAAAACAGGATTCGGAAACTCCTGAAAATTTTTTTAGAGCGATCCAACGGTCGAATCTATATTTATGGACCTTTTAGGATGGTACTCTAGTCGTGTCGGTGGAATTGCCCAACCGGATATCGTCGGAGTGGAGTACCGAGTCCGCGCTACTCCATGTGAAACAGGCTTCGGAAACTCCTGAAAATTTTTTTAGAGCGATCCAACGGTCGATTCTATATTTATGGACCTTTTAGGATGGTACTCTAGTCGTGTCGGTGGAATTGCCCAACCGGATGTCGTCGGAGTGGAGTACCGAGTCCGCGCTACTCCATGTAAAACAGCCTTCGAAAACTCCTGAAATTTTTTTTAGAGCGATCCAACTGTCGGATCTATATTTATGGACCTTTTAGGATGGTACTCTAGTCGTGTCTGTGGAATTGCCCGACCGGACGTCGTCGGAGTGGAGTAACGAGTACGCGCTTCTCCATGTAAAAGAGCCTTCGGAAACTACTGAAAAAACTTTTAGAGCGATCCAACTGTCGGATCTATATTTATGGACCTTTTAGGATGGTACTCTAGTCGTGTCTGTGGAATTGCCCGACCAGACGTCGTCGGAGTGGAGTAACGAGTACGCGCTTCTCCATGTAAAAGAGCCTTCGGAAACTACTCAAAAAACTTTTAGAGCGATCCAACGGTCGGATCTATATTTATGGACCTTTTAGGATGGTACTCTAGTCGTGTCGGTGGAATTGCCCGACCGGACATCGTCGGAGTGGAGTAACGATTCCACGCTTCTCCATGTAAAAGAGCCTCCGAAAACTACTGAAAATTTTTTTAGAGAGAGCCAACGGTCGGATCTATATTTATGGACCTTTTGAGCTGGTACTCTAGTCGTCTCGGTGGAATTGCCCGACCGGACGTCGTCGGAGTGGAGTACCGATTCCACGCTACTCCATGTAAAATAGCCTCCGGAAACTCATGAAAAACATTTTAAAGCGATCCAACGGTCGGATCTATATTTATGGACCTTTTGAGCCGGAACTGTAGTCGTGTCTGTGGAATTTCCCGACCGGACGTCGTCGGAGTGGAGTACCGATTCCGCGCTACTCCATGTAAAACAGGCTTCGGAAACTCCTGAAAATTTTTTTAGAGCGATCCAACGGTCGATTCTATATTTATGGACCTTTTAGGATGGTACTCTAGCCGTGTCGGTGGAATTGCCCAACTGGATGTCGTCGGAGTGGAGTACCGAGTCCGCGCTACTCCATGTAAAACAGCCTTCGGAAACTCCTGAAAATTTTTTTAGAGCGATCCAACTGTCGGATCTATATTTATGGACCTTTTAGGATGGTACTCTAGTCGTGTCTGTGGAATTGCCCGACCGGACGTCGTCGGAGTGGAGTAACGAGTCTGCGCTTCTCCATGTAAAAGAGCCTTCGAAAACTACTGAAAAACCTTTTAGAGCGATCCAACGGTCGGAGCTATATTTATGGACCTTTTAGGATGGTACTCTAGTCGTGTCGGTGGAATTGCCCGACCGGACGTCGTCGGAGTGGAGTAACGATTCCGCGCTTCTCCATGTAAAAGAGCCTCCGGAAACTACTGAAAATTTTTTTAGAGAGAGCCAACGGTCGGATCTATATTTATGAACCTTTTGAGCCGGTACTCTAGTCGTCTCGGTGGAATTGCCCGCCGGACGTCGTCGGAGTGGAGTACCGATTCCACGCTACTCCATGTAAAATAGCCTCTAGAAACTCATGAAAAACATTTTAAAGCGATCCAACGGTCGGATCTATATTTATGGACCTTTTGAGCCGGAACTGTAGTCGTGTCTGTGGAATTTCCCGACCGGACGTCGTCGGAGTGGAGTACCGATTCCGCGCTACTCCATGTAAAACAGGATTCGGAAACTCCTGAAAATTTTTTTAGAGCGATCCAACGGTCGAATCTATATTTATGGACCTTTTAGGATGGTACTCTAGTCGTGTCGGTGGAATTGCCCAACCGGATGTCGTCGGAGTGGAGTACCGAGTCCGCGCTACTCCATGTAAAACAGCCTTCGGAAACTCCTGAAATTTTTTTTAGAGCGATCCAACTGTCGGATCTATATTTATGGACCTTTTAGGATGGTACTCTAGTCGTGTCTGTGGAATTGCCCGACCGGACGTCGTCGGAGTGGAGTAACGAGTACGCGCTTCTCCATGTAAAAGAGCTTTCGGAAACTATTGAAAAAACTTTTAGAGCGATCCAACGGTCGGATCTATATTTATGGACCTTTTAGGATGGTACTCTAGTCGTGTCGGTGGAATTGCCCGACCGGACGTCGTCGGAGTGGAGTAACGATTCCACGCTTCTCCATGTAAAAGAGACTCCGGAAACTACTATAATTTTTTTTAGAGAGAGCCAACGGTCGGATCTATATTTATGGACCTTTTGAGCCGGTACTCTAGTCGTGTCTGTGGAATTTCCCGACCGGAAGTCGTCGGAGTGGAGTACTGATTCCACACTACTCCATGTAAAAGAGCCTCCGGAAACTACTGAAAATTTTTTTAGAGAGAGCCAACGGTCGGATCTATATTTATGGACCTTTTGAGCCGGTTCTCTAGTCGTCTCGGTGGAATTTCCCGACCGGACGTCGGCGGAGTGGAGTACCAATTCCACGCTACTCCATGTAGAACAGCCTCCGGAAACTCATGAAAAAAATTTTAAAGCGATCCAACGGTCGGATCTATATTTATGGACCTTTTGAGCCGGTACTCTAGTCGTGTCGGTGGAATTGCCCGACCGGACGTCGTCGGAGTGGAGTAACGATTCCACGCTTCTCCATGTAAAAGAGCCTCCGGAAACTACTGAAAATTTTTTTAGAGAGAGCCAACGGTCGGATCTATATTTATGGACCTTTTGAGCCGGTACTCTAGTCGTCTCGGTGGAATTTCCCGACCGGACGTCGTCGAAGTGGAGTACCGATTCCACGCTACTCCATGTAAAACAGCCTCCGAAAACTCATGAAAAAAATTTTAAAGCGATCCAACGGTCGGATCTATATTTATGGACCTTTTGAGCCGGAATTGTAGTCGTGTCTGTGGAATTTCCCGACCGGACGTCGTTGGAGTGGAGTACCGATTCCGCGCTACTCCATGTAAAACAGCCTTCGGAAACTCCTGAAAATTTTTTTAGAGCGATCCAACGGTCGGATCTATATTTATGGACCTTTTAGGATGGTACTCTAGTCGTGTTGGCGGAATTGCTCGACCGGAGGTCGTCGGAGTGGAATTCCGATTCCGCGCTTCTCCATGTAAAACAGCCTCCGGAAACTCCTAAAACAATTTTTGAGCGATCCAACCGTCGGATCTACACTTATGGACCTTTTAAGACAGTACTATAGTCGTGTCGGTGGAACTTACTGACCGGAAGTCGTCGGAGGGGAGTACCGATTCCACGCTCCTCGATGTAAAACAACCTCCGGAAACTCCTGAAAAATGTTTTAGAGCGATCCAACGGTCGGATCTATATTTATGGACCTTTTAGGATGGTACTCTAGTCGGGTCTGTGGAATTGCCCGACCGGACGTCGTCGGAGTGGAGTAACGAGTACGCGCTTCTCCATGTAAAAGAGCCTTCGGAAACTACTCAAAAAACTTTTAGAGCGATCAAACGGTCGGATCTATATTTATGGACCTTTTAGGATGGTACTCTAGTCGTGTCGGTGGAATTGCCCGACCGGACATCGTCGGAGTGGAGTAACGATTCCACGCTTCTCCATGTAAAAGAGCCTCCGAAAACTACTGAAAATTTTTTTAGAGAGAGCCAACGGTCGGATCTATATTTATGGACCTTTTGAGCTGGTACTCTAGTCGTCTCGGTGGAATTGCCCGACCGGACGTCGTCGGAGTGGAGTACCGATTCCACGCTACTCCATGTAAAATAGCCTCCGGAAACTCATGAAAAACATTTTAAAGCGATCCAACGGTCGGATCTATATTTATGGACCTTTTGAGCCGGAACTGTAGTCGTGTCTGTGGAATTTCCCGACCGGACGTCGTCGGAGTGGAGTACCGATTCCGCGCTACTCCATGTAAAACAGGCTTCGGAAACTCCTGAAAATTTTTTTAGAGCGATCCAACGGTCGATTCTATATTTATGGACCTTTTACGATGGTACTCTAGCCGTGTCGGTGGAATTGCCCAACCGGATGTCGTCGGAGTGGAGTACCGAGTCCGCGCTACTCCATGTAAAACAGCCTTCGGAAACTCCTGAAAATTTTTTTAGAGCGATCCAACTGTCGGATCTATATTTATGGACCTTTTAGGATGGTACTCTAGTCGTGTCTGTGGAATTGCCCGACCGGACGTCGTCGGAGTGGAGTAACGAGTCTGCGCTTCTCCATGTAAAAGAGCCTTCGAAAACTACTGAAAAACCTTTTAGAGCGATCCAACGGTCGGAGCTATATTTATGGACCTTTTAGGATGGTACTCTAGTCGTGTCGGTGGAATTGCCCGACCGGACGTCGTCGGAGTGGAGTAACGATTCCGCGCTTCTCCATGTAAAAGAGCCTCCGGAAACTACTGAAAATTTTTTTAGAGAGAGCCAACGGTCGGATCTATATTTATGAACCTTTTGAGCCGGTACTCTAGTCGTCTCGGTGGAATTGCCCGCCGGACGTCGTCGGAGTGGAGTACCGATTCCACGCTACTCCATGTAAAATAGCCTCCGGAAACTCATGAAAAAAATTTTAAAGCGATCCAACGGTCGGATCTATATTTATGGACCTTTTGAGCCGGTACTCTAGTCGTGTCGGTGGAATTGCCCGACCGGACGTCGTCGGAGTGGAGTAACGATTCCACGCTTCTCCATGTAAAAGAGCCTCCGGAAACTACTGAAAATTTTTTTAGAGAGAGCCAACGGTCGGATCTATATTTATGGACCTTTTGAGCCGGTACTCTAGTCGTGTCTGTGGAATTTCCCGACCGGAAGTCGTCGGAGTGGAGTACTGATTCCACACTACTCCATGTAAAAGAGCCTCCGGAAACTACTGAAAATTTTTTTAGAGAGAGCCAACGGTCGGATCTATATTTATGGACCTTTTGAGCCGGTTCTCTAGTCGTCTCGGTGGAATTTCCCGACCGGACGTCGGCGGAGTGGAGTACCAATTCCACGCTACTCCATGTAGAACAGCCTCCGGAAACTCATGAAAAAAATTTTAAAGCGATCCAACGGTCGGATCTATATTTATGGACCTTTTGAGCCGGTACTCTAGTCGTGTCGGTGGAATTGCCCGACCGGACGTCGTCGGAGTGGAGTAACGATTCCACGCTTCTCCATGTAAAAGAGCCTCCGGAAACTACTGAAAATTTTTTTAGAGAGAGCCAACGGTCGGATCTATATTTATGGACCTTTTGAGCCGGTACTCTAGTCGTCTCGGTGGAATTTCCCGACCGGACGTCGTCGAAGTGGAGTACCGATTCCACGCTACTCCATGTAAAACAGCCTCCGAAAACTCATGAAAAAAATTTTAAAGCGATCCAACGGTCGGATCTATATTTATGGACCTTTTGAGCCGGAACTGTAGTCGTGTCTGTGGAATTTCCCGACCGGACGTCGTTGGAGTGGAGTACCGATTCCGTGCTACTCCATGTAAAACAGCCTTCGGAAACTCCTGAAAATTTTTTTAGAGCGATCCAACGGTCGGATCTATATTTATGGACCTTTTAGGATGGTACTCTAGTCGTGTTGGCGGAATTGCTCGACCGGAGGTCGTCGGAGTGGAATTCCGATTCCGCGCTTCTCCATGTAAAACAGCCTCCGGAAACTCCTAAAACAATTTTTGAGCGATCCAACCGTCGGATCTACACTTATGGACCTTTTAAGACAGTACTATAGTCGTGTCGGTGGAACTTACTGACCGGAAGTCGTCGGAGGGGAGTACCGATTCCACGCTCCTCGATGTAAAACAACCTCCGGAAACTCCTGAAAAATGTTTTAGAGCGATCCAACGGTCGGATCTATATTTATGGACCTTTTAGGATGGTACTCTAGTCGTGTCTGTGGAATTGCCCGACCGGATGTCGTCGGAGTGGAGTAACGAGTACGCGCTTCTCCATGTAAAAGAGCCTTCGGAAACTACTCAAAAAACTTTTAGAGCGATCAAACGGTCGGATCTATATTTATGGACCTTTTAGGATGGTACTCTAGTCGTGTCGGTGGAATTGCCCGACCGGACATCGTCGGAGTGGAGTAACGATTCCACGCTTCTCCATGTAAAAGAGCCTCCGAAAACTACTGAAAATTTTTTTAGAGAGAGCCAACGGTCGGATCTATATTTATGGACCTTTTGAGCTGGTACTCTAGTCGTCTCGGTGGAATTGCCCGACCGGACGTCGTCGGAGTGGAGTACCGATTCCACGCTACTCCATGTAAAATAGCCTCCGGAAACTCATGAAAAACATTTTAAAGCGATCCAACGGTCGGATCTATATTTATGGACCTTTTGAGCCGGAACTGTAGTCGTGTCTGTGGAATTTCCCGACCGGACGTCGTCGGAGTGGAGTACCGATTCCGCGCTACTCCATGTAAAACAGGCTTCGGAAACTCCTGAAAATTTTTTTAGAGCGATCCAACGGTCGATTCTATATTTATGGACCTTTTAGGATGGTACTCTAGCCGTGTCGGTGGAATTGCCCAACCGGATGTCGTCGGAGTGGAGTACCGAGTCCGCGCTACTCCATGTAAAACAGCCTTCGGAAACTCCTGAAAATTTTTTTAGAGCGATCCAACGGTCGATTCTATATTTATGGACCTTTTAGGATGGTACTCTAGTCGTGTCGGTGGAATTGCCCGACCGGACGTCGTCGGAGTGGAGTAACGATTCCGCGCTTCTCCATGTAAAAGAGCCTCCGGAAACTACTGAAAATTTTTTTAGAGAGAGCCAACGGTCGGATCTATATTTATGGACCTTTTGAGCCGGTTCTCTAGTCGTCTCGGTGGAATTTCCCGACCGGACGTCGGCGGAGTGGAGTACCAATTCCACGCTACTCCATGTAGAACAGCCTCCGGAAACTCATGAAAAAAATTTTAAAGCGATCCAACAGTCGGATCTATATTTATGGACCTTTTGAGCCGGTACTCTAGTCGTGTCGGTGGAATTGCCCGACCGGACGTCGTCGGAGTGGAGTAACGATTCCACGCTTCTCCATGTAAAAGAGCCTCCGGAAACTCCTGAAAATTTTTTTAGAGCGATCCAACTGTCGGATCTATATTTATGGACCTTTTAGGATGGTACTCTAGTCGTGTCTGTGGAATTGCCCGACCGGACGTCGTCGGAGTGGAGTAACGAGTCTGCGCTTCTCCATGTAAAAGAGCCTTCGAAAACTACTGAAAAACCTTTTAGAGCGATCCAACGGTCGGAGCTATATTTATGGACCTTTTAGGATGGTACTCTAGTCGTGTCGGTGGAATTGCCCGACCGGACGTCGTCGGAGTGGAGTAACGATTCCGCGCTTCTCCATGTAAAAGAGCCTCCGGAAACTACTGAAAATTTTTTTAGAGAGAGCCAACGGTCGGATCTATATTTATGAACCTTTTGAGCCGGTACTCTAGTCGTCTCGGTGGAATTGCCCGCCGGACGTCGTCGGAGTGGAGTACCGATTCCACGCTACTCCATGTAAAATAGCCTCTAGAAAGTCATGAAAAACATTTTAAAGCGATCCAACGGTCGGATCTATATTTATGGACCTTTTGAGCCGGAACTGTAGTCGTGTCTGTGGAATTTCCCGACCGGACGTCGTCGGAGTGGAGTACCGATTCCGCGCTACTCCATGTAAAACAGGATTCGGAAACTCCTGAAAATTTTTTTAGAGCGATCCAACGGTCGAATCTATATTTATGGACCTTTTAGGATGGTACTCTAGTCGTGTCGGTGGAATTGCCCAACCGGATATCGTCGGAGTGGAGTACCGAGTCCGCGCTACTCCATGTGAAACAGGCTTCGGAAACTCCTGAAAATTTATTTAGAGCGATCCAACGGTCGATTCTATATTTATGGACCTTTTAGGATGGTACTCTAGTCGTGTCGGTGGAATTGCCCGACCGGACGTCGTCGGAGTGGAGTAACGATTCCGCGCTTCTCCATGTAAAAGAGCCTCCGGAAACTACTGAAAATTTTTTTAGAGAGAGCCAACGGTCGGATCTATATTTATGAACCTTTTGAGCCGGTACTCTAGTCGTCTCGGTGGAATTTCCCGACCGGACGTCGTCGAAGTGGAGTACCGATTCCACGCTACTCCATGTAAAACAGCCTCCGAAAACTCATGAAAAAATTTTTAAAGCGATCCAACGGTCGGATCTATATTTATGGACCTTTTGAGCCGGAACTGTAGTCGTGTCTGTGGAATTGCCCGACCGGACGTCGTCGGAGTGGAGTAACGATTCCACGCTTCTCCATGTAAAAGAGACTCCGGAAACTACTATAATTTTTTTTAGAGAGAGCCAACGGTCGGATCTATATTTATGGACCTTTTGAGCCAGTACTCTAGTCGTGTCGGTGGAATTTCCCGACCGGACGTCGTCGGAGTGGAGTAACGATTCCACGCTACTCCATGTAAAATAGCCTCCGGAAACTCATGAAAAAAATTTTAAAGCGATCCAACGGTCGGATCTATATTTATGGACCTTTTGAGCCGGTACTCTAGTCGTGTCGGTGGAATTGCCCGACCGGACGTCGTCGGAGTGGAGTAACGATTCCACGCTTCTCCATGTAAAAGAGCCTCCGGAAACTACTGAAAATTTTTTTAGAGAGAGCCAACGGTCGGATCTATATTTATGGACCTTTTGAGCCGGTACTCTAGTCGTGTCTGTGGAATTTCCCGACCGGAAGTCGTCGGAGTGGAGTACTGATTCCACACTACTCCATGTAAAAGAGCCTCCGGAAACTACTGAAAATTTTTTTAGAGAGAGCCAACGGTCGGATCAATATTTATGGACCTTTTGAGCCGGTTCTCTAGTCGTCTCGGTGGAATTTCCCGACCGGACGTCGGCGGAGTGGAGTACCAATTCCACGCTACTCCATGTAGAACAGCCTCCGGAAACTCATGAAAAAAATTTTAAAGCGATCCAACGGTCGGATCTATATTTATGGACCTTTTGAGCCGGTACTATAGTCGTGTCGGTGGAATTGCCCGACCGGACGTCGTCGGAGTGGAGTAACGATTCCACGCTTCTCCATGTAAAAGAGCCTCCGGAAACTACTGAAAATTTTTTTAGAGAGAGCCAACGGTCGGATCTATATTTATGGACCTTTTGAGCCGGTACTCTAGTCGTCTCGGTGGAATTTCCCGACCGGACGTCGTCGAAGTGGAGTACCGATTCCACGCTACTCCATGTAAAACAGCCTCCGAAAACTCATGAAAAAAATTTTAAAGCGATCCAACGGTCGGATCTATATTTATGGACCTTTTGAGCCGGAACTGTAGTCGTGTCTGTGGAATTTCCCGACCGGACGTCGTTGGAGTGGAGTACCGATTCCGCGCTACTCCATGTAAAACAGCCTTCGGAAACTCCTGAAAATTTTTTTAGAGCGATCCAACGGTCGGATCTATATTTATGGACCTTTTAGGATGGTACTCTAGTCGTGTTGGCGGAATTGCTCGACCGGAGGTCGTCGGAGTGGAATTCCGATTCCGCGCTTCTCCATGTAAAACAGCCTCCGGAAACTCCTAAAACAATTTTTGAGCGATCCAACCGTCGGATCTACACTTATGGACCTTTTAAGACAGTACTATAGTCGTGTCGGTGGAACTTACTGACCGGAAGTCGTCGGAGGGGAGTACCGATTCCACGCTCCTCGATGTAAAACAACCTCCGGAAACTCCTGAAAAATGTTTTAGAGCGATCCAACGATCGGATCTATATTTATGGACCTTTTAGGATGGTACTCTAGTCGTGTCTGTGGAATTGCCCGACCGGACGTCGTCGGAGTGGAGTAACGAGTACGCGCTTCTCCATGTAAAAGAGCCTTCGGAAACTACTGAAAATTTTTTTAGAGAGAGCCAACGGTCGGATCTATATTTATGGACCTTTTGAGTCGGTACTCTAGTCGTCTCGGTGGAATTGCCCGACCGGACGTCGTCGGAGTGGAGTACCGATTCCACGCTACTCCATGTAAAATGGCCTCCGGAAACTCATGAAAATTTTTTTAGAGAGAGCCAACGGTCGGATCTATATTTATGGACTTTTTGAGCCGGAACTCTAGTCGTGTCTGTGGAATTTCCCGACCGGACGTCGTCGGAGTGGAGTAACGAGTACGCGCTTCTCCATGTAAAAGAGCCTTCGGAAACTACTGAAAAAACTTTTAGAGCGATCCAACGGTCGGATCTATATTTATAGACCTTTTAGGATGGTACTCTAGTCGTGTCGGTGGAATTGCCCGACCGGACGTCGTCGGAGTGGAGTAACGATTCCACGCTTCTCCATGTAAAAGAGACTCCGGAAACTACTATAATTTTTTTTAGAGAGAGCCAACGGTCGGATCTATATTTATGGACCTTTTGAGCCAGTACTCTAGTCGTGTCGGTGGAATTTCCCGACCGGACGTCGTCGGAGTGGAGTAACGATTCCACGCTACTCCATGTAAAATAGCCTCCGGAAACTCATGAAAAAAATTTTAAAGCGATCCAACGGTCGGATCTATATTTATGGACCTTTTGAGCCGGTACTCTAGTCGTGTCGGTGGAATTGCCCGACCGGACGTCGTCGGAGTGGAGTAACGATTCCACGCTTCTCCATGTAAAAGAGCCTCCGGAAACTACTGAAAATTTTTTTAGAGAGAGCCAACGGTCGGATCTATATTTATGGACCTTTTGAGCCGGTACTCTAGTCGTGTCTGTGGAATTTCCCGACCGGAAGTCGTCGGAGTGGAGTACTGATTCCACACTACTCCATGTAAAAGAGCCTCCGGAAACTACTGAAAATTTTTTTAGAGAGAGCCAACGGTCGGATCAATATTTATGGACCTTTTGAGCCGGTTCTCTAGTCGTCTCGGTGGAATTTCCCGACCGGACGTCGGCGGAGTGGAGTACCAATTCCACGCTACTCCATGTAGAACAGCCTCCGGAAACTCATGAAAAAAATTTTAAAGCGATCCAACGGTCGGATCTATATTTATGGACCTTTTGAGCCGGTACTATAGTCGTGTCGGTGGAATTGCCCGACCGGACGTCGTCGGAGTGGAGTAACGATTCCACGCTTCTCCATGTAAAAGAGCCTCCGGAAACTACTGAAAATTTTTTTAGAGAGAGCCAACGGTCGGATCTATATTTATGGACCTTTTGAGCCGGTACTCTAGTCGTCTCGGTGGAATTTCCCGACCGGACGTCGTCGAAGTGGAGTACCGATTCCACGCTACTCCATGTAAAACAGCCTCCGAAAACTCATGAAAAAAATTTTAAAGCGATCCAACGGTCGGATCTATATTTATGGACCTTTTGAGCCGGAACTGTAGTCGTGTCTGTGGAATTTCCCGACCGGACGTCGTTGGAGTGGAGTACCGATTCCGCGCTACTCCATGTAAAACAGCCTTCGGAAACTCCTGAAAATTTTTTTAGAGCGATCCAACGGTCGGATCTATATTTATGGACCTTTTAGGATGGTACTCTAGTCGTGTTGGCGGAATTGCTCGACCGGAGGTCGTCGGAGTGGAATTCCGATTCCGCGCTTCTCCATGTAAAACAGCCTCCGGAAACTCCTAAAACAATTTTTGAGCGATCCAACCGTCGGATCTACACTTATGGACCTTTTAAGACAGTACTATAGTCGTGTCGGTGGAACTTACTGACCGGAAGTCGTCGGAGGGGAGTACCGATTCCACGCTCCTCGATGTAAAACAACCTCCGGAAACTCCTGAAAAATGTTTTAGAGCGATCCAACGATCGGATCTATATTTATGGACCTTTTAGGATGGTACTCTAGTCGTGTCTGTGGAATTGCCCGACCGGACGTCGTCGGAGTGGAGTAACGAGTACGCGCTTCTCCATGTAAAAGAGCCTTCGGAAACTACTGAAAATTTTTTTAGAGAGAGCCAACGGTCGGATCTATATTTATGGACCTTTTGAGTCGGTACTCTAGTCGTCTCGGTGGAATTGCCCGACCGGACGTCGTCGGAGTGGAGTACCGATTCCACGCTACTCCATGTAAAATGGCCTCCGGAAACTCATGAAAATTTTTTTAGAGAGAGCCAACGGTCGGATCTATATTTATGGACTTTTTGAGCCGGAACTCTAGTCGTGTCTGTGGAATTTCCCGACCGGACGTCGTCGGAGTGGAGTAACGAGTACGCGCTTCTCCATGTAAAAGAGCCTTCGGAAACTACTGAAAAAACTTTTAGAGCGATCCAACGGTCGGATCTATATTTATAGACCTTTTAGGATGGTACTCTAGTCGTGTCGGTGGAATTGCCCGACCGGACGTCGTCGGAGTGGAGTAACGATTCCACGCTTCTCCATGTAAAAGAGACTCCGGAAACTACTATAATTTTTTTTAGAGAGAGCCAACGGTCGGATCTATATTTATGGACCTTTTGAGCCAGTACTCTAGTCGTGTCGGTGGAATTTCCCGACCGGACGTCGTCGGAGTGGAGTAACGATTCCACGCTACTCCATGTAAAATAGCCTCCGGAAACTCATGAAAAAAATTTTAAAGCGATCCAACGGTCGGATCTATATTTATGGACCTTTTGAGCCGGTACTCTAGTCGTGTCGGTGGAATTGCCCGACCGGACGTCGTCGGAGTGGAGTAACGATTCCACGCTTCTCCATGTAAAAGAGCCTCCGGAAACTACTGAAAATTTTTTTAGAGAGAGCCAACGGTCGGATCTATATTTATGGACCTTTTGAGCCGGTACTCTAGTCGTGTCTGTGGAATTTCCCGACCGGAAGTCGTCGGAGTGGAGTACTGATTCCACACTACTCCATGTAAAAGAGCCTCCGGAAACTACTGAAAATTTTTTTAGAGAGAGCCAACGGTCGGATCAATATTTATGGACCTTTTGAGCCGGTTCTCTAGTCGTCTCGGTGGAATTTCCAGACCGGACGTCGGCGGAGTGGAGTACCAATTCCACGCTACTCCATGTAGAACAGCCTCCGGAAACTCATGAAAAAAATTTTAAAGCGATCCAACGGTCGGATCTATATTTATGGACCTTTTGAGCCGGTACTATAGTCGTGTCGGTGGAATTGCCCGACCGGACGTCGTCGGAGTGGAGTAACGATTCCACGCTTCTCCATGTAAAAGAGCCTCCGGAAACTACTGAAAATTTTTTTAGAGAGAGCCAACGGTCGGATCTATATTTATGGACCTTTTGAGCCGGTACTCTAGTCGTCTCGGTGGAATTTCCCGACCGGACGTCGTCGAAGTGGAGTACCGATTCCACGCTACTCCATGTAAAACAGCCTCCGAAAACTCATGAAAAAAATTTTAAAGCGATCCAACGGTCGGATCTATATTTATGGACCTTTTGAGCCGGAACTGTAGTCGTGTCTGTGGAATTTCCCGACCGGACGTCGTTGGAGTGGAGTACCGATTCCGCGCTACTCCATGTAAAACAGCCTTCGGAAACTCCTGAAAATTTTTTTAGAGCGATCCAACGGTCGGATCTATATTTATGGACCTTTTAGGATGGTACTCTAGTCGTGTTGGCGGAATTGCTCGACCGGAGGTCGTCGGAGTGGAATTCCGATTCCGCGCTTCTCCATGTAAAACAGCCTCCGGAAACTCCTAAAACAATTTTTGAGCGATCCAACCGTCGGATCTACACTTATGGACCTTTTAAGACAGTACTATAGTCGTGTCGGTGGAACTTACTGACCGGAAGTCGTCGGAGGGGAGTACCGATTCCACGCTCCTCGATGTAAAACAACCTCCGGAAACTCCTGAAAAATGTTTTAGAGCGATCCAACGATCGGATCTATATTTATGGACCTTTTAGGATGGTACTCTAGTCGTGTCTGTGGAATTGCCCGACCGGACGTCGTCGGAGTGGAGTAACGAGTACGCGCTTCTCCATGTAAAAGAGCCTTCGGAAACTACTGAAAATTTTTTTAGAGAGAGCCAACGGTCGGATCTATATTTATGGACCTTTTGAGTCGGTACTCTAGTCGTCTCGGTGGAATTGCCCGACCGGACGTCGTCGGAGTGGAGTACCGATTCCACGCTACTCCATGTAAAATGGCCTCCGGAAACTCATGAAAATTTTTTTAGAGAGAGCCAACGGTCGGATCTATATTTATGGACTTTTTGAGCCGGAACTCTAGTCGTGTCTGTGGAATTTCCCGACCGGACGTCGTCGGAGTGGAGTAACGAGTACGCGCTTCTCCATGTAAAAGAGCCTTCGGAAACTACTGAAAAAACTTTTAGAGCGATCCAACTGTCGGATCTATATTTATGGACCTTTTAGGATGGTACTCTAGTCGTGTCTGTGGAATTGCCCGACCGGACGTCGTCGGAGTGGAGTAACGAGTACGCGCTTCTCCATGTAAAAGAGCCTTCGGAAACTACTGAAAAAACTTTTAGAGCGATCCAACGGTCGGATCTATATTTATAGACCTTTTAGGATGGTACTCTAGTCGTGTCGGTGGAATTGCCCGACCGGACGTCGTCGGAGTGGAGTAACGATTCCACGCTTCTCCATGTAAAAGAGACTCCGGAAACTACTATAATTTTTTTTAGAGAGAGCCAACGGTCGGATCTATATTTATGGACCTTTTGAGCCGGTACTCTAGTTGTCTCGGTGGAATTTCCCGACCGGACGTCGTCGGAGTGGAGTACCGATTCCACGCTACTCCATGTAAAATAGCCTCCGGAAACTCATGAAAAAAATTTTAAAGCGATCCAACGGTCGGATCTATATTTATGGACCTTTTGAGCCGGTACTGTAGTCGTGTCGGTGGAATTGCCCGACCGGACGTCGTCGGAGTGGAGTAACGATTCCACGCTTCTCCATGTAAAAGAGCCTACGGAAACTACTGAAAATTTTTTTAGAGAGAGCCAACGGTCGGATCTATATTTATGGACCTTTTGAGCCGGTACTCTAGTCGTGTCTGTGGAACTTCCCGACCGGACATCGTCGGAGTGGAGTACTGATTCCACGCTACTCCATGTAAAAGAGCCTCCAGAAACTACTGAAAATTTTTTTAGAGAGAGCCAACGGTCGGATCTATATTTATGGACCTTTTGAGCCGGTACTCTAGTCGTCTCGGTGGAATTTCCCGACCGGACGTCGTCGGAGTGGAGTACCGATTCCACACTACTCCATGTAAAACAGCCTCTGGAAACTCATGAAAAAAATTTTAAAGCGATCCAACGGTTGGATCTATATTTATGGACCTTTTGAGCCGGTTCTCTAGTCGTGTCAGTGGAATTGCCCGATCGGACGGCGTCGGAGTGGAGTACCGATTCCGCGCTACTGCATGTAAAACAGCCTTCGGAAACTCCTGAAAATTTTTTTAGAGCGATCCAACGGTCGGATATATATTTATGGACCTTTTAGGATGGTACTCTAGTCGTGTTGGCGGAATTGCTCGACCGGAGGTCGTCGGAGTGGAATTCCGATTCCGCCCTTCTCCATGTAAAACAGCCTCCGAAAACTCCTCAAACAATTTTTGAGCGATCCAACCGTCGGATCCACACTTATGGACCTTTTAAGACAGTACTATAGTCGTGTCGGTGGAACTTACTGACCGGAAGTCTTCGGAGGGGAGTACCGATTCCACGCTCCTCGATGTAAAACAACCTCCGGAAACTCCTGAAAAATTTTTTAGAGCGATCCAACGGTCGGATCTATATTTATGGACCTTTTAGGATGGTACTCTAGTCGTGTCTGTGGAATTGCCCGACCGGACGTCGTCGGAGTGGAGTAACGAGTACGCGCTTCTCCATGTAAAAGAGCCTTCGGAAACTACTCAAAAAACTTTTAGAGCGATCCAACGGTCGGATCTATATTTATGGACCTTTTAGGATGGTACTCTAGTCGTGTCTGTGGAATTGCCCTACCGGACGTCGTCGGAGTGGAGTAACGATTCCACGCTTCTCCATGTAAAAGAGCCTCCGAAAACTCCTGAAAATTTTTTTAGAGCGATCCAACGGTCGGATCTATATTTATGGACCTTTTGAGCCGGTACTCTAGTCGTCTCGGTGGAATTGCCCGACCGGACGTCGTCGGAGTGGAGTACCGATTCCACGCTACTCCTTGTAAAATAGCCTCCGGAAACTCATGAAAAACATTTTAAAGCGATCCAACGGTCGGATCTATATTTATGGACCTTTTGAGCCGGAACTGTAGTCGTGTCTGTGGAATTTCCCGACCGGACGTCGTCGGAGTGGAGTACCGATTCCGCGCTACTCCATGTAAAACAGGCTTCGGAAACTCCTGAAAATGTTTTTAGAGCGATCCAACGGTCGATTCTATATTTATGGACCTTTTAGGATGGTACTCTAGCCGTGTCGGTGGAATTGCCCAACCGGATGTCGTCGGAGTGGAGTACCGAGTCCGCGCTACTCCATGTAAAACAGCCTTCGGAAACTCCTGAAAATTTTTTTAGAGCGATCCAACTGTCGGATCTATATTTATGGACCTTTTAGGATGGTACTCTAGTCGTGTCTGTGGAATTGCCCGACCGGACGTCGTCGGAGTGGAGTAACGAGTCTGCGCTTCTCCATGTAAAAGAGCCTTCGAAAACTACTGAAAAACCTTTTAGAGCGATCCAACGGTCGGAGCTATATTTATGGACCTTTTAGGATGGTACTCTAGTCGTGTCGGTGGAATTGCCCGACCGGACGTCGTCGGAGTGGAGTAACGATTCCGCGCTTCTCCATGTAAAAGAGCCTCCGGAAACTACTGAAAATTTTTTTAGAGAGAGCCAACGGTCGGATCTATATTTATGAACCTTTTGAGCCGGTACTCTAGTCGTCTCGGTGGAATTGCCCGCCGGACGTCGTCGGAGTGGAGTACCGATTCCACGCTACTCCATGTAAAATAGCCTCTAGAAACTCATGAAAAACATTTTAAAGCGATCCAACGGTCGGATCTATATTTATGGACCTTTTGAGCCGGAACTGTAGTCGTGTCTGTGGAATTTCCCGACCGGACGTCGTCGGAGTGGAGTACCGATTCCGCGCTACTCCATGTAAAACAGGATTCGGAAACTCCTGAAAATTTTTTTAGAGCGATCCAACGGTCGAATCTATATTTATGGACCTTTTAGGATGGTACTCTAGTCGTGTCGGTGGAATTGCCCAACCGGATATCGTCGGAGTGGAGTACCGAGTCCGCGCTACTCCATGTGAAACAGGCTTCGGAAACTCCTGAAAATTTTTTTAGAGCGATCCAACGGTCGATTCTATATTTATGGACCTTTTAGGATGGTACTCTAGTCGTGTCGGTGGAATTGCCCAACCGGATGTCGTCGGAGTGGAGTACCGAGTCCGCGCTACTCCATGTAAAACAGCCTTCGGAAACTCCTGAAATTTTTTTTAGAGCGATCCAACTGTCGGATCTATATTTATGGACCTTTTAGGATGGTACTCTAGTCGTGTCTGTGGAATTGCCCGACCGGACGTCGTCGGAGTGGAGTAACGAGTACGCGCTTCTCCATGTAAAAGAGCTTTCGGAAACTATTGAAAAAACTTTTAGAGCGATCCAACGGTCGGATCTATATTTATGGACCTTTTAGGATGGTACTCTAGTCGTGTCGGTGGAATTGCCCGACCGGACGTCGTCGGAGTGGAGTAACGATTCCACGCTTCTCCATGTAAAAGAGACTCCGGAAACTACTATAATTTTTTTTAGAGAGAGCCAACGGTCGGATCTATATTTATGGACCTTTTGAGCCAGTACTCTAGTCGTGTCGGTGGAATTTCCCGACCGGACGTCGTCGGAGTGGAGTAACGATTCCACGCTACTCCATGTAAAATAGCCTCCGGAAACTCATGAAAAAAATTTTAAAGCGATCCAACGGTCGGATCTATATTTATGGACCTTTTGAGCCGGTACTCTAGTCGTGTCGGTGGAATTGCCCGACCGGACGTCGTCGGAGTGGAGTAACGATTCCACGCTTCTCCATGTAAAAGAGCCTCCGGAAACTACTGAAAATTTTTTTAGAGAGAGCCAACGGTCGGATCTATATTTATGGACCTTTTGAGCCGGTACTCTAGTCGTGTCTGTGGAATTTCCCGACCGGAAGTCGTCGGAGTGGAGTACTGATTCCACACTACTCCATGTAAAAGAGCCTCCGGAAACTACTGAAAATTTTTTTAGAGAGAGCCAACGGTCGGATCAATATTTATGGACCTTTTGAGCCGGTTCTCTAGTCGTCTCGGTGGAATTTCCCGACCGGACGTCGGCGGAGTGGAGTACCAATTCCACGCTACTCCATGTAGAACAGCCTCCGGAAACTCATGAAAAAAATTTTAAAGCGATCCAACGGTCGGATCTATATTTATGGACCTTTTGAGCCGGTACTATAGTCGTGTCGGTGGAATTGCCCGACCGGACGTCGTCGGAGTGGAGTAACGATTCCACGCTTCTCCATGTAAAAGAGCCTCCGGAAACTACTGAAAATTTTTTTAGAGAGAGCCAACGGTCGGATCTATATTTATGGACCTTTTGAGCCGGTACTCTAGTCGTCTCGGTGGAATTTCCCGACCGGACGTCGTCGAAGTGGAGTACCGATTCCACGCTACTCCATGTAAAACAGCCTCCGAAAACTCATGAAAAAAATTTTAAAGCGATCCAACGGTCGGATCTATATTTATGGACCTTTTGAGCCGGAACTGTAGTCGTGTCTGTGGAATTTCCCGACCGGACGTCGTTGGAGTGGAGTACCGATTCCGCGCTACTCCATGTAAAACAGCCTTCGGAAACTCCTGAAAATTTTTTTAGAGCGATCCAACGGTCGGATCTATATTTATGGACCTTTTAGGATGGTACTCTAGTCGTGTTGGCGGAATTGCTCGACCGGAGGTCGTCGGAGTGGAATTCCGATTCCGCGCTTCTCCATGTAAAACAGCCTCCGGAAACTCCTAAAACAATTTTTGAGCGATCCAACCGTCGGATCTACAGTTATGGACCTTTTAAGACAGTACTATAGTCGTGTCGGTGGAACTTACTGACCGGAAGTCGTCGGAGGGGAGTACCGATTCCACGCTCCTCGATGTAAAACAACCTCCGGAAACTCCTGAAAAATGTTTTAGAGCGATCCAACGGTCGGATCTATATTTATGGACCTTTTAGGATGGTACTCTAGTCGTGTCTGTGGAATTGCCCGACCGGACGTCGTCGGAGTGGAGTAACGAGTACGCGCTTCTCCATGTAAAAGAGCCTTCGGAAACTACTGAAAATTTTTTTAGAGAGAGCCAACGGTCGGATCTATATTTATGGACCTTTTGAGTCGGTACTCTAGTCGTCTCGGTGGAATTGCCCGACCGGACGTCGTCGGAGTGGAGTACCGATTCCACGCTACTCCATGTAAAATGGCCTCCGGAAACTCATGAAAAACATTTTAAAGCGATCCAACGGTCGGATCTATATTTATGGACCTTTTGAGCCGGAACTGTAGTCGTGTCTGTGGAATTTCCCGACCGGACGTCGTCGGAGTGGAGTACCGATTCCGCGCTACTCCATGTAAAACAGGATTCGGAAACTCCTGAAAATTTTTTTAGAGCGATCCAACGGTCGAATCTATATTTATGGACCTTTTAGGATGGTACTCTAGTCGTGTCGGTGGAATTGCCCCACCAGATGTCGTCGGAGTGGAGTACCGAGTCCGCGCTACTCCATGTAAAAGAGCCTTCGGAAACTCCTGAAAATTTTTTTATAGTGATCCAACGTTCGGAACTATATTTATGGACCTTTTAGGATGGTACTCTAGTCATGTCTGTGGAATTGCCCGACCGGACGTCGTCGGAGTGGAGTAACGAGTCCGCGCTTCTCCATGTAAAAGAGCCTTCGGAAACTACTGAAAAAACTTTTAGAGCGATCCAACGGTCGGATCTATATTTATGGACCTTTAAGGATGGTACTCTAGTCGTGTCGGTGGAATTGCCCGACCGGACGTCGTCGGAGTGGAGTAACGATTCCACGCTTCTCCATGTAAAAGAGCCTCCGGAAACTCATGAAAATTTTTTTAAAGCGATCCAATGGTCGGATCTATATTTATGGACCTTTTGAGCCGAAACTCTAGTCGTTTCTGTGGAATATCCCGACCGGACGTCGTCGGAGTGGAGTACCGATTCCGCGCTACTCCATGTAAAACAGGCTTCGGAAACTCCTGAAAATTTTTTTAGAGCGATCCAACGGTCGAATCTATATTTATGGACCTTTTAGGATGGTACTCTAGTCGTGTCGGTGGAATTTCCCAACCGGATGTCGTCGGAGTGGAGTACCGAGTCCGCGCTACTCCATGTAAAACAGCCTTCGGAAACTCCTGAAAATTTTTTTAGAGCGATCCAACGGTCGGATCTATATTTATGGACCTTTTAGGATGGTACTCTAGTCGTGTCTGTGGAATTGCCCTACCGGACGTCGTCGTAGTGGAGTAACGAGTCCGCGCTTCTCCATGTAAAAGAGCCTTCGGAAACTACAGAAAAAACTTTTAGAGCGATCCAACGGTCGGAGCTATATTTATGGACCTTTTAGGATGGTACTCTAGTCGTGTCGGTGGAATTGCCCGACCGGACGTCGTCGGAGTGGAGTAACGATTCCACGCTTCTCCATGTAAAAGAGCCTCCGGAAACTACTAAAAACTTTTTTAGAGCGATCCAACGGTCGGATCTATATTTATGGACCTTTTGAGGCGGTAATCTAGTCGTGTCGGTGGAATTGCCCGACCGGACATCGTCGGAGTGGAGTACCGAGTCCACGCTATTCCATGTAAAACAACCTTCGGAAACTCCTGAAAAAAATTTTAGTGCGATCCAACGGTCGAATCTATATTTATGGACCTTTTAGGATGGTACTCTAGTCGTGTCGGTGGAATTGCCCGACCGGACGTCGTCGGAGTGGAGTAACTATTCCGCGCTTCTGCATGTAAAAGAGCCTCCGGAAACTACTAAAAACTTTTTTAGAGCGATCCAACGGTCGGATCTATTTTTGTGGACCTTTTGAGCCGGTACTCTAGTCATCTCGATGGAATTGCCCGGCCGGACATCGTCGGAGTGGAGAACCGATTCCGTGATACTCCGTGTAAAACAGCCTCCGGAAACACATGAAAATTTTTTTAAAGCGATCCAACGGTCGGATCTATATTTATGGACCTTTTGAGGCAGTACTCTAGTCGTGTCGGTGGAATTGCCCGACTGGGCGTCGTCGGAGTGGAGCACCGATTTTGCGCTACTCCATGTAAAACAGCCTTCGGAAACTCCTGAAAAACTTTTTAGAGCGATCCTATGGTCGGATCTATATTTATGGACCTTTTAGGATGGTACTCTAGTCGTGTCGGTGGAATTGCCCGATAGGATGTCGTCGGAGTGGAGTTCCGAGTCCGCGCTTTTCCATGTAAAACAGCGTTCGGAAACTCCTGAAAACATTTTTAGAGCGATCTAACCGTCTGATCTATATTTATGGACCTTTTAGGATGGTACTCTAGTCGTGTCGGTTGAATTGCCCGACCGGACGTTGTCGGAGTGGAGTAACGATTCCGCGCTACTCCATGTAAAAGAGCCTCCGGAAACTATTGAAAAAACTTTTAGAGCGATCAAACGGTCGGATCTATATTTATAGACCTTTTGAGCTGGTACTCTAGTCGTGTCGGTGCAATTGCCGGAGCGGACGTCGTCGTAGTGGAGTACCGATTCTGCGCTGCTCCATGTAAAAGAGCCTTCGCAAACTATTGAAAATTTTTTTTTCAGCGATCCAAGGGTCGGATCTATTTTTGAGGACCTTTTGAGTCGTTACTCTAGTCATCTCGATGGAATTGCCCGGCCGGACATCGTCGGAGTGGAGAACCGATTCCGTGATACTCCGTGTAAAACAGCCTCCGGAAACACATGAAAATTTTTTTACAGCGATCCAACGGTCGGATCTATATTTATGGACCTTTTGAGGCAGTACTCTAGTCGTGTCGGTGGAATTGCCCGACTGGGCGTCGTCGGAGTGGAGCACCGATTTTGCGCTACTCCATGTAAAACAGCCTTTGGAAACTCCTGAAAACTTTTTTAGTGCGATCCAACGGTCGGATCTATATTTATGGACCTTTTAGGATGGTACTCTAGTCGTGTCGGTGGAATTGCCCGACCGGACGTCGTCGGAGTGGAGTAACGATTCCGCGCTTCTGCATGTAAAAGAGCCTCCGGAAACTACTAAAAACTTTTTTAGAGCGATCCAACGGTCGGATCTATTTTTGTGGACCTTTTGAGTCGTTACTCTAGTCATCTCGATGGAATTGCCCGGCCGGACATCGTCGGAGTGGAGAACCGATTCCGTGATACTCCGTGTAAAACAGCCTCCGGAAACACATGAAAATTTTTTTAAAGCGATCCAACGGTCGGATCTATATTTATGGACCTTTTGAGGCAGTACTCTAGTCGTGTCGGTGGAATTGCCCGACTGGGCGTCGTCAGAGTGGAGCACCGATTCTGCGCTACTCCATGTAAAACAGCCTTCGGAAACTCCTGAAAAACTTTTTAGAGGGATCCCATGGTCGGATCTATATTTATGGACCTTTTAGGATGGTACTCTAGTCGTGTCGGTGGAATTGCCCGACAGGATGTCGTCGGAGTGGAGTTCCGAGTCCGCGCTTTTCCATGTAAAACAGCGTTCGGAAACTCCTGAAAACATTTTTAGAGCGATCTAACGGTCTGATCTATATTTATGGACCTTTTAGGATGGTACTCTAGTCGTGTCGGTGGAATTGCCCGACCGGACGTTGTCGGAGTGGAGTAACGATTCCGCACTACT
Organism: Populus davidiana; assembly: GCA_030145905.1. NCBI lineage: Eukaryota > Viridiplantae > Streptophyta > Magnoliopsida > Malpighiales > Salicaceae > Populus > Populus davidiana. The sequence goes on along the minus strand of CM057798.1, from coordinate 20,296,767 downwards.
CCATGTAAAAGAGCCTCCGGAAACTATTGAAAAAACTTTTAGAGCGATCAAACGGTCGGATCTATATTTATAGACCTTTTGAGCTGGTACTCTAGTCGTGTCGGTGCAATTGCCCGAGCGGACGTCGTCGTAGTGGAGTACCGATTCTGCGCTGCTCCATGTAAAAGAGCCTTCGCAAACTATTGAAAATTTTTTTTTCAGCGATCCAACGGTCGGATCTATTTTTGTGGACCTTTTGAGTCGTTACTCTAGTCATCTCGATGGAATTGCCCGGCCGGACATCGTCGGAGTGGAGAACCGATTCCGGGATACTCCGTGTAAAACAGCCTCCGGAAACACATGAAAAAAATTTTAAAGCGATCCAACAGTCGGATCTATATTTATGGACCTTTTGAGGCAGTACTCTAGTCGTGTCGGTGGAATTGCCCGACTAGGCGTCGTCGGAGTGGAGCACCGATTCTGCGCTACTCCATGTAAAACAGCCTTCGGAAACTTCTGAAAAAAATTTTAGAGCGATCCAACGGTCGGATCTATATTTATGGACCTTTTAGGATGGTACTCTAGTCGTGTCGGTGGAATTGCCCGACCGGATGTCGTCGGAGTGGAGTTCCGAGTCCGCGCTACTCCATGTAAAACAGCCTCCGGAAACTCCTGAAAAAAAATTTTAAGGCGATCCAACGGTCGGATCTATATTTATAGACCTTTTGAGCCGGTACTCTAGTCGTGTCGGTGGAATTGCCCGACCGGACGTCGTCGGAGTGGAGTACCGATTCCGCGCTATTCCATGTAAAACAGCCTTCGGAAACTCCTGAAAAAATTTTTAGAGCGATCCAACGGTCGGATCTATATTTATGGACCTTTTAGGATGGTACTCTAGTCGTGTCTGTGGAATTGCCAGACCGGACGTCGTCGGAGTGGAGTAACGGTTCCGCGCTTCTCCATGTAAAACAATCTCTGGAAACTACTGAAAAACATTTTAGAGCGATCCAACGGCCGGATCTATTTTTATGGACCTTTTGGGCCGGTACTCTAGTATGTCGATGGAATGGCGCGACCGGATGTCGTCGGAGTGGAGTACCGAGTCCGCGCTATTCCATGTAAAACAGCCTTCAGAAACTCCAGAAAAAATTTTTAGAGCGATCCAACGGTCGAATCTATATTTATGGACCTTTTAGGATGGTACTCTAGTCGTGTCTGTGGAATTGCCCGACCGGACGTTGTCGGAGTGGAGTAATGAGTCCGCGCTTCTCCATGTAAAAGAGCCTTCGGAAACTACTGAAAAAACTTTTAGAGGGATCCAACGGTCGGATCTATATTTATGGACCTTTTAGGATGGTACTCTAGTCGTGTCGGTGGAATTGCCCGACCGGACGTCGTCGGAGTGGAGTAACGAGTCCACCCTTCTCCATGTAAAAGACCTCCGGAAACTACTGAAAAATTTTTTAGAGAGAGCCAACGGTCGGATCTATATTTATGGACTTTTTGAGCCGGTACTCTAGTTGTCTCGGTGGAATTGCCCGACCGGACGTCGTCGGAGTGGAGTACCGATTCCACGCTACTCCATGTAAAACAGCCTCCGAAAACTCATGAAAAAAATTTTAAAGCGATCCAAAGGTCGGATCTATATTTATGGACCTTTTGAGCCGGAACTCTAGTCGTGTCTGTGGAATTTCCCGACCGGACGTCGTCGGAGTGGAGTACCGATTCCGCGCTACTCCATGTAAAACAGCCTTCGGAAACTCCTGAAAATTTTTTTAGAGCGATCCAACGGTCGAATCTATATTTATGGACCTTTTAGGATGGTACTCTAGTCGTGTCGGTGGAATTGCCCAACCGGATGTCGTCGGAGTGGAGTACCGAGTCCGCGCTACTCCATGTAAAACAGCCTTCGAAAACTCCTGAAAATTTTTTTAGAGCGATCCAACGGTCGGATCTATATTTATGGACCTTTTAGGATGGTACTCTAGTCGTGTCAGTGGAATTGCCCGACCGGACATTGTCGCAGTGGAGTAACGATTCCGCGCTTCTCCATGTAAAAGAGCCTCCGGAAACTACTGAAAACATTTCTGGAGCGATCCAACGGTCGGATCTATATTTATGGACCTTTTGAGCCGGTACTCTAGTTGTCTCGGTGGAATTGCCCAACCGGACGTCGTCGAAGTGGAGTACTGATTCTACGCTACTCCATGTAAAACAGCCTCCGGAAACTCATGAAAAATCTTTTAAAGCGATCCAACGATCAGATCTATATTTATGGACCTTTTGAGCCGGTACTCTAGTCGTATCGGTGGAATTGCCCGACCGGACGTCGTCGGAGTGGAGTAAAGATTCCGAGCTTCTTCATGTAAAAGAGCCTCCGGAAACTACTAAAAACTTTTTTAGAGCGATCCAACGGTCGGATCTATATTTATGGACCTTTTGAGCCGGTACTCTAGTCGTCTCGGTGGAATTGCCCGACCGAACGTCGTCGGAGTGGAGTACCGATTCCATGCTACTCCATGTAAAACAGCCTCCGGAAACTCATGAAAAAGCTTTTAAATCGATCCAACGGTCAGATCTATATTTATGGACCTTTTGAGGCAGTACTCTAGTCGTGTCGGTGGAATTGCCCGACTGGGCGTCGTCGGAGTGGAGCACCGATTCTGCGCTACTCCATGTAAAACAACCTTCGGAAACTCCTGAAAAAAATTTTAGAGCGATCCAACGGTCGGATCTATATTTATGGACCTTTTAGGATGGTACTCTAGTCGTGTCGGTGGAATTGGCCGACCGGACGTCGTCGTAGTAGAGTAACGATTCCGCGCTTCTCCATGTAAAAGAGCCTCCGGAAACTACTGAAAAAACTTTTAAAGCGATCCAACAGTCGGATCTATATTTATGGACGTTCTGAGCCGGTACTCTAGTCGTGTCGGTGGAATTGCCCGACCGGACGTCGTCGGAGTGGAGCAACGATTTCGCGCTTCTCCATGTAAAAGAGCCTCCGGAAACTACTAAAAACTTTTTTAGAGCGATCCAACGGTCGGATCTATATTTATGGACCTTTTCAGGCGGTAATCTAGTCGTGTCGGTGGAATTGCCCGACCGGACGTCGTCGGTGTGGAGTACCGAGTCCACGCTATTCCATGTAAAACAACCTGCGGAAACTCCTGAAAAAAAATTTAGTGCGATCCAACGGTCGGATCTATAATTATGGACCTTTTAGGATGGTACTCTAGTCGTGTCGGTGGAATTGCCCGACCGGACGTCGTCGGAGTGGAGTAACGATTCCGCGCTTCTGCATGTAAAAGAGCCTCCGGAAACTATTGAAAAAACTTTTAGAGCGATCAAACGGTCGGATCTATATTTATGGACCTTTTAGGATGGTACTCTAGTCGTGTCGGTGGAATTGCCCGACCGGACGTCGTCGGAGTGGAGTAACGATTCCGCGCTTCTGCATGTAAAAGAGCCTCCGGAAACTACTAAAAACTTTTTTAGAGCGATCCAACGGTCGGATCTATTTTTGTGGACCTTTTGAGTCGTTACTCTAGTCATCTCGATGGAATTGCCCGGCCGGACATCGTCGGAGTGGAGAACCGATTCCGTGATACTCCGTGTAAAACAGCCTCCGGAAACACATGAAAAAATTTTTAAAGCGATCCAACGGTCGGATCTATATTTATGGACCTTTTGAGGCAGTACTCTAGTCGTGTCGGTGGAATTGCCCGACTGGGCGTCGTCGGAGTGGAGCACCGATTTTGCGCTACTCCATGTAAAACAGCCTTCGGAAACTCCTGAAAAAAATTTTAGAGCGATCCAATGGTCGGATCTATATTTATGGACCTTTTAGGATGGTACTTTAGTCGTGTCGGTGGAATTGCCCGACCGGATGTCGTCGGAGTGGAGTTCCGAGTCCGCGCTATTCCATGTAAAACAGCGTTCGGAAACTCTTGAAAACATTTTTAGAGCGATCTAACGGTCTGATCTATATTTATGGACCTTTTGAGCCGGAACTCTAGTCGTGTCTGTGGAATTTCCCGACCGGACGGCGTCGGAGTGGAGTACCTATTCCGCGTTACGCCATGTAAAACAGCCTTCCGAAACTCCTGAAAATTTTTTTAGAGCGATCCAACGGTCGGATCTATATTTATGGACCTTTTGAGCCGGTACTCTAGTTGTCTCGGTGGAATTGCCCGACCGGACGTCGTCGGAGTGGATTACCGATTCCACGCTACTCCATGTAAAACAGCCTCAGGAAACTCATGAAAAAGCTTTTAAAGCGATGCAACGGTCGGATCTATATTTATGGACCTTTTGAGCCGGTACTCTAGTCGTGTCGGTGGAATTGCCCGACCGGACGTCGTCGGAGTGGAGTAACGATTCCACGCTTCTCCATGTAAAAGAGCCTCCGGAAACTCCTGCATATTTTTTTAGAGTGATCTAACGGTCGGATCTATATTTATGGACCTTTTAGGATGGTACTCTAGTCGTGTTGGTGGAATTGCCCGACCGGACGTCGTCGGAGTGGAGTACCGATTCCACGCTACTCTATGTAAAACAGCCTCCGAAAACTCATGAAAAAACTTTTAAAGCGATCCAACGGTTGGATCTATATTTATGGACCTTTTGAGCCGGTACTCTAGTCGTGTCGGTGGAATTGCCCGACCGGACGGCGACGGAGTGGAGTACCGATTCCATGCTACTCCATGTAAAACAGCCTCCGGAAACTCATGAAAAAGCTTTTAAATCGATCCAACGGTCAGATCTATATTTATGGACCTTTTGAGGCAGTACTCTAGTCGTGTCGGTGGAATTGCCCGACTGGGCGTCGTCGGAGTGGAGCACCGATTCTACGCTACTCCATGTAAAACAACCTTCGGAAACTCCTGAAAAAAATTTTAGAGCGATCCAATGGTCGGATCTATATTTATGGACCTTTTAGGATGGTACTCTAGTCGTGTCGGTGGAATTCCCCAACCGGATATCGTCGGAGTGGAGTACCGAGTCCGCGCTACTCCATGTAAAACAGCCTTCGGAAATTCCTGAAAATTTTTTTAGAGCGATCCAACGGTCAGATCTATATTTATGGACCTTTTAGGATGGTACTCTAGTCGTGTTGGCGGAATTGCTCGACCGGAGGTCGTCGGAGTGGAGTTCCGATTCCGCGCTTCTCCATGTAAAACAGCCTCCGGAAACTCCTAAAACAATTTTTGAGTGATCCAACCGTCGGATCTACACTTATGGACCTTTTAAGACAGTACTATAGTCGTGTCGGTGGAACTTACTGACCGGAAGTCGTCGGAGGGGAGTACCGATTCCACGCTCCTCGATGTAAAACAACCTCTGGAAACTCCTGAAAAACATTTTAGAGCGATCTAACGGTCGGATCTATGTTTATGGACCTTTTAGGATGGTACTCTAGTCGTGTCAGTGGAATTGCACGACCAGACGTCGTCGGAGTGGAGTAACGATTCCGCGCTTCTCCATGTAAAAGAGCCTCCGGAAACTACTGAAAAGTTTTTTAGAGAGAGCCAATGGTCGGATCTATATTTATGGACCTTTTGAGCCGGTACTCTAGTCGTCTCGGTGGAGTTGCCCGACCGGACGTCGTCGGAGTGGAGTACCGATTCCACACTACTCCATGTAAAACAGCCTCCGAAAACTCATGAAAAAACTTTTAAAGCGATCCAACGGTTGGATTTATATTTTTGGACCTTTTGAGCCGGTACTCTAGTCGTGTCGGTGGAATTGCCCGACCGGACGTCGTCGGAGTGGAGTACCGATTCCGCGCTACTCCATGTAAAACAGCCTTCGGAAACTCCTGCATATTTTTTTAGAGTGATCCAACGGTCGGATCTATATTTATGGACCTTTTAGGATGGTACTCTAGTCGTGTTGGTGGAATTGCTCGACCGGAGGTCGTCGGAGTGGAGTTCCGATACCACGCTTCTCCATGTAAAACAGCCTCCGGAAAGTCCTAAAACACTTTTTGAGCGATCCAACCGTCGGATCTACACTTATGGACCTTTTAAGACAGTACTATAGTCGTGTCGGTGGAACTTACCGACCGGAAGTCGTTGGAGGGGAGTACCGATTCCACGCTCCTCGATGTAAAACAACCTCCGGAAACTCCTGAAAAAAATTTTAGAGCGATCTAACGGTCGGATCTATGTTTATGGACCTTTTAGGATGGTACTCTAGTCGTGTCAGTGGAATTGCCCGACCAGACGTCGTCGGAGTGGAGTAACGATTCTGCGCTTCTCCATGTAAAAGAGCCTCCGGAAACTACTGAAAAGTTTTTTAGAGCTATCCAACGGTCGGATCTATATTTATGGACCTTTTAAGCCGGTACTCTAGTCGTCTCGGTGGAATTGCCCGACCGGACATTGTCGGAGTGGAGTACCGATTCCGCGCTACTCCATGTAAAACAGCGTCCGAAAATCATGAAAAAAATTTTAAAGCGATCCAACGGTCGGATCTTTAGTTACGGGTCTTTTGAGCCGGTACTCTAGTCGAGTCTATGAAATTGCCCGACCGGACGTCATCGGTGTGGAGAACCGATTCCGCGCTAATCCATATAAAACACCCTCCGGAAACTCCCGAAAAAAAATGTTAGAGCGATCCAACGGTCAGATCTATAGTTATGAACCTTTTGAAGATTGAACTCTAGTCGTGTCGGTGGATTTTCCCCATCGGACGTCGTCGGAGTGGAGTACCGATTCTGCGCTACTCCATGTTAAACAGCCTCCGGAAACTGTTGAAAAAATATTTGAGCAATCCAACGGTCGGATCTATAGTTATGGACCTTTTAAGACGGTACTGTAGTCGTGTCGGTGGAATTGCGCGACTGGACGTCGTCGGAGTGGAGTATCGATTCCGCGCTACTCCATGTAAAACAGCCTACGGAAACTCATGAAAGAAATTGAAGAGCTATGCAACGGTCGGATCTATAGTTATGGACCTTTTGAGGCGGTACTCTAGTCGTGTCGGTTGAATGGCCCGACCGGACGTCGTCGTAGTGTAGTACCGATTCCACGCTACTCCATGTAAAACAGCCCCTAGAAACTCCTAAAAAACATTTTAGGGCGATCCAACCGTCGAATCTATAGTTATGGACCCTTTGTGCCGGTACTCTAGTCGTGTCGGTGGTATTTCCCAATCGTATGTCGTCGGCGTGGAGTATCAATTCCATGCTATTCTTTTAAAATAGCCTCCGCAAACTCCTGAAAAAAATTTAGAGCGATCCAACAGTCGAATCTATAGTTATGGACTTTTTAGAGCGGTACTCTGGTCCATGTAAAACATCCTCTGGAAATCCTGAAAAAAAATTTAGAGCGCTCCAACGATCGGATCTATAGTTATGGACCTTTGAGCCGATACTCTAGTCACGTCGGTGGAATGGCCCGACCGGATGTCGTCGGAGTGGAGTACCAATTTTTTATGGTAATACCACCGACATGACTAGAGTACCGGCCCCAAAAGGTCCATAAGATTATGCTCTACAATTGATGCTCTCTAGTTATTATTTTCTTGTATAATATATTATCAATTATTGTTTCCTTGTATATCAGGTTTCTTAGCTGTAAGCTCTATATAAGTTGATACAAGGCCAAGTATCACGGCAAGGTTGTTTTCCAAACATTTCACTTTGTTTTACATGGTATCGGGGCTCTCCAAGGTTCCGAAAATGGTATCTTCTTCTACCATAGATAATTCTCATACTATTGTTTGATAGAGAATCCAAATCTATTTATCAATGAATCACGAAATGCTATGATTCTTAAAAATAATTTCTTAATTTATTATCGAGTAATTCACAGAATTATATGCACCTTTTCTTTTTTAGTTAAATTTTCTAGTTGATTTTTCCACCACCAAAACTACTTTGCCTAATATCTATGTTAAAGGTACAAGTAGTTCATATATATTCTACATGACCATGGTCTTCTTGGATATGTGAAGAATTAAGTTCCATGTCTGCAATCTACCACCATCGATGCAGAAAGTGTGTCAAGGCCCCGTCCCGTGGCAGCACATTGTCTGCAAATTAATTCCCAGATGGCTTGATATCTCTCTGTATGATGCTCTTATGTCTCAGGTGATCGACGATGAGTCTTCCCATGAGGCTTGGAAAGTTTTGGAGACTCTATATGGTAGCCATACACGAAATGGTGTCCAGCAAATGCAGAGTGAGCATCAGTCACTCACAAAGTGAACGTCCTTATTGAAGGACTATTTGCACAAAGCCAAATCTTTGGCTCTTTCACTTCGGGGTGCAGGAAAACCAATGGATGATGATGATTTCATCATTTGTATTCTAAGAGGGTTGGGTCTTGAATTTGATCTTATTGTTGTTGCCATTAATGTTCAAGACATTTTTTTCTTATTTTGAAAAAGATATTATCAAACTTCAGAATTTTAAGATGTATCATTATTGAGTGAAAACCCTCATCTGCCTCTTCTTTTTACACCACTTATGATAATTCTAACAATAGATCTCGAGAAGGCCATGGATATGTATTCAACAATTCTCTCAATAATGATAAAGAAGCACTTGGGGTGGCAGTCGTGCTCAGGTTATTTCAGCTGGCTGGCGGTCATTCTAACCAACCATTAAATCATGGTGGTCATTTTTCCAATTATGATCACGCGAGTGATAATACCTGCTTTACTTATTTTCGTTGTGGAGGTCCAAATCACAAAGCAGATGGCTGCATGCTTTGCAACTGACGAGGACACTGAACAGTACAAAGTATTTATTGCCTTGCAGATGGGTGGCACCATGGATGATACTTGGTATCCTGACACTGCAAGGTATTAAAACTTACTCTATAAATCTTTTTGTTATGTTTGGTAATGGTGATGGGTTGTCTATTTCTGCTGTTGCTCATGTTACAATTCCAACCACTGATATCAAATTAAATTATGTTCTTAAAGTCCTTGATCTAAAGAATAATCTGCTTTCAGTTTCTTAGCCTACAAGAGATTATAATTGCTTTTTCTTCTTTTTTCTTTATCCACGGGGTTTTATTTTTAAGGACTTTAAAAAACTACAGGTGCTGCTGAAAGGGTAAGTAGTTGATAGCTTGTATCTATCAAATCTACGATGTCTTCAACATTCTCTTGTAGGACTGATGGCCAATAAAGTATCTGGAAGATTTTGGCATGCAAGACCAGGACCAAGTTTACAAGTTTTTATTGATATTTTTACCTTTTCTTAATAAAAAAAAGTTGGTTTTTTTTGAAAATTATGCCTTGAAAAAATCTATAAAATTATTATTTTTAGTCTGCATATGCCTCTTTTCTTCTTCTTCATACTATTCATACATATATTTAGCTAGGGACTTACTCATGTACCTTCTTGTGAATTTTTTACTATGGTTTTTAGTACAATATTATTTCCTATAAATCAGTTGGCTAGTCTCATTCTTCATGACAAGTGACCATATGGGATGGTTTTTTAGTCCTCTCATTTTCTACAATAATTTACGTGTGTTTGGGTGTGCATACTATCCATACTTTAACATATTTTGGCAGGACTAAACTTGATTGTAAGTCCAGTAGACTTGTCTTCCTTGGCTATTCACCCCTCCATAAAGGATATTAATGCATGAATATGCAAACAGGCCGTATCTATGTATCTTGTCATGTTGTGTTTGATGAACTCACCTTTCCTTTCACTCATCAATAGAAACTTATCAAAGATAACTTTTCAAGGTTCAATCTCTTTCCAAGAGTCTACAAACTACCGCCCTGTAAATTTCAGATGTTTCTACTTGTTTCGTCTTTCCATGTTCATATAGCATCCCACTTTTATCACATGATTTGGACTCACCACTACAATTATCCTAGGATTCTAATTTTGCTAAAATTGCATTTTTATCCATGCCAGATTCTACTCCAAATCGCAGTCACTCTTTGGTTACTCGATATCAAGATGGCACACGGTGACCACCTAAGTTTTTTTTGCTTCATGTCATCCTATTCTTGCAAGTTTCATTGTTAATTTCAGGTGTTAGGCTATGCAAGATGGAGTGGATGCTCTTAATACTTATCACAGGTGAACTTTAATACCCAAACAACATAACATGATCGTAGTTAGTAGCAAAAGGGTGTTCAGAATTAAAATTCATGTTAATGGCTGTATTGAATGGTATTGTAATGTTTTGAATTAAAGAGATAGGAAAAGGCTAGAAAGCCCTTGAAGGCTTAGATGTAGGAGTCGCACCCGACATCGCGACGACCCACAAAATAATTTCTTGAATTATTATGGAAAAATAACAGATTTCTGGCATCCGGTTCTTTTAGAAAAAAATGTCTTGTTTGAGGAGTCGCCACCTAGTATTATGGTCACTAGGAACCCTAACTGGTCAACAGAGATTCTATGGCTTGAGATTGGTTATGTAAAAGGGAAGATATTATCACCCCTTAAACGTTCTGCCTAAGGCAGACTGCATTGTTGGTTTTGTCTTAAATTGCTAAATGTTTATTAGTTTATGCTATGATGATTTGTTTATAATATTCCTGACTCTAGCGCTAGTGAATATTCGAGCTTGAATAATTCCAACTCTGGTATTGGTAAAAATTCGTAGCTACGAAAATAAAATTAGATCAATATTTTTTTTATTCCTTACTCTAGCGCTAGTGAATAAAAATAAATTTATTTTTACGCATGCACACATTTTTTTTATTTTTCTAACTAAATAAAATAAAATACAATGAATAAAAATAATATAAATTTAAACCGGTATTTTTATTCCTGACTCTAGCGTCAGTGAATAAACCAATAAATTTATATTATTTTTATTCATGCATAAATTTTTTTTTATTATTATTATTTTTATTTTTCTGTTTTTTATTTTTCTATTTTTTTATTTATTTTTTTTTTTGGGCTGAGCTGGGGTTAGACTGGGCTGGACCCAGCCGGCCCAGCCTAGTCATTGACGGGCAGCAGTCACGCGGATCTTATTCACACGTGTGCATGCACAAGCAGTGAATTAAACAATGAACAGTAGGTGGTGAATTAAAAATGGCTTCAGACAGTAACTACGTGATTATAATTGCAAGATGGAAATGCAGAACTTACCTGGTCTGGAGACGTCGAAGACGATGGCGAAGGTGTGCTGGCTAACCGTATTCTCCTATGTTCTCTCTCTAGTTTTCATTTTTTTCTTGCTTTCTGGATTTCTTCTTCGTCTCTTTTGCTGTGGCGTCTTCCTGACAAGCTCTGGTTCTGAGACGAAGACGATGGCGATGAAGACGTGAGGTTGTTGGTCGAATCGGACGCTCAAATCTACTTCGTCTTGTTTTTCTTCTTCATCCTCTCATCTTTCTTTCTGTCTTTTTTTCGTCTTCGTCCTCTGTCTCTGGTTCTACCACGTTCTCGGTGTCATACCCTTTCTTTTGTGATTCTTTGTTCTGCTGCCTCTGGTTCTGGAGGCTGGTTGCTAAAGACTGTGAAGACGATGGTCAACGCCGGTTCTCGTCTCTGCGCTTTCGTCTGATGGGCTGAGATGAAGGGACAAAGACAATGGTGGAGCTGCTCCTTGTCTCTGCGTCGTTCCTCTGCTTTTCTCTCCGGTTTCTCTTTTGCTCAGGACGAAGGAGATGGTGATAAAAGCATGACGTTCTGCCGGTTGAACGTGAGCTCCCTCTGGTTTTTCTCTGTTTTTTTTAGTTTCTTCTTACTCTGTTTTTCTTTTTCCTATCCTCGGTTCTGCCCTTTCTTATCTCCCCTGCGTTCTCTGTTTCTTCAGGTTTTATAGCCACAAAATTCCATCGTTACCAGGTAATCAATCGACTGTTATTGCAGGAGTAATGGTGGCGGCGGGCAGTTGAAGCGTTGAAGAAGATGAACAGTAACGGGAAAACGACGCCGTTTTCGGTGTTTAATGGCTATTTGCATTTTAGACCTTGATGTTTTGACAATTTTATAATTAAGCCCCTAGTTAAATTGTAGTTGGACCCCTGCATTTCGGCGCCTTTTACAAGTTAATCCCTGGACTTTAATCTGTTGCAATTATGCCCCCAATTAACCCCAAACTTTGGTATTTTTTCAATTAAGCCCCTGATTTCATTAATTAAATTAATTTCAAGTTCAATTAAGTCTAAAAACTTATCAATTCTCCAATTAAGCCCTTGATTTGATTAATTAAATTAATTCCAAGCTTAATTAAGTCTCAAAACTTGTCAATTCTCCAATTAAAACCCGTGATTGGATAAATTAAATTAATTTTAAGCTTAATTAAGTCTCAAAACTTGTCAATTCTCTAATTAAACCATTGATTGATTGGATGAATTGAATTAATTCCAAGCTTAATTAAGTCTCAAAACTTGTCAATTCTCCAATTAAACCCTTGATTTGATTAATTAAATTAATTCCAAGCTTAATTTAGTCTCAAAATTTATTAATTCTCCAATTAAACCCTTGATTTGATTAATTAAACAAGTCAAAAATTTAATTAAATCTTTAAACTTCCAATTATGTTGCCCTTAACCCAAATTTTAATTCATTCTTCATTTATTTCATTTTAGTTGTTTTTTCAACATTATATTTTTTTTTTCATCATTTTTTCCCTTTTCAATAAATAAAATAATAATAATAATTAAAATAAAATAGTCAAAAATTGGGTTATGACAGTTGCCCCCTCTTTATAATATTTACTATGCAAAGATATTGGAAAATTTCATTTTCTTTTAGCTTTGTGTTGTAAATTTATAAAGAAAAGTAGATACAGAAAGAACCTCCTTTTTTTCTTTAGTCTTGAAAACTTTGAAAACAGCAGATTGTCACACGACCTTTACAGAGAGATGTAGAAATCAAGAAACAAGTCATTTGAAAGACGACCCACTTTTTTTTTTTTTAGTCTTGAAATAGTAGATGGACACATGACCTTTGCAGAGAGATGTAGAAATCAAGAAACAAGTCATTTGGAAGACGACCCACTTTTTTTTTGTTTTTTTGTTGTTTCTTTTTTTTTTCATTTTTTAGAAGTGGTCTCATTGTGATGGGTGACCTACCCAAGTAAAAAAAAAAAATGAGGGCTCGAAGATGTACTCAAAAGAATGTGAGGGCTTAAAGGTGCACTCAAAAGAATGTGAGGGCTCAAAGGCGCTCGAAGAGCAAAGCGAGGGCTCAAAGGCGCTCCAAGAGAAAAACGAGGGCTCAAAGGTGCTCGAAAAGGAAAGCGAGTGCTCAAAGGCGCTCGAGGAGGAAAGCGAGTGCTCAAAGGCGCTCGAGGAGGAAAACGAGTGCTCAAAGGCGCTCAAAAATGAAAGTGAGGGCTCAAAGACGCTCGAAAAGGAAAGGGAGGGCTCAAAGGCACTCGAAGAGGAAAGCGAGTGCTCCAAGGCGCTCGAAAAGGAAAGTGAGTGTTCAAAGGCACTTGAGGAGGAAAGCGAGTGCTCAAAGGCACTTGAGGAGGAAAGTGAGGGCTCAAAGGCGCTCCAAGAAGAAGTCGAGTACTCAAAGGCGCTCGAGGAGAAGCGAGGGCTCAAAGGCGCTCGAAGAGGAAAGTGAGGGCTCAAAGGCGCTCCAAGAAGAAATTGAGTGCTCAAAGGCACTCGAAGAGGAAAGCGAGTACTTAAAGGCACCCGAAGAGATAAGCGAGTGCTCAAAGGCACTCGAGGAGGAAAGTGAGTCTCAAAGGCACTTGAGGAGGAAAGTGAGGGCTCAAAGGCGCTCCAAGAAGAAGGTGAGTGCTCAAAGGTACTCGAGGAGAAGCGAGGGCTCAAAGGCGCTCGAAGAGGAAAGTGAGGGCTCAAAGGCGCTCAAAAAAGAAAGCGAGTGCTCAAAGGCGCTCGAGGAGGAAAGTGAGGGCTCAAAGGCACTCAAAAAGGAAAGTGAGGGCTCAAAGGCGCTCTAAGAGGAAGGCGAGTGCTCAAAGGCACTCGAAAAGAAGCGAGGGCTCAAAGGCGCTCGAAGAGGAAGGTGAGGGCTCAAATGCACTCCAAGAAGAAACGAGTGCTCAAAGGCACTTGAAGAGGAAAGCGAGTGCTCAAAGGTACTCAAAGAGAAAAGCGAGTTTTAGAAAACACACTATCTTGGATGGTCAAGCGCTTGAAGGTGCATTTGAAGGAGATAAGGGCTTGAAAGCGCCCTAAAAATGATGATCAAAAGCTCAAAAGCGCATTTAAAGGAGGTGGAAAAGCACAAAGATTTTTCAGATGGCCTATTTCTCATGGGCGGCCTTCCCATGTTGAAAAATTCTCAAAAATGAAAAATTTTGAACAACAATTTTGATCTTTGGCCATTTTAAGTTGGCCTTCCACTTGATGGATTCAGTTGGAATTTTCTCATATGAAATTTTTGAAACTCATTGTCCAATGCCTCAAAGTTTAAATGATATGCATGCATCTTTACCTGATTTGAAATATAGGCCCCCATTTCTTCTTAGTCTTCTTGTTGCTTGACTGATGAGGACTTGCTACCTTTGATTTGGGTCATCTTTGTCGCTTGGCTTCTAGCCCACTCGAGTTGGCCCATGTAAGTCTATTTCCAGATTTGTTCACACAACTCAGCCTTTGTGGTGCCCATCGTGACCCACTTGCTTGCTAGAGATTTTGTCTCGTCAGATAATTTAAGAAGATCATTCATTACTCCTCATCTCACTGCTAAAAACATTCGGTGTCACTTGCTGAAAGGATCAAACTGTCTTTCATAAACCAAAATGCCCCCTTGTCTTGTTGTAGGAAATGTTCCATCTCCTTTTCTAGAATTTTTCCTTCTAAACACAATGTTGCCCCCTTGTATTGGTCATTACCCCTAAATGTGCTTTGCCAACGACTTAGACAAATAATGGTTTTAAAAGGCTATTCTCTCATTTCTCTCCTTTTCAGTTTGGTGAAGGAATATGGGTTTAGAATGAATCTTGAAATCTTGATCTTGCATTTTGAAAACAAAAATTGTTTCGATGTGAGTCTAAAATAATTTGCTTTTGAAATCTTGCAACTCCTTGGTTATTTTCTTTTTTGGAAAAGAGATTATTTGCTCTTGTGTTTGGCAATGAGATCTTCGGTGAAAATACGTCATGAGGTGACCTTTTGTTTCAAAGTGAAGGGCTCGAGAAAAAGCTTGAGGTTTTGTATGAGCAAAATTTGTCTCTTTTGAACATTCATTTTTATCAGCATGAATAATAATGAGTAGTTTATTCTTGATGTCATGAATCTTATGAAAAAGTATTCTTTGCATTTGGAGAGCATTGTTTATTGTTCTAGGTTGCTTGCTTGCTTGATTAAAAAGGACTTCTACAGGGACGTAACGTAGGCTGTGGTTTCTAGCTATGAAAGAAAAGGATTCATAAGGCTCAAAGAGTGTTTCAGGGTTTCAAAGACTAAGGATCACTATCAACAGTTTGACTCTTGACATCATTCATATTTTCTTTTGCCGCTCTTCTTTGATTTGCTGCTTCTTATTTTTTATTGCTTTGCTAGGACATACTCACTTTATCTTGGATGTTACTTTTTCTAGTGATTTGGGCATGCCCCCCTAGCATTTTATTTTCTTAAGCTCTTATGCCTTTTTGGATTTCTCACGGCTTTTTCTCTTTTCTCATTGAAATTTTATCTTGCCCCCTAGTGTGGGGTGTGATCCTAGTTGGGATTTTTTTCATGAAAGAAAAATTATTCAGGCTCAAAAAGGGATCGCAAGGGATGTACTTATTTCAGAATGTGAAAGGAATAACAAAGACGGCCTTTCCTCATTTCAAGCGCAAGCAGTTAAGATCAATAAACTTTGACCTCATCCGGTATGATGGTTTGGTCTTTGCAAAGATACATTTCATGAGTCATGAGTAACGAGTTCACTATATACCATTATTCATACATTTAAAAACACATGATTCAAGAGTCATGGGGTAAGGGTGTTTATTCATTTCTTTTTTCTTTTTTCTTTTTTCTTTTTTCTTTTTTCCTTTTTTCCTTTTTGCTTTTTTCCCTTTTTTTGTTTTTTATAATTTAGTCACCTCAATGATGGAGTTGCTTGATTCAATTGTCATTCTACAGTAGAATGTTAAAAATATCATTTTTGAAAGAACATCAAATTATTTTTTGAAATCAAAATACCAGATCAATTTTTCAAAACCCCAATAAGGAAATGAATTTTGGTACAAGAGATGAATTGCGTCTATGAGATCACGCGAGGCTTCAAAGGTGTATTCGTGAGTTCTTATAAGAAAAATCTTTTAAGAAGATGAATAATGCTTGGTCGTGAACACGATTGAATGTCAAACTCATTATTTCATTGAAGCTTAGGAAAAGAAGTTCAATAACAAAGATCTTATGACAACATGAATACTGGCATGATAACACATAAAGGGGCTAAACATTAGGTGATCATTCATTAGAATTTTTGAAATCTTTCAATCATTCATTCTCCTCGACAATGACATCTTTTCAACACTTAGTTGCAGTCACATGCAGACCATTCTCGACCTACTATCACCATAGTTTTATCTTCAAAACAGTTAGGAGTCGGTGCGAAGAAATTAACTATAGGAACGGTAAGTGCCTTGGCAACCCCCTTCAGTGTCCTTTTCGTTTTTGGTGAAATCATTATTTTAAGTCAGATCAACAATTTTACCTAACCCAATGGCTTGTTCAATTCTTTCAGCTATAATAACTAGGTCAGTAAAATGTTGTGCAGAGCTTTTAACCAAGTATTCAAAGTACGGAGTTTTAAAGGTGTTGGAAAATAAACTGATCATCTCTTTTTCCAACATAGAAGGGTTAACTTGTGCAGCCAAGGTTGTTAAAATCATGATTTTAGAACGAAACGGAAAGCCCTTCACAAAATCGGATCGTAAAATCGTAAGGAATTTTGAAATACATTAAAAAAAATTCATGTTTCAAATAAAAATTCATACATAGTTCAAGCACATTAAAAAACATGTTTCAAATAAAACTTCATACATATTTCAAGCCTTCAAATAAAAATTCATATATAGTTCAAGCATTTTAAAATACTGTCAGGTGTGATACACACTCTTCACCAGTTTCTACCATAAAACTCGAGCGAAATTGAAATAATATTCGGTTAATATGATTTATAAAAAAAATTAATAGATTAAAAATTACATTTTAACTCAATTAATTATATTTTTTTCTATTATTTTTTAATTTAAATCAATTGAGATTCTGAGTCGGTTAAATTCTAATCAGAATGCTGAACCAATCAAATTTCACAATATTAGTCAAAGTGTTTGTTTCATGTTTTAAAAATATTTTTTTAAAATTAAATTTTTAAATTTTTATTTTGTTTTAAATTAAAGTTTTTGGTTTTTTAAAATATTTTAATGTAATAATATTAAAAATAAAAAAATATGATTTTATTATATTTTCAATTAATTTTTTTTTAAAGTAATTCTTATTAAATAGTTTTAATGACCTTACCGCCCTCATTAATCCACTCCATTTATTTAATTAATAATCAGCCAGAAAATAAAATAATAAATAAATTGAAGGGGAGTTTATTGAAGGGGAGAAAGGGGAGAGTTTATTGAAGGGGAGAAAGGGTTACCGTATGATGGTTTGTTGCGTACTTATGATGATGGAGCTGGTGACGTGGACCATGATTTTGATGCGCTTGAGTTGGAGCTGAATGGTGAAAATAAAGGGAGCTCGATCGAGGTGGAGGCGTCGTCGTCGTCAATTGTGGATGAGACAACCAATAGGCGCCGGACAGCTGGAGCATAGGGGGAGAATTTTACTTCAGTGCATGCATTTTGTTAAAATCGTGAAATCGGCCCTGAAATCGCGATTTTTCGCGATTTCACCCGATTTTAACGATTTTATCCAATTTCAACCCGATTTCACTCATTTTCGATTTTTTTAAACGATTCAGCACGCAAAGCATGTTTTGACTCGTAAAATCGAACGATTTTATGAGTCAAAACGTGATTTTAACAACCTTGTGTGCAACTACCTCACTCCATCTTCTAGCGTATTCCCTTATGGACTCCTTGTTGTCCTTCTCCATAGCTTGCAAGCTTAACTGATTAGGGCCCACGTCTATATTGAATTTATATTGCCTCATGAAGGCATCAACTAAATCCTTCCATTTTTTAACCTTGCTATTGTCCAACCGCATATACCAAGTGAGCGCAGCATCACTTAAACTGTCTTGGAAGAAATGAATCAGCAATTTCTCATCATCAACCACCTCAACCATTTTGTTGCAGTATGCTTTGAGATGAGTTATAGGGCATTGAGTTCCCATATATTTGATAAATTCTGGCACTCTAAACTTCTTAGGAATGACTATGTTAGGTACCAAACACATATTGAGAGTTTCCATCAGGTCACACAAATGGTTTCCCTCAACTGCCCTTATCCTCTCTTCTAAGACAGTCCATTTTTCCAAATCCTTTTCTTTCACCATCTTGCCCCTTTTGAGATTCTTTCTCGGTAGAATCAATGGTAAACGACATTCTCATGGGGTATTCTAGCTGGAAATGCATAGCTTGGTGAAATTCAGATGACACCCTACTTTCTCCAAGATTATGTGGATCGAATTGAGTTACATGCATATCTTTAGGCCGAGCTATAAACGTTGCTTTTTTGGATTTATCTCTCAAGGCCTGCTCGAGTAGACTAGTAAGCCTTGCAACTTCTTCTTTAAGATTATCCATCTCTTTTTGATGTTGGGCTTCCAACTAGGCTCTTTCTTCGTTTTCCATTTGTTTTTTTTCTTGAACGAGTGTTATAGATGGGTTTCAATGGGGAAGCTATATTTCAACCTGCTAAATGTAACTCATGCAATTTATATAAAAATGTGGATTAATAAAAAAATACGTATGAAATGCAAACTAGCCCTTCACGGGGTGACAACCTAGTAGGAAGATCCTAATTGTTGAGTGCATCAAGGGGTTGCTCATTATCTAGTTTCAAATGGTCTATTGCATGCTCAGTGATCGTCCTCGAAAGGTCGATATGAGGCTTACAAGTAATGTGAAGATAGAGGCCCCGAGTAATATCAGTTTGGCATATCAACCACTTCCAAGTAAACAATCAAGCGAGAGTTGGATGGTTTCACGAGTCTTACCCAGGCTAAAGCCATTGGGGTACCATTACTCCCCCTCTTATCCTAGGTTGTAAAGTGTGTGCTTCCAAAGTGATGCATGACAACATAAATAAGGATGCATGCTAAAGCAGTAAATGCAGGAAAAATAAACAAATAAACACACAACAAAAAAATAGCAATAATAAGACAAAAGACAAAGCTTAATCCTAAAGTCCCTAGTGGAGTCGTCATTCAGTCGCACCCGACATCGCGACGACCCACAAAATAATTTCTTGAATTATTATGGAAAAAGAACAGATTTCTGGCATCCGGTTCTTTTATGGAAAAATGTCTTGTTTGAGGAGTCGCCACCTAGTATTATGGTCACTAGGAACCCTAACTAGTCAACAGAGATTCTATGGCTCGAGATTGGTTACGTAAAAAGGAAGATATTATCACCCCTTAAACGTTCTGCCTAAGGCAGAATGCATTACTGGTTTTGTCTTAAATTGCTAAATGTTTATTAGTTTATGCTATGATGATTTGTTTATAATATTCCTGACTCTGGTGTTGGTAAAAATTCGTAGCTACGAAAATAAAATTAGATCAATATTTTTTTTATTCCTTACTCTAGCGCTAGTGAATAAAAATAAATTTATTTTTACGCATGCACATATTTTTTTATTTTTCTAACTAAATAAAATAAAATACAATGAATAAAAATAATATAAATATAAACCGGTATTTTTATTCCTGACTCTGGTGTCAGTGAATAAACCAATAAATTTACATTATTTTTATTCATGCATAAACATTTTTTTTATTTTTCTATGTTTTTTATTTTTCTGTTTTTTATTTTTCTATTTTTTTAATATATTTTTTTTTGTTGGGCCCAGCTCAGCCCATGGGGGCTAGACTGGGCTAGGCCCAGCCTAGTCATTGACGGGCAGCAGTCACGCGAATCTTATTCATGTGTGTGCATGCACAAGCAGTGAATTAAACAATGACCAGTAGGTGATGAATTAAAAATCGCTTCAGACAGTAACTACGTGATTATAATTGCAAGATGGGAATGCAGAACTTACCTGGTCTGGAGACGTCGAAGACAATGGCGAAGGTGTGCTGGCTAACTATAACAGTGTTAAATGTGCACGAGGTGCACGCTTCGGCAGGTTGTTCAAAACAGTGCTTGAGGGTGCTGGCAGCCATGCCAACAATGGGACAAATCGGCAGCACAGATTTGTGCAGCTGTAGGTTCGTCGAAGGAAAATTGGCAGCGCAGATTGTTGACGAACATGGGCTGGACGATGGACTGTCCAGGCCAAGCAGGAAAACTCGTCAGGGGGATAGGCTGACGAGAACTGGGGCTGTCGCGGGATTCGGCAGTGCAGACACGCAGATGCGAATTCAGCAGCGCAGGATTTGGCAGCCTGCACGCAGATACGAATTCGGCAGCGCGCAACAGCTTGTGCAAATCGTTGGTTTGACTTGGCACGATCTGAAGCTTGGACGACGGACTGTCCAAGCCATGCGAGAGACTCAACAAATGGCGCAGCAAGGACTGGCAGTTGGGGCTGCTAGGTGGACATGCAGAACATGGGTTAGTGGCAGTTATGGGCATCCAAGATCATGGGATCATGGGGACTGTGTTGGAGAACGTGGGGGCATGGATGGAAGTGCTCTCAACCCACTAAGATCATGGGAGATCATGGGGGAAAACTACCCACTACTTGGTAGATAATGGGGCCACTATGTTCATGGGTGAACATGGGTGAGATAGTGTCCCACTACTTCCTTAAAAGTAGGAATGAGAGTTGTGCCTTGTAATGCTTGTCTATAAATACTTGTTGCAGCTCTTAGTTGATGGAGAGGGACATGCATGGGGCATGTGAGGCATGCGTGGGGAATGTTCAGCATGTAGGGGCATGCAAGAACATGTAGAGTACGAGTTAAAGATACCTTGGTGTAGCATGCAATCTTTGTGCATAGCACACATACGGATTTGTGTATAGTTTCCTTTGTTTACGAGATCAATAAAGGTTGGGAAATAGTTCCTTTAAAGCTTGTTGTGCACATTGATTATCTTATTCTACTTGTGTATTCCGCTTGCTTAGTTTCTAGGCAAACACGAGTGGGATTGGTGAGGGAAGGTTGAGTCTAGTGAGGGACTAGGCTGCCGCACGGGTTTATTCGCGAGGCAAAAATTACCTCGTGACACTAACCGTATTCTCCTATGTTCTCTCTCTGGTTTTCATTTTTTTTCTTACTTTCTGGATTTCTTCTTCGTCTCTTTTGCTATGGAGTCTTCCTGACAAGCTCTGGTTCTGAGACGAAGACGATGGCGATGAAGACGTGAGGTTGCTGGTCGAATCGGACGCTTAAATCTACTTCGTCTTGTTTTTCTTCTTCATCCTCTCGTCTTTCTTTCTGTCTTTTTTTCATCTCCGTCCTCTGTCTCTGGTTCTACCACGTTCTCGGTGTCATACCCTTTCTTTTGTGATTCTTTGTTCTGTTGCCTCTGGTTCTGGAGGATGGTTGCTGAAGACTGTGAAGACGATGGTCTACGCCGGTTCTCATCTCTGCGCTTTCGTCCGATGAGCTGAGTTTGCATCTCCTTTGCGCTTTCGTCCGATGGGCTGAGATGAAGGGACAAAGACGATGGTGGAGCTGCTCCTTGTCTCTGCGTCGTTCCTCTACTTTTCTCTCTGGTTTCTCTTCTGCTCAGGACGAAGGAGATGGTGATAAAAGCATGACGTTCTGCCGGTTGAACGTGAGCTCCTTCTGGTTTTTCTCTGTTTTTTTTAGTTTGTTTTTTCTCTGTTTTTCTTCTTCCTATCCTCGGTTCTGCCCTTTCTTGTCTCCCCTGCGTTCTCTGTTTCTTCAGGTTTTATAGCCACAAAATTCCATCGTTACCAGGTAATCAATCGACTATTATTGCAGGAGTAATGGTGGCGGCGGGCAGTTGAAGCGTTGAAGAAGATGAACAGTAACGGGAAAACGACGCCGTTTTCGGTGTTTAATGGCTATTTGCATTTTGGACCTTGAATTTTTGACAATTTTATAATTAAGCCCCTAGTTAAATTGTAGTTGGACCCCTGCATTTCGGCGCCTTTTACAAGTTAATCCCTGGACTTTAATCTGTTGCAATTATGCCCCCAATTAACCCCAAACTTTGGTATTTTTTCAATTAAGCCCCTGATTTCATTAATTAAATTAATTTCAAGTTCAATTAAATCTAAAAACTTATCAATTCTCCAATTAAGCCCTTGATTTGATTAATTAAATTAATTCCAAGCTTAATTAAGTCTCAAAACTTGTCAATTCTCCAATTAAAACCCTTGATTGGATAAATTAAATTAATTTTAAGCTTAATTAAGTCTCAAAACTTGTCAATTCTCTAATTAAACCATTGATTGATTGGATGAATTGAATTAATTCCAAGCTTAATTAAGTCTCAAAACTTGTCAATTCTCCAATTAAACCCTTGATTTGATTAATTAAACAAGTCAAAATTTTAATTAAATCTTTAAAATTCCAATCATGTTGCCCTTAACCCAAATTTTAATTCATTCTTCATTTATTTCATTTTACTTGTTTTTTCAACATTATTATTTTTTTTCATCATTTTTTTCCTTTTCAGTAAATAAAATAATAATAATAATAATTAAAATAAAATGGTCAAATTTGGGTTATGACAGTAAGAATAAATTAAATGAGGGGTGTAGTAGTAATTGAATAAAGAGATGATAAATATAAATAGGAAGTAAAGAAAAAGAAAAAGAAAAGAGGAATCTAAAATTTTAAGAGAGCAAACCGGCAGGAGAGAAAAGGAAAAGAAGAAGAACAAGAAGAGAAAATAGAGAAATTAGAAGGGAAATAGAAAGGAGTCGAAAAAAATAAGTTTAAATGTAAGATTTAGGTTTATAAATGTATAAATGTGTTCTTTGAACTTTAAATTTCGATTTTGATGCATATTAGGGTTTTAAAATTTTATGTTTTGGGTTTAATTGATGAATTAATTTGAATGTTATGAGGTTAATTATTGTGGTTAATTGATTATTTAGTTGATTATAGATGTTTGAGGGAAAAACTATTGTCCTATAACAATAGCACCCAAGCTTTTAGTTCTATAAAAACAAGATCTCTAAGCTTCTAGTCTGAATCTGCCTTCATGGTCTCCCATTCACTCTATGGTCTAAGAAGGGGTTGAGCTTGATAGCTAGTATGGTAGGCAAACCCCTAATTTGTGATAAACTAACTTACAGGTGTATCAGGCTAGAATATGCCCGACTATGTGTAGAGATTAATGTCACACTCCCTTTTATCCACAAGTTTGAGATTTACCACCCCTATTCTCAGAACATATCACTACTGAAGTGCAATACGAATGGAAGCTACCAAGATGTGAAAAATGTAAGACATGCTCTCCACAAATAGTTCTTGACAAAGGTAAGGGCATAGCTTCTTCTCCTCAAATACCAGATCCAGTTCACCGAGCAAGCCCCTCCTTAACTAACCCCCCAACAAACTCTACAACTTTCACCCAAACAGTTATTCCCACCAAAACCATGCAAGCCCCCTACCACAGCCACTGTCTCAATCCCCTCACCTCAGACTAACCTCATCAAAAACATATAAAATTATATAGCTCCCAACCCCCTTTGGCAGAACAAAATCTACACTCTGTTGGACCCTTATAAGCAATTGAGTGTGAATCAGAGCATGTCTCAGCCCTATTGAAGAAAACCAGCTACCCCTAGTTGGTATCCCAATTTGTCTTGAGAGAAAAATGGATTCGCTCAGAAGCCATAATGAAACCTCATCAACATTTAAGGAGGTGTCCAATGAGGCCTCCTCAACTCTAGCATAATGCTCAACATAATGCCACCCCTTCCCCCCCACCACCAAATGCTCAACATGATGCCTCCCCACCCCCCTCCCCAAAAATAGTTAGGAAAAAAAAGGGAGGAAGGAAACGAAAAGAGGCCAAGGGCCTCTAATTCTATTGTTGTTTTCTCCCCCTTTCATTTAAATGTTCAACATAGGTAGCTGGAACATACAAGGCCTTAACAGCCACCGAAAACAAAAGTTAGTCCATGATTGGAAACTTAATAATCATTTGATATTTATGGTTTAGTGGGAACTGAAATTGCACCACACCTCATAATATGACATCTATTAGTTTGGTCTGGCTCTCCCATCCTGGAAATTTCTATCAATGTGAATGTTTCTGCCAATTGCAGAATTCTAGTAGGCTGGGAGCAATGAAACTCAACCTTACCTGTGTTCATTTCTCCCAACAATGACTTCTATATGACATTACATCCATCCCAAACAACTTACACCTCATAATAACTTTTATCTACGCCCTCAACACCCCTGCTAAAAGAGATACTTTGTGGAATTACATCTGCCAAACATACCCCTTCACTACCACAACCCCCTAGATGCTGTGGGGGACTTCAATGCCATCATGAGATCTACTGATCGGTCAGGAGGAGATAGTGCTTGGTATAGCCACCTGGATAACTTTAGTGACTACAATCAAAATGTTAAGCTCCTTCAGCCCCCCTACACAAGGCTGAAGTATACATGGCACAATGGTCAACATAATGATAACACAATAATAATATATATATATATATATATATATAAAAAGCTTGACTAGATTTTTGGCAACTAGACCCTCCTTGAAAAATAGCCAGCAACTCACTTGTATTCTTGCCAAGAAACCTCTTGGATCATAGTGTTATGGTCCTCCAGCGTCAAAATTGGTTTAAATAATCTATCAAGGTCAGATTTGACATTTTACAGTCAAAATAAGATTTCTAGTCAAAATAGACTAAAAGCATCATTTTGTAGTGAAAATTTAATTTTCCAATCAAAACTAGTCAAAAATGATTTATCAAGGTCAAACTCATCGTTTCTCAATTAAAGCATTTTTTAGAGCTAAAAACTATTTTTAATATTTAAAATTAGTTTTTTTGGTGGTCAATGTGTTTTTTACTTTGATTTTAACTTTACTAGTGTGTATAATTA
Organism: Populus davidiana; assembly: GCA_030145905.1. Lineage (NCBI taxonomy): Eukaryota > Viridiplantae > Streptophyta > Magnoliopsida > Malpighiales > Salicaceae > Populus > Populus davidiana. Next base: position 20,271,755 of record CM057798.1, on the reverse strand, counting down.
AAAATAATTCAACCCTTTCTTTTGAAATAATCAAATTGAACTTTACTAGAAAGTTTTAAGATTTTGAAAGGTTGCAAAATAATTCAACCCTTTCTTTTTTTGTTTTTTTTTTCTTGACTATAAATAAAAAAAAAACAAAGAAATCTAAGTTCGTTGAAAAGATTAAAAAAAAAAAGGGAAGAATTCTAGTTATCCATTTAAACTACTTAAACATCCTAGTTGTTGATTATTAAACTTGATCTAAGCTTACTCATACCCTATCATAACTTCAACAAATCACAATAGTAGATTTACTTTGAAATCATTCAAATTTAGACTATTAGATCACATTAAGAGTGATTTGAATCATCCAACCCAAACTAGCTCATAGGTTCACCATTGACCATGTTACACTTAAGCCCAGTTCATGTCTCTTACTCTCTCCTTGCTAAAGGTGGAACCAATGATTGTTTCTCCTTCTTCTAATCGTCAAACATTTTAAGATCATCATAGAAAGAAGCACCACCTATCCCCGACCAAAGCTCATGGTGTCCTCAACTCTGCATATAGGCAAAAAGAAAAAAAAAACCTCTGAAGGGGTAATCCCAACTTCATCACCACCAATCTCCCTTACTAGGCTGGCTATGAGTTCCACGCCATTGTTAATACATAGATGAGATTGAGAGTTTCCTGGTGGGTTGTTCAATACACCAAAATATCACTAGAATCATCGTCAAGCCACCAAAAACAACATCACATGAAAGACACGCATCGAGTGAACCATGCATATGCACTATTTTATACAAGATCATGATTTCACTATCTGAGAAGGGAAAAATAGTAATTTCACTTAGACTAGGGGCGATTTAATAATTTCTCAAATCCATTTTTTAAAAAATTTTCTTATATTTGCAATTAAAAATACTTATATTTGTATGTGGATATATGAATATTTGATTAAATGAAGTATCTGCGACATACCATAGCATGCCAAACTTGAGGGATTTGAGAGCCCTAGTTAATTTTAAGGAGAAATAAAGATTGTGTTAATATTTTGTGATGAAATTGAGAGGATAAGATTGTGATTTGATTTTATAGGATTATCCAAGACAAGTGTTGGTCCTGTTGTTTACCGAATCGATGCTTGAATGATTAATTGACATTTGATTTCTGAGATTGTTTGATTAATTATTGTCATATATGATTACCTGTTGATTTATTGATAAATTGCATATGATGTATTTTTGTTAAATGGATGAAAAATATAACAAAGAAAAGGTATAAAAGTGATTAAAAAAACTCTAAAGCATCCTAAATGATGATGCAAATTCCAAAATTAAATATAAAATATCATGACAAAGTGTGCGTTGTGGTTTGAAGAATTAAGATTGAAGTGAGATTGATCATCAAAATGACATAACCAAGGCCACAAACCTAAAAGATCTTCATAACAAATAAATGATCTTATGTCTTTGAATTTGAGCCTTTTATATATCTTATTCTTTCATAGATATTAATTTTATCCTACATTACATGTTTTTTTAAAAAGCTCTTTCTAATTAAAATAATTTATTTGTGTTTATAAGTTTTTATTCTTTAAAAAAGAAGAAAAATCTTTTTTCAACCACTCATTTATGTGTTGCATATCATTGTTTATGATATTAAATTATAGATTGTCATAAATAAATGGGAAATCAATAAAACATGAAGCAAGATGTCTTTTTTTAAAAATTCAAAAGTCTCATTTCAGAATCCAATATTTTGTTTATAAAATAGCCTTTTATTTATTAAAGAATCAATTTAAGTCATTCATAGTGAAATATTTGATATAAATATTCTTTTTTACAATTTCAATCAATGCCCATTCAACATATGCCTCATATGTCAAAAGAAACATCTAAAAATTGCATCATAACACTTCAATATCATTATTGTATTTTCAAACAGAAGAATCTAAATATCCATTTTATGAAAATAATTTTAAATTTACATATCAAATATTTATTTCAATAATCGAACCTATATGAAAAAAAAATTAAAATATATAGCCTAGTCCCAAAAAAAAGAAAGATGATTACATGAAAATTGTTGTACAATAAAATTTCCTCATTAACTAAATTTTCAAAGTTTACAGAAAGAATGATGATAATGATTATGCATGTATGTGTTTCAGTGGCTACTAAAAAAGATGAACACAACTAAAATAGATTGGGGCAATAGCTAAATGATGATTTAAGGATCCATTTTTTAACTTTATCATTGGATGTTGATTATCAACTATTTGAATTGGTAAACACATACATATAATTATGTTGATTTGTGTTATTTATTCTGTATTTGAAATATCTTCCTTAATGCTATGAGTAAGTTGGGCTAGATCGACATAATCTTATATAGGGTTATCGAATGAGTGGTGGTCTTTGGACTCATTCTAATATGTGTAATCCTTACAAGTTCAACACCTATCAATAACTCACCATCCTAATAGGTCCAATGCCCAACTGTCATCTAAGTATGCATAAATTATATTATTTAAAATGTTTTTATATAAAGAATTTTCTTAAATGCTTGTTGAGATTTCATAATGTATACATGAACCCTAACTAAATTATTGAATGGAAACTTCACATGATATTTACTAAATAAGAGTATGCTAGTGATAGATGGAACCATGGATTATTCTATTAAAGTAAAAGATGTGGTTTAACCTAAATGTTATTTTAACATAATTGCACATAATATATGAAAAGTGAATAGCTTGTTTTACATGAAATTATGGCCACCTACAAGCCATATATGTTGTCATTGAGGTAAAATATGGTTATGAGATATGAACATTGAATTGTTATACATGTTTCTCTTGTGTAAATACTATATCAATATGATGTTTAGGCCTAAATGTTAAAAACTTGTGAGGTTTCTCATGCTTATTGATTTAATTATTAACCAAGTTATATTTATTGGTAGTTGATATGTTATTTTTCAGAGAACTAAAATAAAAATGAGAGAGAGAGCTTGGGTGATAAGCTACCAACCAAAGTCATGTTGGATTCATAGCTTAAAGTGTGACTCAATTAGTGTTGTTATATCCATCCATAAGGTAGTTTTTTTGTCGTGTATATGTCATTACAAATATAAATGCATATGTAAATATATCATGTATAAACTCTTTTAGTATATAATTAATAAATAGAACATTAATGTTCAAAGATTGTAAAGTAGATGTAAATGAAGTAGACAAGATAAAAAGATGACATGTAAGTTTGTTTAATAAATAGAAAGTTGTGTGTACTTATCAATGCATGTTTGGATGGTAAGTATTATTGATAAGATAGCAATAAAAATTAATTAATGATGTTTGTTTACTTAGCTAACCAAAAACCACGATTTTAAAATGAACATAACTAAAAACACTAATCAAGATGTATTATAATAGAAAAAGATGTTAGGCGTGATAGTTTTTGGTATCATAACAATGTTAAAGTTATATATATATTGATGATAGTTTTGATATAGCATTACATGCATATGTATTTCACAAGTATAACCCTAAATTTATATTTTTCCTTTAAAGGGATATAAATGGAGTCATGATCTAGATATGATAAAGTCCAAAGAAGTGCAAGTAGAAACATTATACAAGTACAATGTGATAGTGTGTTAATGAGTTCATTATTGTCTTGACATGTTAATGAACCTAAAGTTAGTTATAACCTAGATAGACTAGAGTCACTTCACTTTAAGAAAAAAAAAAGTAATGCATTTAGAAGAGATCTAGATATATATAGGTTAGCTTAAGCATTGAATGCTATTATTAGGATAAATATGAATATAATAGAAGGGAGACAATATGATAAATTAAGGATATATAATGTAATAGACTTCAAGAATGGTGCCCTTGAAGTCTATTACATTATAATCATAAAACTTATATTTTTCAAGTCTAAAAATCAATTTTCTTATTAATATATCTCTTGTTTATCTTAGTGAACACAAGGTTTTAAACTGAAATCATTTTATGTTAAAAAAAAATGTGATTGCTAAAGGAAGTTTAAAAACAATAAAAATATTATGTCCTATTTTAAATTTTCATGAAAAAATTATTATTAGTATCATTTTTTTCATATTAGTACATAATTTATGATTGAAAAATAAATTATTAAAATTTAAATAAAAGTTTTATGATATTTATTTAAGAATTATATCAAAACTGAAGAATAAGTGAATTAATATGGTAATTTTATTTTTTCCAACACCAAAAAAATAAAGAAAAAAACAATAACATAAAAGGGTTAGGCCTAGTGCCTAGCCCTAAAGTAAAAGGTTAGGCACATGGGTTTGAAAGCCAGGTCCACATAGTTAGCCTTGCTTTTTCTATTTTTTTTAATAAAAAAGTAGATGACATGTTTTCCGCTTTTTATTTATTTGAAAAAAATTAAACAGGGGACACATTGTCTGTTGAGCTAGACGTGTTGTCTACTTGCCTAGTTTCTAGCAAGCTAATTATTCGAAAACAAGGAAGAAACTTGCCTTCGATTTTTTGGGCCAAACAACCCATTTTTCAACCAATTGTTTACTTGAAAACACATGAAACACAACACATGCAACTCAATAAGCCCCCCTTTTCCTTTAAATTTCCCAAAATTTAGTCAAAAAAAAAAAATCAACATAGGATATCAAATCTTTCTAAGCTTTGATCTACTTTTTTAGGCAATTTGAAGGCCAATAACTACCACCATCCAACTCCCCTCATTGAATGGAAAATTTGGGCACCAAACGTGAACACCTTTATGGTCAAAACCACGACAACCAACCCACTTGCTCTCTATACTGCCATTTTCTACTAGGTCTTTCCCTTTCCTTGTCTCATCCAGAGACCTAAAAAAGAATAAATTGAACTTGTGGATCAGAATAAACTTTGGCAAAACTTTCACATAAAAGGTATTAATCATGTTTTATAATTTAGTCCTTTTTGTTTAAATTTAGTACTTATATAATAATTTCAATAGCAATTCCATCTAATTAGGCAATTGAAGGATATAATTGAAAAGAAATTTTTTTTTTTTTAAAAAAAACAAATACTTCATTGTTTATATGAATAATGAAGCACCATCAAATACCCTAGTTCTTTTAGAGTGTTAGGATTATAAATAATTGATCAACTATATCTTCCATACAAATATAAATATGCAACACATATTTGGAATTATTCTTTGTTATTGTAGTGGATAACTTGGAATAACATTTAAGATGTTAAATAGTTCAATTATATTTTTTCATGATGAATGCATCTAGTTAAAAAGTTCATACTTTGTTCTTATTCTTGCTCTTTGATTGTAAAATTCATTAAGATGAAATCAACCATTATGATATAGAGCTAAAACATCACGAACACTAGGATAGGTAACATCAATGACATAATATTGATCTACAATTAAGTAACATCATTGCTAGTGATAATAATTATAAAAATTAATTATTTGAATGATGCATATATTCACTTACCATCACTTGCCAACACTTCAAGTATATATTCCTTCTCATTAAGCATGAATGTCATATAATGGATTTTTTGAGCAAATAAACATTCACATATATTTAATTACTAGAAAATCTTGAATGATACTATCATCAAATGATGGAATATCATTACTAGATGAATTCAAACTAGAATGCTTAGATAATTGTTGATCCATTTTCCTGCTTCTCCACAATAACATCTCTTGAATCTCGCATTAAAATTTTCAACTTCAACTTATCTTTTAATTTTGAAAGATATGTGGCATTAAACAAAAATTCTCATAACATCTAGTTGGATTTTCGACCAATACTTTAAGTATATATTACTTCCCATTAAACATAAATTTCCTTTGATGAAATTTTTTAGTAAATAAACTTTCATGTATATCTAATTATTAGAAAATCTAGAATGATATGATATTATCATTGATGATGAATTAACATTACTAGATGAATTCAAACTAGACTGCCTAGAGAATTGTTGATGCATTTTACTTTCTTTTTTGTTTTGTAAAATAAAAGAACTTAATAAATCCAATATGTGAGCTAAAATATAAAAAAACATTTGCATATGATTAACATTTTATTTTTTTCTTTAGTTATAATTTTATATTCTTATTTAATTTAAAAAAAATTGTAAAAAGTAAAATAAAAAAAATGTCATCAACAAATGAGTCAACAAGTAACACCACACTAACATACTATTTACAATGTTAACAACTTGTGTGATCCAAGTGATCTATCACCATCATTAAGAAATCTAGTTAGTAAATCACTTAACCTTTGACTTCATTAAATTTTAGTTTTCTAGTTTTAAACTTGTTATGAAAATTTATCATTAATAGTATTTTTATGTCTGAAAAAAAATCTCATCTTGTATTCAGTATATTTCCTTTAGTTTAAGGCTTCTATATGGAACTATTAAACTCAAAATCATGTACCTAGTTGCTTTAAAGCAATCTTTCATTTTATATGTTGTGTTACTAAACCTAAAACATCTTCCTAGTTAATATCAAGGTTATCAATTCTGTTTTGATGGGTGTTTTGTTTTTTCAATTGGAATGAAATGTTTCAGTTTCAAAGTATTTTAGCATGTCGTATATATAAAATTCAAATTCAAGATAAATTAATTATAAATTATGCAATACAAACACAATGTTAAACAAATATAATTTTAAATTTCAAAATATTTCTAAATAGTCAAGATTAAATAGATCTTTAACTTAAAATAATTCAATATAAACAAAATATCAAAATATTATGAAATTAAAATGTTTTAACACAAATATTTTAAACATAAAGCTAGGTTAATGTCATCAAGGCTAATGGGATCTAAAGCATCTATTATTTTGCTCAAATTCCTACAAAGTATAAACTTGAAAAAAACAACATGAATATAAACCATATATATTAGTGATAAATCTAATTTTAAAAATTTAATATCATTGTTAATGAAAATAATAATAATAATTTTCAATATTATTATTAATATCATTGTTATTGAAAATAGTAATGAAAAAGAGTTTTTTATACTTGGGTGGTTTAATTAATTAAATTGAACCAGGTTCAATTTGATTCAATGGGTTTTTAAGACCAGAACGGAACATGTGGAATGAAATCGAAACATTCGGGATAGAATTTAGTCGAAAAATCCAGAATGGACTAAGATTTGAAATGAGATGAAAATTGTTCCGTTTTGTTTTGTTTTTTAAATTGGTATGAAATGTTTCGGCCATTCCAGATGAAACGAAATGGAATTGACAACCTTGGTTAGTACAGTGTAAACACCTTTGTATGGCCTACCATCCATAGTTTTGAAACATGGCCTGACCCGGCTGGTCGACCCGGGGCTAGAACCATGCCGGGTTGAAGAAAAAACGGGGGAAGAAAAAACTCGATGTGACTCAACTGACCCGACGGGTTGACACGACAAGACCTGGTTGCAAACCCGTGGATTTTTATTTTTACTAAAACAACGTCGTTTTGATTTTAAAAAAAAAAAACTGATCCGGTGACTAGTCGAAACCCGAAACTCGGGCCTTGGACCGGGCCGGGTCTTAAAACTATGCTACTGTCAATCTCACATAAAGGAATTTTGGACTGATCCCTACTACCTTGTCCAAAAAAAAAGCTATGAGGCATATTCTAAGTTGCTAATAACTCACTACTTTATCTTTCTCATATATCTAGAATCCAAAGAAAAATATATATCACCCCTCTTAAAAAATATAGCCTTTTAGTACCTTACTCTGTAACTAATTTCTTTGCCTTTATTATTGCCTTCACCAATTTCATATAACTCTTTATCCCTAAACTAATATTTTATATTGGATGGAAACTTTTAACCCCTTTTCAAATCATCTACAATTATTGTTCTTATTGGCTTCTAATTTAATTGTATAACAAAAAAAGAAGAAAAAACCTCAACTCATACTTGACTCTAGGAATGCATTTCTTCTTGAACTCTCAAAGGAAGTCCTTCCAAGTTAATACAGGTGGATAGATATTACTTCCAAGTATAGTCTCTCGCCAATTTATGGCATTTTTTTTATAATAAAAGCATTGCATAATCATACTTTTATGCCTCACAAAACCTCAATTGAAAAAATATTATGTCTATATGCCTTAACCATATCTCAAATTGAGCCCGAGCTTTGCATGTAACACTATCTCAAATAAAGGTTTTTTTTTTTTTTTTACTAAAATAATATATTTTTAATTATTTTAATATACTAATAATAAAAATAATTTTTTAAAAATAAAAAAATAATATTTTAATATATTTTTAAATAAAAAATACTTTAAAAAAACTACTAAATTTTAACAATTTTATCCGGTATTCGTTCTTTACCAATATTCCGGTGCCTCGTTTACATGTCAGAAAAATAGCCACAAAGACAGATCACAGTTCGTATTTCAAAAGCATTTAATTCATTTGACCCAGTAAGAACCCTCGTGATCCCGCCACGTGTTATTGACATGGCTAATATTCAAATTCATCCATCTAGTTTTGAGAAATGAATTTATTAATCCTTTGTTTTCAAAACCAATTATTTAGTCCATTACATCCATTTGTGTTCTTTTTCAATTTATTTATTTAAGAAAATAAATTGATAATATAAAAATATTTATGAGAATAGAAGGAATTTTTAAAAATAAATGAATATTAAATCAAGCATGATTAATAGTAGTTAAGAGATTAAATAATTAGTTTTTAAAAGGGGGACTATCTAATTCGTAATTATCAACCATGATTAATTTAATATTGATTTATTTTAAAAAATGCCTTCTATTCTCATAAATATTTCCATATTATCTACGTATTTTTCTTAGATAAATAAACTGGAAAAGAATATAAATGGATGAAAAGAATTAAATAATTAATCTTGAAAAACGAGGGATTAATAAATTCGTTTCTAAATAATAGAGGGATTAATTTGCAATTTACTCTATAAATCCAGTATCCCAGCCACCAGCCCCGCTAGCTGCTGTATATTCTTCTTCTTCTTGTTTTTTATTCGCTCTCCCTGAACTTTTTCTTGATCTCACAGAGAAACAACAAGAAAGAAAACTTACAAAGACATCCAAAATCAAATTAATCATCAAATTATAATATTTATCAATAAATTTTGAATTATAAAGATGCAACTGTTAAATGCGGTGATGGCGACGAGGATGTTGACGGAGTTAGGAGGTCAATCAAACGGAGACGAGATACCGTTTGGATCGTTCTCATGGTTTGCGTACGCAGGAATTTCTTGCTTCCTCGTTATCTTCGCAGGTACCATGTCTGGGCTTACCTTAGGCCTCATGTCTCTTGGTCTTGTCGACCTCGAAATTCTCCAACGTAGCGGCACTTCCACCGAGAAAAAGCAAGCTGGTTCGTACTTTCTTAATTTATTTTCAACTTCAATTGAATTTCTCTGATTTTAATTTTAATTTTAATTTTATTAGCTGCGATTCTTCCGGTGGTTCAAAAACAGCACCAGCTTCTGGTGACTCTGCTTCTTTGCAATGCTGCTTCTATGGAGGTAATCTTCTTTGGAATTTATGTTGAAAAAATTCAAGGAGATGTAGCATTTACAAGCAATTAGGAGAAGATTCCACTAATTCTAACATTATTTGTTAAGATTATCTATATAGATTAACCACTATTAGGTAGGGATGCTATTTTGAGATTTTGGAAAGTATACTGCTAAAATGTGAGTGCCCGGATTAGCTTTGGTTTGGAATGTGAGGTCGCTTAGTGAATTTGCAGATAATGCGCAATTCATCTCCCTTGAATATTCGTATTATGCACCTTTTTAACTTTTAATTAGCTATTGTTGACAGCAGTTGGATATTGTGATTTGATTTGCAGGCTCTTCCTATATACTTGGATAAGCTTTTCAATCAGTATGTTGCTATAATACTTTCCGTGACTTTTGTTCTAGCTTTTGGGGAGGTACATTTTTGTGTCTACTCATGTTCATCTTAAGCAACTCTTTGTTAACTATTCTTAAAATATTAAATATAGTAATCTTTTTAAGCTTAAGTGAGGTGGACATTTTTTATTTTCAGGTTATTCCACAATCAATATGCACCAGATATGGATTAGCTGTCGGGGCCAATTTCGTATGGCTTGTGCGAATTTTAATGATAATTTGTTATCCAATTTCATATCCCATCGGGAAGGTAACTAGCACAGTGGAAATTGACTACAACCAAAGTTTTCTGTAAAGTGGGATCAGTAGTTGTTTGATAATTTCTAATACCCTTTTAACATGAAATGTAGTAAAAACAAGCCCGAGATTTTACATATTAGTTTATTTTTATCCATTGATGATTAGGTTTTCTAGCTTCCTTTGTATGAATTCATCTTATTGGAAAAAAATTTATTTATCAGTATAAAAGCATGTATCTAGCACAGCTTATGGCTTTGAAAGAGCTAAGTGGCATTGAAGTTTTCTCTTAGCAAGTAACAGGATAAGGTTGTCCTCTGGAGTCAAGTAAATACTAGCTCTTGCTCTTATTTGTGGTCTTTTCATCTTTCTTTCACTTAATGGTTCACTGTTCACGTGTATGGTCTTGGCTGTAGAAACATGGTGATTGTGGAGCTAGATTAATTAGTGATTTTGTGGTTTGCTACAGCTATCATAGAATAAGGATAGAGAGTTGTGAATGGCTGTACTTTTCTTCCATGTTCTTCAGCTTGAAAGATGTGTTTTCCTCTCCCATTGAAGAAGGAAAAAAAATTGTACCTTCATTACTTGTTCCTACCTGACTTGAACAATGAACCTTCTGTTAAATTTATCCTTTTCTGGCTTTCAAAATAAAAAGAAAAAATCACATTCGTTTTTTTCTGCAACCTATTGCTTGCTTGATAATTTAGTCTACCCTCAACATTCGTTTTATGTACTCTCTGACTCTAAGAAATGTCATGCTACAGGTTCTGGATTGTGTATTAGGACATAACGAAGCATTATTTAGACGGGCACAATTAAAAGCCCTTGTTTCCATCCACGGCTTGGAGGTAAATTAAAATGTAAAATACATATAGATAACAAATTAATCAACCTAAAAAATGTTTCAAGATTTCCAAATCTATGGAAGTATTAGTATATCCTTATTTCCTTTTCCTTTTCTCCTTTGCAATGTAACATCTTTTTCTTGATACATCTAGGCTGGCAAGGGTGGTGAACTCACACATGATGAGACAACAATTATTAGTGGGGCACTAGATTTGACCGAAAAGGTACGCAGCATCTGAAATTGGCATCTATTTTTTCCTTTTGTTTGCCATTCTTCACTGTAAAATTTTGATGTTGGTCATTTTGTTTTGCAACAACCGTCATGGATGGTACATGACTATTTTTTTTCTTTTTGTTGCATTCTCACAAATTCAGATGCGTGAACATGTACTAGTTAGGCAAATGCGATCACTTCATCTGAAATTTGATGCTTCGATTGGGGAAGGGGGGTTGTGGTGGGGTGGAGTCTTCAGTAGTCATTTGTATTTTGCTTTTTTGCTTGCACTTCTTGAAAAAGCATTGAGAGCTTCTCTATTTAAGTTGATTTGAATTTCATATCTAAGCTGGAATTTTGATCATTTCCAGAAGTCAAATAAATTCGGCGAAACCCCCCCCCCCCCCCCAACAAGCTATTTTGATTGACACTCCCTCACTTTTTTTTTATTCTAGTGCTTGAATTATGTGATGTTTGGATTGACACTCTTCCATTCAATTTTGTTTGTCAAATGACATGTGAAAATCACACTCCCCCCAGCTAGCTAAATTATTTTTATGTCAAGCAAAAATCTATTGCCTTAATTGTCACATCTATGGTTCTTCTCCCCTTGCATTTTAGTCCACACACACCATAGAGAATATAATTATACTCAATACCCATTTATCTCAATTGTTACCCTTTTAAAAAACCAAACTCAGATCTAAAACAAACCAAAATACCTATATTTACATACACAAACAATTGGATATGTAAGCAAAAAGAGGTTACACCAAGAAACAAATTCGATAGCTCATGAATGAAAAACGAGAGATAATAAGATGCCAGTAAAAAAGATTTTTTTTTTTCTATTGGGGTTTTCAAATATTTGGAGTCATGTTGGGGCTTTAGTGTGTTTCCATGACAGAAAATGGGATTTTCAAATTTATATCATTCTATGATTAAGAATTTTGAGTTTGAAGTGATGAAAAATTTGGAGATGCAAAACTAGTGAGGTTTACTTGATTTTTTATTTTTATTTTAGGCAAATCATCTAATTATGTGTTTGGTTGTTGCTTTATTTTTCTTAAGCCAATCAACTCAAGTTTTAAGGTTAAATAAAGAAACATGTGATATTTAATGATTGTTTGTACCAAACATTGAAGAAGGGGTCCTATTCCAAATGCCTCATAGTTCAAGTATCTAAATGAAGTAGAAAAATAATTGGTGGGATGGGGGAGGGGAGTGTGCAGATTGGCCAATAAATTCACAAAGTGTCTTATTTCATTATCATTCCATGCCCAAGTTAAATATCTGAGATTCTCTTTCAGCTTGCATCTTAAAGTAATGTTTTATGTTTCATTTATAAACTTGAACAGACTGCTGAAGAGGCTATGACACCTATTGAATCAACTTTCTCCCTAGATGTCAATTCAAAGTTGGACTGGTAAGTTCTGCTCAGTTGTTCCTGAATTATTCCTATTGCCATGGCATTTTCACTTTCTTATGTTTCACTTAAACAATTGCATAAACTTGTGTTTATATATTTATTTAATAATACTTGTAACTTAGGGAGGCAATGGGAAAAGTTCTTGCACGCGGTCATAGCAGAGTTCCTGTATATTCTGGGAATCCAAAAAATATCATTGGACTACTTTTGGTGGGTTTTGTGTTTTGTAGATTTTTTTCAAATTTATGTGTTATATTGTATTGGGGAAACCTATTAATATCACCTTATACATTATATCATTTATCAATCGTACCCTTCCATAAAAAAATAAATGCATTGTCACTGTTAGTCTGTTCTTATTCTCTAGTACACCCCTCAAACATTTTTGGTAAAATCAATGGTCACATGCACAACACTTGATTGATTTCTTGATGGAAGGATATGGTTGAGAGATGGTGTAATATATAAAGTCATATTGATAGGTTTCTCCTATTATATGTGCTACTCTGGTTTTCTAATTAACTGATTTGCATGTGGCTGTTTTTATTTTTGTTGGAATTAGGTGAAAAGCCTTCTCACTGTTCGACCTGAAACAGAGACCCCAGTTAGTGCAGTTTCAATCCGAAGAATTCCACGGTGTTCATTTTTTTCTATATTTTTCTGGTTTCCTTCACAAAGTACAGAATATGTGCTAAGTATTTGTCTGTGGAAATTTCTCCAGGGTTCCATCTGATATGCCTCTGTATGATATACTGAATGAGTTTCAAAAGGGTAGCAGTCATATGGCAGCTGTTGTGAAGGCCAAGGGGAAAAGCAAGGCTCTTCCACCAACAATTGATGGGGAAGAACATGAAGGAAACAAAGTAACTGGCAAAGAGTCCCAATTGACTACTCCATTGTTGTCCATGCCAAATGAGAAGTTAGATAGCGTTGTTGTGGATATGGATAGGGTTTCAAGGCCAAGTAGGCAGCCTTCTTTACAGCGTAATGATGCTTCAATTAAAGGAATGACCCTGCTATCAGAGGACATTGAAGATGGTGAAGTAATTGGTATCATCACCCTAGAAGATGTATTTGAAGAACTTCTGCAGGTAAATCAGAGACCTTTGTTATCTTTTTTCCTTCCAGTTCTAGGATCTAAGTAATCATTGCCAAGTATGCTAATAGTGGTCTTAACAATGCAGGAGGAGATTGTGGATGAAACAGATGAATATGTAGATGTACATAAAAGGTATTTTGGAGTTGATCCAGCTAGAAATTTAGTTTTGGTGCCCAAAGATGGCCAAAAAGTTGACAGTTTCTTTTCTAAATTACTCTGCAGAATCCGTGTGGCTGCAGCTGCAGCTGCTTCATCTGTGGCGCGGGCACCATCAAGTCGAAGGTTAACAGCCAATAAGGGAGCTGTAAGTGAAAATCCTGTCTTGGGCATTTTCTCTTTGCACTGAATTCTATTGTATGCTTCATCTATAATCCCAAACAGCCATGGATTCCTGGGTAAAAAAGTCCACATGTTCAGTGATTGTATTACAACAACCTGAAAACTGCTTCACATGTTCACGTTTGCAAAATCAATAGTAGTTCCGTCATTCTGAAATTTCTATCCAACAAATACACCCAATTCCGAAGATCTAAGTATCCCACTGGTTTTACTCTTGTTGCTTAGCCATGAGATATCTTCATTTCTTTCAATACCCAAATGAATTCTTCAAGTGATGGTAGAGTGATTTGTCTTTTTTTATAATTCCCAGGGAGGCCACCAAAGTAAGCCGGGGCAAACACTGAAGAAATCGGAGAATGATTCAAGTGCCACAAGGTTACAAGGGACTGCCGGTGAGCCTTTTCTTGGAAACAAGAGATAAATAGTTCTCACACACCCATGTACTTTTGGAAAAAAATCTTGAAAAGAGATTTTTTGTCTGCCTCGTTATTCTATGAAGCATATGCCTATAGTATAGCGAATACAAGTTTTGTTTATAAGATAATATGAATAAATTGGAGGCTTGTACCAGAGTGTTGTGATTTCGTTGTGCTTTATATTTTTTTGGTTTTTAGTTCTTTCTATCCTTATTACTCAAGATACTGTTTTCTTCCACAAAAATTTCTCTGTTCTGTCATAGAGATTTTTATTGGTAAGAAAAACAAATTTAAATGTTTCTTGTTGGGAATTGTCTATAAATTTTATTCTTGGAGTCTCATTGAAACCTATATTGATTAGAAAAAAAATTTCATCACTCTTTTTTAATAAGACAAGAAATCCATTAACATAGAAAATAGCACCGAACCTTGTACAATTGTGAAGCCACGTTATGCCATAAGAACAGTATAGCAGATAATTTTTTTACTGTTATTAATTAACTGAATATATTGTTATTCATTGTTGTCTTTTTCTTTTTTTAATATGCAGTTTGTTTACGTGATTCTTCAAATCCTACTTTGAGTGGAAGCTTTTTCATGCATTAGCGGTCATGAAATTCTGGAAAAGGAAAAAAAAAGAAAAAAAAAGGAAGCTAGCTAACAATGGAAACTTCACAAAAAACTAAACAAAAAAGAACAAGAAGCTAGCTACTAATTATACATGATCTTCTGCTTTGCTGACCATTAATTCGACCTTTTCCACAAAACAAAACGATCAAACCAAGTTCGCAAGATTTAGACCTATCTAGCTGGACCAGTTTTCACTAAAAAAAAATATTTACTCGTCGCAGCGTAGGAGAATCACTGTACACCTCCATATGATATACAAACGCGTTCTCTGCTCTCGAACCTTTCTTGAACACCTTTGCCACGATCGGAGCTTTGGCAATCTCATTGTGGGCAAGTTTCCTGCCATAATATTCTTGTAATATATGCGTGTTTATGAGTGTAATTGTCAAGGTGTGTTTGTGCTACATGGAAATTAGCTTTGAGAAGCAAGGCCTTGTATAGACAAAGGTTGTGAAGATTTGTGTAGGACAGACAATGGGTGGCATGTAGTGAGTGTCGCCCCCTGAGATGAGAAGGGGTTAAGGGACCCCTGTGAATAGGAAGATAAAAAAGCAGACCCATCAGCTTGTCTCCTTGACATATCACCTGGAAAAGGACTTGTCTGAACTTGTCATAGTTTTGAAGGCCATCCCTGTCTCTCACTTGGGCTGTAATATGTCCGTTTTTGTGGTAGATAGTTAGCTCTAAGGCACATCTACTACCTCCTCATTTTCAAGGTCTCTTTGGAATTTGGTGGATTCTATTCCTGGCTAGCTCCTTGCATATGATATGAGATAAATAAATAAATAAATAGATAATCTAAAATCTAATGAGGGCACACAAAGGATCACAAGGATTCACAATAGGTTTTATCATGCAACTTGCTTAGTGCTGCACAAAATACTAGTATACTGGCCAAATAAATAAGTAACAAATAGATTCAGCTTGAACTTTGAATAATCTTACTTAAATTTGTATTGAAGTAAATACATGAGATATGAATTTGGATATAAGTAATACAAAATAGAGTTTTTTCTTTAAAGATATTGGTTTTTTCTGCAAAAGAGTTGTCTAAAGAAATTTGTTTGTCTTAGAACAAAGAGAGAACCACTTATTTACAGGGAAAAATAATAACAAATTTGAAATTTTACAAAGTCTTGTAATTATTAGGCTTTTGAAAGGCTGTGATATATTTGTTTGCCTTGTCTTTCATCATTGAAAGTTTTTTTTTTTTTTTTTTTTTACAAGTAGAGGAAAACTTGTCTTCTTGTACCAACATAAATATTTGGAATAGGAGTATGAAGAGAGCAAGGCGCCTAGATGTAGCTGCCATAAAGAAAATAGGCTTGATAAAAAGATAACAAAATTAAAAATGGGCTATAAATATTTTTTTTGCCTCTAAAAACTCTTTTCTTATCCTTTTTTTACACACATATATGTACACAAATAGAAATGCCTAGGGTTTTTGTATAGAAGGGAGAATGCCAAAACAATCATCTTTATTTTTATCTTTTAAACCAAAATGGATTTTGAAGATGAAAAGACAACACAATCATTTGATTTGGAGTCACTTTATGAAAGCTACTTTATGATTTCAAATTACTTTTATTTGGATTTTGTTGAAGCATGAGATTTTTAGGCTAAGAACTTAGATTGAGGATTTAAATCCTTAATCTTGGCCTTTTGATTTTCTTTTAACCATTATAAAATTGCAATTTTGGAGCTCTTGGATTCTACTGTAAAGGAGTTCCACCATTTGACTTTGAATTTTATAATGAGGATGAGAAATTCATATTGAGTATTGTAATCAAAGTATTATGAGCAGACCTAAGGAACAAAGAATTTGAACAAAAAAAAAGTTGTGGAAATATTTTTTTTCCACATTTTATGGCTTTGTAATTTTGTTTGAAGAAGGTGTAACCATTTTCAACCATAGAATAAAGTTGAAGAAGGTCATATAAAGGACCAAAATAGTCTCATAGTTGGTGAAACGAGCTTGGTAATTTTGAAGTGTTTGTGGAGTTGTTGAAGTAGAATAACAAAGAATAACTACCCTTGGAGTTTAGAGAAGGAAAGTATTAAATCATGCTTGTTGGTAATCCTAATAGGTGTCGGAGTGGTAATAGTTGTGTGGAAATAATCTCTTAAAATACTGTAACAAAATAAGAATTATAAAGTTTTGGTATTAGCCTATCAAGCAAAACAAAATAATTAATTCTTACAGCTAGTGAAATAACTCTTGCTTCATTACTGAGTTATAGGTCCACTTTGCCTTTAATTAATTTTATACTTTTCTTTAGTTCTTGAAATAGAAGCTTCATTAAGCTTTTTTGCCTTCATGATTGTAAGGTATTCCTTGCAATTCCTTCTCCAATGTCCTTCCTTGTCACAATGATGACAAGTTCACTTGTCTTTCTTGCTGCTCCCAGTTGGTTTGTTCTCTTTCGAGACAACACTTTTATTCTTATTATCCTTCTTCTTAGACATTCTAGAAGACTGAACTAGAAGAACTGGGCATTTTTTCTTCTTAAGGGCCTCTTCAATAGTCTTAAGCATATTAAGCAATTCCAGCAATGTACTATTCAACTTGTTCATATGATAGTTCATAATAAATTGTGAAAAGCTTTGGGGTAATGACGGCAAGACCAAGCCCTGTTGCTTTTAAAGTTCAGGTGACATGCAGGTTAACATCACACATGCAACTTGTTCATCATCATCACACATGCAACTTGTTCATCGTCATCACACATGACGCTGGTGTTTTTTCCTAACTTCTATTTTAACATCCTCAGTAAGGGCATTTGGGATTGGATTTTTAAGAACACACAATATTTTTTCTTGCTTGAGAACAATTCTCACATTTTGGTGTCAATCTAAGAAATTTGGTTCAGTCAATTTATTAGCGTCAAGTATGCTTTGTAGGGATATGTTACTACTTATTTTGATATTTACTTGATTTTTCTAGATCTAGAAATATAATCCTTGTATTAATTATATTATAGTCTATAATTTCTAACATATATTTTAATCAAGTCATACATAATTAAATCATTCCAGATTAATTTTTGACTAATAGTTCTTGATGTTGTGACTTATTAGTAGGGGTGTTCAAAAAAATCGAAAAACCGAGTAAACCAATAAAACCGACAAAAAATTAACCGAAAAAACCGAACCGAATAATAAAACCGAGTAAACCGATTAGATTATATAGAAAAAACCCCGGTTCGGTTCGGTTTTCTGTTTTGCAGTGCAAAAACCAGGTAACCGAACCGGTTTAAAAAAAGAGGTCTGTAGTCTGTACTCCGCCCTGATATAAATAGAAAAATTTGTTGCAATGCACGCGGCTCCCCTCTCTGGCTCTATTATTTTTTGTGGGCTGAGAGGGGGGGGGGGATGGAAGATCTGGCAGGGAAATGAGTGGCTTCTTTAGGGATACTTTGAGAGGGAGAGAACAAGGGGTTGTTATGCAATTTGTGGAGATCAGTGACTGTGATGATGTTGAGGTTTATTTGGAGACTTTAGTTTTGATGTATTCTCATGATCTGAAGAGGAGATTGATGGATGAGGACGTCTCCAGGGTCTTGGCTTTCCTCAAGGTATACTTAAATTCTGTCTTTTCTTGTTTTCTTTCTTTCCTCAAGATCTCGTCTTTCCTGGGTTTTGATTTTCGATGCATCTTGTCCTTTTTCTTTTTTTCTTTTTTAATTTTCAAGGGAGAGATTTGTATGTGGAATAATTATGTTACTTTTTTTACTTGCTGAACTTTAAGCAATGGTAATACTAGTGTTCTGTTCTAGGTATCTGCAGATATCATGTTTGAAACAGGGATTGAGTCATGTTTGGAAGCTATTCCATGGTCTGAGGATGAAGAGGAAAAGGTTGTAACTCAACTCAGTCAACTTCAGCTCTGTAACTTGGCAGCTGAAGTTCTCCAGAGAGATCATCAATGGAAGATCTGGTCGAAGGAGATGAAGGGAACTGGAGATGGGGAAGAGAAAAGTCTTGTGTGGTTCTCGAGGGGAGCTGGTTTGTAGGCGGGAATGGAGGCGGACAGATCGGGGGAAACAAGAAAAATGCATATAGGTTTGTCCGGTTTTTTGGCTAAAAAACCGGACCAGAACCGAACAGGAACCGGCCGGTTTGGGCCGGGTCTGGTTCAATTTCAGGTGTCTTTTTTTTTCGGTTTGGTTGCTTTTTTTGGTGAAAAACCGAACCGAACCGGAAATGATCACCCCTACTTATTAGGTTCCTAATATGTTGGTCTAAATATAAAATATAATTCTAATTACATAGAATTAAATAAAATAAATAATTTAATTTATTATCAATTGATTAATTTATATTTAAAGATCAGATGCATCATCTAATAGCATGTCATAATCCCCTGAATATTAGAATAGTTATAAATAATGAATATATATTTATATAAATATAATAATATTACACACACACACACACACACACACACACACATATATATATATATATATATATATATATATATAACCAATCGATTGAATATGAGATATATTAAACTAACAAGCAGTCATTTGAGTCCTGTAAAATCAAAGCAAAATATGCTTAGCAGGCTAGCTTCTGCGTGCACTTATGCCAGCAAAGAAGCATGGTAAGATAGAGCTTCCCTCTCTGTTGCCTAAACATTCTCTTCAACCTCCCAAATCTCCTACCCATTTCTTGATCCTTATTATCATTCTCCCAAGGAAATGCGCCGAGTTTAGGTCTTGTACTTTGGATTGCAAGGCAATCCCAAAATTATTATGTATCCTCTGAATGTGTCCTGAAATTTGACCAGCCACGTATTGGATCCACATGGATGCTTAGGAGGCCTGTTCATTGGTCCACGTGTACGTTCAAGACACGTAGTTTCCTTGCCAAATTTCAACTCAAAAACATATTTCCTTCGGCAGATGAAACTTGTCGGCCACTTATCATTGCTTTGAATCCTCCTAAAGTAGCTAGTAATTTGCAACTATTAAACATAAAAGAACCTTATCCACTTCACTTGAACAACCCACCTCATTATCTTCTTTCGGACACTACTTCTTTTATATATATATATCAATTAAAAGGGGAAAAAAAATGGTCAAGGGCTTCTTGATCGATATTCAAGACCCCAGTAAGGTTGGCGCCTTTATGCATGACAAATATATCAAGAACCTCACATATATAAGTTGTAGACTAATAATTCCATCCATCTATGAGTACTTACTTCACCCATGTAACGAGCTTTAGGCTAATGATTCCAAAACTAGTTGGTCTTAGGGTATTAGGTGTTGAGACACCTCTACGAGCTTAGTAACTCGGGTTGCAAATACTGATATATAGATAGTGCAATGTTTGAGTCTCTTAAGCTTTTCTCTTTAACCCATATAACAAGCACTAGGCTAATAGCTCCCAAGTCAGTTGATTTTTGGGTATTAGGTGTTAAAACTCCCCTTCGGGCTTAATTGCTTAAGTTAGGGAGGCTAAACTTATCTACGTTTTTATTTATTTAATTAATTCCATTTATTATCATTTTTTTTTGCAAATCATATACTATCCATTTCCCTTAGTTGTTACCATTAACAAAAGAACATAAATAATATAATAATCAAATATGCAACCCACAATCACATGTTAAAGTGCATGTGTGAAAATGAAGGTTTATGAATACTTGTTAAATGAGTATATGAGTAGAATCAAGTGATAACAATGCGAGAGTTTGTAAACTTGAATATTTCAAAAAGTATGTCATAGACCTTGTTATGAATATTGCAAATAACCATTGGAAAATGTTTACTAAGATGTGTCTCAAGAGTCAATAAAATTCCTCCTTACTCTGCCATCCTAATAACAGTTTTGTCAAATGGTTTTAATAATAGCAAAAACAATTAGTAAGTTAGTTGTTTTAAAAAAAAACAAATATCAACTACTACCCTCTCCCCCCAACCAAAATGAGACATTGTCATCAATGTCCTAAGATAGAAAGATAGAGTATAGAAGACATCACCCAAAACAACGAACACTGACAAACCTAAAACACACTTAAACAAATAAAAGAAATAACAAAACAAAATAATATGCTATTAATAAAACCAAAAGACACAAGGTTTCACAAACAAAGGCTCAAATCAAATCTAAGCTTTTTACAACTTTTCTTAGTTGACCAATTTATACGACTCATGGAGGGATTAATTACAAGGATGAAAGATTGTAGTTGGTTAATCAATTGTTCAATAGTAGTAGCAGAGATTATGATTTGTCGTGCCTAAGATGTTAGAAATTCTTGTTCCATAGCTTTTCAAGAAAAGACAACAAATTATCATAAAAACCATGAACATTTAGCAAACCTATAGGTTTATGGTGAATGTGCATTTGGGCCCAAGAGAAAATATAAAAGATCTCTTTCAATGTGCCCAAACCACCTGGTAAGGCAATGAAAGTGTCTGCATGGTTAAACATTGCATTCAATATATCAGACATTGTGGATACCTGTAGTTCTTCTCCAATTGTTTTTCCAATGATGTCCCCTTTTGCTAAAGCTTCGGGGACGGCCCCCAAAACTTGATTGCCTCCTAAAAATGCAACTATTGACACACACCCCGTTAACCCAAGGCTGCCTCCCCCATACACTAAATGAATATTTCTCTCAGCTAATACCAGACCAAGATGATTTCCCGATTCTAAAAACTCTTTTTCTTTCCCAGGACTGGATCCACCAAAAACACAAATATTTCTTATATGATGACTTGAGGAACCTACCATTTCTACACACTTCTGTATCTGTTGAATGTGTGGAGTAGAAATGAAGGGAAGGAAGAGAAGATTTTATAGATGAGAGATTGAAAATGCAATCATACCACCTATATATAGGCCAACTTGAATCTCTATCTCTATCTCTCTCTCTCTCTCTCTCTCTCTCTCTCTATCTATCTATCTTCGTCTTCTTGCTTTTTTTAAACATGTGTATGTACAAGTAGTTATGATTGTGGCTCACATCTTCCCTTAGTTTTACGTTTAAGAACGACTTAAACGCCCTCTATGGGTCGGGGATAGGCTTCTCATCCAGTTTTCTTAAAAACTGAAAAACCGAGTCTTTTTTAGTCAGATTCCTAAGACTATGATGAGCATGTCCTTTATGAAAATGGGGCCATAAATCATGAATTGCACGATGCACATCTTCACTATGATGAGACTTAAGAGTCAATATAAGATTATCTAAAGACTCTCTATGTTTTGAAATAAATCCCATATTTGACAATTTTAACATGTTTTGTAGAATGCATGTGAGTCTTTGAACATGGTGGGCCAGCAAAATCCACTTTATAAGATTTTAGCAGTTGTCTTTTTTAACAAGAAATGATCCCCACATGCCTAAGAGTGATAAAATTTAATGACCCTCATTATCGGGAATATATCTTTGAAATATTTGACCAGGACAATATTTGAATAAGTAAGGGTCATCCCAATAAAATTTTTGCACATCACTAAAAAACTTTCTTTTGTCTTCGTTATCCAAATGAGTTGGCAAAAATCCTGAAGCAAGAAAATTGATATTTTTAGCAAACCAAGGCACTAAACTAAGAGAAAGTAAAGACTTATCAGGAAAGTAATCATCGATTAGTGTGATGTCGGATGTCGAATCTATTGTCAATTTTGACAAATGATCCGTAACAACATTTTCGGTGCCTTTTTCATCCTCAATTTCTTCTTGTTTGAAAGTTTCAAAGATTTCAGAATCGTGATTGACTTCTCTTTATTTGGTCACGGCATGAGGAAATGCAAGTGCTGACAAGGAATCAGTTTTTTCTTTGCAATGTTTAGCTTCAACCCCTTCCTTACCCTCAGAGATTGACTCATCATCTTTCTCACAAGGTTCAAGAGTGGATTTTTCAATAACCTTACCACTGCGAAGAGTGATGACTGATTTGACTTGATCCATATGTTGGCTTCTAGAGCTACTTGCATTTGCATTGTATTGCCTCTTTGGATTTTGCTATGGTTGAGATAAAAACTTATCGTTCTCTTGAAAACTAAGAGCATATGTGAATTTTACAAGAGCATCTTTAAAATCTATCATGCTTTGAACAAGTTGAGTGTTGATTTTCTCTTGCTTTTCAATAAATGCATGCAATGTTTCCTCAAGATTTCTTCTAAGAGGTGGAGCATAAGGAGGTGCATATCCATAAGAATTTTGAAAATTATGGTGTGCTTAAAAAGGTGGTTGTGAAGTTTGTGCATTATTATTATCACTCTTCCAACTTAAATTTGGGTGGTTTCTCCAACCAGGGTTATATATTTGTGAGTATGGGTTATGATTGGGCCTTTGGAAACTATTTAAAGCATGGGCTTGTTCATGGAGGCATTCCTTGAAAGAAGGCAAAGTTGGATAGTTATTGGTTGAGTGTTCATTGGTTTTACAAATTTGACACACTATGTTTTGAAAAGATTTTAATTGACCATTCTTTTTCAATTCTAGTGCCTCGACTTTTCTAGCTAAAGATGCAAACTTGGCTTGAAGGTCATGATCTTCCCTAAGGTTGTACATTCCTCCACTAAATGAATGAGGTTGAGTTTTACTTGGTGCCTTATAAGTGCCTGTAGTGTCCCAATTTTAAGCATTTTCAGCTAGTAAGTCTAGGTACTCCATTGCTTCATTAGGGTCTTTATCTTCAAAAGTTCCATTGCATATCAATTCCACCATTTGTCTATCTTTAAGTGTTAACCCTTCATAAAAATATGAAATCAATCTCCATGTTTCAAAACCATGATAAGTGCAAGTATTAAACAAGTCTCGATACCTATCCCAATATTGGTTAAATGTTTCTTCTGATTTTGAGTGAAAGTGGTGATTTGTCTTTTAAAAGAGTTTGTTTTGTGAGACGAAAAAAACTATTTTAAAAATTGTTGTTGCATTTCATCCCAAGCATGAATGGATCCTGGTCTCAAATTTTATAGCCATGTTTTAGTTTTATCTTTTTTAAAAAAAGAAAAAAGCTTTAATTTGATGGTGTTCATGATACAATTTGAGTCATTATAAGTGTTATGAACTTCTTCAAATTCTCTCAAATGCAAGTATGGATTTTTTAGATCTAAGCCATGAAAAGAAGGTAAAAGTTGAATAATACCTTGCTTTAAATTAAAATGAGATGCATTAGGAGGAAAAAAAAATACATGATCGCGCAATTATTCTTGTTGGATTCATGTAGTCTCTAAGTGTTCTAACCCGATTATTCTCATTATAAAGCGACTAATTATCCTCTTCAAAAATGTTTTCTAAAGAAGATGAGGATACCCTACAAAGTCTATCATTTAATATACGTGACCAAACTCTCATGCACGTGTAGGAAGAGAATAAAAAGAAGAAAAGAAAACAAAAAAGAAAAAGAAAAGGACACAAAACACAAGAAACAAAAGTTAGATAAAAGAAAAGTGAAAGGAGAAAAATATAACAAAATTTATAATTTGTACAGAAATTTACCTCCCCGGCAACGGCGCCAAAAACTTGACATGATCAAAAGATTGATGTCTTATCCCAAGTGCAGGAGTGTCGAAGTAATAAATAACTTGGCAAGATCGGGGTCGAACTACAAGGAGGTTAACTATATAAATTATAAATAATGATGATGATGATGATGGGTTAAAAATGAATTTGAGATGTAAGATTAATGTGAGGATTAAACAATGATAAAAACAAACGTCAAGGTTAGAGGATCCACTAATGGTATTAAAAATAAATGTAATATAAAATCTTTTTATTACTCAACTGGAAACCACACATAAAAGAGGTTCCAATCGGATCATTAGTCATTAATAGCTCATTATAAATTGTTAACATGATTGCATTAATTATCTTATTCGAGTAATGTCAATACTTGTAAATATTATCAGGTATTCATGGTGATAACTTATGTTAACAACAAATCAAGTTCCTTTCATAGCATAGGTGTAGGTTATACCATACGGTTGGCTATGAAAGTGCCAAGCATTAGTTGTACTGAGTGTTATACAACACAAATCTAGATTAACTATTTAACAAGCAAGGTATTAATAATTAAATAAGATAAAAAGATAAGACATGTTAATAACAAACTTTCTTGGATATAAACATTGAAGTCCATGTTGAGTTTATATTATACATATTCTAACACCATTAGTGAAACATTTTCACCTTAACATAATAAACTTAGCTAAACATAATGAAGAAAAGAAACATAGATAAACAACATAAGAACATAAGTATAGTAAAGGAAATAAAAAGCATAAACAAGAGATTAAGGAAAATATAACATGAAATAAAACTTAAACATTACAAAAATATAAAGAAAGAAATAAAGAGCATGATCATGATTTGAAGAACCAAGATGCCTAAATGCATGGAAAATACCTCCTTTTATAGTCTAAAATTTGGAACTATTGATTTGATGACTAATTGTTGAGTGGGTGCTCACATCTTGACTTGATGATAATCCTTATCTTCTTGTCTGAACAAAACATCATTGATAACGTTAGAATTTGAAAAGACTTAACTCATACAAGTTCTAGGAAATTGTCTCAGATTTCCAACAAAAAACAATTGAGGTCATGTTGACTTCTAGAACTCGAGATATGGGTTGAACACCGAACAATGTCTGAGCTATAAGACAGATTCAAACTTCTCCGTTGTTGCTACAATTTGAACTTGAAAACGACATTTTTAAATCTTGGACTCCTCATGAAAGTTTTAGGCCTATGTCTTAGCTTTCCATCCATATAAAAGAAAATCTAAATCCAAGATCTACAGCTCCAGATATGACCCAATGACCAAACAGTGTTCCAGTTTGGATTGAACTAGCTTGTTTTTTTCTAAGTTTGGGCCTTCTTTTGTCTTTTAAATTTCAGTAGTTAAATTCATCAATCAATCCTTTGATTTATGTGATAGGCCTACATTTAAGATGAACATTTACCATAAATTAACGGTATTTTATATTATTATATATGTTGTTATAAAACATGCTCTAGCTAAGGAGATATTGATACTTCAAGTGCAAAATGATGATATAAAACTTTGATAAAAATACACTTTTAAGTACTAATCTTAAGACATTAAGGAGAACAACATATCCAAAAATTGACATAATCCAACAATGGGCGACGAAGTTATACTGCTGGAGTTTTCTACCATAAATATGTTTTCTCTCTAACTTTTCTCTAAACTCACTCCCTCGAACCAAATTTAAGTTTTCCCTCACTTCTTCAGCTCACAATCATCTTCCTAATCCTTTTATTTTGTTAAGGTTTAAAAAAAAAAAAAAAAAAAAAGCTTTCTCTCTCTCTCTCTCTTGGTCATTCACGAAGGAAATAGCTTTTAGGAGAAGCCTTCAACACATTTAGATGCCTTTATTTTTTTTATTTTAATGTTGCCCCAAATTCTTCATAATCACGACTTGGCCCTCACTTAATCTTTTATGTTCCTTATTTGGCTAAATGTCCATTTTTATTCATTTTCAAGTCTTCTTGACTTTGATTGATCTGAAATTTAAATCTATATAGAATAATATGTTAGGACACCACTTATAAAATTTCAGTCAGATCCAACGGTTAGATTGAGAAATATGATTGATGCCATAAAACTAAATATTAAATAGTTTAACGCCAAAAATCTAAATTTTTTGCGTACCATTTTATTTATTTACATCTTCATAATTTTTAAACTAATTCATTGATGAGTCTCATCCATAACCATCAAAAGAATTTGCTTAGAGTTTTCACCACTTTCGATCAACATAGTGTAATTGTACACGAGGCTTATATTAGAAAT
Organism: Populus davidiana; assembly: GCA_030145905.1. NCBI lineage: Eukaryota > Viridiplantae > Streptophyta > Magnoliopsida > Malpighiales > Salicaceae > Populus > Populus davidiana. Next base: position 20,244,840 of record CM057798.1, on the reverse strand, counting down.
CAATGTTTTTTGCCCATAAAATCATACATTATTTTCTTGGAGTTCTACTCTGTTTTTATTATTATATTGTTTTTTTTATCCTCCTATTTATAAAAATTTCTCTTAATTATCATTTCTCTATCAGAATTTACCATTTTTAGTATTGATTTACCAAAGTTTAAGTTGGGTGTTTAAATCAGAACTTAGTTAATTTAATTTATTTACAAGAGGGCATTGAACTATCTATTTTATGGGCTAATTAATATAGGCAACTAGAGATGGATTTTGGGCTTATTATTTGAATGCACAGTTTTACACTAACAAGTATAAGTTTTTATCCGATAATTGGATCAAGTTGAGATTTTATTAGAAGTTTTCAGAGGTCTTGTTTTATATTAAGTTAAAATTGCAGGTTAATCAGACATCGAGAAAGCCTTTTAATAAGGTTCAGAAGCTATTGTGCAAGAATTATATTAGTTTTCTAGTTATTTTAGGGTTATTTTTTTCTATTATATTTAAAACTCATTTATTATTTTTTCAATATTGTTTAAGATTTTTTAACTATTGGTTATTTAGCTTGAATTTAGGTTTTTTTTTAATAAAGTTTAATTTCAACAATTATTAATGTGTATGAGAGGTTTTGGTCATACTTCTTTGTTTTTTATTGAACTACTTTAACTAATTAAGAATTAATTAAGCTTCATAGCGTCTTCTATGTTTCTTGCTTGCTTCTCTTCATGGGTGTTAGGTGAGGTTTTTTTTGTTATATATAGTTTTAATACAAGTTATTGTTATGTCAAGTTTCAAGCTTAAATTTAATTTTTTTGGATAGAATTGATTGGATTATGAATTTTTTGAATTTTTATAATATTTATGGTTCATACAACGATTTTACCCCAGCAACAAGTTTTGTTAGATATTATGTGTTCTTTGTTAGCTTTTTTTTAAAAAAAAATTAATTTAATATAGTTTAAGAGTATATTTAAGGTCTGTTAAAAAAAAAAAAATGATATAGTCGAGCGAACCCAAGTATGTGCTCAAAGCCAAGCCAAAGCCTTGTGTACTAAAGGAAAGTTCCCATTTGCAATCCCTCCTTAACATGCACCATCTCCTTCTCCTCCTCTTCTTCTTCACCATGCCCCCTTCTTCTTCCTTCACACCAAAACCCCACAAATCTTCATCTTCAAACACTGCAAACACGAACTCCAATCCAAACTCAACCTCCCTCCTCTGCAAACACTCTCCATCTGCAACTCTCGACCTTCTCATCCTAATCTTAGTCCTTTTCTCCGGCACTTTCCTCTTAACCTCTTACTTCTCTTACATCTTTAACTCCCTTTCTCTCCTCCTCTCTAACACCTCTCTTTCCCTTCACTTCCCTCCTTCCTCTTACATTCTTGGCTTCTTCTCTCTTTTCATTCTCTCCATCCTTTTCTTTGAGTTCTGCTGTGGACCCAGATCTCGAAAGTGTCACCAACCTGGCTGTAAAGGTTTCAAGAAAGCGATTGAGTTTGATTTGCAATTGCAGACTGAAGATTGTCTTAAATCCACTGCTGCTAATGACGTTGATAAGTTGCCTTGGAAAGGTGGGACTGTATCTAATCCTGATTATGAGTGTTTGAGAGCTGAATTGAGGAAGATGGCTCCGCCTAATGGGAGGGCTGTTTTGCTTTTTCGTTCTAAGTGTGGTTGCCCTGTTGCTAAGCTGGAAGGATGGGGGCCTAAACGTGGTCGCCGGCATAAAAGGTGAGTTTTTTGTTCACTGCTCATTTTGGGTTTTCTTTTGTTTGATTTGATTGATGTTCTTGTTTTTACTACATCAATGATCATGCTTTGTTTGGTAGTTTTGAGGATGTGAATTTAAAGTGTAGTTATGTGTAAATTCCGTATGAAATGGGACCAACCTTTTGTGTCTAGAGATTGATATATCTTCTATTGATCATTGGATTTAGTTGCAGTTGGCATGCTTCAGTCAAAGGTTTCTTTTTTTCCCAAATAGGGAAATTTTGTTTTCTTTTTTATTTTATTCTAGAACCTCCATGTTGGTAAAATCATGAGGTAGTTCGAAGTATACGATGAACTCAAATGGTGCTAATCTAATTACATGCTTAATAGAATCTGGTCTATACTGTTACGGTACATCTTTTACTCAGTGGAAACTGTTTTTATTTAGGGATGAGGTAATGGTTGTTTGTATATGTTCAACCTAGGAATTGCTTCATACTTACAGAATTTTGATTGCTCTGTATCTTGTATCCTTGGGAAATAATATGGTTTACTTGACACGTTCTCTGTTAACATAGATACTCTCTCTTTTTTGTGCTTCATTTTGTTTTCCTTTTCCATAATGTGGTCACTTGTTGATTAGTGATATGCCAGGCCATTTTCTAGTGCCTTTGGATTTGATACTGCTATGTCTGAGATATCTAAACTCTTCTCTAAATTTTTTGGCCCTGATGGAGTTGATTTTGATAGAAAAAACTTATTCATTAATTCCAAGGGACCTTTACAAGAAACTTTGGTGAGGAACAAGTATGTTATTTGATTATTCCAGAGGATGATACTATCTGGCATATTTGTCTGATTACTCATTCTTTGAGCTCTCCCTCTACCATTAGTATCCTCAGGACTTATGGTCCTTTGGCTTCCTTTTATCAAACCATCATGCACTTGTCTCTGTTTGGAACATTACATGCAAGTTCTTTTTTAAGTTGATCACTCTCGAATTGTCTTGTTTGCACTTGGAGCTTGTTCATTTCCTTTTCTTAGCTGAGTTGTTTTTATGGCATCCAGACAAATTTTGGCTGTTGCAGACTGAATGCAGATTGATTTGTTCGAAAGATTACTTGCAAGCCACATGGTTAATTTTGTTAAACACATGTGGCATGCTGAGTTTGGGTGGAACATTTAGGACCTTAACACTGATTGGGTTGATTGAACAATAGGCTTACAGTCGATACTGGTCAAGTATTAGGTTTTGATCAATAATCTCTATATTCTGTATTCCTGACACATTATGGGTAAACCCACCACTTGTCAAATCTCGTTTTGATCATGGGTGTGCTGAGTGATAGAACCTGTGATATAACAAATCTACACTTATTGAGGTCACAGATGAGATTTTACTTGGTAATTGTCCAATTATAAAATGACTCTCTGGAGTGCTCATTTGCTCACAGTTTATTGATGAGAAGCTGCAAGTGAAATTCTTTAGAGGTTTCTATTAGTGGTGCTGTTACCTCCCAATTATTTGGCCTAATCAAGTTTCCAGCTAACTTAGTCTAGGTAATAGGAGTACAAAACGTCTGATCAAAGGAGGTTTTACCTGCTTCTAATATATTATGTACCTATACTCAATTAAATTTTCTTGAGCTTGGCCTTGACTGCTCAAGTTTTAATGTTTGACTGGCTATATTATACCCCGAACCCTCAACCCAATGAAAGAGAAAAGAAAAGGAGTATGAAAAACAAAGGATATGTTTTTCTGGGACATAGTTATTCATTTGACCAAAGGAGTCTTTGAAGTGGAAGGAGAAGAGAACTCCAATGCCTTTTTCCAACGATGAAGCATGGTTGAAACAAGATATGGTATCGGGTTGGTTTGAAAAATTTGTGTGAGAGTTAGATAGGGCTGGTGATGAGCAGCAACACAGTTAGTGGTGGCTAAGTGCAAGTGGTGGGGATGGATGGCTGCTGGACCTAAATTACATAGAACATGAAGTTGAGCTCTGGAGCGTGATTCAAGAAAAAAGGATATGTTTTTCTGGGACATAGTTATTCATTTGACCAAAGGAGTCTTTGAAGTGGAAGGAGAAGAGAACTCCAATGCCTTTTTTCAACAATGAAGCATGGTTGAAACAAGATATGGTATCGGGTTGGTTTGAAAAATTTGTGTGAGAGTTAGATAGGGCTGGTGATGAGCAGCAACACAGTTAGTGGTGGCTAAGTGCAAGTGGTGGGGATGGATGGCTGCTGGACCTAAATTACATAGAACATGAAGTTGAGCTCTGGAGCGTGATTCAAGAATTAGATAAACATGTCATCAACTTGACCTGGAGGAGTTGGAGTGTGGGGTTGGTCATTTCATTGACTTGTGAATTAAGCCTTTTCATGCCTGTTGACTCCTCTCATACTCATTTTTCTCAGTGGGGGTCTTATAGATCTATCAAAGGTTAGGTTTTGGAAGCTTCCTTGACTAAAAAAAGTTTAGGCTTCGGAAGAATTTGGTCTTGGTGGAAGCTTTTCTAAAACAGCCATTAGGATTGCCAAAGCTCCGCATGACCATTTCTGCTAGAAAGGTATTGTTGGATCTTACATTTGAAGCATTTGCTTGATGGTCATTGTTAAGAGTTGTGAGTTGCTGCCCTGTTTCAAATGTGCAGGCTGATCCACGCAATTGGTCCGACCTTGCTTGAAAGTCATAGCATTTGTTTTCTTGTGTTTTATATGGTTCTTCCTGACACAATTCACCACTGCTGGCAGTCAAAATAGCAGCATCCAATAAAGAACCCCCTTTCTGCTACTTGTTAAACACCCCTATTAAAGCAGTGATTCGGATTTACCTTAGTTCAGCAAACTCTTTATGATGTCTTTGGCAATCCCTCTTGAGTCTGTTTCTTAATGTTTTGTGTTTTAGGTAAGTGCTGTGGAAGATCATTTAAACTCATCAAGTTGAACAGAACTGATAAGTATGGACAATGTATAATCCAAGGATGTTCTTTTCCACATGAATAGAAATTAAATTTTGTGTTCTTGGAGTGAGTTGAATGCTTACTGGCAGATGTAGACAAACCCACTTCAATGAACAAATTTAGGCAAATTCTAAAATGCCAACCATGTTTAAGTGATATTGTGAAAATGCAAAGATGGTTAATTTCTTGTTAATCTTGATATATCTACATCAATTCCTTTTTGGTCTCTCTCAAGAATCAATTTTTAAGCATTAATGCTGATTTAGTTGGGAGGAATATCTTGATTACATTATATTGGTCTGTTTTCTGGCATCTCACCTAGAACCACATGGCTATCTGGCTGTCTTCATTTTGTCTCTCTCATGTATTCTTCATTACATGGTAATCATCCTGTTTTCTTTGTTTGTTCGCAATATAACACAACTTCTTTCATAACCTGTCCTGGCTTTATTATCAAGACTCACTCCCTGAATTACTGGATTTGGGGGGATTTTCTTATGATAAGATCATGTTTAGTTTTGGGTGGTGTTAGTCAATTATAACCCAAGTTTTAGTCTCAGCATATGCTTGCGTTGTTGGAGGAAATGGCAAGACTGTCTACAACTATGTATAGAGAAAATAGTTCAAGTATTGGACACAGTAGTTAGTCATCTATAGGTTTCATGTTTAACACAATCCATTTACACAGAGAATACAATTACCATGCTGCTTATGATACTTTTATAGTATTATTTAAAACTTGTGATCTCAGATTAATGGAAATAACATACTTTGTTGTTATGGTTTTAACTTTTGGATTTGCTGGCACTTGTAGGACTCTGGCTAGTGTGGCTGCTAATGGAGGAGATCATCGTTGACAGTTCACAATGGGTTTCGCTGTCATGCTCTTTATGTGCCTCCTCTTGTTTACCTTATAGATTTTGGATGTTCCTTCTTCTTTCAAGAAGGATACACTCCTTGATCAGGACACGTTTTCTAATCCCATGATCTGGCCGAGCCTCGCTTTCCACGTGTCTGAAAGTCATACCTTTACATGAACGTTCATGTAAAATTCTTCTCATTTCTGGAAAGTCATACAGATTTAACAAGTGACTTGCATTCCTCCTGAAAGGAATTACAAATTTAATGGGAATAAATATATAGATTTGCCAAATGAGTGGTTGTTCACTTTAATATATATATATATATATATATATATAGCAGCTTCTTTTGTGTGCCAACCTTTGATAATTTGGCTTTATATCAGATACGCGCCGCACCGAGTTGTTGAACAGGGTGAATCATTTGAGACCTAGACTCCTAGTGCTCCTAATTTCTCGACAAGCCACTGATGATTTCATAGGATTATCTACCTGGGCCTTCTTTCTGGTCTCTAAATTAGCACTCTATAAGATGATGATGTTTCTTCTTGTTCACCTGCTCTCTTCTTTGTGCTAATGGATCATGAAACATTCCGTTCACATGCAGAAAAAAAATATGTAGTGCATATCCATTTGATTGGCTTTGGCTAGGCATAGATACTACTGGCAAGTACAATATGACGTTAAAAGTTGAAGAACACACAAGCATTGCAATATGTGAATGCCCAATCATTTTTCTTATGTGGACTGGTTTTGCAGTTGCCAAATGAATTTGTGTTTCCTTTTAACAAGGTGTCAGCAATTAGTAGGCAAGCGCGCGCACACAAACATGTATAAATATTTGAAGTGTTAAGGACAAAGTATAGTACAATTCTTCGATTGTTTGAGCTGTCTTTTAAAAAAAAAAAAAAAAAAAAAAAAAAAAAAAAAAAAAAAAAAAAAAAAAACCTCGGTGAGTTTTCATCAACATCATAGTTAATATGTATTTAGTATTTTGGTGTATTTAAATAAGTTTTAAAAAATATATATATAATAGTTTTTTCTAGATAGTTTTTAGTGGAACTTATACAAAACTATGTAATAATTAATCAAATATTTTTAAATATATAATTTAAGTAAAATACTATTCCTATCACACCACATCTAATGTGATCCATTTCAATCAATTCTAAGTCATTAGTAAATTAATTATGGAGATTCAACAAGATCACACTATTTATAGATATAAAAAAAACAAAAAAAAAACAATTTTAACATGACTTTAGTTATTTACCAATAATTAAGCTTAAAATAAAATCAATTTGCGTGACGCTTTGCTTTGTGCAAGAGGTCTCATATGTTTGAGAGGCGGTACAATGTTCCTCAACTCTTCCTGCGGTGGCAGTTAGGTCTTTGTATGTGTGAAAATGTTAAGCAATTAATAAAATTAAGAAAAAACTAAAATGCATGGCAAAAACTCTGTGGATTCCCCATCTAGCATTGATCATCGGAATAGTACTCTAATGTATTTTTTTTTAACTCTCTATGCTTTTTTTTTTTAATTTAATCACCAATTATTTTGCACGTTATGTTGTTTTGTATGTGAGCCTAAAACATTGTTTTGATTGGCTTGTCATGAGGTTCTTGAGATTTTGATAACAAGTTGATCAATTTTACAAAAAAAAAAAAAAAAAATTCAATTTTGTAGCTTAAAAAAATTAATAATACAAGGGCCTAGTTTGATTAAGAAAAAAACTAAAAGCATGGGAAAAAAAACCATGTGGATCCCCTTTCGTAACACTTATCTATTTATTTATTTTTCTTTATCTCTTTAAGTCTTTTTTTGATTTAGTCACCAAATTTAAAAAATACTTCAATTTTGTTGCTTTAAAAAATTAATAATACAAGGGCCTAGTTTGATTAAGAAAAAAAACTAAAAGCATGGAAAAAAAAAAACCATGTGGATCCCCTTTCGTAACACTCCTCTATTTATTTAATTTTTTTAATCTCTTTAAGTATTTTTTTTTATTTAGTCATCAAATTTATTTATTTTAATTTCATCCTAACACACTACACTACATTGTTTCGGATTTGAGCCTAAAAAATTATTTTGATTGACTTGTTATGAGTAACATGTCTTAATATTTTGTTGATACTCAATTTTATAAAAACAAATGATTTTGATGCATGAAAAAAAAATACAAGGATCTAATTGGACATTATGACTTAAACAAAAGGGTTTTTTTTGTATTGTTTAACCCATAGTTATTAAACACGGACCGGCCCAGCAGGTTGACCCAGTGACTAGACCGGTTTGGATTTTTCAAAAGACCAGCTAGCGCAATGACCCGGTAAAACCGGGTCGACCTGGCGGGTCAACCCATGACCCGGGCGACCCAGACGAGACAAGGTGTTTTGGAGTTTGGGTCTGCTTGAGATGGTTGCAAGTCAATCTGGGTTTGGAGATCTTGATAGTTGGCATTGGGTTCCCATTTCTTCCTTCTACCCCTGATGATTGATGACTGTAACTTGAAGGAAATTGAAGATTAAATGAGATGAGACCAAACTCACAGTTTCAGGAGAGAGAGAGAGAGAGAGGCAACAAGTAGAAGTGGTGAATTGAAAAATCGAACAAAAAACAGTTTTTACCATGCAGGGAATTTGTTGTTCCACACCGCATAGCTGTCAGCTAAAGTGGGTGTTGCTACCCAATTTTTGACCCATGTTTTTAATATATTTTCAAAAAATCCAAAAAATAGAAAAAAACAATGAAAATCCAAAAAATATGTTTTTTTAATATATTCTCGTCATTTTAGCATTTTCAGTGTCGTCTAAAAAAGAATTTAAATTTTCAAACGTGTTCGACTTTTCACGTGTCATTTTTAAAATCATTGATTTTCCTCGTTGAGTCGACGTTGATATTGCTCGTTTTTAAAAAATACAAAAAAATTAAAAAAGAATCAAATTTACAAAAAAAGAAAAAAGTTGAGGGACCAAGTTGGGAGACCTAGCAACATATTTACCTATAAATAATAGCTTCCAACACTTGCATAAAGTGGGAGCAATTTTGAAAGAAAAAAATACAAAAAAAAACACAACCCTAACCCTAAACCTAAACCTATCTCTAACAAGAGAGTTGCCCCTACGGTTCTGGTTTTCGGAGGGAAGCCGCCGCTCATCATCCTCTGCCTCCCACTCTCCCTTGGCCTACTGTCGAACCAGCCGTTCCTTCTCCCTCAGCCAATAGCCCGTCAGAACACCAGCCCCCTCTCCCTCACAAACCCATACTAACTCTTCTTCACCCATAGCAGCCACCGAACCAGCTCCCTCTCACTCTCTTCATCTGACCACAAGCAGCAACAACCCACACAACCACTTTTCTCCCCCCAGCTGCTAGCCAAGACAGAACCATTCTCTTTGTCATCTCCTCCGGTCGGCAGCAGACCTAGCTCACCACCTCCAGCAGCGCCGTTCCTCACCGGAGATCCACAGGGTTCACAGACGACAGCAGTGAGCCCAACCGCCGCTACCACCGACAGGGGGAAGACCAGCCAGCGGCACGTCCACAGACCCCGATCTGTCTGTTCCGGCACAGACCGAATCGCAGCAGCTCCTCCCCAACGCACGGCTGCACCCGCAGCTCCGGCCGCCAGACTCCACCCCCCAGCACTCCTCCTTGCCACCAGGACATGGAACAGAGGAGAAGAGGATGAACAACATAAACCGATATGCAGCAAAGCAGATCCAAAGAGGCCGAAACAGATCTAAAAAAGAGAGAAACTAAAATCAACTGTTTGTGGCCCCTTTTTGGTGTTTCTTGCTGCAGGTAGAGGTAGTAGTCACCGTCGGTGAGGAAGAAGGGAGGATCTCCCCTGCTGCCTGGTTTTTTCGGCGGCGTGTGAACCCACGCGCCGCCACTGTTCATGTGCACTGTTCATGGTGTCCCAGAAGGGCTTCTCAGCACTGTTATGGATTTTTGAGGGGTTATTTTGTAATTTTAAAATTGTTTAATGTAATATTTGTTTAGCTTGAATTTTTATTTGTATTTTGTAAATATGGAAGCAAAAAAAAAAAGGAAAAATAAAAGAAAAGAAAAGAAACAAAAATATAGTAAAAGTGAATGTGTGTGTTTGTATTTGTTTTATTATATATATATATATATATATATATATATATTTTTTATGATAAAATTGTAAGGATTAAAGAAGAATTTAATATTTTGATTGGATCACGGTTAAGAATTATTAACTTATACGTAAGTTGTATTTCTAATACCCGATGAAAAGACAATTATTAAAACTTCTTTAACACATTAAATTCGTGAAGTAGCTTACCTCAGGTAGGGTGCGTTAGGGGTGCTAATACCTTCCCTAACCACAACCAGTGCCTTACCCGCGATCTCTAACAAGACCAGTACATCGGGTTTCCTAGTAGCCAACAATCAATTACTAGGTGGCGACTACAACGAACCAAAGCAAGCAAACACAATAACGAGAAAAATCGCCAGCCGATGCCGCGCGGATTTCGACGTGTGACAGTGGGAATCAAAAGTTTAGGAGCCATTTTCTTGAGACTTCTCTTCCCGCTTCGCTAAGGAAGCTTTTTCTTCTTTAAGTATTTCCTTGTACGGATTGTTTGGTACTCTTTCCCCGATTGAAGAAGCAAACTTTATCACCATCACCAAATCTTTAACACCTCTCTCTCTCTCTCTCTGGCTAATGTTTTCAATCTTTAGAAACCACGTGAATTTGCAGGGGAAAGATGTAAAAGAAAAAAGGTAGATGTACTTTGGGAGGAGATGGTGATGAGACTTTCTCTACACACTTCACCCCTTCATTATTGCCTTCATTTTCTATATTTTATCCTTAACCCAACTTGACTCCTAAATAACCTGGGTTTATGGGTTGACCCAGGTAAATCCAGGTGGACCCATAAAACCCAAAACCGGCCCTTTAACCGGGTCAACCCCCGGGTCGGGTTTAACAACTATGGTTTAACCCCGTACCTTTCTAGAATTTTTGCCTTCAAGATTGTTTTGGGTTCCATTTTGGTCCCTTTAGGTTTTTCATTTCTCAATTTATTCCAAAGCTTCACTTTGTTTTTCATTCATTGGTTTAATAGAGGAGAGAATCACTAGGAAAAAAAAAAACTAAGAAGAGAGAAAGTTGGTGGTTTGCCAAATTTAAGAGACGAAACAAGCTATTTTTGGTATCAACAGGTTTTATTTGATAAGAGGAGTTTTGTTTAGTTGTTTTTTACCCTTTATCTTGTTGTAAATAGTAAAAGAGGATTGACAAAGTTTTTTCCCACCTTGTTTTTGTGTTTTTATGAATAATTTAAAAGTGTTTTGAGTTGAGAGATTGGTTTATTGAGATTATGAGGGTATTTATTAGATATTTTCAAGTGAAAATTATACAATAGCATTTTGGATCCAAAATAACATCGACCAGTCTTTCAATCACCTCTTTAGTGGTCAAAAAATGAGCTTTTACACAACATATCTTTTAATAAAAATCAACAAATATCACCAAAGGATCTCTTAGAGGTGCTAGTTAGGCTAATTACAAGTCATTCAATAGACTAATTTAAGATATTTGAGTCAAGTTAAACATCAAGATCACAAAAAGGTATAATCAGACATTAATTAATATAATTCATGCAAAGGAATGAGCTGGTTCTCGAACTTAAGGCATGTGGATTGGGCTGCAATAAGAGAGATTGTGGATTTCCTACAAGATAAGGATTTGATTTATTTGTGAAGTTTTTATTGTTCAAGGATTCTTTATTTTTCAAGAACAATAACAATTCTACTATTACAAGGATGCATTTTTACAATTTCTTTTCAATCAAGGAAGACTTGCAACAAGAAGATTAAATAAGTCAAATTGAGCTTTCTTATTTATTTTACAAACTTCAAAGTTTTTTTTAATTGACTCTTAATTTTAGCCTATTATTTTATTAGGATTTTATTTATTTTGTGAACTATAAATACCTTTTTAGAAGGAAAACCAACAACTTGGATATTATTTTAGAAAATAACTTTTGTGTGTGTGTGTGTGTGAGGTTACCCATACTACCAGTTTTTCATTAAAATCTTCAAAACTTATCAAAGATTACTTGTTTTATGTGCTCATCTTTATAATTCCAGTTCATGATTCTTTATAATCAATGAGTTAGAATTTTCATCCAATAACTACATGTCATTGGTTCAAGTAATCATTGGATTGAGTTCTTTTCAATCAGATTTTAGCTTTCTTGGGTTATATTTAATTTTGATTGAGGGTTATATGGTTCTTACTTTTTAGATTCGCATCATCGTCTGATTTTTTTTAGAAAAAATATATATGCAAATGATATGTCATCTATCTCTTAAGCCAAGAAAATAAAAGAAAAATCAGCAACTTGGACATTATTTCAAAAAAATAACTTTTGTCAAGGCTAATTATACTCTTAGTTTTTCATTAAATTCTTTTAAAACTTATACAAAAAATTGCTTATTTTTTGTGCTCATCCTTATCATTCAAGTTCTTGATTCTTTATAATCAATGAGTTAGGGTTTTCATCCTATAATTATATATCATTTGTCCAAGTAATCATTGGGTTGAGTCATTTTCAATCAGATTTTAGCTTTCTTGAATTATATTTAATTTTGATCGTGGGTTATACGGTTTTTTAGTTCACATCATCGTTTGATTTAAAAATATATATAGAAAAATGATATATTATCTACCTCTTGAGCTAAGAAAAGAAAAATGATAAAAAAAAAAGAGTCCAAGCACATGGCCTTTCCATTTTCATGGTCTAAGTACACTAGTTTAACCAAGCCTAAGCCATAGCCTTTTTCTAGCTTTCAAATTTTTTTCCCTTACATTTAAATTTAAACTCAATAAAATTATTATTATTATTATTATTTTTAATTTAATTTATTGTTTTTATTGTGAATGTCTATTTTTAGTATCATATAACTAAATAAAAGGTAGATTCTAAATATAGAGTTATTAAACCAAAACAAATTCATTACTCGGGTAATGAGTTAAACAAGTGGGCTAGCCTAACCCATCTCAATTCAAAATAATATCGTCTCAATATTTCTAAAAAATAAAATGAAACGATATTGAAATTTTTTTCCCCTATTCAAGCCCGTGCTTGGAGTTTTTTAGTTAAAATTCATTTAAATAAATTAATTTAAAATGTATTTGTGATATTATTTAATAAAGTACAATTCATATTTTACTTTGTTTTTAATAGGATTATAACATATTTTTCTAATACTAACAAGTATTGTTTTTGCATAGCTCTTTATTGTATTTTTTTTTAAATTTTATTCAATCGATTTCTTTGCATGTTTATTTTTGTTATCATATAATTTGATCAAAAACTTGATTTTAAAAAACAAAATTACTAAATCCAATCGAGTCCATAACTTATGTAGAGGATTTGATAGGTTAACTTAGTTGATAAAAAATAATAATCATCTAAAAAAATTAAAAAGAAAATTAAAAAATGATGACTTGATTTTTTTTTTTTGAGTAAAATCAAATTTTGAATAGAATATCTAAGTTGTGTTTAAACTCAATATAAACTAAATTGAACATAACATATGAAGTGAATCATCAATTATTTTATTAAATGCATGCATATGTAATTTACATTTAAATTTTTTCTTCTTTTTAAAAGTAACAACACCCATATATATATATATATATATATTGACGTTAATTTCTTATTTGGCATGGACTAGTTTACTACCAATCACTAACCTCCGACTGCCTTACTCTTAAGAAAAAAAAAAAAAGTTTTCGCTCCAAAATCTGTTTCTTCCTTGAATGGACACAAGTTCTCATGGTTCCCTTCCATGACCCAATCTTTCAAGCTCAGATCTCTTCTTCGCTCTCTCATTTCCTCTCCTCCTCCTTCTCCAACACTCACTTCTCTCAAATGGGTCTCCACGAAAACCTCCCCAGGCCCACTTCTTCAATCACAACAATACCTTCTTCACCATATCCAACATCTCCTCTCTCTCAAAGCACACCAGAAAAACTTCAATTACGAGCGCTCTTTAATCTCAGCTTTAAAGTCCTGCGCAACAACCCATTTGGCTATCTCTCAAGGCCGAGGCCAACAAATCCATTGCCTTGTTTTCAAATCAGGCCTTGATTCAAACACTTTCATACGAAATAGCTTGATTAACATGTATTCCAAATGTGGGTTTTTCGGTCTTGCAAAATCATTGTTTGATTCGTGTCCTAAGTTGGACCCTGTGTCATGTAATATAATGATTTCTGTGTATGTAAAATCTGGAAATTTAGATGACGCACGCAAGTTGTTTGAAGTAATGCCTCAAAAAGGTTGTGTTTCATATACTACGATGATAATGGGCTTTGTTAAAAATGATTTTTGGGGTGAGGCAATTAAGGTTTATAAGGAAATGAGAAATGTGGGTCTGGTACCTAATGAGGTGACTATGGCAAGTGTGATATCGGCTTGTTGTCGTGTGGGTAGGATTTGGGATTGTAGATTGCTTCACGGATTAGTTATCAAGATGATGTTTGACGGGTTCGTTCTTGTTTCAACGAATTTGTTAAACATGTACTGTGCTTCTTCGAGTTTAGGCGAAGCGAGAGCTTTGTTTGATGAGATGCAAGAGAAGAATGTAGTTTCGTGGAATGTGATGTTAAATGGGTATTCCAAGGCAGGGCTTGCCAATTTGGCTAACGAAGTGTTTGAGATGATTCCAGATAAAGATATTGTTTCATGGGGCACAATCATTGATGGTTACGTTCGAGTAGAAAGGTTAAGAGAAGCTCTCATGATGTATCGTTTGATGGTCTCTACAGGGTTGGGACCTAGTGAAGTAATGATGATTGATTTAATTTCTGCATGTGGGAGAGCAATGGCAATTGTTGAGGGTCAGCAATTGCACTGCGTTGTTGTGAAGACAAGTTTTGACTGTTATGACTTTGTGCAGGCGACAGTTATCCATTTATACTCAGCTTGTGGCAGGATTAATGAGGCTTGTCCGCAATTAGAGTTCGGCATTAAGGACCATGTTGCTTCTCGAAATGCTCTCATAGCAGGATTTATACGAAATAGAATTATTGATCGGGCAAGGCAATTATTTAATGAGATGCCTGAGAGAGATGTCTTTTCATGGAGTACGATGATTTCTGGTTATACACAAAGTGACCAGCCAGGCATGGCTTTGGAGCTGTTTCATAGGATGGTAACTAGTGGAATCCGACCAAATGAAGTGACAATGGTGAGTGTATTCTCAGCAATTGCTGCTTTAGGCACATTGAAAGAAGGGAGATGGGCCCATGAATATGTGCATCATAACTCCATCCCTCTAAATGACAACTTAAGTGCTTCAATCATCGACATGTATGCCAAATGCGGTAGCATCAATACTGCCTTAGAAGTGTTCTATCAAATTCGAGATAAGGCATCTACTGTCTCGCCGTGGAACACCATAATATGTGGGCTGGCCACCCATGGACATGCAAAATTGTCTCTTGAAATATATTCAGACTTGCAAGGGCGCCATATTAAGCTCAGTGCAATCACTTTCATTGGAGTTCTTAGTGCGTGTTGCCATGCTGGGTTGGTGGGGCTAGGGAAGAGCTATTTTAAGAGCATGAAGTCCAAACACAATATAGATCCTGATATCAGGCATTATGGTTGTATGGTTGATCTCTTGGGCAAAGCTGGGCGACTTGAGGAAGCCGAGGAACTGATTCGAAGCATGCCTATGAAGGCTGATGTTGTTGTTTGGGGCATGTTGTTGTCAGCATGTAAAACACATCGTAACATAACTATAGGAGAAAGGGCTGCAGAAAATTTGGCCAAGTTGGATCCATCTCATGGGCCAAGTAGAATCCTTTTATCCAACCTATATGCAGATGTGGGGAGGTGGGAGGACGCTTTTTTGGTGAGGAGAGTTATGCAAAGCCATGGAATGCATAGATTGCCGGGATATAGTGGTGTTGTTTGATATGAAGTAAGGTTCTAGCAAAATGATGCATGAGATTTTTCTTAACATGTAGCTTTACTTATATGTGATTGTGATTGTTGAGTATAATTTTTTATTTGATTGTTGTATAAAGTTGGAATTTTGCTAGAAGGTTTTTGAGGTTCTATTTTCTTTAGAGTTAGAATCTCAAGGTAATTTGAGATTGGGAAGGCCTCCGGATAATATTCAGAAGTTATTGTTTGAGAATTATGATATTTTTCTAGTTAGTTTATGATTTTTTTTGTTTAAAATTCTTTTATTATTTTTTCAGTTTTATTTAAGATTGTTTTTTTAGTTGGTGTAGGATTTTATTACTTTTTCTTTATTTTCAGGTTTTCATATTAGTTCAAGTAATTTAAGTTTTTTTAAGAAATTGTAAATCCCTTGAGATATAGACTGCCTAAATAGAAAATATTCGGTAATAAAATTTTAAATTAGAGTTTTTGTGTAATTGTTATCTGGTATAGTTTTGTGTTCTTATACTTGTTGTTTTTCTAATGTTTCTTACATCTTTGTCAATTCATATTAGAGTTAAGCACCAGCTAGTATCAAAACCTACTGATTTCATGTTATTGCTTGTTATGTGTTGCAATCTTAATTTATATTTTTTGTCGTGTAATTTGAACTCGAGCATAAGTTATCTCTAACCCAAAGAGATTGATGTATAAAATTTATTTTTTAATGTATAATATTATGTTATTGGGTATAACTTTTAATTTGACCGAGAATTGAGGTAAAAATTTGCTAATAGATTCCAAAAGCTTTATTTCCTATATGGTAAAAATTTTGCTCAGGAAGGCCTTTCGATAATGCTAAGTTATAGTTCGAGATTTTCTATATTTGTGTAGCTGGTTTAAAATTATTTTTCTATTTGGTTCTTTTATTGTTTTTCCATATTTATTTAGGATGTTTTTTTTTCTAGTTTATGTATGACTTTCATTATTTTCCCTTTATTTTCCAGGTTTTCTTTTTGGTTTAGGTAAGTTTTTAGTTTTATATGAGTTGTACACCTCTAGAAAAGTAGACTATCTAAACGAAAAATATTCAATAATAAAATTTTAAATTAGGGTTTTTATTTGATCTATATTCGGTATAATTTTATGTTCTTGTACTTGTTGTCTTTCTTATGTTGCTTCTTTATACATCAGTTGGTATCAAAGCTATGTGTCAGTTAATATCAGAGCTCAACAATCCTAAGATATTGATTGATGTGTGCTGCAATCCCATGTTATTTTATTTGTTGTGTGCTACTATATAATCATGGCTAGAAGAGGTCGCAAGGCATAACTTGTTAGGTTAAGAAGTGACGAGGAGGTTCCTCCTATGAGAGAAACGTTCAAAAGTTGGTGATAGAAGACATACAAAGATAAAATGCAAAATCAATTCATTAACTAGAGATAATAAACATGCAAAGACAAGTTGAAAAACTATCTCGTTGATTAGTAGAGATGAAAAAGAAAATATTGATACCACCGACACGACTAGAGTACTGGCTCAAAAAGTCCATAACTATAGATCCGACCGTTGGATCGCTCTAAAATGTTCTTCAGGAGTTTACGGAGGTTGTTTTACATGGAGTAGTGTGGAATCAGTACTCCACACCGACGACTTTCGGTTGGGCCATACCACCGACCCGAATAGAGTACCGGCTCAAAAGGTCTATAACTATAGATCCGACCGTTGGATCGCTCTAAAATGTTCTTTAGGAGTTTCCGGAGGCTGTTTTACATGGAGTAGTGTGGAATGGATACTCTACGCCGACGACTTCCAGTCGGGCCATACCACCGACACGAATAGAGTACCGGCTCAAAAGGTCCATAACTATAGATCCAACCGTTGGATCACTCTCAAATTTTTTTTCATGAGTTTTTGTAGGTTGTTTTACAAGGAGTAGAGTGGAATCGGTACTCCACGCCGACGACGTCCGATCGGGCCATTCCACCGACACAACCAAAGTACCGGCACCAAAGGTCCCTAACTATAGATCCGACCGTTGAATCACCCTAAAATTTATTTCACGAGTTTCCGTAGGTTGTTTAACATTGAGTAGTGTGGAATCGGTACTCCACGTCGACAACGTCCGGTGGGGCAATACCACCGACATGACCAGAGTACCGGCCCAAAAGGTCAATAACTAAAGATCCGACCGTTGCATCGCTCTAAAAAGTTTTTCAGGAGTTTCTAGAGGCTATTTTACATGGAGTAGCATGGAATCGCTACTCCACTCCGACGACGTCCAGTCGGGCCATACCACCGACACGACTAGAGTACCGGCTCAAAGGTCTATAACTAAAGATTCGACCGTTGGATGACTCTCAAATTTTTTTCACGAGTTTCTGTAGGCTTTTTCACAAGAAGTAGCGTGGAATCGATACTCCACGCTGACGACATCCGGTTGGGCAATACCACCGACACGACCAGAGTACCGGCCGAAAAGGTCCATAACTATAGATCCGACTGTTGGATCGCTCTAAAGTTTTTTTCACGAGTTTCCGTAGGCTGTTTAACATTGAGTTGCGTGGAATCGGTACTCCACGTCGACGATGTTCGGTGGGGCAATACCACCGACACGACTAGAGTACCGGCCCAAAAGGTCCATAACTAAAGATCTGACCGTTGGATCGCTCTAAAATGTTTTTCAGGAGTTTCTAGAGGCTATTTTACATGGAGTAGCATGGAATTGGTACTCCACTCCGACGACGTCCGGTTGGCCATTCCATCGACACGACTAAAGTACCGGCTCAAAAGGTCCATAACTATAGATCCGACTGTTGGATAGCTCTATAATTTTTTTCAGGAGTTTCCGGAGGATGTTTTACATGGAGTAGCGTTGAATAGGTTCTCCACTCCGACAACATCCGATCGAACCATACCACCGACACGACTAGAGTACAGGCTTAAAAGGTCCATAACTAAAGATCCAACCGTTGGATCGCTCTTAAATTTTTTTCATGAATTTTTGTAGGTTTTTACAAGGAGTAGAGTGGAATCGGTACTCCACGCCGACGACATCCAGTCGGGCAATACCACTGACACGACCAGAATATCGGCTCAAAAGGTCCATAATTAAAGATCCGACCGTTGGATCGCTCTAAAAATTTTTTCATAAGATTTCGTAGCCTGTTTTATAAGGAGTAGCGTAGACTCGGTACTCCACGTCAACGACGTACGATCAGGCAATACCATGGACACGACTGATTAGTACTTAAAAGTGCATATTTATCAAGGTTTTATATCATCATTTTGCACTTAAAGTATCAATAACTCCTTAACTAAAACATGTTTTATAATAACAAGTCTAATACTATAAAATGCCCTAATATATGGTAAATGTTTATCTTAAATGCAGGCCTATCACATAAATCAAAGGATTTATTGATGAATTCAACTACTGAAATTTGCGAAGATAAAGAGAGGGTGAAACTTAGAAAAGAGATGTTGGTGCAATCCAAACTGGAACACTGTTTAGTAATTGGGTCATATCTCGAGTTCTAGATGTCCAAATGACCTCAAAGTTTTACACAGATTTGCTAAGCCATAGGCCTACAACTTTCATGTTTTCATCAAGATCTAAGAAGGCCGTTTGCAAGTCCAAATTATAGCAACAACAGAGAAGTCTGAATCTGTCCTAGAGCCCAAACACTGTTCAATGTTTGGCCCATATCTGAAGTTCTAGAAGTCCAAATCACCTCCATTTTTTTTTCCTGGAAAGCTGAGTCAATTTCCTACAACTTTCATGCTTTCAAGTGGACCCAGTTCTGATACTAGCATTTTCGTTTTATTCAGACAAGAAGATAAGGATTTTCACAAAGTCAAAAGTTGGCCACCCACTCAACAATTAGTCATCAAATCAATAATTCCGAATTTTGGCCTATAAAAGGAGGCATTTGCCATGTATTTAGGGGCTGGGTTGTTCAGATGAAGCTCATGCTCTTTATTTCTCTCTTTATATTTTTTTTGTAATTTTTAAATTTTGCTTTCATTAATATGTTGTTTATGCTTTTCATTTCCTTTCCTTTACTTAGTTAACTTGTATTTTCTTTATGTTCTTGTTTTGTTTATTTATGTTTCTCTTCTTCATTATGTTTAGCTAAGTTTATTATGTCAAGGTGAAAAGGTTACACTAATGGTGTAAGAATAAATATAGTGTAAACTCAACATGGATCTTAATGTTTAATATTAACATGCCTTATCTTTTTATCTTACTAATTCTTAATACCTTGCTTGTTAAATGATTAATCTAGATTTGTGTTGTATAACACTTGGTACAGTAAATGCTTGGCACTCTCATAGCCCAACAGTATGGTATTACCTACACCTGGGCTATGAAAGGAACTTGATTTGTTGTTAACATCAGTTAATATCATGAATTCCTGATAATATTTAAAAGTTTGGTGTTATGTAATTAAGATAATTAATATGATCATGTTAATAATTTATAATGAGCTATTAATGAGAAATCATCCGATTGGAACCTACTTTGTGTGTGGTTTCCAGTTGAATAATAAGAGTTTATACTATACTTGTTTGAAATACCATTGGTGGATCCTCTAACCTTGACATTTGTTTTTATCATCGTTTAATCCTTACATTAATCTTTCATCTCAAAGTTCTCATTAATTTCTTCATCTTCTTCTTTTATTATTATTATTATTATTATTATTACTACTACTACTACTACTACTACTACTACTACTATTACTATTACTATTATTATTATTATTATTATTATTATTATTATTACTACTACTACTACTACTACTACTACTACTACTACTACTATTACTATTACTATTATTATTATTATTATTATTATTATTATTGTTATTATTGTTGTTGTTGTTGTCTTGTTATTTATAATTTATACAATTAACCTCTCTGTGGTTCGACCCCGGTTTTGTCGGGGTATTTATTACTTCGACACTCCTGCACTTGGGAGAAGACATCAATCTTTTGGTCGTGTCAACGACCATAGTATCGGCCCATAACTATAGATCCATAACTATCGATCCAACCGTTGGATCGCTCTAAAATCTTTTTCAGGAGTTTCCGACGGCTGTTTGACATGGAGTAGCATGTACTCCGTACTCCACGCCGACGATGTCCACTCGGGAAATACCACCGACTTGACCAGAGTACCGGCCCAAAAGGTCCATAACTATAGATCCGACCGTTGGATCACCCTTAAATGTTTTTCAGGAGTTTCCGGAGGATGTTTTACATGGAGTAGAGAGGAATAGGTTCTCCACTCCGACGACGTCCGATCGGGCCATGCCACCGACGTGACTAGTGTATCGGCTCAAAAGGTCCAGAACTAAAGATCCGATCGTTGGATCGCTCTTAAATTTTTTTCATGAGTTTCCGGAGGCTGTTTTACATGGAGTAGCATGGAATTGGTACTCCACTCCTACGACATCCGGTCGGGCCATTCCACCGACACGACTAAAGTACCGGCTCAAAGGTCCATAACTATAGATCCGACCATTAGATCGCTCTAAAATTTTTTCAGGAGTTTCCGGAGGATGTTTTACATGGACCAGAGTACCGCCCTAGAAGGTCCATAACTATAGATCCGACCGTTGGATCGCTCTAAAATTTTTTTCAGGAGTTTTCGGAGGTTGTTTTACAAGGAGTAGCGTGGAATCGATACTCCACGCCGATGGCATATGATTGGGAAATACCAGGGACACGACCAGAGTACCGGCCCAAAAGGTCTATAACTGTAGATCCGAGCATTGGATCGCTCTAAAATGTTTTTCAGGAGTTTCCGGAGGTTGTTTTACTTGGCGTAGCGTGGACTCGGTACTCCACGACGTCCGGTCGGGCAATACCATCGACACGACCGGAGTACCAGCTCAAAAGGTCCATAACTATAGATCCGATCGTTTGATTGCTCTAAAATGTTTTTCACGATTTTCCGTAGGCTGTTTTACATGGAGTAGAGTAGAATCAGTACTCCACTTGACGACGTCCGGTCGAGCAATACCACCAGCACAACCAGAGTACCGGCACAAAAGGTCCATAATTATAGATTCGACCGTTGGATCGCGCTAAAATGATTTTCAGGAATTTCTAGAGGCTGTTTTACATGGAGTAGCGTGGAATCGGTACTCCACTCCGACGATGTTCAGTTGAGCCCTTCCACCACCACGACTAGAGTACCAGCGCAAAGGTCCATAACTATAGATCCGACCATTGGATCACTCTAAAATTTCTTTCAGGAGTTTCCGGAGGATGTTTTACATGGACCAGAGTACCACCCTAAAAGGTCCATAACATAGATCCGACCGTTGGATTGCTCTAAAATTTTTTTCAGGAGTTTTCGGAAGCGGTTTTACAAGGAGTAGCATGGATTCGATACTCCACGGCGACGATGTACGATCAGACAATACCACGGACACGACCAGAGTACCGGCCCTAAAGGTCCATAACTGTAGATCCGAACATTTGATCGCTCTAAAATGTTTTTCAGGAGTTTCTGGAGGTTGTCTTACATGGCGTAGCGTGGACTCGGTACTCCACGCCAACGACGTCCGGTCGGGCAATACCACCGACGCAATTAGAATACTGGCCCAAAAGGTCCATAACTATAGATCCGACCGTTGGATCTCTTTAAAATGTTTTTCAGGACTTTCCAGAGGTTGTTTTACATGGAGTAGAGTGGAATCGGTACTCCACGCGATGACATCCGGTTGGGCCATACCACAGACACGACCAGAGTACCGGCCCAAAAGGTCAATAACTATAGATACGACCGTAGGATAGCCCTTAAATGTTTTTCAGGAGTTTTCGAAGGCAGTTTTACATGGAGTAGCATGGAATCGTTCCTCCACTCCGACGACATGCGGTTTGGCCATCCCACAGACACGACTAGAGTACCGCTCAAAAGGTCCATAACTATAGATCTGACCATTGGATCGCTCTCAAAATTTTTTCAGGAGTTTTCAGAGGCTTTTTTACAAGGAGTAGCTTGGAATCAATACTCCACGCTGACGATGTCCGGTCGGGCAATACCACCAACACTACCAGAGTACCGGCCCAAAAAATCCATAACTATAGATCCGACTGTGGGATCGCTTTAAAATTTTTTTGACAAGTTTCCGTAGGGTGTTTAACATTGAGTTGCATGGAATCGGTACTCTACGCCGATGACATCCGGTCAGGCCATATCACTGACATGACCAAAGTATTGGCCCTAAAAGTTCCATAACTATAGATCCGATCGTTAGATCGCCCTAAAATGTTTTTCAGTAGTTTCCAGAGGATGTTTTACATGGAGTAAAGTGGAATCGATACTCCACGCCGACGACATACGATCAGGCAATACGATGGACACGACCAGTGTACCGACCCAAAAGGTCTATAACTATAGCATATCACTGACATGACCAAAGTATTGGCCCTAAAAGTTCCATAACTATAGATCCGATCGTTAGATCGCCCTAAAATGTTTTTCAGTAGTTTCCAGAGGATGTTTTACATGGAGTAAAGTGGAATCGATACTCCACGCCGACGACGTACGATCAGGCAATACGATGGACACGACCAGTGTACCGACCCAAAAGGTCCATAACTATAGATCCGACCATTGGATCACTCTAAAATGTTTTTCAGGAGCTTCCAGAGGTTGTTTTACATGGCGTAATGTGGACTCAGTACTCCACGACCACGATGTCCAGTCAGGTACTACCACCGACACGACCAGAGTACTGGCACATAAGGTCCATAACAATAGATGCGACCGTTGGATCGCACTAAAATATTTTTCAGGAGTTTCCGGAGGCTGTTTTACATGGAGTAGTGTGGAATCGGTACTCCACTACGACGACGTCCGTGTGGGCCATTCCACCGACACGACTAGAGTACCAAATCAAATGGTCCATAACTAAAGATTCGATCGTTGGATCGCTATCAAATTTTTTTCATGAGTTTGAGGAGGCTATTTTACATGGAGTAGAGTGCAATTGGTACTCCACTCCGACGACGTCCGGTCGGGCCTTTTCACCGCCACAACTAGAGTACTGACTCAAAGGTCCATAACTATAGATCCAACCGTTGAATCGCTCTAAAAATTTCTTCAGGAGTTTCTGGAAGATGTTTTACATGGAGTAGCGTGGAATAGATTCTCCACTCCGACGATGTCCGCTCGGGCCATACCCACGACACGACTAGAGTACCGATTTAAAATGTCCATAACTAAAGATCTGATCGTTGGATCGCTCTCAAATTTTTTTATGAGTTTCCGTACGCTTTTTTACAAGGAATTGCGGGGAATCAGTACTCCACGCCAAAGACGTACGGTCGGTCTCTACCACCGACACGACCCGAGTACCGGCCCAAAAGGTCCATAACTATAGATCCGACAGTTGGATCGCTTTAAAATTTTTTCACGATTTTCCGTAGGTTGTTTAACATTGAGTAGCATGGAATCGGTACTGCTCGCCGACGACGTCCGGTCGGGCCATTCCACTGACACGACTAGAATACCGGCTCAAAGGTCCATAACTATAGATCCGACCATTGGATCGCTCTAAAATTTTTTTTAGTAGTTTTCGGAGGATGTTTTACATGGACTAGAGTACCGCCCTAAAAGGTCCCTAACTATAGATCCGACCGTTGGATCGCTCTAAATTTTTTTTCAGGAGTTTCCGTAGGCTGTTTTACTAGAAGTAAAGTGGAATCGATACTCTACGCCAACGACGTACGATCGGGCAATACCACGGACGCGACCAGAGTACCAGACCAAAAGGTCCATAACTATAAATTAGACCATTGGATCGCTCTAAAATGTTTTTCAGGAGTTTCCGGAGGCTGTTTTACATGGCGTAGCGTGGACTCGGTACTCTACGCCGACGACGTCAGGTCGGGCAATACCACCGACACGACCAGAGTACCAGCACAAAAGGTCCATAACTATAGATCCGACCGTTGGATCGCTCTAAAATGTTATTCAGGAGATTCCAGAGGTTGTTTTACAAGCAGTAGCATGGACTCTGTACTCCACGCCGATGATGTCCGGTCGGGCAATACCATCGGCACGACCAGAGTATCGGTACAAAAGGTCCATAACTATAGATCCAACAGTTGGATCGCTCTAAAATGTTTTCATGATTTTTCGTAGGATGTTTAACATTGAGTATCGTGGAATCGGTACTCCACGCCGATGACATTTGGTCGGGCAATACCACTGAGACGACTAGAATACCGGCATAAAAGGTCCATAACTAAAGATACGACTGTTGTATCGCTCTTAAATTTTTTTCACGATTTTTCGTAGGTTTTTTTACAAGGAGTAGAGTGGAATCGGTACTATACGCGATGACGTCCGATCGGGCAATACCACCGACACGACCAGAGTACCGGCCCAAAAGGTCCATAACTATTGATCCAACCATTGGATCGCTCTAAAATTTTTTCAGGACTTTTCGGAGGCTGTTTTACATGGAGTAGAGTGGAATTGGTACTCCATGCGATGACGTCTGGTCGGGCCATTCCACCGACACCACTAGAGTACCGGCTCAAAAGTTCCATAACTATGGATACAACCATTGGATTGTTGTAAAATGTTTTTCACGAGTTTCCGAAGGTTTTTTTACAAGGAGTGGAGTGGAATAAGTATTCCACGCCGACGATATCTACTCGGGCCATTCCAACGACACGACTAGAGTACCAGCTCAAAAGGTCCATAACTATAGATTCGACCGTTGGATCGCTCTAAAATGTTTTTCACGAGTTTCCGGAGGCTGTTTTACATGGAGTAGCGTGGAATCGGTACTCCACTCCAACGACGTTTGGTCGGGCCCTTCGACCGCCACGACTAGATACCAGCTCAAATTGTCCATAACTAAAGATCCGACCGTTGGATCGCTATCAAATTTTTTTCATGAGTTTCAGGAGGCTACTTTACATGGAGTAGAGTGGAATTGGTACTCCACTCCAACGACGTCCGGTCGGGCCTTTCCACCGCCACGACTAGAGCACCGCTCAAAGGTCCATAACTATAGATTCGACCGTTGAATCGATTGAAAAATTTCTTCAGGAGTTTCCGGAGGATGTTTTACATGGATTAGCATGGAATAGGTTCTCCACCCCGACGATGTCCGCTCGGGCCATACCCACGACACAACTAGAGTACCGGCTTAAAAGGTCCATAACTAAAGATCCAACCGTTGGATCAATCTCAAATTTTTTTCACGAGTTTCCGTAGGCTTTTTTACAAGGAGTTGCGGGGAATCGGTACTCCACGACGACGACGTCTGGTCGGACAATACCACCAACATGACCCGAGTACCGGCCCAAAAAGTCCATAACTATAGATCTGACCGTTGGATCGCTCTAAATTTTTTTTCACGAGTTTCCTTAGGCTGTTTAACATTGAGTAGCGTGGAATCGGTACTCCATGCCTCTTGCGATGTCGTGGTTGCATAAATTAATTACCCTAGCTTAAAACACAACACACAAGATAGTGTAGAGCAAGCAAGGGGTCGATCCCACGAGGAAGATTTAGTTCAAATTTTTATGTTATACGTTATGCAATTTTTGGGGGGGGGGGGGGTTTGATTTGTGATGATCTAAAATATAGAAGAAATTAAACTAGCAAACAAAATTAATTAAAATTGAAATTTATCAAGAGAACAAACTTTGGTCGCAAGCACACATCCACCAATGGAAATTAGAATCGATCCTTGAAATGAAAATTGCAATTTATGTTCTGAAATTTTATCTTTTCTTAACGTTGATTAATTAACGGATCCGCTGTATAACTAATCCTAACCAACAAACAATCAAAGTGTCCGCACAAATGATTCAATTTAATGGCAGCTTTAAGAACTAGATAATTTCATCAAGATGAACATACAAGCTGTCCGCAGCTTGTGTCACTTTGTTCAAATGTTCTCCCTAAGGTCAATAATGTAGTTCCACCACAATTATCAAGCTTAGTTGCTTCACAAGTTCGTATATCACAACTCCGATTTTGATATTAAACTTAGCAATAGATTGTTCACAACAATAACTTAGAGTCCGCTCTAGCAATCATCAACAACAATCATAGGAAATATGCATAGGAAAACAATCATACTCATTCATAACATAAACTAAAAATAAAAGAAAGAATAAATCTCACAGTTCTTAAAATCCGAAGGTTTGTTGTGTCCTTGCAACCAAGAAAATAGCTTAGCCTTGCATAACTATTGAACAATTACTCCTAAAGAATGAAGAGAGCATGGTTTTTGGGTTTGTAGAGGAGAGAATTTGTGTTTATTCTTTGCTGGCTGTTGCCTCCTTTGCTCTCCCACTTTTCTACTGGCTGTTGCATCCTTCTCTCTTTCTTTTTATATGCTAAGAAACCCTAGTCTCTATTTTACAAAATAGTCCTCCCTTAAGTTGGCAGTTTACATTTAAGTACTTCAATAACTATTTTACCTAAAAAGAAGAAATAGCCTTGCATGAAATCTTCAAGCTCTAACTTAGAGGAGCTAAATTGATGATATAAAAACTTGGATGACGGTTTAGATGCTTCGAAACGTAATTTGGACTTGTTTCTTCACGAAACCTGTTTGCTGGCAGAATTCAGTTGTCATCTTTGAAAAATCATATCTCCCTCATATGACATCGTTTTTGGCTGAAATTTGGAGCGTTTATATATCTTTGAGTAAGGAATCCAAAAACATTGAGTTTACATCAATTGGATTTCTGAAGCTCCAGATATTGAATTTTGAATCGGCAAAGGTCAACGTTGGCAGACTGCGATATTTGACTTTGAAGGATGTGATCTCCGTGATCTTTCTCTTTTTATTTTTCTTGCATTACATTTCCAGAAAGGCATGGATGTTAGATTTTTAATGCCTCTAGAATCACTTCATTTCGATTTCTATAACTCACTCTTTGCACGAAACATCGACTGAACGTCAAATTTGCCAATTACCTCAAATTTACTCCCTTTTGCATCTTTCATCCAAAAGTGCCTTTAAACACATAAAACAAAGAATATCAAGGTATTTTATATATAAAAAATATGCAAAACACTAATTAAATGTGGGTGAAACTATCGAATAATATGGTTGCATTAATGTCGGCGACGTCCGGTCGGGCAGCACCACCGATACGAACAGAGCACCGACCTCAAAGGTCCATAACTATAGATCCGACTGTTGGATCGGTCTAAAATGTTTTTCAGGAGTTTTTGGAGGCTGTTTACATGGAGTAGCGTGGAATCGGTACTCCACCCCGACGATGTTTGGTCGGGCCATTCAACCGACACGACTAGAGTACCGGCTTAAAAGGTCCATAACTATAGATCTGACTGTTGGATCGCTCTAAATTTTTTTTCAGGAGTTTACGGAGGATGTTTTACACGGAGTAGCGTGGAATAGGTTCTCCACTCCGACGACGTCCGATCGAGCCATACCAACAACACGACTAGAGTACCGGCTCAAAAGGTCCCTAACTAAAGATCCGACCGTTGGATCGCTCTTCAACTTTTTTCACGAGTTTTCGTAGGATGTTTAACATTGAGTAGAGTGGAATCGGTACTCCACGCCGACGACGTCCGGTCGGGCAATACCACCGACATGACCAGAGTACCGCCCTAACAGTTCCATAACTATAGATCTAACCGTTGGATCACTCTAAATTTTTTTTCAGGAGTTTCTAGAGGTTGTTCTTCAAAGACTAGCACGGAATTCATACTCCACGCCAACAATGTACGATCAGACAATACGACCGACATGAATAGAGTACCGGCACAAAGAGTCCATAACTATAGATTCGTCCGTTGGATCGCCCTAACGAGTTTCCGTAGGCTGATTAACATTGAGTAGCGTGGACTCGCTACTCCACTACGATGACGTCCGGTCTAGCCATTCCACCGAAATAACTACAGTACAGGCTCAAAAGGTCCATAACTAAAGATTTGACCGTTGGATCGCTCTTAAATTTTTTTTCACGAGTTTCCGTAGGCTATTTTACGAGTAGAGTGGAATCGGTACTCCGCACCACACGATGTCTGGTCAGGTAATACCACCGACATGACTAGAGTACCGGCCCCAAAAGGTCCATAATTATAGAACAAACCATTCCACCGACGTGACTAGAGTATCGGCTCAAAGGTCCATAACTATAGATCCGATCGTTGGAGCGCTCTAAAATTTTTTTCAGGATTTCCAGAGGATGTTTTACATGGACCAGAGTACCGCCCTAAAAAGTCCATAACTATAGATCCGACTGTTGGATCGCTCTAAATTTTTTTCAGGAGTTTGCGGAGGCTATTTTAAAAGAATAGCATGGAATTGATACTCCACGCCGACGACGTACGATTGGGAAATACCACCGACACGACAAGAGTACCGGCACAAAGGGTCCATAACTATAGATTCGACGGTTGGATCGCCCTAAAATGTTTTTTAGGACTTTCTAGGGGCTGTTTTACATGGAGTAGCGTGGAATCGGTACTACACTACGACGACGTCCGGTCGGGCCATTCAACCGACACGACTAGAGTACCGCCTCAAAAAGTCCATAACTATAGATCCGACCGTTGCATAGCTCTTCAATTTCTTTCATGAGTTTCCGTAGGCTGTTTTACATGGAGTAGCGCGGAATCGATACTCCACTCCGACAACGTCCAGTCGCGCAATTCCACCGACACGACTACAGTACCGTCTTAAAAGGTCCATAACTATAGATCCGACAGTTGGATTGCTCAAATATTTTTTCAACAGTTTCCGGAGGCTGTTTAACATGGAGTAGCGCAGAATCGGTACTCCACTCCGACGACGTCCGATGGGGAAAATCCACCGACACGACTAGAGTTCAATCTTCAAAAGGTTCATAACTGTATCTGACCGTTGGATCGCTCTAACATTTTTTTTCGGGAGTTTCCGGAGGGTGTTTTATATGGATTAGCGCGGAATCGGTTCTCCACACCGACGACGTCCGGTCGGGCAATTTCATAGACTCGACTAGAGTACCGGCTCAAAAGACCCGTAACTAAAGATCCGACCGTTGGATCACTTTAAAAAATTTTTCATGAGTTTCCGGACGCTGTTTTACATGGAGTAGCGCGGAATCGGTACTCCACTCCGACGATGTCCGGTCGGGCAATTCCACCGAGACGACTAGAGTACCGGCTCAAAAGGTCCATAAATATAGATCCGACCGTTGGATAGCTCTAAAAAACTTTTCAGTAGTTTCCGGAGGCTCTTTTACATGGAGAAGCGCGGAATCGTTACTCCACTCTGACGACGTCTGGTCGGGCAATTCCACTGACACGACTAGAGTACCATCCTAAAAGGTCTATAAACATAGATCCGACCGTTAGATCGTTCTAAAATGTTTTTCAGGAGTTTCCGGAGGTTGTTTTACATCGAGGAGCGTGGAATCGGTACTCCCCTCCGACGACTTCCGGTCGGTAAGTTCCACCGACACGACTATAGTACTGTCTTAAAAGGTCCATAAGTGTAGATCTGACGGTTGGATCGCTCAAAAATTGTTTTAGAAGTTTCTGGAGGCTGTTTTACATGGAGAAGCGCGGAATCGGAACTCCACTCCGACGACGTCCGGTCGAGCAATTCCACGAACACGACTAGAGTACCATCCTAAAACGTCCATAAATATAGATCCGACCGTTGGATCGCTCTAAAAAGTTTTTTAGGAGTTTCAACAGTTTCCGGAGGCTGTTTTACATTGAGTAGCGCAGAATCGGTACTCCACTCGGACGACGTCCGATGGGGAAAATCCACCGACACGACTAGAGTTCAATCTTCAAAAGGTTCATAACTGTAGATCTGACCGGTGGATCGCTCTAACATTTTTTTTCGGGAGTTTCCGGAGGGTGTTTTATATGGATTAGCGCGGAATCGGTTCTCCACACCGACTACGTTCGGTCGGGCAATTTCATAGACTCGACTAGAGTACCGGCTCAAAAGACCCGTAACTAAAGATCCGACCGTTGGATCGCTTTAAAATTTTTTTCATGAGTTTCCGGACGTTGTTTTACATGGAGTAGCGCGGAATCGGTACTCCACTCCGACGATGTCCGGTCGGGCAATTCCACCGAGACGACTAGAGTACCGGCTCAAAAGGTCCATAAATATAGATCCGACCGTTGGATAGCTCTAAAAAACTTTTCAGTAGTTTCCGGAGGCTCTTTTACATGGAGAAGCGCGGAATCGTTACTCCACTCTGACGACGTCTGGTCGGACAATTCCACTGACACGACTAGAGTACCATCCTAAAAGGTCTATAAACATAGATCCGACCGTTAGATCGTTCTAAAATGTTTTTCAGGAGTTTCCGGAGGTTGTTTTACATCGAGGAGCGTGGAATCGGTACTCCCCTCCGACGACTTCCGGTCGGTAAGTTCCACCGACACGACTATAGTACTGTCTTAAAAGGTCCATAAGTGTAGATCCGACGGTTGGATCGCTCAAAAATTGTTTTAGAAGTTTCTGGAGGCTGTTTTACATGGAGAAGCGCGGAATCGGAACTCCACTCCGACGACGTCCGGTCGAGCAATTCCACGAACACGACTAGAGTACCATCCTAAAACGTCCATAAATATAGATCCGACCGTTGGATCGCTCTAAAAAGTTTTTTAGGAGTTTCAACAGTTTCCGGAGGCTGTTTTACATTGAGTAGCGCATAATCGGTACTCCACTCGGACGACGTCCGATGGGGAAAATCCACCGACACGACTAGAGTTCAATCTTCAAAAGGTTCATAACTGTAGATCTGACCGGTGGATCGCTCTAACATTTTTTTTCGGGAGTTTCCGGAGGGTGTTTTATATGGATTAGCGCGGAATCGGTTCTCCACACCGACTACGTCCGGTCGGGCAATTTCATAGACTCGACTAGAGTACCGGCTCAAAAGACCCGTAACTAAAGATCCGACCGTTGGATCGCTTTAAAATTTTTTTCATGAGTTTCCGGACGTTGTTTTACATGGAGTAGCGCGGAATCGGTACTCCACTCCGACGATGTCCGGTCGGGCAATTCCACCGAGACGACTAGAGTACCGGCTCAAAAGGTCCATAAATATAGA
This sequence comes from Populus davidiana, assembly GCA_030145905.1. Lineage (NCBI taxonomy): Eukaryota > Viridiplantae > Streptophyta > Magnoliopsida > Malpighiales > Salicaceae > Populus > Populus davidiana. Next base: position 20,213,278 of record CM057798.1, on the reverse strand, counting down.
TCCGACCGTTGGCTAGCTCTAAAAGTTTTTTCAGTAGTTTCCGGAGGCTCTTTTACATGGAGAAGCGCGGAATCGTTACTCCACTCTGACGACGTCTGGTCGGGCAATTCCACTGACACGACTAGAGTACCATCCTAAAAGGTCTATAAACATAGATCCGACCGTTAGATCGCTCTAAAATTTTTTCAGGAGTTTCCGGAGGTTGTTTTACATCGAGGAGCGTGGAATCGGTACTCCCCTCCGACGACTTCCGGTCGGTAAGTTCCACCGACACGACTATAGTACTGTCTTAAAAGGTCCATAAGTGTAGATCCGACGGTTGGATCGCTCAAAAATTGTTTTAGAAGTTTCTGGAGGCTGTTTTACATGGAGAAGCGCGGAATCGGAACTCCACTCCGACGACGTCCGGTCGAGCAATTCCACGAACACGACTAGAGTACCATCCTAAAACGTCCATAAATATAGATCCGACCGTTGGATCGCTCTAAAAAAATTTTCAGGGGTTTCAACAGTTTCCGGAGGCTGTTTTACATTGAGTAGCGCAGAATCGGTACTCCACTCCGACGACGTCCGATGGGGAAAATCCACCGACACGACTAGAGTTCAATCTTCAAAAGGTTCATAACTGTAGATCTGACCGTTGGATCGCTCTAACATTTTTTTTTCGGGAGTTTCCGGAGGGTGTTTTATATGGATTAGCGCGGAATCGGTTCTCCACACCGACGACGTCCGGTCGGGCAATTTCATAGACTCGACTAGAGTACCGGCTCAAAAGACCCGTAACTAAAGATCCGACCGTTGGATCGCTTTAAAATTTTTTTCATGAGTTTCCGGACGCTGTTTTACATGGAGTAGCGCGGAATCGGTACTCCACTCCGACGATGTCCGGTCGGGCAATTCCACCGAGACGACTAGAGTACCGGCTCAAAAGGTCCATAAATATAGATCCGACCGTTGGATAGCTCTAAAAAACTTTTCAGTAGTTTCCGGAGGCTCTTTTACATGGAGAAGCGCGGAATCGTTACTCCACTCTGACGACGTCTGGTCGGGCAATTCCACTGACACGACTAGAGTACCATCCTAAAAGGTCTATAAACATAGATCCGACCGTTAGATCGCTCTAAAATTTTTTCAGGAGTTTCCGGAGGTTGTTTTACATCGAGGAGCGTGGAATCGGTACTCCCCTCCGACGACTTCCGGTCGGTAAGTTCCACCGACACGACTATAGTACTGTCTTAAAAGGTCAATAAGTGTAGATCCGACGGTTGGATCGCTCAAAAATTGTTTTAGAAGTTTCTGGAGGCTGTTTTACATGGAGAAGCGCGGAATCGGAACTCCACTCCGACGACGTCCGGTCGAGCAATTCCACGAACACGACTAGAGTACCATCCTAAAACGTCCATAAATATAGATCCGACCGTTGGATCGCTCTAAAAAAATTTTCAGGGGTTTCAACAGTTTCCGGAGGCTGTTTTACATTGAGTAGCGCAGAATCGGTACTCCACTCCGACGACGTCCGATGGGGAAAATCCACCGACACGACTAGAGTTCAATCTTCAAAAGGTTCATAACTGTAAATCTGACCGTTGGATCGCTCTAACATTTTTTTTCGGGAGTTTCCGGAGGGTGTTTTATATGGATTAGCGCGGAATCGGTTCTCCACACCGACGACGTCCGGTCGGGCAATTTCATAGACTCGACTAGAGTACCGCCTCATAAGACCCGTAACTAAAGATCCGACCGTTGGATCGCTTTAAAATTTTTTTCATGAGTTTCCGGACGCTGTTTTACATGGAGTATCACGGAATCGGTTCTCCACTCCGACGATGTCCGGCAGGGCAATTCCATCGAGATGACTAGAGTAACGACTCAAAAGGTCCACAAAAATAGATCCGACCGATGGATCGCTCTAAAAATTTTTTTCAATAGTTTTCGGAGGCTCTTTTACATGGAGCAGCGCGGAATCGGTACTCCACTACAACGACATTCGGTCGGGCAATTGCACCGAGACGACTAGAGTACCATCCTAAAAGGTCCATAAATATAGATCCGACCGTTGGATCGCTCTAAAAATTTTTTCAGTAGTTTCCGGAGGCTCTTTTACATGGAGAAGCGCGGAATCGTTACTCCACTCCGACGACGTCCGGTCGGGCAATTCCACTGATACGACTAGAGTACCATCCTAAAAGGTCCATAAATATAGATCCGACCGTTGGATCGCTCTAAAAAGTTTTTCAGGAGTTTCCAAAGGCTGTTTTACATGGAATAGCGCGGACTCAGTACTCCACTCCGACGACTTCCGGTCGGGCAATTCCATCGACACGACTAGAGTACAGCCTCAAAAGGTCTATAAATATAGATCCGACCGTTGGATCGTTTTAAAAAAAATTTCATGAGTTTTCGGAGGCTGTCTTACATGGAGTAGCGTGGAATCGGTACTCCACTCCGACGATGTCCGGTCGGGCAATTCCACCGAGATGACTAGAGTAACTGCTAAAAAGGTCCACAAATATAGATCCGACCGTTGGCTCGCTCTAAAAATTTTTCAGTAGTTTCCGGAGGCTTTTTTACATGGAGTAGCGCTGAATCGGTACTGCACTCCGACGACTTCCGGTCGCGCAATTCCACCGACACGACTAGAGTACCGGCTCAAAAGGTCCACAAAAATAGATCCGGCCGTTGGATCGCTCTAAAATGTTTTTCAATAGTTTCCGGAGGCTGTTTTACATGGAGTAGCGCTGAATCGGTACTCCTCTCCGACGACGTCCGGTCGGGCAATTCCACCGACACGACTAGAGTACCATCCTAAAAGGTCCACAAATATAGATCCGACCGTTGGATCGCTCTAAAAATTTTTCAGTAGTTTCCGGAGGCTGTTTTACATGGAGTACCGTGGAATCGGTACTCCACTCCGACGACGTCCGGTCGGGCAATTCCATCGAAACGACTAGAGTATCGGCTCAAAAGGTCCATAAATATAGATCCGACCGTTGGATCGCTTTAAAAGTTTTTTCATGAGTTTCTGGAGGCTGTTTTACATGTAGTAGCGTGGACTCGGTACTCCACTCCGACGACATCCGGTTGGGCAATTCCACCGACACGACTAGAGTACCATCCTAAAAGGTCCATAAATATAGATCTGACCGTAGGATCACACTAAAAAAAATTTCAGTAGTTTTCGAAGGCTGTTTTACATAGAGTAGCGCGGAATCGGAACTCCACTCCGACGACGTCCGGGCGGGCAATTCCACCGACACGATTAGAGTACCGGCTCAAAAGGTCCATAAATATAGATCCGACCGTTGGATTGCTTTAAAAAAAATTTCATGAGTTTCCGGAGGCTGTTTTACATGCAGTAGCGTCGAATCGGTACTCCACTCCGACGACGTCCGGTCGGGCAATTCCACCGACACGACTAGAGTACCATCCTAAAAGGTCCATAAATATAGATCCGACCGTTGGATCGCTCTAATAGTTTTTACAGTAGTGTCCGGAGGCTCTTTTACATGGAGAAGCGCGGAATCGTTACTCCACTCCGACGACGTCAGGTCGGGCAATTCCACTGACACGACTAGAGTACCATCCTAAAAGGCCCATAAATATAGATCCGACTGTTGGATCGCTATAAAAAGTTTTTCAAGAGTTTCCAAAGGCTGTTTTACATGGAGTAGCACGGACTCGGTACTCCACTCCGACGACATCCGGTCGGCCACTTCCACCGACACGACTCGAGTACCATCCTAAAAGGTCCATAAATATAGATCCGACCGTTGGATCGCTCTAAAAGTTTTTTCAGTAGTTTCCGGAGGCTCTTTTACATGGAGAAGCGCGGAATCGTTACTCCACTCCGACGACGTCCGGTCGGGCAATTCCACCGACACGACTAGAGTACCATCCTAAAAGGTCCACAAATATAGATCCGACCGTTGGATCGCTCTAAAAATTTTTCAGTAGTTTCCGGAGGCTGTTTTACATGGAGTACCGTGTAATCGGTACTCCACTCCGACGACGTCCGGTCGGGCAATTCCATCGAAACGACTAGAGTATCGGCTCAAAAGGTCCATAAATATAGATCCGACCGTTGGATCGCTTTAAAAGTTTTTTCATGAGTTTCTGGAGGCTGTTTTACATGTAGTAGCGTGGACTCGGTACTCCACTCCGACGACATCCGGTTGGGCAATTCCACCGACACAACTAGAGTACCATCCTAAAAGGTCCATAAATATAGATCTGACCGTAGGATCACACTAAAAAAATTTTCAGTAGTTTTCGAAGGCTGTTTTACATAGAGTAGCGCGGAATCGGAACTCCACTCCGACGACGTCCGGGCGGGCAATTCCACCGACACGATTAGAGTACCGGCTCAAAAGGTCCATAAATATAGATCCGACCGTTGGATTGCTTTAAAAAAAATTTCATGAGTTTCCGGAGGCTGTTTTACATGCAGTAGCGTCGAATCGGTACTCCACTCCGACGACGTCCGGTAGGGCAATTCCACCGACACGACTAGAGTACCATCCTAAAAGGTCCATAAATATAGATCCGACCGTTGGATCGCTCTAATAGTTTTTACAGTAGTGTCCGGAGGCTCTTTTACATGGAGAAGCGCGGAATCGTTACTCCACTCCGACGACGTCAAGTCGGGCAATTCCACTGACACGACTAGAGTACCATCCTAAAAGGTCCATAAATATAGATCCGACTGTTGGATCGCTCTAAAAAGTTTTTCAAGAGTTTCCAAAGGCTGTTTTACATGGAGTAGCACGGACTCGGTACTCCACTCCGACGACATCCGGTCGGCCAATTTCACCGACACGACTCGAGTACCATCCTAAAAGGTCCATAAATATAGATCCGACCGTTGGATCGCTCTAAAAGTTTTTTCAGTAGTTTCCGGAGGCTCTTTTACATGGAGAAGCGCGGAATCGTTACTCCACTCCGACGACGTCCGGTCGGGCAATTCCACCGACACGACTAGAGTACCATCCTAAAAGGTCCACAAATATAGATCCGACCGTTGGATCGCTCTAAAAATTTTTCAGTAGTTTCCGGAGGCTGTTTTACATGGAGTACCGTGGAATCGGTACTCCACTCCAACGACGTCCGGTCGGGCAATTCCATCGAAACGACTAGAGTATCGGCTCAAAAGGTCCATAAATATAGATCCGACCGTTGGATCGCTTTAAAAGTTTTTTCATGAGTTTCTGGAGGCTGTTTTACATGTAGTAGCGTGGACTCGGTACTCCACTCCGACGACATCCGGTTGGGCAATTCCACCGACACAACTAGAGTACCATCCTAAAAGGTCCATAAATATAGATCTGACCGTAGGATCACACTAAAAAAAATTTCAGTAGTTTTCGAAGGCTGTTTTACATAGAGTAGCGCGGAATCGGAACTCCACTCCGACGATGTCCGGGCGGGCAATTCCACCGACACGATTAGAGTACCGGCTCAAAAGGTCCATAAATATAGATCCGACCGTTGGATTGCTTTAAAAAAAATTTCATGAGTTTCCGGAGGCTGTTTTACATGCAGTAGCGTCGAATCGGTACTCCACTCCGACGACGTCCGGTCGGGCAATTCCACCGACACGACTAGAGTACCATCCTAAAAGGTCAATAAATATAGATCCGACCGTTGGATCGCTCTAATAGTTTTTACAGTAGTGTCCGGAGGCTCTTTTACCTGGAGAAGCGCGGAATCGTTACTCCACTCCGACGACGTCAAGTCGGGCAATTCCACTGACACGACTAGAGTACCATCCTAAAAGGTCCATAAATATAGATCCGACTGTTGGATCGCTCTAAAAAGTTTTTCAAGAGTTTCCAAAGGTTGTTTTACATGGAGTAGCACGGACTCGGTACTCCACTCCGACGACATCCGGTCGGCCAATTTCACCGACACGACTCGAGTACCATCCTAAAAGGTCTAGAAATATAGATCCGACCGTTGGATCGCTCTAAATATTTTTTCAGGATTTTCCAAAGGCTGTTTTACATGGAGTAGCGCAGAATCGGTACTCCACTCCGACGACGTCCGGTCGGGCAATTCCATCGAAACGACTAGAGTACCGGCTCAAAAGGTCCATAAATATAGATCCGACCGTTGGACCGCTTTAAAAGGTTTTTCATGAATTTCTGGAGGCTGTTTTACATGCAGCAACGCGGAATTGGTACTCCACTCCGACGACGTCTGGTCGAGCAATTCCACCGAAATGATTGGAGTTCAAGCTCAAAAGGTCCATAAATATAGATCCGACCGTTGGATCGCTCTAAATTTTTTTTTAGTAGTGTCCGGAGGCTCTTTTACATGGAGAAGCGCGGAATCGTTACTCCACTCCGACGACGTCCGGTCGGGCAATTCCACTGACACGACTAAAGTACCATCCTAAAAGGTCTAGAAATATAGATCCGACCGTTGGATCGCTCTAAAAAGTTGTTCAGGAGTTTCCGAAGGCTGTTTTACATGGAGTAGCACGGACTCGGTACTCCACTCCGACGACATACGGTCGGCCAATTTCACCGACACGACTAGAGTACCATCCTAAAAGGTCCATAAATATAGATCCGATCGTTGGATCGCTCTAAAATTTTTTTCATGAGTTTCCAAACGTTGTTTTACATGGTGTAGCGTGGAATCGGTACTCCACTCCGACTACGTCCGGTCGGGCAATTCCACCGATACGACTAGAGTACCGCCTCAAAAGGTCCATAAATATAGATCCGACAGTTGGATCGCTTTAAAATTTTTTTCATGAGTTTCCGGAAGCTGTTTTACATGGAGTAGCGCGGAATCGGTACTCCACTCCGACGACGTCCGGTCCCGCAATTTCACCGAGACGACTAGAGTACCGGCTCAAAAGGTCCATAAATATAGATCCGACCGTTGGATCGCTCTAAAAAAATTTTCAGTAGTGTTCGGAGGCTCTTTTACATGGAGAAGCGCGGAATCGTTACTCCACTCCAACGACTTCCGGTCAGGCAATTCCACTGACACGACTAGAGTACCATCCTAAAAGGTCCATAAATATAGATCCGATCGTTGGCTCGCTCTAAAAAAATTTTCAGGAGTTTCTGAAGGCTGTTTTACATGTAGTAGCGCGGACTCGGTACTCCACTCCGACAACATCCGGTCGGGCAATTCCACAGACACGACTAGAGTACCATCCTAAAAGGTCTATAAATATAGATCCGACCGTTGGATCGATCTAAAAAAATTTTCAGGAGTTTCCGAAGGGTGTTTTACATGGAGTAGCGCGGAATCGGAACTCCACTCCGACGACGTCCGGGCGGGCAATTCCACCGACATGATTAGAGTACCGGCTCAAAAGGTCCATAAAAATAGATCCGACCGTTGGATTGCTTTAAAAAAATTTTCATGAGTTTCCAGAGGCTGTTTTACATGGAGTAGCGTGGAATCGGTACTCCACTCCGACGACGTCTGGTCAGGCAATTCCACCGACACGACTAGAGTACCGGCTCAAAAGGTCCATAAATATAGATCCGACCGTTGGATCTCTCTAAAAAAATTTTCAATAGTTTCCGGAGGCTATTTTACATGGAGAAGCGCGGAATCGTTACTCCTCTCCAACGACGTCCGGTCGGGCAATTCCACCGACAGGACTAGAGTACCATCCTAAAAGGTCCATAAATATAGATCCGACCGTCGGATCGCTCTAAAAGTTTTTTCAGTAGTTTCCAGAGGCTCTTTTACATGGAGAAGCGCGGAATCGTTACTCCACTCCGACGACGTCCGGTCGGGCAATTCCACCGACACGACTAGAGTACCATCCTAAAAGGTCCATAAATATAGATCCGACCGTTGGATCGCTCTAAAAGTTTTTTCAGGAGTTTCCGAAGGCTGTTTTACATGGAAAAGCTCGGTACTCCACTCCGACAACGTCCGGTCGGGCAATTCCACTGACTCGACTAGAGTACCATCCTAAAAGGTCCATAAATGTAGATCCGACCGTTGGATCGTTCTAAAACTTTTTCAGTAGTTTCCGGAGGCTTTTTTACATGGAGTAGCGCTGAATCGGTACTCCACTCCGACGACGTCCGATCACGCAATTCCACCGACACGACTAGAGTACCGGCTCAAAACGTCCACAAAAATAGATCCGGCCGTTGGATCGCTCTAAAATGTTTTTCAGTAGTTTCCGGAGGCTGTTTTACATGGAGTAGCGCTGAATCGGTACTCCTCTCCGATGACATCCGGTCGGCCAATTTCACCGACACGACTATAGTACCGCCTCAAAAGGTCCATAAATATAGATCCGACCGTTGGATCGCTTTAAAATTTTTTTCATGACTTTCCGGAAGTTGTTTTACATGGATTAGCGCGGAATCGGTACTGCACTCCGACGATGTCCGGCCGGGCAATTCCACCGAGATGACTAGACTAACGGCTCAAAAGGTCCATAAATATAGATCCGACCGTTGGATCGCTCTAAAAAAATTTTCAGTAGTTTCCGGAGACTCTTTTTCATGGAGAAGCGTGGAATCGTTACTCCACTACGACAACGTCCGGTCGGGCAATTCAACTGACTCGACTAGAGTACCATCCTAAAAGGTCCATAAATATAGATCCGACCGTTGGATCGCTCTAAAAGTTTGTTCAGGAGTTTCCGAACGCTGTTTTACATGGAAAAGCTCGGTACTCCACTCCGACGACGTCCGGTCGGGCAATTCCACCGACTCGACTAGAGTACCATCCTAAAAGGTCCATAAATATAGATCCGACCGTTGGATCGCTCAAAAAATTTTTCAGTAGTTTCCGGAGGCTTTTTGACATGGAGTAGCGCTGAATCGGAACTCCACTCCGACGACGTCCGGTCACGCAATTCCACCGACACGACTAGAGTACCGGCTCAAAAGGTCCATAAAAATAGATCCGGCCGTTGGATCGCTCTAAAATGTTTTTCAGTAGTTTCCGGAGGCTGTTTTACATGGAGTAGCGCTGAATCGGTACTCCTCTACGACGACGTCCGGTCGGGCAATTCCACCGACACGACTAGAGTACCATCCTAAAAGGTCCATAAATATAGATCCGACCGTTGCATCGCTCTAAAAGTTTTTTCAGTAGTTTCCGGAGGCTCTTTTACATTGAATAGCGCGGACTCGGTACTCCACTCCGACGACGTCCGGTCGGGCAATTCCACCGACACGACTAGAGTACCGGCTCAAAAGGTCCATAAATATAGATCCGACCGTTGGATCGCTCTAAAAGTTTTTTCAGGAGTTTCCGAAGGCTGTTTTACATGGAAAAGCTGGGTACTCCACTCCAACGACGTCCGGTCGGGCAATTCCACCGACACGACTAGAGTACCGCCTCAAAAGGTCCATAAATATAGATCCGACCGTTGGATCGCTCTAAAAGTTTTTTCAGGAGTTTCCGAAGGCTGTTTTACATGGAAAAGCTCGGTACTCCACTCCGACGACGTCCGGTCGGGCAATTCCACCGACACGACTAGAGTACCATCCTAAAAGGTCCATAAATATAGATCCGACCGTTGGATCGCTCTAAAAGTTTTTTCAGTAGTTTCCGGAGGCTCTTTTACATGGAGAAGCGCGGAATCGTTACTTCACTCCTACGACGTCCGGTCGGGCAATTCCACTAACACGACTAGAGTACCATTCTAAAAGGTCCATAAATATAGATCCGACCGTTGGATGGCTTTAAATAGTTTTTCAGGAGTTTCCAAAGGTTGTTTGTCATGGAGTAGCACGGAATCGGTACTCCACTCCGACGACGTCCGGTCGGGCAATTCCACCGATACGACTAGAGTACCGCCTCAAAAGGTCCATAAATATAGATCCGACCGTTGGATCGCTTTAAAAATTTTTTCATGAGTTTCCGGAAGTTGTTTTACATGGATTAGCACGGAATCGGTAGTCCACTCCGAGGATGTCCGGCCGGGCAATTCCACCGAGATGACTAGAGTAACGGCTCAAAAGGTCAATAAATATAGATCCGACCGTTGGATCGCTCTAAATTTTTTTTCAGTAGTTTCCGGAGGCTGTTTTACATGGAGAAGTGCGGAATCGGTACTCCACTCCGACGACGTCCGGTCGGGCAATTCCACCGACACGACTAAAGTACCGGCTCAAAAGGTCCATAAATATAGATCCGACCGTTGGATCGCTTTAAATTTCTTTTTCATGAGTTTCCGGAGGCTGTTTTACATGGAGTAACGCGGAATCGATACTCCACTCCGACGACGTCCGGTCCCGCAATTTCACCGAGACGACTAGAGTACCGGCTCAAAAGGTCCATAAATATAGATCCGATCGTTGGGTCGCTCTAAAAAGTTTTTCAGTAGTTTCCGGAGGCCCTTTTTCGTGGAGAAGCGTGAGAGGTTCTTTTACATGGAGTAGCAAGGAATTGGTACTCCACTCCGACGACGTCCGGTCGCGCAATTCCACCGACACGACTAGAGTACCATCCTAAAAGGTCCATAAATATAGATCCGACCGTTGGATCCCTCTAAAAGTTTTTCAGTAGTTTCCGGAGGCTGTTTTACATGGAGTAGCGAGGAATCGGTACTCCTCTCCAACGACGTCTGGTCGGGCAATTCCACCGACACGACTAGAGTACCGGCTCAAAAGGTCCATAAATATAGATCCGACCGTTGGATCGCTTTAAAAGTTTTTTCAGGAGTTTCCGAAGGCTGTTTTACATGGAAAAGCTCGGTACTCCACTCCGACGACGTCCGGTCGGGCAATTCCACCGACACGACTAGAGTACCATCCTAAAAGGTCCATAAATATAGATCCGACCGTTGGATCGCTCTAAAAGTTTTTTCAGTAGTTTCCGGAGGCTCTTTTACATGGAGAAGCGCGGAATCGTTACTTCACTCCTACGACGTCCGGTCGGGCAATTCCACTAACACGACTAGAGTACCATTCTAAAAGGTCCATAAATATAGATCCGACCGTTGGATGGCTCTAAATAGTTTTTCAGGAGTTTCCAAAGGCTGTTTGTCATGGAGTAGCACGGAATCGGTACTCCACTCCGACGACGTCCGGTCAGGCAATTCCACCGAGACGACTAGAGTACCATCCTAAAAGGTCCACAAATATAGATCCGACCGTTGGATCGCTTTAAATTTTTTTTCATGAGTTTCCGGAGGCTGTTTTACATTGAGTAGCGTGGAATTGGTACTCCACTCCGCCGATGTCCGGTCGGGCAATTCCACCGAGATGACTAGAGTAACGGCTCAAAAGGTCCACAAATATAGATCCGACCGTTGGATCGCTCTAAAACTTTTTCAGTAGTTTCCGGAGGCTGTTTTACATGGAGTAGCGCGGAATCCGTACTCCAATCCAACGACGTCCGGTCGGGCAATTCCACCAACACGACTAGAGTACCGGCTCAAAAGGTCCATAAATATAGATCCTACCGTTGGATCGCATTAAAAGTTTTTTCATGAGTTTCCGGAGGCTGTTTTACATGGAGTAGCACGGAATAAGTACTCCACTCCGACGACGTCCGGTCGGGCAATTCCACCGACACGACTAGAGTACCATCCTAAAAGGTCCATAAATATAGATCCCAGCGTTGGATCGCTTTAAAAGTTTGTTCATGAGTTTGCGGAGGCTGTTTTACATGGAGTAGCAGGGAATCGGTACTCCACTCCGACGACGTCCGGTCGGGCAATTCCACCGACACGACTAGAATACCATCCTAAAAGGTCCATAAATATAGATCCCACCGTTGTATCGCTTTAAAATTTTTTTGAGGAGTTTCCGAAGGCTGTTTTACATAGAGAAGCGCAGAATCGATACTCCACTCCGACGACGTCCGGTCGGGCAATTCCACCGACACGACTAGAGTAGCGGCTCAAAAGGTCCATAAATATAGATCCGACCGTTGGATCGCTTTAAAAGTTTGTTCATGAGTTTGCGGAGTCTGTTTTACATGGAGTAGCACGGAATCGGTACTCCACTCCTACGACGTCCGCTCGGGCAATTCCGCCGACACGACTAGAGTACCGGCTCAACAGGTCCATAAATATAGATCCGACCGTTGGATTGCTTTAAAAAAAATTTCATGACTTTCCGGAGGCTGTTTTACATGGAGTATCGCGGAATCCGTACTCCACTCCGACGATGTCCGGCCGGGCTATTCCACCGAGATGACTAGAGTAACGGCTCAAAAGGTCCACAAATATAGATCCGACCGTTGGATCGCTTTAAAATTTTTTTCATGAGTTTCCGGAGGCTGTTTTACATGGAGTAGCATGGAATTGGTACTCCACTCCGCCGATGTCCGGTCGGGCAATTCCACCGAGATGACTAGAGTAACGGCTTAGAAGGTCCACAAATATAGATCCGACCGTTGGATCGCTCTAAAACTTTTTCAGTAGTTTCCGGAGGCTGTTTTACATGGAGTAGCGCGGAATCCGTACTCCAATCCAACGACGTCCGGTCGGGCAATTCCACCAACACGACTAGAGTACCGGCTCAAAAGGTCCATAAATATAGATCCTACCGTTGGATCGCATTAAAAGTTTTCTCATGAGTTTCCGGAGGCTGTTTTACATGGAGTAGCATGGAATAAGTACTCCACTCCGACGACGTCCGGTCGGGCAATTCCACCGACACGACTAGAGTACCACCCTAAAAGGTCCAGAAATATAGATCCCACCGTTGGATCGCTTTAAAAGTTTGTTAATGAGTTTGCGGAGTCTGTTTTACATGGAGTAGCACGGAATCGGTACTCCAGTCCTACGACGTCCGCTCGGGCAATTCCGCCGACACGACTAGAGTACCGGCTCAACAGGTCCATAAATATAGATCCGACCGTTGGATTGCTTTAAAAAAATTTTCATGACTTTCCGGAGGCTGTTTTACATGGAGTATCGCGGAATCCGTACTCCACTCCGACGATGTCCGGCCGGCCAATTCCACCGAGATGACTAGAGTAACGGCTCAAAAGGTCCACAAATATAGATCCGACCGTTGGATCGCTTTAAAAAATTTTTCATGAGTTTCCGGAGGCTGTTTTACATGGAGTAGCGTGGAATCGGTACTCCACTCCTCCGATGTCCGGTCGGGCAATTCCACCGAGATGACTAGAGTAACGGCTTAAAAGGTCCACAAATATAGATCCGACCGTTGGATCGCTCTAAAACCTTTTCAGTAGTTTCCGGAGGCTGTTTTACATGGAGTAGCGCGGAATCCGTACTCCAATCCAACGACGTCCGGTCGGGCAATTCCACCAACACGACTAGAGTACCGGCTCAAAAGGTCCATAAATATAGATCCTACCGTTGGATCGCATTAAAAGTTTTTTCATGAGTTTCCGGAGGCTGTTTTACATGGAGTAGCACGGAATAAGTACTCCACTCCGACGACGTCCGGTCGGGCAATTCCACCGACACGACTAGAGTACCATCCTAAAAGGTCCATAAATATAGATCCCACCGTTGGATCGCTTTAAAAGTTTGTTCATGAGTTTGCGGAGTCTGTTTTACATGGAGTAGCACGGAATCGGTACTCCACTCCTACGACGTCCGCTCGGGCAATTCCGCCGACACGACTAGAGTACCGGCTCAACTGGTCCATAAATATAGATCCGACCGTTGGATTGCTTTAAAAAAATTTTCATGACTTTCCGGAGGCTGTTTTACATGGAGTATCGCGGAATCCGTACTCCACTCCGACGATGTCCGGCCGGCCAATTCCACCGAGATGACTAGAGTAACGGCTCAAAAGGTCCACAAATATAGATCCGACCGTTGGATCGCTTTAAAATTTTTTTCATGAGTTTCCGGAGGCTGTTTTACATTGAGTAGCGTGCAATTGGTACTCCACTCCGCCGATGTCCGGTCGGGCAATTCCACCGAGATGACTAGAGTAACGACTCAAAAGGTCCACAAATATAGATCCGACCATTGGATCGCTCTAAAACTTTTTCAGTAGTTTCCGGAGGCTGTTTTACATGGAGTAGCGCGGAATCCGTACTCCAATCCAACGACGTCCGGTCGGGCAATTCCACCGACACGACTAGAGTACCGGCTCAAAAGGTCCATAAATATAGATCCTACCGTTGGATCGCATTAAAAGTTTTTTCATGAGTTTCCGGAGGCTGTTTTACATGGAGTAGCACGGAATAAGTACTCCACTCCGACGACGTCCGGTCGGGCAATTCCACCGACACGACTAGAGTACCATCCTAAAAGGTCCATAAATATAGATCCCACCGTTGGATCGCTTTAAAAGTTTGTTCATGAGTTTGCGGAGTCTGTTTTACATGGAGTAGCACGGAATCGGTACTCCACTCCTACGACGTCCGCTCGGGCAATTCCGCCGACACGACTAGAGTACCGGCTCAACTGGTCCATAAATATAGATCCGACCGTTGGATTGCTTTAAAAAAATTTTCATGACTTTCCGGAGGCTGTTTTACATGGAGTATCGCGGAATCCGTACTCCACTCCGACGATGTCCGGCCGGCCAATTCCACCGAGATGACTAGAGTAACGGCTCAAAAGGTCCACAAATATAGATCCGACCGTTGGATCGCTTTAAAATTTTTTTCATGAGTTTCCGGAGGCTGTTTTACATTGAGTAGCGTGCAATTGGTACTCCACTCCGCCGATGTCCGGTCGGGCAATTCCACCGAGATGACTAGAGTAACGGCTCAAAAGGTCCACAAATATAGATCCGACCATTGGATCGCTCTAAAACTTTTTCAGTAGTTTCCGGAGGCTGTTTTACATGGAGTAGCGCGGAATCCGTACTCCAATCCAACGACGTCCGGTCGGGCAATTCCACCGACACGACTAGAGTACCGGCTCAAAAGGTCCATAAATATAGATCCTACCGTTGGATCGCATTAAAAGTTTTTTCATGAGTTTCCGGAGGCTGTTTTACATGGAGTAGCACGGAATAAGTACTCCACTCCGACGACGTCCGGTCGGGCAATTCCACCGACACGACTAGAGTACCATCCTAAAAGGTCCATAAATATAGATCCCATCGTTGGATCGCTTTAAAAGTTTGTTCATGAGTTTGCGGAGTCTGTTTTACATGGAGTAGCACGGAATCGGTACTCCACTCCTACGACGTCCGGTCGGGCAATTCCGCCGACACGACTAGAGTACCGGCTCAAAAGGTCCATAAATATAGATCCGACCGTTGGATCGCTTTAAAAGTTTTTTCATGAGTTTCCGGAGGCTGTTTTACATGGAGTAGCAGGGAATCGGTACTCCACTCCGACGACGTCCGGTCGGGCAATTCCACCGACACGACTAGAATACCATCCTAAAAGGTCCATAAATATAGATCCCACCGTTGTATCGCTTTAAAAATTTTTTGAGGAGTTTCCGCAGGCTGTTTTACATTGAGAAGCGCAGAATCGATACTCCACTCCGACGACGTCCGGTCGGGCAATTCCACCGACACGACTAGAGTACCATCCTAAAAGGTCCATAAATATAGATGCCACAGTTGGATCGCTGTAAAAAGTTTTTGAGGAGTTTCCGAAGGCTGTTTTACATAGAGAAGCGCAGAATCGGTACTCCACTCCGACGACGTCCGGTCGGGCAATTCCACCGACACGACTAGAGTAGCGGCTCAAAAGGTCCATAAATATAGATCCGACCGTTGGATCGCTTTAAAAGTTTGTTCATGAGTTTGCGGAGTCTGTTTTACATGGAGTAGCACGGAATCGGTACTCCACTCCTACGACGTCCGGTCGGGCAATTCCGCCGACACGACTAGAGTACCGGCTCAAAAGGTCCATAAATATAGATCCGACCGTTGGATCGCTTTAAAAGTTTTTTCATGACTTTCCGGAGGCTTTTTTACATGGAGTAGCAGGGAATCGGTTCTCCACTCCGACGACGTCCGGTCGGGCAATTCCACCGACACGACTAGAGTAGCGGCTCAAAAGGTCCATAAATATAGATCCCACCGTTGTATCGCTCTAAAAGTTTTTTCATGAGTTTCCGGAGTCTGTTTTACATGGAGTAGCACGGAATCGGTACTCCATTCCTACGACGTCCGGTCGGGCAATTCCACCGAGATGACTAGAGTAACGGCTCAAGAGGTCCACAAATATAGATCCGACCGTTGGATCGCTTTAAAAGTTTTTTCATGAGTTTCCGGAGGTTGTTTTACATGGAGTAGCAGGGAATCGGTACTCCACTCCGACGACGTCCGGTCGGGCAATTGCACCGACACGACTAGAGTACCATCCTAAAAGGTCCATAAATATAGATCCCACCGTTGTATCGCTTTAAAAAATTTTTGAGGAGTTTCCGAAGGCTGTTTTACATAGAGAAGCGCAGAATCGGTAATCCACTCCGACGACGTCCGGTCGGGCAATTCCACCGACACGACTAGAGTAGCGGCTCAAAAGGTCCATAAATATAGATCCGACCGTTGGATCGCTTTAAAAGTTTGTTCATGAGTTTGCGGAGTCTGTTTTACATGGAGTAGCACGGAATCGGTACTCCACTCCTACGACGTCCGGTCGGGCAATTCCGCCGACACGACTAGAGTACCGGCTCAAAAGGTCCATAAATTAGATCCGACCGTTGGATCGCTTTAAAAGTTTTTTCATGAGTTTCCGGAGGCTGTTTTCCATGGAGTAGCAGGGAATCGGTTCTCCACTCCGACGACGTCCGGTCGGGCAATTCCACCGACACGACTAGAGTAGCGGCTTAAAAGGTCCATAAATATAGATCCCACCGTTGTATCGCTCTAAAAGTTTTTTCATGAGTTTCCGGAGTCTGTTTTACATGGAGTAGCACGGAATCGGTACTCCATTCCTACGACGTCCGGTCGGGCAATTCCACCGAGATGACTAGAGTAACGGCTCATAAGGTCCACAAATATAGATCCGACCGTTGGATCGCTTTAAAATTTTTTTCATGAGTTTCCGGAGGCTGTTTTACATGGAGTAGCGTGGAATCGGTACTCCACTCCGCCGATGTCCGGTCGGGCAATTCCACCGACATGACTAGAGTAACGGCTCAAAAGGTCCACAAATATAGATCCGACCGTTGGATCGCTCTAAAACTTTTTAAGTACTTTCCGGAGGCTGTTTTACATGGAGTAGCGCGCAATCGGTACTCCACTCCGACGACGTCCGGTCGGGCAATTCCACCGAGACGACTAGAGTACCGGCTCAAAAGGTCCACAAATATAGATCCGACCATCGGATCGCTCTAAAAATTTTTGTAATGGGTTTCCGGAGGCTGTTTTACATGGAGTAGCGCGGAATCGGTACTCCACTCCGACGATGTCCGGTTGGGCAATTCCACCGAGACGACTACAGTACCGGATCAAAACCATGATAAATATAGATGTGACCGTTCGATCGCTCTAAAATGTTTTTCAGGAGTTTCCGGAGGCTGTTTTACATGGAGTAGCGCGGAATCGGTACTTCATTGCGACGATTTCCTGTCGGGCAACTCCACCGCAATGACTAGAGTACCGGCATACAAGGTCCATAACTATAGATCCGACTGTTTGATCGCTCTAAAATTTTTTCAGGAGTTTCCAGAGGCTGTTTTACATGGAGGAGCGTGGAATCGGCACTCCACTCCGACGATGTCCGGTCGGGCAATTCCACCAACACGACTAGAGTACAGGCTCAAAACGTCCACAAATATAGTTCCGATCGTTGGATCGCTCTAAAAACTTGGTCATGGGTTTCCGGAGGCTGTTTTACATGGAGTATCGCGGATTCGGAACTCCATTCCGACGATGTCCTATCGGGCAATTCCACCGACACGACTAGAGTACCGGCTTAAAAGGTCTATAACTATCGATCCGACGGTTGGATCGCTCTAAAAATTTTTTCAGGAGTTTTCACAAGCTGTTTTACATGGAGTAGCGTGGAATCGGCACTCCACTCCGACGATGTCCTGTCGGTCAATTCCACCGAAACGACTAGAGTACCGGCTCAAAAGGTCGTTAACTATAGATCCGACTGTTAGATCGCTCAAATATTTTTTCAGGAGTTTCCGGTGGCTATGTTACATATAGTATCGCGAAATCCGTACTCCACTCCGACGACGTCCGGTCGGGCAATTCCACCAACACGACTAGAGTACCGGCTCAAAAGGTCCACAAATATAGTTCCGACCGTTGGATCGCTCTAAAAATTTTGTCATGGGTTTCCGGAGGCTGTTTTACATGGAGTATCGCGGATTCGGAACTCCACTCCGACGATGTCCTAACGGGCAATTCCACCGACACGACTAGAGTACCGGCTTAAAAGGTTTATAACTGTAGATCCGAAGGTTGGATCGCTCTAAAATGTTTTTCAGGAGTTTTCACAAATATAGATCCGACCGTTGGATCGCTCTAAAAATTTTGTAATGGGTTTCCGGAGGCTGTTTTAAATGGAGTAGCGCGGAATCGGTACTCCACTCCGACGATGTCCAGTTGGGCAATTCCACCGAGACGACTACAGTACCGGATCAAAACCATGATAAATATAGATGTGACCGTTGGATCGCTCTAAAATTTTTTTCAGGAGTTTCCGGAGGCTGTTTTACATGGAGTAGCGCGGAATCGGTACTCCATTGCGACGATTTCCTGTCGGGCAACTCCACCGCAATGACTAGAGTACCGACATACAAGGTCCATAACTATAGATCCGACTGTTTGATCGCTCTAAATTGTTTTTCAGGAGTTTTCACAAGCTGTTTTACATGGAGTAGCGTGGAATCGGCACTCCACTCCGACGATGTCCTGTCGGTCAATTCCACCGAAACGACTAGAGTACCGGCTCAAAAGGTCGTTAACTATAGATCCGACTGTTAGATCGCTCAAATATTTTTTCAGGAGTTTCCGGTGGCTGTTTTACATGGAGTATCGTGAAATCCGTACTCCACTCTCACGACGTCCGGTCGGGCAATTCCACCGAGACGACTAGAGTACCGGCTCAAAAGATCCACAAATATAGATCCGACCGTTGGATCGCTTTAAAAATTTTGTAATGGGTTTCCGGAGGTTGTTTTACATGGAGTAGCGCGGAATCGGTACTCCACTCCGACGATGTCCGGTTGGGCAATTCCACCAAGACGACTACAGTACCGGATCAAAACCATGATAAATATAGATGTGACCGTTGGATCGCTCTAAAATGTTTTTTCAGGAGTTTCCGGAGGCTGTTTTACATGGAGTAGCGCGGAATCGGCACTCCACTCCGACGATGTCCTGTCGGGCAATTCCACCGAAATGACTAGAGTACCGGCTCAAAAGGTCCTTAACTATAGATCCGACCGTTAGATCGCTCAAATATTTTTTCAGGAGTTTCCGATGGCTGTTTTACATGGAGTATCGTGAAATCCATACTCCACTCCGACGACGTCCGGTCGGGCAATTCCACCAACACGACTAGAGTACCGGCTCAAAAGGTCCACAAATATAGATCCGACCGTTGGATCGCTCTAAAAATTTTTGTAATGGGTTTCCGGAGGCTGTTTTACATGGAGTATCGCGGATTCGGAACTCCACTCCGACGATGTCCTATCGGGCAATTCCACCGACACGACTAGAGTACCGGCTTAAAAGGTCTATAACTATAGATCCGACGGTTGGATCGCTCTAAAATTTTTTTCAGGAGTTTTCACAGGCTGTTTTACATGGAGTAGCGCGGAATCGGCACTCCACTCCGACGATGTCCTGTCGGGCAATTCCACCGAAATGACTAGAGTACCGGCTCAAAAGGTCCTTAACTATAGATCCGACCGTTAGATCGCTCAAATATTTTTTCAGGAGTTTCCGATGGCTGTTTTACATGGAGTATCGTGAAATCCATACTCCACTCTGACGACGTCCGGTCGGGCAATTCCACCAACACGACTAGAGTACCGGCTCAAAAGGTCCACAAATATAGATCCGACCGTTGGATCGCTCTAAAATTTTTTGTAATGGGTTTCCGGAGGCTGTTTTACATGGAGTATCGCGGATTCGGAACTCCACTCCGACGATGTCCTATCGGGCAATTCCACCGACACGACTAGAGTACCGGCTTAAAAGGTCTATAACTATAGATCCGACGGTTGGATCGCTCTAAAATTTTTTTCAGGAGTTTTCACAGGCTGTTTTACGTGGAGTAGCGCGGAATCGGCACTCCACTCCGACGATGTCCTGTCCGTCCATTCCACCGAAACGACTAGAGTACCGGCTCAAAAGGTCGTTAACTATAGATCCGACTGTTAGATCGCTCAAATATTTTTCCAGGAGTTTCCGGTGGCTGTTTTACATGGAGTATCGTGAAATCCGTACTTTACTCCGACGACGTTCGGTCGGGCAATTCCACCGAGACGACTAGAGTACCGGCTCAAAAGGTCCACAAATATAGATCCGACCGTTGGATCGCTCTAAAAATTTTGTAATGGGTTTCCGGAGGCTGTTTTAAATGGAGTAGCGCGGAATCGGTACTCCACTCCGACGATGTCCGGTTGGGCAATTCCACCGAGACGACTACAGTACCGGATCAAAACCATGATAAATATAGATGTGACCGTTGGATAGCTCTAAATTTTTTTTCAGGAGTTTCCGGAGGCTATTTGACATGGAGTAGCGCGGAATTGGCACTCCACTCCGACGATGTCCTGTCGGGCAATTGCACCGCAACGACTAGAGTACCGGCTCAAAAGGTCCTTAACTATAGATCCGACCGTTAGATCGCTCAAATATTTTTTCAGGAGTTTTCGATGGCTGTTTTACATGGAGTAGCGCAGAATTGGCACTCCACTCCGATGACGTCCGGTCGGGCAATTCCACCGAGACGACTAGAGTACCGGCTCAAAAGGTCCACAAATATAGATCCGACCGTTGGATCGCTCTAAAAATTTTTGTAATGGGTTTCAGGAGGCTGTTTTACATGGAGTAGCGCGGAATCGGTACTCCACTCCGACGATGTCCGGTTGGGCAATTCCACCGAGACGACTACAGTACCGGATCAAAACCATGATAAATATAGATGTGACCGTTGGATCGCTCTAAAATTTTTTTCAGGAGTTTCCGGAGGCTTTTTTACATGGAGTAGCGTAGAATCGGTACTCCATTGCGACGATTTCCTGTCGGGCAACTCCACTGCAATGACTAGAGTACCGGCATACAAGGTCCATAACTATAGATCCGACTGTTTGATCGCACTAAAATTTTTTCAGGAGTTTCCAGAGGCTGTTTTACATGGAGGAGCGTGGAATCGGCACTCCACTCCGACGACGTCCGGTCGGGCAATTCCACCGACACGACTAGAGTACTGGGTCAAAAGCTCCATAAATATAGATGCGACCGTTGGATCGCTCTAAAACATTTTTCAGAACTCTCTGAAGGCTATTTTATATAGTGTAGCATGGAATCAGTACTCCAATCCGACAACATCCGTTCGTGCTATTCCGTCGACCCGACGAGGGTACCGACTCAAAAGCTCCATAACTATAGATCCGACCGTTGGATCGCTCTAAATAGTTTTTCAGGAGTTTCTGCAGGCTGTTTTACATGGAGTAGCGCGAACTCGGCACTCCAATCCGACGACATCCGTTCGGGCTATTCCGTCGACCCGACGAGGGTACAGACTCAAAAGCTCCATAACTATAGATCCGACCGTTCGATCGCTCTAAATATTTTTTCAGGACTTTCCGCAGGCTGTTTTACATGGAGTAGCGTGGAATCGGCACTCCACTCCGACGATGTCCTGTCGGGCAATTCCACCGAAATGACTAGAGTACCGGCTCAAAAGGTCCTTAACTATAGATCCGATCGTTAGATCGCTCAAATATTTTTTCAGGAGTGTCCGATGGCTGTTTTACATGGAGTATCACGAAATCCATACTCCACTCCGACGACGTCCGGTAGGGCAATTCCACCGAGACGACTAGAGTACCGGCTCAGAAGGTCTACAAATATAGATTCGACCGTTGGATCGCTCTAAACATTTTTGTAATGGGTTTCCGGAGGCTGTTTTACATGGAGTATCGCGGATTCGGAACTCCACTCCGACGATGTCCTATCGGGCAATTCCACCGACACGACTAGAGTACCGGCTTAAAAGGTCTATAACAATAGATCCGACGGTTGGATCGCTCTAAAATTTTTTTCAGGAGTTTTCACAGGCTGTTTTACATGGAGTAGGGCGGAATCGACACTCCACTCCGACGATGTCCTGTCCGTCAATTCCACCGAAACGACTAGAATACCGGCTCAAAAGGTCGTTAACTATAGATCCGACTGTTAGATCGCTCAAATATTTTTCAGGAGTTTCCGGTGGCTGTTTTACATGGAGTATCGCGAAATCCGTACTTTACTCCGACGACGTTCGGTCGGGCAATTACACCGAGACGACTAGAGTACCGGCTCAAAAGGTCCACAAATATAGATCCGACCGTTGGATCGCTCTAAAAATTTTGTAATGGGTTTCCGGAGGCTGTTTTAAATGGAGGAGCGTGGAATCGGCACCCCACTCCGACGACGTCCGGTCGGGCAATTCCACCGACACGACTAGAGTACTGGGTCAAAAGCTCCATAAATATAGATGCGACCGTTGGATCGCTCTAAAACTTTTTTCAGAACTTTCTGAAGGCTATTTTATATAGTTTAGCATGGAATCCGTACTCCAATCCGACGACATCCCTTCTGGCTATTCCGTCGACCCGACGAGGGTACCGACTCAAAAGCTCCATAACTATAGATCCGACCGTTGGATCGCTCTAAGTATTTTTTCAGGAGTTTCTGCAGGCTGTTTTACATGGAGTAGAGCGGAACCGGCACTCCACTCCGACGATGTCCTGTCGGGCAATTCCACCGAAACGACTAGAGTACCGGCTCAAAAGGTCCACAAATATAGATCCGACCGTTGGATCGCTCTAAAAATTTTGTAATGGGTTTCCGGAGGCTGTTTTAAATGGAGTAGCGCGGAATCGGTACTCCACTCCGACGATGTCCGGTTGGGCAATTCCACCGAGACGACTACAGTACCGGATCAAAACCATGATAAATATAGATGTGACCGTTGGATAGCTCTAAATTTTTTTTCAGGAGTTTCCGGAGGCTATTTGACATGGAGTAGCGCGGAATTGGCACTCCACTCCGACGATGTCCTGTCGGGCAATTGCACCGCAACGACTAGAGTACCGGCTCAAAAGGTCCTTAACTATAGATTCGACCGTTAGATCGCTCAAATATTTTTTCAGGAGTTTCTGATGGCTGTTTTACATGGAGTATCGTGAAATCCCAACTCCACTCCGACGACGTCCGGTCGGGCAATTCCACCGAGACGACTAGAGTACCGGCTCAAAAGGTCCACAAATATAGATCCGACCGTTGGATCGCTCTAAAAATTTTTGTAATGGGTTTCCGAAGGCTGTTTTACATGGAGTAGCGCGGAATCGGTACTCCACTCCGACGATGTCCGGTTGGGCAATTCCACCGAGACGACTACAGTACCGGATCAAAACCATGATAAATATAGATGTGACCGTTGGATCGCTCTAAAATTTTTTTCAGGAGTTTCCGGAGGCTGTTTTACATGGAGTAGCGCGGAATCGGTACTCCAATGCGACGATTTCCTGTCGGGCAACTCCACCGCAATGACTAGAGTACCGGCATACAAGGTCCATAACTATAGATCCGACTGTTTGATCGCTCTAAAATTTTTTCAGGAGTTTCCAGAGGCTGTTTTACATGGAGGAGCGTGGAATCGGCACTCCACTCCGACGACGTCCGGTCGGGCAATTCCACCAACACGACTAGAGTACCGGCTCAAAAGCTCCATAAATATAGATGCGACCGTTGGATCGCTCTAAAACGTTTTTCAGAACTTTCTGAAGGCTATTTTATATAGTGTAGCATGGAATCAGTACTCCAATCCGACGACATCCGTTCGGGCTATTCCGTTGACCCAACGAGGGTACCGACTCAAAAGCTGCATAACAATAGATCCGACCATTGGAACGCTCTAAATTGTTTTCAGGACTTTCCGGAGGCTGTTTTACATGGAGTAGCGCGGAATCGGTACTCCACTCCGACGATGTCCGGTCGGGCAATTCCACCGAAACGACAAGAGTACCGACTCAAAAGGTCCTTAACTATAGATCCGAACGTTGGATCGCTCTAAAACTTTTTTCAGAACTTTCTGAAGGCTATTTTATATAGTTTAGCATGGAATCCGTACTCCAATCCGACGACATCCCTTCTGGCTATTCCGTCGACCCGACGAGGGTACCGACTCAAAAGCTCCATAACTATAGATCCGACCGTTGGATCGCTCTAAAAGTTTTTCAGGAGTTTCCGGAGGCTGTTTTACATGGAGGAGCGCGGAATCGGCACTCCACTCCGACGACGTCCGGTCGGGCAATTCCACCAAGACGACGAGAGTATCGGCTCAAAAGGTCCACAAATATTGATCCTACCGTTGGATCGCTCTAAAATTTTTTCAGGAGTTTCCGGAGGCTGTTTTACATAGAGTAGCGCGGCATCGGTACTCCACTCTAACGATGTCCTGTCGGGCAATTCCACCAAAACGACTAGAGTACCGGCTTAAAAGGTCCTTCACTATAGATCCAACCGTTGGATCGCTCAAATATGTTTTCAGGAGTTTCCGGATGCTGTTTTACGTGGAGTAGCGCAGAATGAGTACTCCACTCCGACGACGTCCGGTCGGGCATTTCCACCGAGACAACAAGAGTACCGGCTCAAAAGGTCAACAAATATAGTTCCAATCGTTGGATCGCTCTAAAAATTTTGTCATGGGTTTCCGGAGGCTGTTGCACATGGAGTGGCGTAGAATCGGTACTCCACTCCGACGATGTCCTGTCGGGCAATTCCACCGACACGACTAGAGTACCGGCTTAAAAGGTCCATAACTATAGATCCGAATGTTGGATCACTCTAAAATGTTTTTCAGGAGTTTTTGGATGCTGTTTTACATGGAGCAGCGCGGAATCGGTACTCCACTCCGACGACATCCGGTCGGGCAATTCAACCGAGACGACTAGAGTACCGGCTCAAAAGGTCCACAAATATAGTTCCGACCGTTGGATCGCTCTAAAAATTTTGTCATGGATTTCCGGAGGTTGTTTTGCATGGAGTAGCGCGAAATCGGTACTCCACTCCGACAATGTCCTGTTGGGAAATTCCACCGAAACGACAAGAGTACCGGCTCAAAAGCTCCATAACTATAGATCCCAACGTTGGATTGCTCTAAAATGTTTTTCAGGAGTTTCCGGAGGCTGTTTTACATGGAGTAGCGCGGCATCGGTACTCCACTCTAACGATGTCCTGTCGGGCAATTCCACCGAAACGACTAGAGTACCGGCTTAAAAGGTCCTTCACTATAGATCCAACCGTTGGATCGCTCAATGTTTTTTCAGGAGTTTCCGGTTGCTGTTTTACATGGAGTAGCGCGGAATGGGTACTCCACTCCGACAACGTCCGGTCGGGCAATTCCACCGAGACTACAAGAGTACCGGCTCAAAAGGTCAACAATTATAGTTCCAACCGTTGGATCGCTCTAAAAATTTTGTCATGGGTTTCCGTAGGCTGTTGTACATGGAGTAGCGCGGAATCGGTACTCCACTCCGACGATGTCCTGTCGGGTAATTCCACCGACACGACTAGAGTACCGGCTTAAAAGGTCCATAACTATAGATCCGACAGTTTGAGAGCTCTAAATTTTTTTTCAGGAGTTTTTGGATGCTGTTTTACGTGGAGTAGCGCGGAATCGGTACTCCACTCCGACGACGTCCGGTCGGGCAATTCCACCGAGACGACTAGAGTACCGGCTCAAAAGATGCACAAATATAGTTCCGACCGTTGAATCGCTCTAAAAATTTTGTCATGGGTTTCCGGAGGCTGTTTTACATGGAGTATCACGGATTTGGTACTCCACTCCGACGATGTCCTCTCGGGCAATTCCACCGACACGACTAGAGTACCGGCTTAAAAGGTCGATAACTATAGATCCGACGGTTGGATCTCTAAAAGTTTTTTAGGAGTTTCGGATGTTGTTTTACGTGGAGTAGCGCGGAATCGGTACTCCACTCCGACGACGTCCGGTCGGGCAATTCCACCGATACAACTAGAGTACCGGCTCAAAAGGTCCACAAATATAGTTTTGATCGTTGGATCGCTCTAAAAATTTTGTCATGGGTTTCCGGAGGCTGTTTTGCATGGAGTAGCGCGGAATTGGTACTCCACTCCGACTATGTCCGGTCGGGTAATTCCACCGACACGACAAGAGTACCGGCTCAAAAGGTCCTTAACTATAGATCCGACCGTTGGATCGCTCAAATATTTTTTAAGGAGTTTCCGGAGGTTGTTTTACAGGGAGTATCGCGGAATCGGTACTCCACTCCAACGATGTCCTGTCGGGAAATTCCACTGAAACGACAAGAGTACCGGCTCAAAAGCTCCATAACTATAGATCCAAACGTTGGATTGCTCTAAAATGTTTTTCAGGAGTTTCCGGAGGCTGTTTTACATGGAGTAGCGCGGCATCGGTACTCCACTCTAACGATGTCCTGTCGGGCAATTCCACTGAGAGGACTAGAGTAACGGCTCAAAAGGTCCACAAATACAGTTCCGATCGTTGGATCGCTCTAAAAATTTTGTCATGGGTTTCCGGAGGCTGTTTTGCATGGAGTAGCGCGGAATCGGCACTCCACTCCGACGATGTCCGGTCGGGCAATTCCACCGACACGACAAGAGTACCGGCTCAAAAGGTCCTTAACTATAGATCCGACCGTTGGATCGCTCAAATATTTTTTAAGGAGTTTCCGGAGGTTGTTTTACAGGGAGTATCGCGGAATCGGTACTCCACTCCGACGATGTCCTGTCGGGAAAGTCCACTGAAACGACAAGAGTACCGGCTCAAAAGCTCCATAACTATAGATCCAAACGTTGGATTGCTCTAAAATTTTTTTCAGGAGTTTCCGGAGGCTGTTATACATGGAGTAGCGCGGCATCGGTACTCCACTCTGACGATGTCCTGTCGGGCAATTCCACTGAGAGGACTAGAGTAACGGCTCAAAAGGTCCACAAATATAGTTCCGATCGTTGGATCGCTCTAAAAATTTTGTCATGGGTTTCCGGAGGCTGTTTTGCATGGAGTAGCGCGGAATCGGTACTCCACTCCGACGATGTCCGGTCGGGCAATTCCACCGACACGACAAGAGTACCGGCTCAAAAGGTCCTTAACTATAGATCCGACCGTTGGATCGCTCAAATATTTTTTAAGGAGTTTCCGGAGGTTGTTTTACATGGAGTATCGCGGAATCGGTACTCCACTCCGACGATGTCCTGTCGGGAAATTCCACCTAAACGACAAGAGTACCGGCTCAAAAGCTCCATAACTATAGATCCAAACGTTGGATTGCTCTAAAAAATTTTCAGGAGTTTCCGGAGGCTGTTTTACATGGAGTAGCGCGGCATCGGTACTCCACTCTGACGATGTCCTGTCGGGCAATTCCACCGAAACGACTAGAGTACCAGCTCAAAAGGTCAACAAATATAGTTCCAACCGTTGGATCGCTCTAAAAAGTTTGTCATGGGTTTCCGGAGGCTGTTTTGCATGGAGTAGCGTGGAATCGGTACTCCACTCCGACGATGTCCGGTCGGGCAATTCCACCGACACGACAAGAGTACCGGCTCAAAAGGTGTTTAACTATAGATCCGACCGTTGGATCGCTCAAATATTTTTTAAGGAGTTTCCGGAGGTTGTTTTACATGGAGTATCGCGGAATCGGTACTCCACTCCGACGATGTCCTGTCGGGAAATTCCACCGAAACGACAAGAGTACCGGCTCAAAAGTTCCATAACTATAGATCCAAATGTTGGATTGCTCTAAAAAAATTTTCAGGAGTTTCCGGAGGCTGTTTTACATGGAGTAGCGCGGCATCGGTACTCCACTCTGACGATGTCCTGTCGGGCAATTCCACCGAAACGACTAGAGTACTGGCTCAAAAGGTCAACAAATATAGTTCCAACCGTTGGATCGCTCTAAAAAGTTTGTCATGGGTTTCCGGAGGTTGTTTTGCATGGAGTAGCGCGGAATCGGTACTCCACTCCGACGATGTCCTGTCGGGCAATTCCACCGAAATGACTAGAGTACCGGCTCAAAAGCTCCATAACTATAGATCCAAACGTTGGATTGCTCTAAAAATTTTTTCAGGAGTTTCCGGAGGCTGTTATACATGGAGTAGCGCGGCATCGGTACTCGACTCTGACGATGTCCTGTCGGGCAATTCCACTGAGAGGACTAGAGTAACGGCTCAAAAGGTCCACAAATATAGTTCCGATCGTTGGATCGCTCTAAAAATTTTGTCATGGGTTTCCGGAGGCTGTTTTGCATGGAGTAGCGCGGAATCGGTACTCCACTCCGACGATGTCCGGTCGGGCAATTCCACCGACACGACAAGAGTACCGGCTCAAAAGGTCCTTAACTATAGATCCGACCGTTGGATCGCTCAAATATTTTTTAAGGAGTTTCCGGAGGTTGTTTTACATGGAGTATCGCGGAATCGGTACTCCACTCCGACGATGTCCTGTCGGGAAATTCCACCTAAACGACAAGAGTACCGGCTCAAAAGCTCCATAACTATAGATCCAAACGTTGGATTGCTCTAAAAAATTTTCAGGAGTTTCCGGAGGCTGTTTTACATGGAGTAGCGCGGCATCGGTACTCCACTCTGACGATGTCCTGTCGGGCAATTCCACCGAAACGACTAGAGTACCAGCTCAAAAGGTCAACAAATATAGTTCCAACCGTTGGATCGCTCTAAAAAGTTTGTCATGGGTTTCCGGAGGCTGTTTTGCATGGAGTAGCGTGGAATCGGTACTCCACTCCGACGATGTCCGGTCGGGCAATTCCACCGACACGACAAGAGTACCGGCTCAAAAGGTGTTTAACTATAGATCCGACCGTTGGATCGCTCAAATATTTTTTAAGGAGTTTCCGGAGGTTGTTTTACATGGAGTATCGCGGAATCGGTACTCCACTCCGACGATGTCCTGTCGGGAAATTCCACCGAAACGACAAGAGTACCGGCTCAAAAGTTCCATAACTATAGATCCAAATGTTGGATTGCTCTAAAAAAATTTTCAGGAGTTTCCGGAGGCTGTTTTACATGGAGTAGCACGGCATCGGTACTCCACTCTGACGATGTCCTGTCGGGCAATTCCACCGAAACGACTAGAGTACTGGCTCAAAAGGTCAACAAATATAGTTCCAACCGTTGGATCGCTCTAAAAAGTTTGTCATGGGTTTCCGGAGGTTGTTTTGCATGGAGTAGCGCGGAATCGGTACTCCACTCCGACGATGTCCTGTCGGGCAATTCCACCGAAATGACTAGAGTACCGGCTCAAAAGCTCCATAACTATAGATCCAAACGTTGGATTGCTCTAAAAAATTTTTCAGGAGTTTCCGGAGGCTGTTATACATGGAGTAGCGCGGCATCGGTACTCCACTCTGACGATGTCCTGTCGGGCAATTCCACTGAGAGGACTAGAGTAACGGCTCAAAAGGTCCACAAATATAGTTCCGATCGTTGGATCGCTCTAAAAATTTTGTCATGGGTTTCCGGAGGCTGTTTTGCATGGAGTAGCGCGGAATCGGTACTCCACTCCGACGATGTCCGGTCGGGCAATTCCACCGACACGACAAGAGTACCGGCTCAAAAGGTCCTTAACTATAGATCCGACCGTTGGATCGCTCAAATATTTTTTAAGGAGTTTCCGGAGGTTGTTTTACATGGAGTATCGCGGAATCGGTACTCCACTCCGACGATGTCCTGTCGGGAAATTCCACCTAAACGACAAGAGTACCGGCTCAAAAGCTCCATAACTATAGATCCAAACGTTGGATTGCTCTAAAAAATTTTCAGGAGTTTCCGGAGGCTGTTTTACATGGAGTAGCGCGGCATCGGTACTCCACTCTGACGATGTCCTGTCGGGCAATTCCACCGAAACGACTAGAGTACCAGCTCAAAAGGTCAACAAATATAGTTCCAACCGTTGGATCGCTCTAAAAAGTTTGTCATGGGTTTCCGGAGGCTGTTTTGCATGGAGTAGCGTGGAATCGGTACTCCACTCCGACGATGTCCGGTCGGGCAATTCCACCGACACGACAAGAGTACCGGCTCAAAAGGTGTTTAACTATAGATCCGACCGTTGGATCGCTCAAATATTTTTTAAGGAGTTTCCGGAGGTTGTTTTACATGGAGTATCGCGGAATCGGTACTCCACTCCGACGATGTCCTGTCGGGAAATTCCACCGAAACGACAAGAGTACCGGCTCAAAAGTTCCATAACTATAGATCCAAATGTTGGATTGCTCTAAAAAAATTTTCAGGAGTTTCCGGAGGCTGTTTTACATGGAGTAGCGCGGCATCGGTACTCCACTCTGACGATGTCCTGTCGGGCAATTCCACCGAAACGACTAGAGTACTGGCTCAAAAGGTCAACAAATATAGTTCCAACCGTTGGATCGCTCTAAAAAGTTTGTTATGGGTTTCCGGAGGTTGTTTTGCATGGAGTAGCGCGAAATCGGTACTCCACTCCGACGATGTCCTGTCGGGCAATTCCACCGAAATGACTAGAGTACCGGCTGAAAAGGTCCTTAACTATAGATCCGACCGTTGGATCGCTCAAATATTTTTTCAGGAGTTTCCGGAGGCTGTTTTACATGGAGTATCGCGGAATCGGTACTCCACTCCGACGACATCCGGTCGGGCAATTCCACCGAGACGACTAGAGTATCGGCTCAAAAGGTCCACAAATATAGATACGACCGTTGGATGGCTCTAAAAATTTTGTCATGGGTTTCCGGAGTTCGTTTTACATGGAGTAGCGCGGAATCATTACTCCACTCAAACGATGTCCTGTCGGGCAATTCCACCGAAACGACAAGAGTACCGGCTCAAAAGGTCCTTAACTATAGATCCGACCGTTGGATCGCATAAATGTTGTTTCAGGAGTTTCCGGAGGTTGTTTTACATGGAGTATTGCGGAATCGGTACTCCACTCCGACGATGTCCTGTCGGGCAATTCCACCGAAATGACTAGAGTACCGGCTCAAAAGGTCCTTAACTATAGATCCGACCGTTGGATCGCTCAAATAGTTTTTCAGGAGTTTCCAGAGGTTGTTTTACATGGTGATACGGTTCAGCCCTGTGATACGACCCAAGTAAGGTCAGATTCGGATTTTGGCGTAAAAAACGCAACAGTCCAGGTTTACGGCAACAGTCATAATTCTCAATCTGATCGTTGGATCGGACTAATATTTTATGTGGACTCTCCAGACATATCTTACTACCTTGGGTTAAAATTGCAGGTCAATCGGAGTTCGGGAAGGCACCCCAATACTGGTCAACAGAGGCTGTACGGATTTTGTTATTTACTTCCATTTGACTTGTGGACTTCCTATTTGATTAGGATTCTTT
Organism: Populus davidiana; assembly: GCA_030145905.1. NCBI lineage: Eukaryota > Viridiplantae > Streptophyta > Magnoliopsida > Malpighiales > Salicaceae > Populus > Populus davidiana. The sequence continues at coordinate 20,181,860 of CM057798.1, read as the reverse complement.
TCCTCCAAGGATGTGGGAGCTGGTTTTGGGAATTTCCTAGTTCCACAAGGATCTTTAATGAGTTGCAATATAATCTCCTAGTGTGGCAAGGATTCATTAATGTTTCGGAATCCTTTTCTTATAAGGATTCCTTATTCATCCTAGCTACACAAGGAAAGAAGGGCTGGTGGTATTTAATGACAAGTTACTTATTTTTATTATTTTCTTTCATGTTTGGGCTTAATTAATAGTTTGTTTTCAGCTAGGATCCAAGGCTTGTTTGGATCAGGTTATGGGCTTTTTAGTTTAGGGTTTTGGGCCAGTTTTGAGTGGACCTCATATAAGTCCACATAAGAGGTCCATTAGGGTTAATTTTTCAAGAACTATTTAAACTCATGGAAGCCACAATTTCGGCAGCTTTTGATGATTATTATTCTGAATTTTTCAGTTTTAACGTGTGAGAGTGATTCTTGCATTCTTCAGTTCTTGAACGAACTGAATCTGACTTATCGAAGATTAACTGGCTTCGTGGCGTCATTCTACTCATTCCAATAGTGTTGGTGCCTTGGGGCAGGTTTCCATTGTGTCACACTCCTATCAGACCTATTTCGGCTTTCCGGGATCAGATCTCAATCTTGATTGTGGGTTGCGTGACCACGTGATCACGAGGTTCGCATCACATGGAGTATCGTGGATTCGGTACTCCACTCCGACGATGTCCGGTCGGGCAATTCCACCAAAACGACAAGAGTACCGGCTCAAAAGGTCCTTAACTATAGATCTGACCGTTGGATCGCATAATTGTTTTTTCAGGAGTTTCCGGAGGTTGTTTTACATGGAGTATCGCGGAATCGGTACTCCACTCCGACGATGTCCTGTCGGGCAATTCCACCGAAATGACTAGAGTACCGGCTCAAAAGGTCCTTAACTATAGATCCGACCGTTGGATCGCTCAAATAGTTTTTCAGGAGTTTCCGGAGGCTGTTTTACATGGAGTATCGCGGAATCGGTACTCCACTCTGACGACGTCCGATCGGGAAATTCCCCCGAGACGACTAGAGTACCGGCTCAAAAGGTCCACAAATATAGATACGACCGTTGGATTGCTCTAAAAATTTTGTCATGGGTTTCCGGAGGTTGTTTTACATGGAGTAGCGCGGAATCGGTACTCCACTCCGACGATGTCCGGTCGGGCAATTCCATTGAGAAGACTAAAGTACCAGATCAAAACCTTGATAAATATATATGCGACCGTTGGATCGCTCTAAAATGTTTTTCAGGAGTTTCCGGAGGCTGTTTTACATGCTGTAGCACGGAATCGGTACTCCATTGCGACGATTTCCTGTCGGGCCATTCCACCGCCACGACTAGAGTACCGGATCAAAACCTTGATAAATATAGATGCGACCGTTAGATCGCTCTCAAATGTTTTTCATAACTTTCCGAAGGCTATTTTATGTAGTGTAGTATGGAATCAATACTCCACTCCGACGACATTCGTTCGGGCTATTCCATCGACCCGACGAGAGTACTGACTCAAAAGCTCCATAACTATAGATCCGACCGTTGGATCGCTCTAAACGTTTTTCAGGAGTTTCCGGAGGCTGTTTTACATGGAGGAGTGCGGAATCGGCACTCCACTCCGACGATGTCCGGTCGGGCAATTCAACCGACATGACTAGAGTACCGGGTCAAAAGCTCCATAAATATAGGTGCGACCGTTGGAGCGCTCTAAAATGTTTTTCAGAACTTTTCGAAGGCTATTTTATGTAGTGTAGCATGGAATCAATACTCCACTCCGACGACATCCGTTCGGGCTATTTCGTCGACCCGACGAGAGTACCGACTCAAAAGCTCCATAACTATAGATCCGACCGTTGGATCGCTCTAAATTTTTTTTTCAGGAGTTTTCGCGGGCTGTTTTACATGGAGTAGCGCGGAATTGGTATTCCACTACGGCGATGTCCTGTCGGGCAATTCCACCGAAACGACTAGAGTACCGGCTCAAAAGGTCCTTAACTATAGATCCGACCGTTGGATCGCTCAAATATTTTTTCAGGATTTCTGGAGGCTGTTTTACATGGAGTATCGCGGAATTGGTACTCCACTCCGACGATGTCCGGTAGGGCAATTCCACCGAGACGACTGGAGTACCGGCTCAAATGGTCCACAAATATAGATCTGACCGTTGGATTGCTCTAAAAATTTTGTCATGTGTTTCCGGAGGCTGTTTTACATGGAGAAGCGCGGAATTGGTACTCCACTCCGACGATGTCCGGCGGGCAATTCCACCGAGAAGACTAAATTACCGGATCAAAAAGTCAAAAAATATAGATGCGACCGTTGGATCGCTCTAAAATGTTTTTCAGAACTTTCCGAAGGCTATTTTATGTAGTGTAGCATGGAATCAGTACTCCACTCAGACGACATTCGTTCTGGCTATTCCATCGACCCGACGAGAGTACCGACTCAAAAGCTCCATAACTATAGATTCGAACGTTGGATTGCTCTAAAAAAATTTTTAGGAGTTTCCGGAGGCTGTTTTACATGCTCTAACGCGGAATCGGTACTCCACTCCGACAATTTCCTGTCGGGCAATTCCACCGCCACGACTAGGGTACCGGTTTAAAAGGTCCAGAACTATAGATCCGACTATTTCATCGCTCTCAAAATTTTTTCAGGAGTTTCCGGAGGCTGTTTTACATGGAGGAGCGCAGAATCGACACTCCACTCCGACGACGTCTGGTCGGCCAATTCCACTAAGACGACTAGAGTACCGGCTCAAAAGGTCCACAAATATAGATCTGACCGTTGGATCGCTCTAAAAATTTTGTAATGGGTTTCTGGAGGCTGTTTTACATGGAGTAGCGGAATCGGTACTCCACTCCGACGATGTCCGGTCGGGCAATTCCACCGAGACGACTAAAGTACCGGATCAAAACCTCGATAAATATAAATGCGATCGTTGGATCGCTCTAAAATGTTTTTCAGAACTTTCCGAAGGCTATTTTATGTAGTGTAGCATGGAATCAATACTCCACTCCGACGACATCCGTTCGGGCTATTCCGTCGACCCGACGAGAGTACCGACTCAAAAGCTCCATAACTATAGATCCGACCATTGGATCGCTCTAAATTTTTTTTCAGGAGTTTCCGCAGGCTGTTGTACATGGAGTAGCGCGGAATCGATACTCCACTCCGACGATGTCCTGTCGGGCAATTCCACCGAGACGACTAGAGTACCGGCTCAAAACTTCCTTAACTATAGATCCGACCGTTGGATCGCTCAAATATTTTTTCAGGATTTCCGGAGGCTGTTTTCCATGGAGTATCGCGGAATTGGTACTCCACTCCGACGATGTCCGGTCGGGCAATTCCACCTAGACGACTAAAGTACCGGATCAAAATCTCGATAAATATAGATGCGACCGTTGGATCGCTCCAAAATTTATTTTCACGAGTTTCTAGAGGCTGTTTTACATGGAGTAGCGCGGAATCGGTACTCCATTGCGACGATTTCCTATCTAGCAATTCCACCGAAACGACTAGAGTACCGGCTCAAAAGGTCTTTAACTATAGATCCGACCGTTGGATCGCTCAAATATTTTTTCAGGAGTTTCCGGACGTTCTTTTACATGGAGTATCGCGGATTCGGTACTCCACTCAGACGATGTCCTATCGGGCAATTCCACCGAAACTACAAGAGTACCGGCTCAAAAGGTCCTTAACTATAGATCCGACCGTTGGATCGCTCAAATATTTTTTCAGGAGTTTCCGGAGGTTGTTTTACATGGAGTATCGCGGAATTGATACTCCACTCCGACGATGTCCTGTCGGGAAATTCGACTAAAATGACTAGAGTACCGACTCAAAAGGTCCTTAAGTATAGATCCGACCGTTGGATCGCTCAAATATTTTTTCAGGAGTTTCCAGAGGTTGTTTTACATGGAGTATCGCGGAATCGGTACTCCATTCCAACGATTTCCTGTCGGGCAATTCCACCGACACGACTAGAGTATCGGCTTAAAAGGTCCATAACTATAGATCCGACCGTTGGATCGCTCTAAAATTTTTTTCAGAAGTTTCCGGAGGCTGTTTTACATGGAGTAGCGTGGAATCGGTACTCCATTGCGACGATTTCCTGTCGGGCAATTCCACCGACACGACTAGAGTACCGGCTTAAAAGGTCCATAACTATAGATCCGACCGTTGGATTGCTCTAAAAAATTTTTCAGGAGTTTCCGGAGGCTGTTTTACGTGGGGTATAGCGAAAACGGTACTCCACCTCGGCGACGTCCGGTCGGGCAATTCCACCGAGACGACTAAAGTACCGGATCAAAACCCCGATAAATATAGCTGCGAGCGTTGGATCGCTCTCAAATGTTTTTCAGAACTTTCCGAAGGCTATTTTATGTAGTGTAGCATGGAATCATTACTCCACTCCGACGACATCCGTTCGGGCTATTCCATCGACCCGACGAGAGTGCCGTCTCAAAAGGTCCACAAATATAGATCCGACCGTTGGATCGCTCTAAAAATTTTGTCATGGGTTTCTGGAGGCTGTTTTACATGGAGTAGCTCGGAATCGGTACTCCACTCTAACGATGTGCGGTTGGGCAATTCCACCGAGACGACTAAAGTACCGGATCAAAACCACGATAAACATAGATGCGACCTTTGGATCGCTCTAAAATGTTTTTCAGGAGTTTTCGGAGGCTGTTTTACATGGAGTAACGTGAACTCGGTACTGCATTGCGACGATTTCCTGTCGGGCAATTCCACCGCCACGACTAGAGTACCGGCTTAAAAGGTCCATAACTATAGATGCGACCGTTGGATCGCTCTAAAATGTTTTTCAGAACTTTCCGAAGGCTATTTTATATAGTGTAGCATGGAATCAGTACTCTACTCTGACGACATTCGTTCGGGCTATTCCATCGACCCGACGAGAGTACCGACTCAAAACCTCCATAACTATAGATCTGACCGTTGGATCGCTCTAAATTTTTTTTCAGGAGTTTCCAGAGGCTGTTTTAAATGTAGTAGCGCGCCATCGGTACTCCACTCTGACGATGTCCTATCGGGCAATTCCATCGAAACGACTAGAGTACCGGCTCAAAAGGTCCTTAACTATAGATCCAACGGTTGGATCGCTCAAATATTTTTTCTGGAGTTTCCGGAGGTTGTTTTACATGGAGTATCGCGTATTCGGTACTCCACTCCGACGATGTCCTATCGGGCAATTCCACCGAAACGACAAGAGTACCGGCTCAAAAGGTCCTTAACTATAGCTCCTACCGTTGGATCGCTCTAATATTTTTTAAGGAGTTTCAGGAGGTTGTTTTACATGGAGTATCCCGGACTCGGTACTCCACTCCGACGATGTCCTGTCGGGCAATTCCACCGAAATGACTAGAGTACCGGTTCAAAAGGTCTTTAACTATAGATCCGACCGTTGGATCGCTCAAATATTTTTTCAGGAGTTTCCGGAGGCTGTTTTACATGGAGTATCGCGGAATCGGTACTCAACTCCGACGACTAGAGTACCGGCTCAAAAGGTCCACAAATATAGATACGACCGTTGGATCACTCTAAACATTTTGTCATGGGTTTCTAGAGGTTGTTTTACATGGAGGAGCATGGAATCGGTACTCCACTCCGACGATGTCCGGTCGGGCAATAGCAATGAGACGACTAAAGTACCAGATCAAAACCTCGATAAATATAGATGCGACCGTTGGATCGCTCTAAAATGTTTTTCAGGAGTTTCCGGAGGCTGTTTTGCATGGTGTAGCGTGGAATCGGTACTCCATTGCGACGATTTCCTGTCGGACAATACCACCGCCATAATTAGAGTACCGGCTTAAAGGTCCATAACTATAGATCCGACCGTTGGATCGCTCTAAAATTTTTTCAGGAGAAGCGCGTAATCGACATTCCACTCCGACAACGTCCGGTCGGGCAATTCCACCGACACGACTAGAGTATTGGGTCAAAAGCTCCATAAATATAGTTGCAACCGTTGGATCGCTCTAAATTTTTTTTTTTGGAGTTTCCGGAGGCTGTTTTACATGGAGGAGCGCGGCATCGTTACTCCACTCTAACGATATCCTGTCGGGAAATTCCACCGAAACGACTAGAGTACCAGCTCAAAAGGTCCTTAACTATAGATCCGACCGTTGGATCGCTCAAATATTTTTTCTGGAGTTTCCGGAGGTTGTTTTACATGGAGTTTCGCGGATTCGGTACTTCACTCCGACGATGTCCTGTCAGGCAATTCCACCGAAACGACTAGAGTACTGGCTGAAAATGTTCTTAACTATAGATCCGACCGTTGGATCGCTCAAATATTTTTTCAGGACTTCCCGGAGGCTGTTTTGCATGGAGTAACGCGGAATTGATACTCCACTCCGACGATGTCCTGTCGGGAAATTCGACTAAAATGACTAGAGTACCGACTCAAAAGGTCCTTAAGTATAGATCCGACCGTTGGATCGCTCAAATATTTTTTCAGGAGTTTCCAGAGGTTGTTTTACATGGAGTATCGCGGAATCGGTACTCCATTCCAACGATTTCCTGTCGGGCAATTCCACCGACACGACTAGAGTATCGGCTTAAAAGGTCCATAACTATAGATCCGACCGTTGGATCGCTCTAAAATTTTTTTCAGAAGTTTCCGGAGGCTGTTTTACATGGAGTAGCGTGGAATCGGTACTCCATTGCGACGATTTCCTGTCGGGCAATTCCACCGACACGACTAGAGTACCGGCTTAAAAGGTCCATAACTATAGATCCGACCGTTGGATTGCTCTAAAAAATTTTTCAGGAGTTTCCGGAGGCTGTTTTACGTGGGGTATAGCGAAAACGGTACTCCACCTCGGCGACGTCCGGTCGGGCAATTCCACCGAGACGACTAAAGTACCGGATCAAAACCCCGATAAATATAGCTGCGAGCGTTGGATCGCTCTCAAATGTTTTTCAGAACTTTCCGAAGGCTATTTTATGTAGTGTAGCATGGAATCATTACTCCACTCCGACGACATCCGTTCGGGCTATTCCATCGACCCGACGAGAGTGCCGTCTCAAAAGGTCCACAAATATAGATCCGACCGTTGGATCGCTCTAAAAATTTTGTCATGGGTTTCTGGAGGCTGTTTTACATGGAGTAGCTCGGAATCGGTACTCCACTCTAACGATGTGCGGTTGGGCAATTCCACCGAGACGACTAAAGTACCGGATCAAAACCACGATAAACATAGATGCGACCTTTGGATCGCTCTAAAATGTTTTTCAGGAGTTTTCGGAGGCTGTTTTACATGGAGTAACGTGAACTCGGTACTGCATTGCGACGATTTCCTGTCGGGCAATTCCACCGCCACGACTAGAGTACCGGCTTAAAAGGTCCATAACTATAGATGCGACCGTTGGATCGCTCTAAAATGTTTTTCAGAACTTTCCGAAGGCTATTTTATATAGTGTAGCATGGAATCAGTACTCTACTCTGACGACATTCGTTCGGGCTATTCCATCGACCCGACGAGAGTACCGACTCAAAACCTCCATAACTATAGATCTGACCGTTGGATCGCTCTAAATTTTTTTTCAGGAGTTTCCAGAGGCTGTTTTAAATGTAGTAGCGCGCCATCGGTACTCCACTCTGACGATGTCCTATCGGGCAATTCCATCGAAACGACTAGAGTACCGGCTCAAAAGGTCCTTAACTATAGATCCAACGGTTGGATCGCTCAAATATTTTTTCTGGAGTTTCCGGAGGTTGTTTTACATGGAGTATCGCGTATTCGGTACTCCACTCCGACGATGTCCTATCGGGCAATTCCACCGAAACGACAAGAGTACCGGCTCAAAAGGTCCTTAACTATAGCTCCTACCGTTGGATCGCTCTAATATTTTTTAAGGAGTTTCAGGAGGTTGTTTTACATGGAGTATCCCGGACTCGGTACTCCACTCCGACGATGTCCTGTCGGGCAATTCCACCGAAATGACTAGAGTACCGGTTCAAAAGGTCTTTAACTATAGATCCGACCGTTGGATCGCTCAAATATTTTTTCAGGAGTTTCCGGAGGCTGTTTTACATGGAGTATCGCGGAATCGGTACTCAACTCCGACGACTAGAGTACCGGCTCAAAAGGTCCACAAATATAGATACGACCGTTGGATCACTCTAAACATTTTGTCATGGGTTTCTAGAGGTTGTTTTACATGGAGGAGCATGGAATCGGTACTCCACTCCGACGATGTCCGGTCGGGCAATAGCAATGAGACGACTAAAGTACCAGATCAAAACCTCGATAAATATAGATGCGACCGTTGGATCGCTCTAAAATGTTTTTCAGGAGTTTCCGGAGGCTGTTTTGCATGGTGTAGCGTGGAATCGGTACTCCATTGCGACGATTTCCTGTCGGACAATACCACCGCCATAATTAGAGTACCGGCTTAAAGGTCCATAACTATAGATCCGACCGTTGGATCGCTCTAAAATTTTTTCAGGAGAAGCGCGTAATCGACATTCCACTCCGACAACGTCCGGTCGGGCAATTCCACCGACACGACTAGAGTATTGGGTCAAAAGCTCCATAAATATAGTTGCAACCGTTGGATCGCTCTAAATTTTTTTTTTTGGAGTTTCCGGAGGCTGTTTTACATGGAGGAGCGCGGCATCGTTACTCCACTCTAACGATATCCTGTCGGGAAATTCCACCGAAACGACTAGAGTACCAGCTCAAAAGGTCCTTAACTATAGATCCGACCGTTGGATCGCTCAAATATTTTTTCTGGAGTTTCCGGAGGTTGTTTTACATGGAGTTTCGCGGATTCGGTACTTCACTCCGACGATGTCCTGTCAGGCAATTCCACCGAAACGACTAGAGTACTGGCTGAAAATGTTCTTAACTATAGATCCGACCGTTGGATCGCTCAAATATTTTTTCAGGACTTCCCGGAGGCTGTTTTGCATGGAGTAGCGCGGAATCGGTACTCCACTCCGACGATGTCCTGTCGAGCAATTCCATCGACACGACTAGAGTACCGGCTTAAAAGGTCCATAACTATAGATCCGACCGTTGGATCGCTCTAAAAAAATTTTCATGCGTTTCCGGAGGCTGTTTTACATTGAGTAGCGCGGAATCGGTACTCCACTCCGACGATGTCCGGTCGGGCAATTCCACCGAGACGACTAGATTACCGGCTCAAAAGGTTCATAACTATAGATCCGACCGTTGGATCCCTCTAAAAATATTTTCAGGGGTTTTCGGAGGCTGTTTTACATGGAGTAGCGCGGAATCGGTACTCCACTCCGACGATGTTCGGTCGGGGAATTCCACCGACACGACTAGAGTACCGGTTCAAAAGCTCCATAAATATGAATGTGACCGTTGGATCGCTCTAAATTTTTTTTCAGAACTTTCCGAATGCTATTTTATGTAGTGTAGCATGGAATCAGTACTCCACTCCGACGATATCCGTTCAGGCTATTCCATCGACCCGACGAGAGTATCGACTCAAAAGGTCCATAACTATAGATCCAACCGTTGGATCGCTCTAAAATTTTGTCATGGGTTTCCGGAGGCTGTTTTACATGGAGTAACGCGGAATTGGTACTCCACTCTAACGATGTGCGGTCGGGCAATTACACCGGAACAACTAGAGTACCGACTCAAAAGTTCCATAACTATAGATCCGACCGTTGGATGGCTCTAAAATGTTTTTCAGAGTTTCCGGAGGTTGTTTTACATGTAGTAGGGCGGAATGGGTACTCCACTCCGACAAGTTCCGGTCGGGCAATTCCACCGACACGACTAGAGTATCGGGTCAAAACCTCCATAAATATAGATGCGACCGTTGGATCGCTCTAAAATGTTTTTCAGCAGTTTCCAGATGCTGTTTTACGTGGAGTAGCGCGGAATCGGTACTCCACTCCGACGACGTCCGGTCGGGCAATTCCACCGAGACGACTAGATTACAGGCTCAAAAGGTTCATAACTATAGATCCGACCGTTGGATCCCTCTAAAAATATTTTCAGGGGTTTCCGGAGGCTGTTTTACATGGAGTAGCGCGGAATCGGTACTCCACTCCGACGATGTCCGGTCGGGGAATTCCACCGACACGACTAGAGTACCGGTTCAAAAGCTCCATAAATATGAATGTGACCGTTGGATCGCTCTAAATTTTTTTTCAGAACTTTCCGAATGCTATTTTATGTAGTGTAGCATGGAATCAGTACTCCACTCCGACGATATCCGTTCAGGCTATTCCATCGACCCGACGAGAGTATCGACTCAAAAGGTCCATAACTATAGATCCAACCATTGGATCGCTCTAAAATTTTGTCATGGGTTTCCGGAGGCTGTTTTACATGGAGTAACGCGGAATTGGTACTCCACTCTAACGATGTGCGGTCGGGCAATTACACCGGAACGACTAGAGTACCGACTCAAAAGTTCCATAACTATAGATCCGACCGTTGGATGACTCTAAAATGTTTTTCAGAGTTTCCGGAGGTTGTTTTACATGTAGTAGGGCGGAATGGGTACTCCACTCCGACAAGTTCCGGTCGGGCAATTCCACCGACACGACTAGAGTATCGGGTCAAAACCTCCATAAATATAGATGCGACCGTTGGATCGCTCTAAAATGTTTTTCAGCAGTTTCCAGATGCTGTTTTACGTGGAGTAGCGTGGAATCGGTACTCCACTCCGACGACGTCCGGTCGGGCAATTCCACCGAGACGACTAGATTACCGGCTCAAAAGGTTCATAACTATAGATCCGACCGTTGGATCCCTCTAAAAATATTTTCAAGGGTTTCCGGAGGCTGTTTTACATGGAGTAGCGCGGAATCGGTACTCCACTCCGACGATATCCGGTCGGGGAATTCCACCGACACGACTAGAGTACCGGTTCAAAAGCTCCATAAATATGAATGTGACCGTTGGATCGCTCTAAATTTTTTTTCAGAACTTTCCGAATGCTATTTTATGTAGTGTAGCATGGAATCAGTACTCCACTCCGACGACATCCGTTCAGGCTATTCCATCGACCCGACGAGAGTATCGACTCAAAAGGTCCATAACTATAGATCCAACCGTTGGATCGCTCTAAAATTTTGTCATGGGTTTCCGGAGGTTGTTTTACATGGAGTAACGCGGAATTGGTACTCCACTCTAACGATGTGCGGTCGGGCAATTACACCGGAACGACTAGAGTACCGACTCAAAAGTTCCATAACTATAGATCCGACCGTTGGATGGCTCTAAAATGTTTTTCAGAGTTTCCGGAGGTTGTTTTACATGTAGTAGGGCGGAATGGGTACTCCACTCCGACAAGTTCCGGTCGGGCAATTCCACCGACACGACTAGAGTATCGGGTCAAAACCTCCATAAATATAGATACGACCGTTGGATCGCTCTAAAATGTTTTTCAGCAGTTTCCAGATGCTGTTTTACGTGGAGTAGCGCGGAATCGGTACTCCACTCCGATGACGTTCGGTCGGGCAATTCCACCGAGACGACTAGATTACCGGCTCAAAAGGTTCATAACTATAGATCCGACCGTTGGATACCTCTAAATATATTTTCAGGGGTTTCCAGAGGCTGTTTTACATGGAGTAGCGCGGAATCGGTACTCCACTCCGACGATGTCCGGTCGGGGAATTCCACCGACACGACTAGAGTACCGGTTCAAAAGCTCCATAAATATGAATGTGACCGTTGGATCGCTCTAAATTTTTTTTCAGAACTTTCCGAATGCTATTTTATGTAGTGTAGCATGGAATCACTACTCCGCTCCGACGACATCCGTTTGGGCTATTCCATCGACCCGACGAGAGTACCGTCTCAAAAGCTCCAAAACTATAGATCCGACCGTTGGATCACTCTAAAATGTTTTTCAGTAGTTTCAGAGGTTGTTTTACATGGAGTAGCGCGGAATCGGTACTCCACTCCGACGATGTCCAATCAAGCAATTCCACCGATACGACTAGAGTACCGGCTTAAAAGGTCTATAACTATAGATACGACCGTTGGATCGCTCTAAATTTTTTTTCAGGAGTTTCCGGATGCAGTACCGGATCAAAACCACGATAAACATAGATGTGACCTTTAGATCGCTCTAAAATGTTTTTCAGGAGTTTCCGGAGGCTGTTTTACATGGAGGAGCGTGGAATCGGTACTCCATTGCGACGATTTCCTGTCGGGCAATTCCACCGCCACGACTAGAGTATCGGCTTAAAATGTCCATAACTATAGATCCAACCGTTGGATCGCTCTAAAATTTTTTCAGGAGTTTTCGGAGGCTGTTTTACATTGAGGAGCGCGGAACCGGCACTGCACTCCGACGACGTCCGGTCGGGCAATTCCACCGACACGACTAGAGTACCGGGTTAAAAGCACCATAAATATAGATGCGACCGTTGGATCGCTCTAAAATGTTTTTCAGAACTTTCTAAAGGTCTATTTTATGTAGTGTAGCATGAAATCAGTACTCCACTCCGACGACATCCGTTCGGGCTATTCCATCAACCCGACGAGAGTACCGACTCAAAAGCTCCATAACTATAGATCCGACCATTGGATGGCTCTAAAATGTTTTTCAGAGTTTCTGGAGGCTGTTTTACATGGAGTAGTGCGGAATGGGTAATCCACTCCGACAAGCTCCGGTCGGGCAATTCCACCGACACGACTAGAGTACCGGGTCAAAAGCACCATAAATATAGATGCGACCGTTGGATCGCTCTAAAATGTTTTTCAGAACTTTCTGAAGGTCTATTTTATGTAGTGTAGCATGAAATCAGTACTCCACTCCGACGACATCCGTTCGGGCTATTCCATCGACCCGACGACAGTACCAGGTCAAAAGCTCCATAAATATAGATACGACCGTTGGATCGCTCTAAAATTTTTTTCAGGAGTTTCCGGATGCTGTTTTACGTAGAGTACTGCGGAATCGGTACTCCACTCCGACGACGTCCGGTCAGGCAATTCCACCGAGACGACTAGAGTACCGGATCAAAAAGTCAAAAAATATAGATGCGACCGTTGGATCGCTCTAAAATTTTTTTCAGAAGTTTCCGGAGGTTGTTTTACATGGAGTATCGCGGATTCGGTACTCCACTCCAACGATGTCCGGTCGGGCAATTCCACCGACACGACAGGAGTACCGGCTCAAAGGGTCCTTAACTATAGATCCCACTGTTGGATCGCTCAAATATTTTTTCAGGAGTTTCCGGAGGTTGTTTTACATGGAGTATCGTGGAATCGGTACTCCACTCCGACGATGTCCTGTCGGGTAATTCCACCGAAATGACTAGAGTACCGGCTCAAAAGGTCCTTCACTATAGATCCGACTGTTGGATCGCTCAAATATTTTTTCAGGAGTTTCCGGAGGCTGTTTTACATGTATCGCGGAATCGGTACTCCACTCCGACGACGTCCGGTCGGGCAATTCCACCGAGACAACTAGAGTACCGGCACAAAAGGTCCATAAAAATAGATCTGACTGATGGATCGCTCTGGAAATTTTTTAAGGGGTTTCTGGACGCTGTTTTACGTGGAGTAGTGTGGAATCGGCACTCCACTCCGACGACGTCCGGTCGGGGAATTTCATCGACACGACTAGAGTACCGGGTCAAAAGCTCCATAAATATGAATGCGACCGTTGGATCGCTCTAAATTTTTTTTCAGAAGTTTTCGAATGCTATTTTATGTAGTGTAGCATGGAATCAGTACTCCACTCCGACGACATCCGTTCGGGTACTCCATCGACCTGACGAGAGTACCAACTCAAAAGCTCCACACTATAGATCCGATCGTTTGATCGCTGTAAAAAGTTTTTTCAGGAGTTTCCGTAGGCTGTTTTCCATGGAGGAGCGCAGAATCGGCACTCCACTCTAACGATGTCCGGTCGGGCAATTCCACCGACACGACTAGAGTACCGGGTCAAAAGCTCCATAAATATAGATGCCACCGTTGGATCGCTCTAAAATTTTTTTTCAGGAGTTTCCGCAAGCTGTTTTACGTGGAGTAGCGCGGAATCGGTACTCCAGTCCGACGACGTCCGGTCGGGCAATTCCACCGACACGACTAGAGTACCGGGTCAAAAGCTCCATAAATATAGATGCCACCGTTGGATCGCTCTAAAATTTTTTTCAGGAGTTTCTGGAGGTTATTTTACATGGAGTATCGCGGATTCGGTACTCCACTCCGACGATGTCCGGTCGGGCAATTCACCCGAAATGACAAGAGTACGGGCTCAAAGGGTCCTTAACTATACATCCCACTGTTGGATCGCTCAAATATTTTTTCAGGAGTTTCCGGAGCTTGTTTTACATGGAGTATCGTGGAATTGGTACTCCACTCCGACGATGTCCTGTCGGGCAATTCCACCGAAATGACTAGAGTACCGGCTCAAAAGGTCCTTCACTATAGATCCGACCGTTGGATCGCTCAAATATTTTTTCAGGACTTTCCGGAGGCTGTTTTACACGTATCGCGGAATCGGTACTCCACTCCGACGACGTCCGGTCGGGCAATTCCACCGAGACGACTAGAGTACCGGCTCAAAAGGTCCACATATATAGATACGACCGTTGGATCGCTCTAAAAATTTTGTCATGGGTTTCCGGAGGCTGTTTTACATGGAGTAGCGCGGAATTGGTACTCCACTCCAACGATGTCCGGTCGGGCAATTCCACTAAGACGACTAAAGTACCGGATCAAAATCTCGATAAATATAGATGCGACCGTTGGAACGCTCTAAAATTTTTTTTCGGTAGTTTACGGAGGCTGTTTTACATGGTGTAGCGCGGAATCGGTACTCCATTGCGATGATTTCCTGTCGGACAATTCCACCACCACGACTAGAGTACCGGCTTAAAAGGTCCATATCTATAGATGCGACCGTTGGATCGCTCTAAAATTTTTTTTAGGAGTTTCCGGATGCTGTTTTACGTGGAGTAGCGCGGAATCGGTACTCCACTCCGACGGCGTCCGGTCGGGCAATTCCACCGAGACGACTAGATTACCGGCTCAAAAGGTCCATAAAAATAGATCCGACCGTTGGATCGCTCTAAAAATTTTTTCAAGGGTTTCCGGAGGCTCTTTTACGTGGAGGAGCGTGGAATCGTCACTCCACTCCGACGACGTCCGATCGGGGACTTTCACCGACACGACTAGAGCACCGGGTCAAAAGCTCCATAAATAGGAATGCTACCGTTAGATCGCTCTAAATTTTTTTTCAGAAGTTTCCGAATGCTATTTTATGTAGTGTAGCATGGAATCGGTACTCCACTCCGACGACATCTGTTCGGGCTATTCCATCGACCCGACGAGAGTATCGACTCAAAAGCTCCACAACTATAGATCTAATCGTTTGATTGCTCTAAAATGTTTTTTAGGAGTTTCCGGAGGCTGTTTTACATGGAGGAGCGCGGAATCGGCACTCCACTCTGACGACGTCCGGTCGTGACATGGTGTAGCGCGGAATCGGTACTCCATTGCGACGATTTTCTGTCGGACAATTCCACCGCCACGACTAGAGTACCGGCTTAAAAGGTCCATAACTATAGATGCGACCGTTGGATCGCTCTAAAATTTTTTTTAGGAGTTTCCGGATGCTGTTTTACGTGGAGTAACGCGGAATCGGTACTCCACTCTGACGGCGTCCGGTCGGGCAATTCCACCGAGACGACTAGATTACCGGCTCAAAAGGTCCATAAAAATAGATCCGACCGATGGATTGCTCTAAAATATTTTTCGGGGGTTTCCGGACGCTGTTTTACGTGGAGTAGTGTGGAATCGGCACTCCACTCCGACGACGTCCGGTCGGGGAATTTCACCCACACGACTAGAGTACCAGGTCGAAAGCTCCATAAATATGAATGCGACCGTTGCATCGCTCTAAATTTTTTTTCAGAAGTTTCCGAATGCTATTTTATATAGTGTAGCATGGAATCAGTACTCCACTCCGACGACATCCATTCGGGTATTCCATCGACCCGACGAGAGTACCGACTCAAAAGCTCCACAACTATAGATCCGATCGTTTGATCGCTCTAAATTTTTTTTCAGGAGTTTCCGGTGGCTGTTTTCCATGAAGGAGCGTGGAATCGGCACTCCACTCTGACGACGTCCGGTCGGGCTCCACCGACACGACTAGAGTACCGGGTCAAAAGCTCCATAAATATGAATGCGACCGTTGGATCGCTCTAAAATTTTTTTCAGAACTTTCTGAATGCTATTTTATGTAGTGTAGCATGGAATCAGTACTCCACTCCGACGACATCCGTTCGGGCTGTTCCATCGACCCGACGAGAGTATCGACTCAAAAGCTCCATAACTATAGATCCGATCGTTTGATCGCTCTAAATTTTTTTTCAGGAGTTTCCGGAGGCGGTTTTACATGGAGGAGCGCGGAATCGGCACTCCACTCTGACGACGTCCGGTCGGGCAATTCCACCGACACGACTAGAGTACCGGGTCAAAAGCACCATAAATATAGATTCAACCGTTGGATTGCTCTAAAATGTTTTTCAGAACTTTCTGAAGGCTATTTTATGTAGTGTAGCATGGAATCAGTACTCCACTCCGACGACATCCGTTCGGGCTATTCCATCGACCCGACGAGAGTACCAACTCAAAAGCTCCACAACTATAGATCCGATCGTTTGATCGCTCTAAAATTTTTTTCAGGAGTTTCCGGAGGCAGTTTTACATGGAGGAGCGCGGAATCGGCATTCCACTCCGACGACGTCCGTTCGGGCAATTCCACCTACACGACTAGAGTACCGGGTCAAAAGCTCCATAAATATAGATGCGACCGTTGGATCGCTCTAAAATTTTATTCAGGAGTTTCCGGAGGCTGTTTAACATGGAGTAGCGCGGAATCGGTACTCCATTGCGACGATTTCCTCTCGGGCAATTCAACCGACACGACTAGAGTACCAGGTTAAAAGGTCCATAACTAGAGATTCGACCGTTGGATCACTCTAAAATTTAATTCAGGAGTTTCCGGAGGCTGTTTTACATGGAGTAGCGTGGAATCGGTATTCCATTGCGACGATTTCCTGTCGGGCAATTCCACCGACACGACTGTAGTACAGGCTTAAAAGGTCCATAACTATAGATCCGATCGTTGGATCGCTCTAAAATTTTTTTCAGGAGTTTCCGAAGGCTGTTTTACATGGAGTAGCGAGGCAACGGTACTCCACCTCGACGACGTCCGGTCGAGCAATTCCACTGACATGACTAGAGTACCGGCTCAAAAGGTTCATAAATATAGATTCGACCGTTGGATCGCTCTAAAAAAATTTTCAGGAGTTTTCCAAGGCTATTTTATCTAGTGTAGCATGGAATCGGTACTCCACTCCGGGGACATCCGTTCGGGCTATTCAATCGACCGGACGAGAGTACCGACTCAAACGGTCCATAAATGTAGATACGACCGTTGGATAGCTCTAAAATTTTTTTCAGGAGTTTTCGGAGGCTGTTTTACATGGAGGAGCGCGGAATGGGTACTCCACTCTGACGAGTTCCAGTCGGGCAATTCCACCGACACGACTAAAGTACCGGGTCAAAAGCTCCATAAATATAGATGCGACCGTTGGATCGCTCTAAAATTTTTTTCAGAACTTTCCGAAGGCTATTTGATGTAGTGTAGCATGGAATCCGTACTCCACTCCGACGACTTCCATTCGGGCTATTTCATCGACCCGACGAGAGTACCGACTCAAAAGCTCCATAACTATAGATCCGATCGTTTGATCGCTCTAAAAGGTTTTTCAGGAGTTTTCGGAGGCTGTTTTACATGGAGGAGTGCGGAATCGGCACTCCACTGTGACGACGTCGGGTCGGGCAATTCCACCGACACGACTAGAGTACCGGGTCAAAAGCTCCATAAATATGAATGCGACCGTTGGATCGCTCTAAAATTTTTTTCAGAACTTTCCGCAGGCTATTTTATCTAGTATAGCATGGAATCAGTACTCCACTCAGACGACATCCGTTCGGGCTATTCCATCGACCCGACGAGAGTACCGTCTCAAAAGCTCCATAACTATAGATCCGACCGTTGGATCTCTCTAAAACTTTTTTCAGGATTTTCCGGAGGCTGTTTTACATGGAGTAGCGCGGAATCTGTACTCCACTCCGACGATGTCCTGTCGGGCAATTCCACCGACACGACTAGAGTACCGGCTTAAAAGGTCCATAACTATAGATCCGACCGTTGGATCACTCTAAAATTTTTTTCAGGAGTTTCTAGAAACTGTTTTACGTAGAGCAGCACGGAATCGGTACTCCACACCGACGACGTCCGGTCGGGCAATTCCACCGACACGACTAGATTACCGGGTCAAAAGCTCCATAAATATAGATGCAACCGTTGGATCGCTCTAAAATGTTTTTCCGAATTTTCCGAAGGCTATTTTAGGTAGTGTAGCATGAAATCAGTACTCCACTCCGACGACATCCGTTCGGGCTATTCCATCGACTCGACGAGAGTACCGTCTCAAAAGGTCCATAACTATAGATCCGACCGTTAGATCGCTCTAAAAATGTTTTCTGGAGTTTCCGGATGCTGTTTTACGTGGAGTAGTGCGAAATCGAGACTCCACTCCGACGACGTTCGGTCGGGCAATTCCACCGACACGACTAGAGTACCGGTTCAAAAGGTCCATAAACATAAATCGGACCGTTGGATCGCTCTAAAAATGTTTTCAGGAGTTTCCGGATGCTGTTTTACATGGAGCAGCACGGAATCGATACTCCAAACCGACGACATCCGGTCGGGCAATTCCACCGACACGACTAGATTACCGGGTCAAAAGCTCCATAAAAATAGATGCAACCATTGGATCGCTCTAAAATGTTTTTTCGAACTTTCCGAAGGCTATTTTATGTAGTGTAGCATGAAATCAGTACTCCACTCCGACGACATCCGTTCGGGCTATTCCATCGACCTGACGAGAGTACCGTCTCAAAAGCTCCATAACTATAGATCCGACCGTTGGATCGCTCTAAATTTTTTTTCAGGTGTTTCCAGAGGCGGTTTTACATGGAGTAGCGCGGAATCGTACTCCACTCCGACGATGTCCTGTCGGGCAATTCCACCGACACGACTAGATTACCGGGTCAAAAGCTCCATAAATATAGATGCAACCATTGGATCGTTCTAAAATGTTTTTCTGAATTTTCCGAAGGCTATTTTAGGTAGTGTAGCATGAAATCAGTACTCCACTCCGACGACATCCGTTCGGGCTATTCCATCGACCCGACGAGAGTACCGTCTCAAAAGGTCCATAACTATAGATCCGACCGTTAGATCGCTCTAAAAATGTTTTCTGGAGTTTCCGGATGCTGTTTTACGTGGAGTAGCGCGAAATCGGTACTCCAATCCGACGACATCCGGTCGGGCAATTTCACCGACACGACTAGAGTACCAGCTTAAAATGTCCATAACTATAGATCCGACCGTTGGATCACTCTAAAAATGTTTTCAGGAGTTTCCGGATGCTGTTTTACGTCGAGCAGCACGGAATCGGTACTCCACACCGACGACATCCGGTCGGGCAATTCCACCGACACGACTAGATTACCGGGTCAAAAGCTCCATAAAAATAGATGCAACCGTTGGATCGCTCTAAAATGTTTTTTCGAACTTTCCGAAGGCTATTTTATGTAGTGTAGCATGAAATCAGTACTCCACTCCGACGACATCCGTTCAGGCTATTCCATCGACCTGACGAGAGTACCGTCTCAAAAGCTCCATAACTATAGATCCGACCGTTGGATCGCTCTAAATTTTTTTTCAGGAGTTTCCAGAGGCGGTTTTACATGGAGTAGCGCGGAATCGTACTCCACTCTGACGATGTCCTGTCAGGCAATTCCACCGACACGACTAGAGTACCGGTTTAAAAGGTCCATAACTATAGATCCGATCGTTAGATCGCTCTAAAATTTTTTCTGGTGTTTCCGGATGTTGTTTTACGTGGAGTAGCGCGGAATTGGGACTCCACTCCGACGACGTCCGGTCGGGTAATTCCACCGACACGACTAGAGTACCGGTTCAAAAGGTCCATAAACATAGATCGGACCGTTGGATCGCTCAAATATTTTTTTCAGCACTTTCCGAAGGCTATTTTATGTAGTGTAGCATTTGGATCGCTCTAAAATTTTTGTCATGGGTTTCCGGAGGCTGTTTTACTTGGAGTAGCGCGTAATCGGTACTCCACTCCGACGATGTCCGATCGGGCAATTCCACCGAGACGACTAAAGTACTGGATCAAAACCTTAATAAATATAGATGCGATCGTTGGATCGCTCTAAAATTTTTTTTCAGGAGTTTCCGAAGTCTGTTTTACGTGGAGTACGCGGAATCGGTACTCCATTGCGACAATTTCCTGTCGGGCAATTCCACCGCCACGACTAGAGTACCGGTTTAAAAGATCCATAACTATAGATCCGACCGTTGGATCGCTTTAAAATTTTTTTCAGGAGTTTCCGGAGGCTATTGTATGTAATGTAGCATGGAATCAGTACTACAGTCCGACGACATCCATTCGGGCTATTCCATCGACCCGTTGAGAGTTCCGACTCAAAAGCTCCATAACTATAGATCCGACCGTTGGATCGCTCTAAAATTTTTCAGGAGTTTCCGGAGGCTCTGTTACTTGGAGGATCGCGGAATCGGCACTCCACTCCGACAACGTCCAGTCGGGCTATTCCACCGACACAACTAGAGTACCGGGTCAAAAGGTCCATAAATATAGATACGACCGTTGAATCGCTCTAAAATTTTTTTCAGGAGTTTCCGGAGGCTGTTTTACATGGAGTAGCGTGGAATCGGTACTCCATTGCGACGATTTCCTGTCGGGCAATTCCACCGCCACGATTAGAGTACCGGCTTAAAAGGTCCATAACTATAGATCCGACCGTTGGATCACTCAAAAAATATTTTCAGGAGTTTCCGGATGCTGTTTTACGTGGAGTAGCGCGGAATCGGGACTCCACTCCGACGATGTCCGGTCGGGCAATTCCACCGACACCACTAGAGTACCAGCTCAAAAGGTCCATAAATATAGATCTGACCGTTGGATCGCTCTAAAAAAAGTTTCAGGAGTTTCCGAATGTTATTTTATGTAGTGTAGCATGGAATCGGTACTCCACTCCGGGGACATCCGTTCGGGCTATTCCATCGACCCAACGAGAGTTCCGACTCAAAAGCTCCATAACTATAGATCCGACCGTTGCATCGCTCTAAATTTTTTTTCAAGAGTTTCCGGAGGCTGTTTTACGTGGAGTAGCGCGGAATCGGTACTCCACTTTGTTGATGTCCTGTCGGGCAATTCCACCAAAATGACTAGAGTACCGGCTCAAAAAGTCCTTAACTATAGATCCGACCGTTGGATCGCTCAAATAATTTTTCAGGTGTTTCCGGAGGCTGTTTTAAATGGAGTATCGCGGACTCGGTACTCCACTCCGACGACGTCCGGTCAGGCTATTCCACCGATACGACTAGAGTACCGGGTCAAAAGGTCCATAAATATAGATGCGACTGTTGGATCGCTCTAAATTTTTTTTCAGGAGTTTCCGGAGGCTGTTTTACAGGGAGTAGCGCGGAATGGGTACTCCACTCCGACGATGTCCAATCGAGCAATTCCAACGACACGACTAGAGTACCGGGCAAAAGCTCCATAAATATAGATGCAACCGTTGGATCGCTCTAAAATTTTTTTCAGAACTTTCCGAAGGCTATTTTATGTAGTGTAGCATGGAATCTGTACTGCACTCCGACGACATCCGTTCGGGCTGTTCCATCGACCCGACGAGAGTACCGACTCAGAAGCTCCATAACTATAGATCCGACCGTTGGATCCCTCTAAAATTTTTTTCAAGAGTTTCCGGAGGTGGTTTTACGTGGAGAAGCGCGGAATCGGTACTCTTCTCCGACGATGTCCGGTCGGGCAATTCCACCGAAACGACTAGAGTACCGGCTCAAAAGGTCCTTAACTATAGATCCGACCGTTGGATCGCTCAAATATTTTTTCAGGAGTTTCCGGAGGCTGTTTTACGTGGAGTAGCGCGGAATCGGTACTCCACTCCGACGACATCCGGTTAGGCAATTCCATCGAGACAACAAGAGTACCGGCTCAAAAGCTCCATAAATATAGATCCGACCGTCGGATCACTCTAAAAATTTTTTCAGTAGTTTCCGAAGGCTATTTTATGTAGTGTAGCATGGAATCGGTACTCCACTCCGGGGACATCCGTGTGGGCTATTCCATCGACCCGACGAGAGTACCGACTCAAAAGGTCCATAACTATAGATCCGACCGTTGGATCGCTCTAAATGTTTTTTCAGGAGTTTCCGAAGGCTGGTTTACATGGAGTATCGTGGAATCGGTACTCTTCTCCGACGATGTCCGGTCAGGCAATTCCACCGAGACAATTACAGTACCGGATCAAAACCTCTATAAGTATAGATGCGATCGTTGGATCGCTCTAAAATGTTTTTCAGTAATTTCTGGAGGCTGTTTTACATGGAGTAGCGCAGAATGGGTACTCCACTCTGACGACGTACGGTCGGGCAATTCCACAGACACGACTAGAGTACCAGGTCAAAAGCTCCATAAAAATAGATGCGACCGTTGGATCGCTCTAAAATTTTTTTCAGAACTTTCCGAAGGCTATTTTATGTAGTGTAGCATGGAATCAGTACTCCACTCCGACGACATACGTTCGGGATATTCCATCGACCCGACGAGAGTACCGACTTAAAAGCTTCATAACTATAGATCCGACCGTGGGATCGCTCTAAAATTGTTTTCAGGAGTTTTTGGAGGATGTTCTACATGGGGGAGTGCGGAATCGGTACTCCACTCCGACGATGTCCGGTCGGGAAATTCCACCGAGACGACTAGAGTACCGGCTCAAAAGGTCCGCAAATATAGATCCGACCGTTGTATCGCTCTAAAATTTTTTTCAGAACTTTCCGAAGGCTATTTTATATAGTGTAGCATGGAATCAGTACTCCACTCCGACGACATACGTTCGGGATATTCCATCGACCCGACGAGAGTACCGACTGAAAAGCTTCATAACTATAGATCCGACCGTGGGATCGCTCTAAAATTTTTTTCAGGAGTTTTTGGAGGATGTTCTACATGGAGGAGCGCGGAATCGGTACTCCACTCCGACGATGTCCGGTCGGGCAATTCCATCGAGACGACTAAAGTACTGGATCAAAACCTCAATAAATATAGATGCGACCGTTGGATCGCTCTAAAATGTTTTTCAGGAGCTTCCGGAGTCTGTTTTACATGGAGTAGCGCGGAATCGGTACTCCATTGGGACAATTTCCTGTCGGGCAATTCCACCGCCACGACTAGAGTACCGGTTTAAAAGGTCCATAACTATAGATCCGACCGTTGGATCGCTCTAAAATGTTTTACAGGAGTTTCCGAAGGCTATTTTATGTAGTGTAGCATGGAATCAGTACTCCACTACGACGACATCCATTCGGGCTATTCCATCGACCCGACGAGAGTACCGACTGAAAAGCACCATAACTATAGATCCGACCGTTGGATCGCTCTAAAATGTTTCAGGAGTTTCCGGAGGCTCTTTTACATGGAGGAGCGTGGAATCGACACTCCATTGCAACGATTTCTCGTCGGGCAATTCCACCGCCACGATTAGAGTACCGGCTTAAAAGGTCCATAACTATAGATCCGACCGTTGGATCGCTCTAAAAAGTTTTTCAGGAGTTTTCGGATGCTGTTTTACGTGGAGTAGCGCTGAATCAGAACTCCACTCGGACGATGTCCGGTCGGGCAATTCCACCGAGACGACTAGAGTACCGGCTCAAAAGGCCCATAAACATAGATCCGACCGTTGGATCGCTCTAAAATTTTGTCATGGGTTTCCGGAGGCTATATTACATGGAGTAGCGCGGAATCGGTACTCCACTCCGACGATGTCCGGTCGGGCTATACCACCGACACGACTAGAGTACCGGGTCAAAAGGTCCATAAATATAGATGCGACCGTTGGATCGCTCTAAAATTTTTTTCAGGAGTTTCCGGAGGCTGTTTTACATGGAGTAGCGAGGAATCGGTACTCCATTGCGACGATTTCCTGTCGGGCAATTCCACCGCCACGATTAGAGTACCGGCTTAAAAGGTCCATAACTATAGATCCGACCGTTGGATCGCTCTAAAAAGTCTTTCAGGAGTTTCCGGATGCTGTTTTACGTGGAGTAGCGTGGAATCGGAACTCCAATCCCACGACGTCCGGTCGGGCAATTCCACCGACACAACTAGAGTACCAGCTCAAAAGGTCCATAAATATAGATCGGACCGTTGGATCGTTCTAAAAAGTTTTTCAGGAGTTTTCGAAGGCTGTTTGATGTAGTGTAGTATGGAATCAGTACTCCACTCCGACGACATCCATTCGGGTTATTCCATCGACCCGACGAGAGTACCGACTCAAAAGCTCCATAACTATAGATCCGACCGTTGGATCGCTCTAAAATTTTTCAGGAGTTTCCGGAGGCTCTCTTACATGGAGGAGCTCGGAATCGGCACTCCACTCCGACAACATATCGTCGGGCTATTTCACCGACATGACTAGAGTACCGGGTCAAAAGGTCCATAAATATAGATGCGACCGTTGGATCGCTCTAAAATGTTTTTCAGGAGTTTCCGGAGGCTGTTTTACATGGAGGTGCGCGGAATCGGTACTCCATTGCAACGATTTCCTGTCGGGCAATTCCACCGCCACGATTAGAGTACCGGCTTAAAAGGTCCATAACTATAGATCCGACCGTTGGATCGCTCTAAAATTTTTTTCAGGAGTTTCTGGATGCTGTTTTACGTGGAGTAGCGCGGAATCGGGACTCTACTCCGACGAGGTCTGGTTGGGAAATTCCACCGACACAACTAGTGATGCGAACCTCGTGATCACGTGGTCACGCAACCCACAATCAAGATTGAGATCTGATCCCGGAAAGCCGAAATAGGTCTGATATGAGTGCGACACAATGGAAACCTGCCCCAAGGCACCAACACTATTGGAATGAGTAGAATGACGCCACGAAGCCAGTTAATCTTCGATAAGTCAGATTCAGTTCGTTCAAGAACTGAAGAATGCAAGAATCACTCTCACACGTTAAAACTGAAAAATTCAGAATAATAATCATCAAAGCTGCCGAAATTGTGGCCTACATGAGTTTAAATAGTTCTTGAAAAGTTAACCCTAATGGACCCTTTATGTGGACTTATATGAGGTCCACTCAAAACTGGCCCAAAACCCTAAAATGAAAAGCCCATAACCAGATCCAAACAAGCCTTGGACCCTAGCTCAAAACAAAGTTTGAATTAAGCCCATACAAGCCTTGGGCTGTAGCTAACAAAATAAAATAAAGCCCCTGATATTAAATCCATGTTCTTCTTTCCAAACATGAAAGAAAATAATAAAAATAAGTAACTTGTCATTAAATACCACAAGCCCTTCTTTCCTTGTGTAGCTAGGATGAATAAGGAATCCTTATAAGAAAAGGATTCTGAAACATTAATGAATCCTTTCCACACTAGGAGATTATATTGCAACTCATTAAAGATCCTTGTGGAACTAGGAAATTCCCAAAAACCAGCTCCCACATCCTTGGAGGAAAAGAATCCTAATCAAATAGGAAGTCCACAAGTCAAATGGAAGTAAATAACAAAATCCGTACAGCCTCTGTTGACCTTTATTTGGGTGCCTTCCCGAACTCTGATTGACCTGCAATTTTAACCCAGGGTAGTAAGATATGTCTGGAGAGTCCACATAAAATATTAGCCCGATCCAACGGTCGGATTGAGAATTATGACTGTTGCCGTAAACCTGGACTATTGCGCTTTTTACCCCAAAATCCGAATCTGACCTTACTTGGGTCGTATCACAAGGCTGAACCGTATCAACTAGAGTACCAGATCAAAAGGCCCATAAATATAGATCTGACCGTTGGATCGCTCTCAAATTTTTTTCAGGAGTTTCCAAAGGCTATTTTATGTAGTGTAGGATGGAATCAGTACTCCACTCCGACGACATCCGTTCGGGCCATTCCATCGCCCCAACGAGAGTACCAACTCAAAAGTTCCATAACTATAGATCCGACCGTTGGATCGTTCTAAAATGTATTGTATCTATAGATCCAACCGTTGGATCGCTCTCAAATTTTTTCACAACTTTCCGGAGGCTGTTTTTCATGGAGACGCGTTGAATCGGTAGTACAGGGCGACAGCGTCCGGTCGGGACAATTCCACCGGCACGCCTAGAGTAGCTGCTCAAAAGGTCCGTATCGATAGATCCGACCGTTGGATCCCGCTCAAATTTTTTCATGAGTTTCTGGAGGCTATTTTCCATGGTGAGGCGTTGAATCGGTATGACAGGGCGACAACGTCCGGTATGGGCAATTCCACCGGCTCGGCTAGCGTAGCGACTCAAAAGGTCCGTATCTATAGATCCGACGTTGGATCGCGCTCAAATTTTTTCATGAGTTTCAGGAGGCTGTTTTCCATGGTGAGGCGTTCAATCGGTATGACACGGCGACAGCGTCCGGTATGGGCAATTCCACCGGCTCGGCTAGCGTAGCGGCTCAAAGGGTCCGTATCTATAGATCCGACCATTGGATCGCGCTCAATTTTTTTCATGAGTTTCAGGAGGCTGTTTTCCATGGAGACGCATTGAATCAGTACGACACGGCGACAGCGTCCGGTCGGGCCCATTCCACCGGCCCCGCTAGCGTAGCGGCTCAAAAGGTCCGTATCTATAGATCCGACCGTTGGATCGCGCTCAATTTGTTTCATGAGTTTCAGGAGGCTGTTTTCCATGGAGACGCGTTGAATCCGTACGACACGGCGACAACGTCCGGTCGGGCCCATTCCACCGGCCCCGCTAGCGTAGCGGCTCAAAAGGTCCGTATCTATAGATCCGACTGTTGGATCGCGCTCAATGTTTTTCATGAGTTTCAGGAGGCTGTTTTCCATGGAGACGCGTTGAATCTGTACGACACGGCGTCAACGTCCGGTCGGGCCCATTCCACCGGCCCGGCTAGCGTAGCGGCTCAAAAGGTCCGTATCTATAGATCCGACCGTTGGATCGCGCTGACATTTTTTCACGAGTTTCCGGAGGCTGTTTTCCATGGAGATGCGTTGAATCGGTACATCACGGCGACACCGTCCGGTCGGGGAAATTCCACCCGCCCGGCTAGCGTAGCGGCTCAAAGGGTCCGTATCTATAGATCCGACCGTTGGATTGCGTTGAAATTTTTTCACGTGTTTCCGGAGGCTGTTTTCCATGGAGAGGTGTTGAATCGGTACGACACGGTGACAGCGTCCGGTAGGGGCAATTCCACCGGCTCGGCTAGTGTAGCGGCTCAAAAGGTCCGTATCTATAGATCGGACCGTTGGATCGCGCTCAAATTTTTTCACGACTTTCCGGAGGCTGTTTGTCATGGAGACGCATTGAATCGGTAGGACAGGGCGACAGCGTCCGGTCGGGACAATTCCACCGGCGCGCCTAGAGTAGCTGCTCAAAAGGTCTGTATCGATAGATCCGACCGTTGGATCGCGCTCAATGTTTTTCATGAGTTTCAGGAGGCTGTTTTCCATGGAGACGCGTTGAATCAGTACGACACGGCGACAGCGTCCGGTCGGGCCCATTCCACCGGCCCCGCTAGCGTAGCGGCTCAAAAGGTCCGTATCTATAGATCCGACCGTTGGATCGCGCTCAATTTGTTTCATGAGTTTCAGGAGGCTGTTTTCCATGAAGACGCGTTGAATCCGTACGACACGGCGACAACGTCCGGTCGGGCCCATTCCACCGGCCCGGCTAGCGTAGCGGCTCAAAAGGTCCGTATCTATAGATCCGACTGTTGGATCGCGCTCAATTTTTTTCATGAGTTTCAGGAGGCTGTTTTCCATGGAGACGCGTTGAATCAGTACGACACGGCGTCAACGTCCGGTCGGGCCCATTCCACCGGCCCGGCTAGCGTAACGGCTCAAAAGGTCCGTATCTATAGATCCGACCGTTGGATCGCGCTGACATTTTTTCACGAGTTTCCGGAGGCTGTTTTCCATGGAGATGCGTTGAATCGGTACATCACGGCGACACCGTCCGGTCGGGGAAATTCCACCCGCCCGGCTAGAGTAGCGGCTCAAAAGGTCCGTATCTATAGATCCGACCGTTGGATTGCGTTGAAATTTTTTCACGTGTTTCCGAAGGCTGTTTTCCATGGAGAGGCGTTGAATCGGTACGACACGGGGATATCGTCCGGTAGGGGCAATTCCACCGGCTCGGCTAGCGTAGCGGCTCAAAAGGTCCGTATCTATAGATCCGACCGTTGGATCGCGCTCAAATTTTTTCACGACTTTCCGGAGGCTGTTTTTCATGGAGACGCGTTGAATCGGTAGGACAGGGCGACAGCGTCCGGTCGGGATAATTCCACCGGCGCGCCTAGAGTAGCTGCTCAAAAGGTCCGTATCGATTGATCCGACCGTTGGATCCCGCTCAAATTTTTTCATGAGTTTCTGGAGGCTGTTTTCCATGGTGAGGCGTTGAATGGGTATGACACGGCGACAGCGTCCGGTATGGGCAATTCCACCGGCTCGGCTAGCGTAGCGGCTCAAAGGGTCCGTATCTATAGAACCGACCGTTGGATCGCGCTCAATGTTTTTCATGAGTTTCAGGAGGCTGTTTTCCATGGAGACGCGTTGAATCAGTACGACACGGCGACATCGTCCGGTCGGGCCCATTCCACCGGCCCGGCTAGCGTAGCGGCTCAAAAGGTCCGTATCTATAGATCCTACCGTTGGATCGCGCTCAAATTTTTTCATGAGTTTCAGTAGGCTGTTTTCCATGGAGACGCGTTGAATCAGTACGACACGGCGACAACGTCCGGTCGGGCCCATTCCACCGGCCCGGCTAACGTAGCGGCTCAAAAGGTCCTCAGGAGGCTGTTTCCCATGGAGACGCGTTGAATCTGTACGACACGGCGACAGCGTCTGGTAGGGGCAATTCCACCGGCTCGGCGAGAGTAGCGGCTCAAAAGGTCCGCATCTATAGATCCGACCGTTGGATCGCGCTCAAATTTTTTCACGAGTTTCCGGAGGCTGTTTGCCATGGAGACGCGTTGAATCGGTACGACATGGCGACAGCGTCCGGTAGGGGCAATTCCACCGGCCCGACTAGCGTAGCGGCTCAAAAGGTCCGTATCGATAGATCCGACCGTTGGATCCCATTCAAACTTTTTCATGAGTTTCAGGAGGTTGTTTTCCATGGAAAGGCGTTGAATCGGTACGATACTGCGACAGCGTCCGGTCGGGCCAATTCCACTGGCTCGGCGGGAGTAGCGGCTTAGAAGGTCCGTATCTATAGATCCGGCCGTTGGATCGCGCTCAAATTTTTTCATGAGTTTCAGGAGGATGTTTCCAATGGAGACGCGTTGAATCGGTACGACGCTGCGACAGCGTCCGGTAGGGGTAATTCCACCGGCTCGGCTAGCGTAGCGGCTCAAAAGGTCCGTATCTATAGATCCGACCGTTGGATCGCGCTCAAATTTTTTCACGAGTTTCCGGAGGCTGTTTTCCATGGAGACACCTTGAATCGGTATGACACTGCGACAGTGTCCGGTCGGGGCAATTCCACCGGCTCGGCGAGAGTAGCGGCTCAAAAGGTCCGTATCTATAGATCCGACCGTTGGATCGCGCCCAAATTTTTTCATGAGTTTCCGGAGGCTGTTTTCCTTGGAGACGTGTTGAATCGGTATGACACGGACACAACGTCCGGTAGGGGCAATTCCACCGGCGCAGCCAGAGTAGCAGTTCAAAAGTTCCGTATCTATAGATCCGACCGTTGGATCGCGCTCAAATTCTTTCACGAGTTTTCGGAGGCTGTTTTCCATGGAGACGCATTGAATCGGTACGGCACTGCGACAGTGTCCGGTCGGGGCAATTCCACCGGCTCGGCGAAAGTAGCGGCTCAAAAGGTCCGTATCTATAGATCCGACCGTTTGATCGCGCTCAAATTTTTTCATGAGTTTCGGGAGGATGTTTCCCATCGAGACGCGTTGAATCGGTACGACACGGCGACAACGTCCGGTAGGGGTAATTCCACCGGCTCAACTAGCGTAGCGGCTAAAAGGTCCGTATCTATAGATCCAACCGTTGGATCGCGCTCAAATTTTTTCACGACTTTCCGGAGGCTGTTTTTCATGGAGACGCGTTGAATCGGTAGGACAGGGCGACAGCGTCCGGTCGGGATAATTCCACCGGCGCGCCTAGAGTAGCTGCTCAAAAGGTCCGTATCGATAGATCCGACCGTTGGATCCCGCTCAAATTTTTTCATGAGTTTCTGAAGGCTGTTTTCCATGGAGACATGTTGAATCGGTACGACACTACAACAGCGTCCGGTCGGGCCAATTTCACTGGCTCGGCGGGAGTAGCGGCTCAGAAGTTCCGTATGGATAGATCCGACCGTTGGATCCCGCTCAAATTTTTTCATGAGTTTCAGGAGGCTGTTTCCCATGGAGACGCGTTGAATCTGTACGACACGGTGACAGCGTCCGGTAGGGGCAATTCCACCGGCTCGGCGAGAGTAGCGGCTCAAAAGGTCCGTATCTATAGATCCGACCGTTGGATGGCGCTGAAATTTTTTCATGAGTTTCAGGAGGCTGTTTTCCATGGAGACGCGTTGAATCGGTACGACACTACGACAGCGTCCGGTCGGGCCAATTCCACTGGCTCGGCGGGAGTAGCGGCTCAGAAGGTCCGTATCTATAGATCCGACCGTTGGAGCGCGCTCAAATTTGTTCATGAGTTTCAGGAGGCTGTTTCCCATGGAGACGCGTTGAATCTGTACGACACGGCGACAGCGTCCGGTAGGGCCAATTCCACAGGCTCGGCTAGCGTAGCGGCTCAAAAGGTCCGTATCTATAGATCCGGCCGTTTGATCGCGCTCAAATTTTTTCATGAGTTTCCAGAGGATGTTTCCCATGGAGACGCGTTGAATCGATACGACACGGCGACAGCGTCCGGTAGGGGTAATTCCACCGGCTCGGCTAGCTTAGCGGCTAAAAAGGTTCGTATC
Organism: Populus davidiana; assembly: GCA_030145905.1. NCBI lineage: Eukaryota > Viridiplantae > Streptophyta > Magnoliopsida > Malpighiales > Salicaceae > Populus > Populus davidiana. Next base: position 20,150,745 of record CM057798.1, on the reverse strand, counting down.
TATAGATCTGACCGTTGGATCGCGCTCCAATGTTTTCACGAGTTTCCGGAGGTTGTTTTCCATGGAGACGCGTTGAATCGGTACGACACTGCGACAGCATCCGGTCGGGGAAATTCCACCGGCCCGGCCAGAGTAGCGGCTCAAAAGGTCCGTATCTATAGATCCGACCGTTGGATCGCGCTCAAATTTTTTCACGAGTTTCCGGAGGCTGTTTTCCATGGAGACACCTTGAATCGGTATGACACTGCGACAGTGTCCGGTCGGGGCAATTCCACCGGCTCGGCGAGAGTAGCGGCTCACAAGGTCCGTATCTATAGATCCGACCGTTGGATCGCGCCCAAATTTTTTCATGAGTTTCCGGAGGCTGTTTTCCTTGGAGACGTGTTGAATCGGTATGACACGGAGACAACGTCCGGTAGGGGCAATTCCACCGGCGCAGCCAGAGTAGCAGTTCAAAAGTTCCGTATCTATAGATCCGACCGTTGGATCGCGCTCAAATTCTTTCACGAGTTTTCGGAGGCTGTTTTCCATGGAGACGCATTGAATCGGTACGGCACTGCGACAGTGTCCGGTCGGGGCAATTCCACCGGCTCGGCGAGAGTAGCGGCTCAAAAGGTCCGTATCTATAGATCCGACCGTTTGATCGCGCTCAAATTTTTTCATGAGTTTCGGGAGGATGTTTCCCATCGAGACGCGTTGAATCGGTACGACACGGCGACAACGTCCGGTAGGGGTAATTCCACCGGCTCAACTAGCGTAGCGGCTAAAAGGTCCGTATCTATAGATCCAACCGTTGGATCGCGCTCAAATTTTTTCACGACTTTCCGGAGGCTGTTTTTCATGGAGACGCGTTGAATCGGTAGGACAGGGCGACAGCGTCCGATCGGGATAATTCCACCGGCGCGCCTAGAGTAGCTGCTCAAAAGGTCCGTATCGATAGATCCGACCGTTGGATCCCGCTCAAATTTTTTCATGAGTTTCTGAAGGCTGTTTTCCATGGAGACATGTTGAATCGGTACGACACTACAACAGCGTCCGGTCGGGCCAATTTCACTGGCTCGGCGGGAGTAGCGGCTCAGAAGTTCCGTATGGATAGATCCGACCGTTGGATCCCGCTCAAATTTTTTCATGAGTTTCAGGAGGCTGTTTCCCATGGAGACGCGTTGAATCTGTACGACACGGTGACAGCGTCCGGTAGGGGCAATTCCACCGGCTCGGCGAGAGTAGCGGCTCAAAAGGTCCGTATCTATAGATCCGACCGTTGGATGGCGCTGAAATTTTTTCATGAGTTTCAGGAGGCTGTTTTCCATGGAGACGCGTTGAATCGGTACGACACTACGACAACGTCCGGTCGGGCCAATTCCACTGGCTCGGCGGGAGTAGCGGCTCAGAAGGTCCGTATCTATAGATCCGACCGTTGGAGCGCGCTCAAATTTGTTCATGAGTTTCAGGAGGCTGTTTCCCATGGAGACGCGTTGAATCTGTACGACACGGCGACAGCGTCCGGTAGGGCCAATTCCACAGGCTCGGCTAGCGTAGCGGCTCAAAAGGTCCGTATCTATAGATCCGGCCGTTTGATCGCGCTCAAATTTTTTCATGAGTTTCCAGAGGATGTTTCCCATGGAGACGCGTTGAATCGATACGACACGGCGACAGCGTCCGGTAGGGGTAATTCCACCGGCTCGGCTAGCTTAGCGGCTAAAAAGGTTCGTATCTATAGATCTGACCGTTGGATTGCGGTCAAATTTTTTCACGAGTTTCCGGAGGCTGTTTTCCATGGAGACACCTTGAATCGGTACGACACTACGACAGTGTCCGGTCGGGGCAATTCCACCCGCTCGGCGAGAGTAGCGGCTCAAAAGGTCCGTATCTATAGATCCGACTGTTTGATCGCGCTCAAATTTTTTCATGAGTTTCAGGAGGATGTTTCCCATGGAGACGCGTTGAATCGGTACGACGCTGCGACAGCGTCCGGTAGGGGTAATTCCACCGGCTCGGCTAGCGTAGCGGCTCAAAAGGTCCGTATCTATAGATCCGACCGTTGGATCCCGCTCAAATTTTTTCATGAGTTTCAGGAGGCTGTTTCCCATGGAGACGCGTTGAATCTGTACGACACGGTGACAGCGTCCGGTAGGGGCAATTCCACCGGCTCGGCGAGAGTAGCGGCTCAAAAGGTCCGTATCTATAGATCCGACCGTTGGATGGCGCTGAAATTTTTTCATGAGTTTCAGGAGGCTGTTTTCCATGGAGACGCGTTGAATCGGTACGACACTACGACAGCGTCCGGTCGGGCCAATTCCACTGGCTCGGCGGGAGTAGCGGCTCAGAAGGTCCGTATCTATAGATCCGACCGTTGGAGCGCGCTCAAATTTGTTCATGAGTTTCAGGAGGCTGTTTCCCATGGAGACGCGTTGAATCTGTACGACACGGCGACAGCGTCCGGTAGGGCCAATTCCACAGGCTCGGCTAGCGTAGCGGCTCAAAAGGTCCGTATCTATAGATCCGGCCGTTTGATCGCGCTCAAATTTTTTCATGAGTTTCCAGAGGATGTTTCCCATGGAGACGCGTTGAATCGATACGACACGGCGACAGCGTCCGGTAGGGGTAATTCCACCGGCTCGGCTAGCTTAGCGGCTAAAAAGGTTCGTATCTATAGATCTGACCGTTGGATTGCGGTCAAATTTTTTCACGAGTTTCCGGAGGCTGTTTTCCATGGAGACACCTTGAATCGGTACGACACTACGACAGTGTCCGGTCGGGGCAATTCCACCCGCTCGGCGAGAGTAGCGGCTCAAAAGGTCCGTATCTATAGATCCGACTGTTTGATCGCGCTCAAATTTTTTCATGAGTTTCAGGAGGATGTTTCCCATGGAGACGCGTTGAATCGGTACGACGCTGCGACAGCGTCCGGTAGGGGTAATTCCACCGGCTCGGCTAGCGTAGCGGCTCAAAAGGTCCGTATCTATAGATCCGACCGTTGGATCCCGCTCAAATTTTTTCATGAGTTTCAGGAGGCTGTTTCCCATGGAGACGCGTTGAATCTGTACGACACGGTGACAGCGTCCGGTAGGGGCAATTCCACCGGCTCGGCGAGAGTAGCGGCTCAAAAGGTCCGTATCTATAGATCCGACCGTTGGATGGCGCTGAAATTTTTTCATGAGTTTCAGGAGGCTGTTTTCCATGGAGACGCGTTGAATCGGTACGACACTACGACAGCGTCCGGTCGGGCCAATTCCACTGGCTCGGCGGGAGTAGCGGCTCAGAAGGTCCGTATCTATAGATCCGACCGTTGGAGCGCGCTCAAATTTGTTCATGAGTTTCAGGAGGCTGTTTCCCATGGAGACGTGTTGAATCGGTATGACACGGAGACAACGTCCGGTAGGGA